>OU342741.1:243113316-243722972 GCA_910589775.1 Avena eriantha | reverse complement strand
GTGGATCCATGTGTGGTTTGTGGATAGAACATACATACAATGACTCTAGTGCTAGTTTTAGTATAAGAAAACACATGCAATGACTCTAGTGGGTCCACATGTGGTTTGTGAAAAGAACACACATGCAATGACCACTGGTTGATACATAAGTTGTTTGTGGAAAAGAACACACATGCAATGAGTCTTGTGGGTCGATGTGTGGTTTGTGGAAAAGAACACACATGCAATGACTCTAGTGCTGGTTTGTGGTTTTAGTATAAGAACAAACATGCAATTACTCAAATGGATCCATATGTGGTTTGGGGAAAGAACACACATGCAATGACTCTGGTTGATCCATATGTGGTTTGTGGAAAGAACACACATGCAATGACCACTGCTGGATCCATGTGTGGTTTGTGGAAAAGAATACACATGCAATGACCACCGGTTGATCCATGTGTGGTTTGTGGAAAGAACACACCTGCAATGACAGTGGTGGATCCATGTGTGGTTTGTGAAAAGAACACACATGCAATGACTCTAGTGTTGGTTTTAGTATAAGAACACACATGCAATGACTCTAGTGTTGGTTTTAGTATAATAACACGCATGCAATGACTCTAGTGTTGGTTTTAGTATAATAACACACATGCAATGACTGTAGTGGTTGATCCATGTGTGGTTTGTGGAAATAACACACATGCAATGACTCTAGTGGTTGATCCATGTGTGGTTTGTGGAAATACACACATGCAATGACTCGAGTGGTTGATCCATGTGTGGTTTGTGGAAATAACACACATGCAATGACTCTAATGGTTCCATAAGTGGTTTATGGAAAATAACACACATACAATGACCTTTGGTTGATCGATATGTAGTTTGTGGAAAGAACACACATGCAATGACTCTTGTGGTTGATCTATGTGTGGTTTGTGGAAAGAACACACATGTAATGACTCTAGTGGTGGATCCATGTGTGGTTTGTGGATAGAACACACATGCAATGACTCTAGTGCTAGTTTTAGTATAAGAACACACATGCAATGACCACTAGTTGATCCATAAGTTATTTGTGGAAAAAAACACATGCAATGAGTCTAGTGGATCCATATGTGGTTTGTGGAAAAGAACACACATGCAATGACTCTAGTGTTGGTTTGTGGTTTTAGTATAAGAACAAACATGCAATTACTCAAATGGATCCATGTGTGGTTTGTGGAAACAACACACATGTAATGACAGTGGTGGATCCATGTGTGGTTTGTGAAAAGAACACACATGCAATGACTCTAGTGTTGGTTTTAGTATAAGAACACACATGCAATGACTCTAGTGGTTGATCCATGTGTGTTTTGTGGAAATAACACACATGCATTGTGGAAATAACCCACATGCAATGACTCTAGTGGTTGATCCATGTGTGGTTTGTGGAAATAACACACATGCAATGACTCTAATGGATCCATAAGTGGTTTATGGAAAAGAACACACATGCAATGACCACTGGTTGATCAAAATGTGGTTTGTGGAAAGAACACACGTGTAATGACTCTAGTGGTTGATCCATGTGTGGTTTGTGGAAAGAACAAACATGCAATTACTCAAATGGGTCCATATGTGGTTTGTGGAAAGAACACACATGCAATGACTCTAGTTGAACCATATGTGGTTTGTGGAAAGAACACACATGCAATGACCACTGGTGGATCCATGTGTGGTTTGTGGAAAAGAACACACATGCAATGACCACTGGTTGATCCATGTGTGGTTTGTGGAAAGAACACACCTGCAATGACAGTGGTGGATCCATGTGTGGTTTGTGAAAAGAACACACATGCAATGACTCTAGTGTTGGTTTTAGTATAAGAACACACATGCAATGACTCTAGTGTTGGTTTTAGTATAAGAACACACATGCAATGACTCTAGTGTTGGTTTTAGTATAATAACACACATGCAATGACTCTAGTGGTTGATCCATGTGTGGTTTGTGGAAATAACACACATGCAATGACTCTAGTGGTTGATCCATGTGTGGTTTGTGGAAATACACACATGCAATGACTCGAGTGGTTGATCCATGTGTGGTTTGTGGAAATAACACACATGCAATGACTCTAATGGTTCCATAAGTGGTTTATGGAAAATAACACACATACAATGACCTTTGGTTGATCGATATGTAGTTTGTGGAAAGAACACACATGCAATGACTCTTGTGGTTGATCTATGTGTGGTTTGTGGAAAGAACACACATGCAATGACTCTAGTGGTGGATCCATGTGTGGTTTGTGGATAGAACACACATGCAATGACTCTAGTTCTAGTTTTAGTATAAGAACACACATGCAATGACCACTAGTTGATCCATAAGTTATTTGTGGAAAAAAACACATGCAATGAGTCTAGTGGATCCATATGTGGTTTGTGGAAAAGAACACACATGCAATGACTCTAGTGTTGGTTTGTGGTTTTAGTATAAGAACAAACATGCAATTACTCAAATGGATCCATGTGTGGTTTGTGGAAACAACACACATGTAATGACAGTGGTGGATCCATGTGTGATTTGTGAAAAGAACACACATGCAATGACTCTAGTGTTGGTTTTAGTATAAGAACACACATGCAATGACTCTAGTGGTTGATCCATGTGTGTTTTGTGGAAATAACACACATGCATTGTGGAAATAACCCACATGCAATGACTCTAGTGGTTGATCCATGTGTGGTTTGTGGAAATAACACACATGCAATGACAGTAATGGATCCATAAGTGGTTTATGGAAAAGAACACACATGCAATGACCACTGGTTGATCCAAATGTGGTTTGTGGAAAGAACACACATGCAATGACTCTAGTGGTTGATCCATGTGTGGTTTGTGGAAAGAACAAACATGCAATTACTCAAATGGGTCCATATGTGGTTTGTGGAAAGAACACACATGCAATGACTCTAGTTGAACCATATGTGGTTTGTGGAAAGAACACACATGCAATTACCACTGGTGGATCCATGTGTGGTTTGTGGAAAAGGACATACATGCAGTGACCACTGGTTGATCCATGTGTAGTTTGTGGAACGAACACACATGAAATGACACTGGTGGATCCATGTGTGGTTTGTGAACAGAACACACATGCGATGACTCTAGTGTTGGTTTTAGTATACGAACACACATGCAATGACTCTAGTGGTTGATCCATGTGTGGTTTGTGGAAATAACACACATGCAATGACTCTAGTGGTTGATCCATGTGTGTTTTGTGGAAATAACACACATGCACTGACTCTAGTGGTTGATCCATGTGTGGTTTGTGGAAATAACACACATGCAATGACTCTAATGGATCCATAAGTGGTTTATGGAAAAGAACACACATGCAATGACCACTGGTTGATCCATATGTTGTTTGTGGAAAGAGCACACATGCAATGACTCTAGTGGTTGATCCGTGTGTGGTTTGTGGAAAGAACACACATGGAATGACTCTAGTGGTGGATCCATATGTTGTTTGTGGATAGAACACACATGCAATGACTCTAGTGCTAGTTTTAGTATAAGAACACACATGCAATGACTCTAGTGGGTCCACATGTGGTTTGTGAAAAGAACACACATGCAATGACCACTAGTTGATCCATAAGTTGTTTGTGGAAAAGAACACACATGCAATGAGTCTAGTGGATCCATGTGTTGTTTGTGGAAAATAACACACATACAATGACTCTAGTGCTAGTTTGTGGTTTTAGTATAAGAACAAACATGAAATTACTCAAATGGATCCATATGTGGTTTGTGGAAAGAACACAGATGCAATGACTATGGTTGATCCATATGTGGTTTGTGGAAAGAACACATATGCAATGACCAGTGGTGGATCCATGTGTGGTTTGTGGAAAAGAAAACACATGCAATGACCACTAGTTGATCCTTGTGTGGTTTCTGGAAAGAACACACATGGAATGACAGTGGTGGATCCATGTGTGGTTTGTGAAAAGAACAAACATGCAATGACTCTAGTGTTGGTTTTAGTATAAGAACACACATGCAGTGACTCTAGTGGTTGATCCATGTGTGGTTTGTGGAAATAACACACATCCAAAGACTCTAGTGGTTGATCCATGTGTGGTTTGTGGAAATACACACATGCAATGACTCTAGTGGTTGATCCATGTGTGATTTGTGGAAATAACACACATGCAATGAATCTAATGGTTACATAAGTGGTTCATGGAAAAGAACACACATGCAATGACCACTGGTTGATCCATATGTGGTTTGTGGAAATAACACACATGCAATGACTCTTGTGGTTGATCCATGTGTGGTTTATGGAAATAACACACATGCAATGACTCTTGTGGTTGATCCATGTGTGGTTTATGGAAAGAACACACATGCAATGACTCTAGTGGTGGATCCATGTGTGGTTTGTGGATAGAACACATATGCAATGTCTCTAGTGCTAGTTTTAGTACAATAACACACATGCAATGACTCTTGTGGGTCCACATCTGGTTTGTGAAAAGAACAAACATGCAATGACCACTAGTTGATCCATAAGTTGTTTGTGGAAAAAACACACATGCAATGAGTCTAGTGGATCCATACGTGGTTTGTGGAAAAGAACACACATGCAATGACTCTAGTGTTGGTTTGTGGTTTTAGTATAAGAACACACATGCAATTACTCAAAGGGATCCATGTGTGGTTTGTGGAAAGAACACACATGCAATGACAGTGGTGGATCCATGTGAGGTTTGTGAAAAGAACACACATACAATGACTCTAGTGTTGGTTTTAGTATAAGAACACACATGCAATGACTCTAGTGGTTGATCCATGTGTGGTTTGTGGAAATAACACACATGCAATGACTCTAGTGGTTAATCCATGTGTGGTTTGTAAGAACAAACATGTAAGAACAAACATGCAATTACTCAAAGGGATCCATGTGTGGTTTGTGGAAAGAACACACATGCAATGACAGTGGTGGATCCATGTGTGGTTTGTGAAAAGAACACACATACAATGACTCTAGTGTTGGTTTTAGTATAAGAACACACATGCAATGACTCTAGTGGTTGATCCATGTGTGGTTTGTGGAAATAACACACATGCAATGACTTTAGTGGTTAATCCATGTGTGGTTTGTCGACATAAGACACATGCAATGAATGTAATGGATCCATAAGTGGTTTATCGAAAAGAACACACATGCAATGACCACTGGTTGATCCATATGTGGTTTGTGGAAAGAACACACATGCAATGACTCCAGTGGTTGATCCATGTGTGGTTTGTGGAAAGAACACACATGCAATGTTGGGGGGATACCCCCGGGTAGGGTCACACCAAGTTATAAAGGCCTAGTTAGCCGAGGTTCGACAATGTCAAAGCAAGTGCTGGCCGAGTCACCTCAAGGCTGGCCGGATCACGGAGTAACCTGGACCAGGGGACGTCCACCTAACTTGGTCTCAACCGACTTAAGCCGTATGTCGGTAAGATGTATCTAACTTGTATGCAGGAACAGGTGTGGCCGGATCAACTATGTGGGATCCGGGTTATATCAAGCTTGTAAGAGAAGGAAGGTATCTCGCTGGTCAAAGGTGACCATTGTACGCAGAGCATGAGCGAAGCGGACAGAGGCAGGACCACCGAGGCATGGCTGACAAAGGTGACGAAGCCTATGTCGGATGACGCAGGCGCCACAGAAGCTCACGTAGCCTCTGCATGGATGACGTGGGGAAAAGATACCCGATCGGGTTACTATTTTGGGAGGAGGCATATTCCCTGGAATATGCCTCCGCGTATGCCCTAGTGGAGACCTAGCCACCCCTATATAAGGAGGTCTAGGGCCTTTGTAGAAGAGGTTGGTCTTTACTGGGTTGAGCTCTAGTGTGTTGCGATTTGCTAGTGAGTTCCTGAGGGCTAGCTAATGGTGAGAGTAAGAGAGTCCCTTCTTCCTCCTCTCTCCAATACAACTCAAGGAGCACTTGTAATCTGTAAAGGTGATTCAAATACAAAGCTTCCGTGTGTGGAATCACCACACTATCCCTCCCTGGATTCCCCTAGTGCATTTAGTCCCCACATTTAGCCTATCCATGGCATCTGCCGTGACACCACCACGACAGTTGGCGCCCACCATGGGGCTAGTGGCGCTAGCAGGGGTGAAGATCCGGACGGGTAACCTCATCGGCACCGGCGAACGCATCGTCTCTGAGCTCGTTCAACGCTTTGGAGCGCTGGACTTTGTCAGCGACAACGCTGGCTGCTTCGGCAAGCGCCCTCTTCCGTGCAACGGCCTTTTCGTCAAGCTCGGCGCGCACAAGGTCTACGTTGCTGTCGATGTGTCGTGCGTTCATCCGTGGCACGTCGTCGAAGGAGGCGAGCCACCCCTTAGCGTGGTTCACGGGGCGCGTAATACTCGCTCCCCGGACCGTGCTGAGGTGATGATGACTGCGCCAGGTGCAGGCGCAAGCAAGGATCTGGCACCAGATCCAGAGGTAACGCCCAAGGCACCGAGGAAAAGTAGAGGTCCTCCACTAGAGAGGCCAGAGAATGTGCTGCAGCAGGCGCGGGATAGCTTGGCAAACCCAATAGCAGCAGCAGCAGATCCGGCTCAGGCACAGGCCGAGCTAGAGGAAACTAGGCAAAAAATACTAGAGAGTGTGAAAAAGATAGCCGCGGCTCAGCAGTCGTTGAACATGACACTGCGGGAGTACGCAAAGGCAAATAAAGTAGATGCTGTAAAAGTGAACGGGAGAAATCTCATGAGTCAAATGAATAGAGAGGGTGATACTAGGATTGAGGAATCAGAGAACTGTCTGTCCATGGGGTTGCCGAAGTACAGTACCCTGGCAATGAACCTCAGAGCAGCAGATGCAGCTGCATCAGAGTTAGAAGGTCTGACGGGTGAAGCCCGTCAGAGACAGCAGGATAAGAGTCAATGAGTTGGTTCGGATCGCGAACATGCAAAATGAGGAACTGCTCAGGGCAAACCCGGAGAGAGTTGGGGCCTCCAATATTGTTCATTCGGCGGTGGGTAACCCAGAGAAATCTGCTGGAGCTGCATCATCTCCTCATGGTGGTCCTAGGAGAGAATAAGTAGTAACCTCGTCCAGAAGGAGTAAGCAGATAGTCCCGTATGACCCAGCAAGGGCAGGAAAACAAAAAGAAGTACAGAGAAATGAGGATCGAAGGCGTGTGAGCCGAGGTGAAGCTGGCCAAGGTAACCGTGAGCAAGGCAATGTCAGTCAAGGAAATGCTGTAAGCGGCAATGCCGGATAGCGTAATACGGTAGGTGCAGGTCAACCACAGCAGCGGAATATGCCACGGCAAGAGCGTAGTGCCGGCCAAGGTATGCAATAGAGAGCAGCTCCATAGGAGCAAGATAGATACAATGATGGTAATTCGGAGATGGTGAATGCTGGCTATCCCAGGCCAGACTATCACGTGGTAGGGTCAAGATTGGGAGGCAGAAACTTGATGCCTGATGACGCCAGGCTGAAACTGGATTGGTTGTATAGGTCGGAGCAAATTGAGTGTCAGGGTCCTCTAGGTCCAGCATGTTTTGGGCCCCGGATCATGAAGGAACCACCGGTACCTAACTTCTAGTTACCTAGAGGCACAAAGACGTATGACGGCAGCACTAAGCTGGAGGATTGGTTGATTAACTATGCGACTGCTGTAAAAATTGCCACAGGTAACTTGAGGTGGGCTATAAGATATGTACCGCACATGTTGGAGGGGCCAGCAAGGGTATGTCTAAACAATTTGTCGCCCGGAAGTATTAACTGTTGGATCGATTTTGAGGAGATGTTTGTTAGAAAATTCTCAAGTACGTACCAGGGGTCCAACAGGCCACATACCCTAGCAATGTGCAGGCAGAGACCAAATGAGACTGACCGAGAGTTCTTAACCCGTTGGTGCACTGTGCGAAACTCGTGTGAGGGTGTGATTGAGTCACATGCCATAGCTTGGTTTGCGCAAGGATGCAGATATGCAAGCATGCTATGGCAAAGGTTGCAAAGAGATATGCCAACCACCTTGGCGGAGACAATCTAGATTGATGATTCATATGCCTTGGGTGATCCGACGCAGCCTAGGCTCACCTCAAACGAGTCAAGCGAGGAGTATTGTCAGTGAGATGGGGCCGGGTCATCCCGAAGAAATGATTACCGAGGTAAAAGAAGAGATGACAGACCGGATTATCGGTACAGTTCGCAACAAGTTGCAGCTATGAATCAGGACCAACCCAGAGCAGGAAGCAGTCAACGTCAGAAAACCGGAGGATAGCAATGGACACCAAATAATGATGGAAAGAAAACTTGGTGAACTTAGAAAGTGCATATCACGCATTACTGGGTAGACCAGCACTGAACAAGTTCATGGCAAGCTGCCACATCATTTATCTGAAGATGAAGTTGCTTGGCCCAAATGGAGTGATCACCATAGCCGGAGATTTCCGACATTCCATTGAGTTAAACCTAGCCGAGTCACTCGTGATTGCGCAAGAAAAGAGAAAAATTCAAGAGGTGGCGGCATTGGCTCAGTCCGTGTAGCAGTATATGTCGGCGCTGAGTAACCCGCATGGTAGTGTCTCATTCCAAGCGACAGAAGATACCAAGAAGGTGCCTGTTGATGATATGTTCCCTGAGCGTACCGTAACAATTGGTGCCGGGTCAAGTGACAAATAGGAAAGCGAGCTCGTCAACTTCCTCTGTGAGAATCAGGATATTTTTGCTTGGTCTACACAGGACTTGCAAGGTGTTCCGAGGGAGTTGGCCGAGCACTCTTTGAATGTCAGACCCAGAGCAAAGCCGGTGAAGCAACCTTTCCGCCGCTTCGCCGAAGACAGGAGAAAGGTCATAGGAGATGAGATAGGTCGGTTGTTGGCTGCAGGATTTATCATGGAAGTGCTTTACTCGGATTGGCTATCTAATCCGGTGCTGGTGGAGAAGAAGAAAGATGATCCGAATGTGGCAGTGGATTGGCGTATGTGTATCGATTACACGAACCTGAATAAGGCGTGTCCAAAAGATCCATTCCCACTACCAAGGATAGACCAAGTCATAGATTCTAATGCTGGGTGTGAGTTGTTGTCATTCATTGATGCATATTCTGGTTTCCACCAGATACCGTTGAACCCAAGTGATCAAATAAAGACTGCGGTTATCACCCCGTATGGGGCTTATTGCTATCGCACCATGCCTTTTGGTTTACGTAATGCAGGGGCAACGTACCAGAGATGTATGCAAAAATGTTTGCATGACCAAATTGGTCAAAATGTGCAGGTGTATGTGGATGATGTTGTGATAAAGACCAAGGAAAGCAAAACGCTCCTTGACGATATCAGGCAGACGTTTGCGAACCTAAGGAGGTTCCGAATGAAGCTTAACCCGGAAAAATGTACCTTCGGTGTCCCGGCTGGAAAATTACTCGGATTCCTCGTCTTCAGCCGAGGTATTGAGGTCAATCCAACTAAAATCTGGGCCATAGAGTGAATGGAACTGTCGAAGTGTCTTAACAATGTCTAGAAGTTCACTGGTTTCCTGGCATCATTGAGTTGGTTTGTATGTCGGTTGGGAGAAAAGGCACTGCCTCTCTATCAACTCATGAAAAGGTCGGATAAGTTCATTTGGACGCCGCAAGCCAATGAAGCCTTTGCCCACTTAAAGAAAATGTTAGCCACTGCGCTGGTGTTAACCTCTCCACTATCAAAGGAGCCAATGTTGCTCTATATAGCCGCAACCAATCTAGTTGTAAGTGCAGTGATTGTGGTAGAGCGCGACAAAGAGGGTAAGTCAGTGCAAAGGCCAGTGTATTATTTGAGCGAGGTATTATCAGCCTCAAAGCAGAACTATCCTCACTATCAAAAAGTGGTGTATGGTGTGTATATGGCAGCTAAGAAGCTTAAGCACTATTTCGAGGAACACCCAATCAAGGTAATATGTGAAGCTCCCATATCCGAGATAATGAGTAACAAGGATGCAAGTGGCAGGATTGCAAAATGGGCAATTGAGCTAGCTCCTTATGCGCCACAATATGACAGAAGGGAAGCGATCAAGTCTCAGGCTGTGGCGGACTTTTTTGTGGATTGGGCCAAGGTGCAATATGAGCCACCATTGCCACATCCAAACTACTGGAGAATGCACTTTGACGGGTCAAAAACGAAAACCGGGTTAGGTGCCGGAGTTGTGCTTACCTAGCCAAAGAAGGACCAGCTGAAATATATGCTGCAGATCCACTTCACTGCATCAAACAATGTTGCAGAATACGAAGCACTTATACATGGGCTCAAAGAGGCAAAGGAGGTTGGAATACGTCGGATCTAATGCTTCGGTGACTCGGATCTCGTAGTCCAGCAGGTTTCTGGGCAATGGGATGCTTTGGACGCAAACATGGCATTATAAAGATTTCATGTGCAAAAGATATCTGGTTACTTTGAGGGGTGCGAATTTCACCATATAGCTCGGGTGGAAAATGAGGTTGCCGACGTATTGTCGAAGCTCGGCTCAACCCGACAAGAAATTCCACTAGGCGTAGCATTAGAGCACCTCAGAAAACCATCCATCAGGCCATCCCCGAAGTCCGACTCAATTTTTATCCCGGCAAATCCGGAATCAGAGGCTGTGCCCATGGACATTGATGTAGGGAGTGGTTCGCGAAACCCGAGGACTGCCTTGGCAAACCTGAGGACTGCCACGACAAACCCGGGGACTGCACAACGTGATCCAGTAGAAGTTATGCCGGTGGATCTAATGGAAATTGATGAGGATGTGTTCCCAGTGAGAGCTGTACCAGCTTGGGCATTGCCAATATTCCAATTCCTAAAAGATGGAACCTTACCCACTGAGGAGGTACTTTCCAGGCAAACTCAGAGGAGAGCGAAAGCTTACACGATCATCAATTCCAAGCTATACAAAAGGAGTGTGACCAATATCCTCCAGCGATGTGTTGACCCGGAGGAAGGACAAGACATCCTCCGAGATATACATCAAGTGGAATGTGGGCATCATGCCTTGTCCAGAGCCTTGGTAGCAAAAGCTTTTTGCCATGGGTTTTACTGGCCAAGTGCCTTGGAACAAGCAGAATATTTGGTAAGAAAATGCAATGGTTGTCATAGATATGCGACAAAGACACATATGCCAATATCAGAGCTCAAGACCATACCAATTACATGGCCATTTGCCGTATGGTGCTTGGATATGGTTGGCCCGTTTAAACCAGCAAGGGGGAACATGACCCATATCCTAGTCATGGTTGACAAATTTACGAAATGGATTGAAGTGAAGCCGATAAGAAAATGTGATGGAGCCACTGCCGTAACATTTCTCAAAGACATCATCTTGAGATACGGTTATCCTCACAGTATCATAACAGATAATGGCACAAATTTTTCTGAAGGAGCATTTGCGCATTTTTGCCGAGATAAGAAGATCCGGCTAGACGTTGCCTCGGTAGCCCACCCTGCATCGAACGGATAGGTGGAGAGATCCAACGGATTAGTGTTATCCGGGATAAAACCCCGGCTCATTGAGACGCTGCAAAGATCAGCGGGGTGCTGGATAGAAGAACTACCAGCAGTACCGTGGTGTTTAAGAACAACTCCGAATCGATCAATAGGCTATACGCCATTTTTTCTGGTATATGGGGCAAAAGCTGTATTACCAGCCGACATAGAGCATGATTCGCCTAGGGTCTCCCAATACACAGAAGCCGAAGTGCAAGAAGCCCGGCAAAATGATGTTGATCTGCTGGAAGAAGTGAGAGAATTGGCATTGTCCAGATCTGCCATATATCAGCAAAATCTCTAACGCTATCATAGCCGGAAAGTAAACCCCCCAGTTTTCCGGGAAGGTGATCTGGTACTCCGGTTGGTACAACGTACTGCTGGCATGCATAAATTATCCCCCCATGGGAAGGGCCATTCATTGTGAGCAAAGCATTGCACAATGATTCTTATTATCTTAGATGCAAAACCACAGGAGAAGAACAAGGCGGACACGGCCGGCGAGGAATCCAAACATCCATGGAATGTAGCTCTACTTCGTCCTTTCTACACTTAGCAGAGAAGTGTTTGTATCCGAGTCTCTCATATATCGATATGTATGCCGGCAATGAGCTTATCAGTGAAATCTTGGCACCTCGAGCAGTAACTCGAGGACTCCCTTAGTAATTTTAGTTGTCTTCTATATTTATTATTTATATGTCGGCTGGCGTAAGTTGCTTCTACTTAGGCCGGATTAGTAGTGTGTGAGCACCAAAAACCTAACTCTTCGACTTGCTGCTGTCCAACAAGAATTGGCTTCATGGCAAGCAAGAGAACAAGTTTGGAATTGCGCAGCACATGAAAAACGACTAAGGAAAGAAACTTAATCGAGCCGAAGTTTGTTTTTCGGACTAACCTTGTGCTTACTTTAAATTTATTACGCTGAATTATTTTGAGCTAAATCCTAAAATTTCCAAGTATTGTTAAGTCAATTTTTGAAACTCGGATTCGTAAGTCATAAAACTGAACCAAGGTGGCCACGAGCCGAGCCAAGAAATTAGAGGAATAAGAAAATGAAACTCGGGGACTACGCCGAAGTTAATCCGGCATAAAAACTTAGTGGTAAAACATAACTGATGTGCTTAATACAATTCCACCCGGCATACCGGGGATCTGATAAACTTTAAAGTTTTTTCGCTCAAGGAGCAGCAGGAGGAGAAAGTTCGGCGTCATCTTCGCTGTCTTCGACGTCCGAGGCATCGTCCTCTTCGTCCTCATCCGAGCCATCTTCAACGTTTGCAGCGTTTTCATCATCGGCGGCACCAAGGAAGCTTGGACCCTCATTCCATTCATGAATGGGGGCATATTCAATGAGGCTATCGGTGCAAGCCTTGCGCCGAGCAATCCACTCCAGGTCGCTGGACCATTTGGATCAGGTGCGCATGCGCGCTAGGAGGTTGAGGTCGATCTTCTCATACCATGTAAGCACGTAGTGGAGAACAGTCTCAGCTCCGGCACGTCCAACGGATTCCCTCCAAAGGTCGAGCTGGGTCTCGCATTCCATCAACTTATCAACAAGAACTGTGGTTCCCTCTGGAGTATCTTCATCAGGCCAAAAGTCGTTGAAGATCCGGATTGCCATGTCTAGGATATCCTTGCCATAGTTCTTCATGATTTCCACACGAGAAGACAAACTGACCAACAGGTCCTCCATGTCATAGGGAATTTCTTCAGCGTCAGGAGCAATGGGGGTACCCCTATCTCGGCGGAACTTAGCAACTGCGGTGCTCGCAATGACATTGCCCTCTGGAAATTTACCTGAAGACAAGACAAGAGGAACAAGTGAGGAAAAGACATGAGAAGCAACCCGGAGAAGTATGTCGGATGAAGGAAAATAACTTATGTGAAATATGGCTGTGGATCCGGGTCAACTCCTTGGTACAGTCATCATGCCTTTTGCGAAGCTGCACAAGTTCAGTATTCATCGACTCAAGTTTGACGTCGGCCTCCTGGAGAAGTTCTTGGTCCTTGGAAATCTGGAGGTTGAGGCGCTCGCACTCTTCAGTAAAATCCTGGCCAGCCTTTTGAAGTTCGGATTGGTGTTGCGCTTTCAACTTCTTCATATCTGCCTTGAGCTTGGCGATCTCGTCATCTTTGGTTCGGAGGAGGGCAAGCTCGTCGTCTTTCTTTTTAAGTTTGGCCTGATGCTGCCCTGCTTGTTCGAGAAAATGCAACATCATATCAGGCACGGGCACACTATCTTCAAGACATGCTGAAATAGTTTGTTGACCCGGCGAAGCCGAGGTATGAATGTTTGTCGAGCTAAGGGGAAAAGAAGATAGAAAGCATAGCAAGGTTGAGCAAAAATAACTCACCCTTGATTTGATGCAAGTTTTTCCTCATGATGGTATTCTCAGCTTCCACCCCAGCTGCGAAAAACCGAATGATGAGTTAGCTCGGCAGAAAAAGAAAAAAAATAGAAAAATACCAAGGAAGAAACTTACCCCTTTTCTCGTGTTCAGCGAGAAGTACATTATGTTTTGTGTGCCGCATCTAGTGAGTATCAAGGAGACGCTGAAACTCAGCGCTTCGGCAGTTGGTGGTCACCTGAAAAGAGTACCAAAAGATAGCTTAGTCCTGTGCATATTCGAAGTGTACAAAATCCGGACCAAGTGGAACTTAACCCGGCTCTAGGTGTGTGCATATTCGAAGTGTACAAAATCCAGGCCAAGTGGAACTTAACCCGGCTCTAGGTGTGTGCATATTCGAAGTGTACAAAATCCGGGCCAAGTGGAACTTAACCCGGCTCAAGGCGTGTGCATATTCGAAGTGTACAGGATCCGGGCCAAGTGGAACTTAACCCGGCTCTAGGTGTGTGCATATTCAAAGTTATTAAGGAGCTACGTGAATTCTTTAAGGAGCATCCGGCCGAGTAACAAGTTACTCCCCCGGAGGCTCGGGGACTAATGGCTATATCAATAATATCTACAACATGCTAAGGAAAAGACGAAGTAACGTACCTCCATCATCCGACCCGCAAGGTTAATGGCCTTGGCGACAGTATTCATCTGTGCAGCAAATTCGGCGGGACCAAACTTCTCCGGGAGATCGTTCTTGTAGACGAACTCCGCTTTGTTCTAGTTATTTATAAACTCGATCAAGGTCGGAGGGTATCGTTCGCCGCTAAGCATGTGTGGCGCCACTAAACCCTTGGCATGCGCCTCCCTCCTCTCAACTTGGGCAAGGGCCAGGCTGGTGTGTAAAACAAGTTGCGCATCAGCTGGCTCGGCAGAGGCGTCCTTAGGTGGTGGAGTTCTCTTCGGAAGCATGGACACAAGTGTGCGCTGTCCAGCCTCGATGGACGTTGCCCATGTAGCGTCAGATGCCTTCTTGCCCTTGGGCTGCTGCTGAGAGGTTGAGGTTGCTGCAGCGGATTTTCCTTTGGGAGCTGCCTTGGTGCTTGCCTTGGTGCTGCTGGTATCTTCTCGTCGAGCCTTAGAAGATTAGGACGAGGTGGAGGGGCTTGGTGTTGCTGCTATTGCTTTTGTTGTTGCTTTGGTTGTTCCTACTGGTGCTGGAGTTGGTCCTGGTGCTGGGGCTGATTTCTGTTTCAGCGGAGGTGCTGAAGGTAACTCGGATGAAACTGGTTGCGTTGGAGCCGAAGTGGTGGTTGTTGCTACCTTGGCAGAGCCTGTCTCTCCTGCTCCGGGCTTGCCCACCTCTTGACGGGATGGGCTGGAACTCGGAGCAACCGCGAAACCCTCTGGAATTGGGCTCAACGGGCGTAAATCGTCGCCACGAGGAGGAGAAGGGCTATGTCGGAGCAGCGACGCAATGCCGGATCCACTCTATGGGACCTCCACCCTGGCCCTGCCGAATCAAATAATGTATGATGAGAAACTATAATAAAGGAAGAACAGGTAAATAGCAAAGGGAGAAGAGGCTTACTCATCCGAGGTCAGGGGCTCTTTGGGCTTCCGAGCCCTCCGTGCTGTGGACTTGGTTGCGGGCTTGGTGGCAGTTTTTTCCCCAGACTTCTTCCGCCTTTTAGCCGGCAAAGAAGGTCCGGAGGAGGATGCAGAGGCAGCTCCCCTTTTCTTCTTCGGCGCCACTAGTACAGGATCACCCATGGCAAGGGGAGGGTCTTCATGGATCTGCCCACCGGGGTTAGCTGATGCCGGAAAAGCATAAGAAAGAGGGACAGTGTCAAATGCTTCCATCACCTCAACATCTGAATCATCTTCATCATCGGGCCAATCTCTAATAGAAGAGAGTATACCGGTGGGTCGTTTCGTCGCATCCGCCATTGGAAGGAGCATCTCCTATTCCGGTTCCTCCTCGTCCGAGGTATCCCGGTCAGGCGCCCATTTGAGGGAAGGCTCGGTGCCATCCTTGATGGTTTTCTGAAGAAACATCTAAGGGAAAGAAAAGGCAACGGGATTAAAACCTACAACGAAAGACCGACATATGATTTAATTCGGAAGGAAGTTTGGAGCACGAGACTTACCGAAGGAGGAAGCCTATCTCAGCAAAAGTGTTCAATTCCCCACGTCCACTCAGATGAGAAGTCTTTGGCCTTGACCCGGCTGTAGATCTCTGTGTTGCTCAACTTGAAAGACGAGGTCCGGTTGGGGTCGCAGCCCCAGCTCATGTGACACACTTTATGTGTGCGTTTCTAGAGGGGGAGATCCGGTTGTGGACGAATGTGATCATGGCGTCTTCATTGCGCAATCCGAGATCCTTCAGCTCCTTGAATCTCTTATTGACCTGGTTCGCCAAAACTGTGGGCTTCTTGGGGATAATTTCCCACAAATCCGGGTTAGGAGGACCCGGAGTATAGGGGCGCAGCTGGATCAGGTCTTCGGTGGTGGTGTTCCGGACATAGAAGAAAGTCTGGGCCCATCCCTTGCAAGAGTCAAGCTCAGTGACTCGGGGGAAGACGGACAGCTTCCGGGGACAGATTGACGCAGCACCGAACTGCGTGAGCTGTTTGTCCTCCGGATCTAGATCTACATTCGGAATCACGTTCTGGCGAAAGAACCGGATCCAGAGCTCCTTCGTTTGCCATAGTCCGACATAACCTTTGATGGTGGAGGCAAACGCGGAGAGAGAGGTGATGGCGTTAGCCGGAAGATGGTGCGGCTAGATCTCGTATGTGTTTAGCAGTCATGGAAAAAATAGCTAACTGGCAGACCGAACCCCCGTTGGAAGTGTGATAGGAACACAACATACTCACCCGGATTGGGTGAGGGGGCAAGTTCGGCGGAAGCCAGGCGCGTGGCGACGCCCTCCGGGATGCGTCTGGTGCGGTAAAGCCAATCCAGGTCATCCTGGCAGACCCAGGATCCAGCCCATGCGCCGCGGTCGGCGTGCGCCGCATCTTCTTCCATCTCCTGCTCGGCAACGGTGAGTTCCTCCTTAGTCATTTCGAGGTTGCTCTCCTCACTTGCGCTAGCGGCGGAGGGAGGCAGCGGCCTGGACTGGCGGGGACCCGTGGCGGAGGAGATGTGCGGAGGTGGCGGCGGCGCTGGAGCGCCTGAAGGCAGTACGGGGGCGGCGCTGCTGCTCAGATGCGGTGCCTGTGGCGCTGTCGACGGAGAAGAAGAGGAAAAAGGCAGAGGCAGAGTGGCGCGGGAGCTGGGAAATGACCCAAGGGGCGCGCCCCTCCCCTATTTAACCACTCCCGTAAGGGGGTAGTGGGATCGCGTTTTGCGGGCGAGCCACACGGTGTGGCCGTGTATGGTCCAGATCAGCCAATCAGCGACGAGCCACACTAAAGGCCACAGGGCGCAGCAGATCCCATGACATGACATTATGATACAGTTAACGAGGAGGCAGGCGTGACGTGACGTTTGCCACAGTAACTTCTGACAATTACTGCGGCGGTTACTGTAGCAGGCCCTTAAAATGAGGCAACGTTATGATTAGCCTCCATGTGGGGAAGCGTACGAGAGAAGGAAGAATGACCCGGATGAGTACGAGGTAACCCGGCCAGCAAGTAAAAACTTGGAATGTGCCAAGGGAAAATAAACCTATGAAATCCAGATTAGAATCTAAGTAAAATTGAACCTGCTGTGGCCTTAGCGGCTAAGGCAGCCAAAACCGTACCAGCTTCGGGGACTAATGTTGGGGGGATACCCCCGGGTAGGGTCACGCCGGGGTATAAAGGCCTAGTTAGCCGAGGTTCGGCAAGGTCAAAGCAAGTGATGGCCGAGTCACCTCAAGGCAGGCCGGATCACGGAGTAACCCGGACTAGGGGACGTCCACCTAACTTGGTCTCAACCGACTTAAGCCGTATGTCGGTAAGATGTATCTAACTTATATGCAGGAAAAGGTGTGGCCGGATCAACTATGTGGGATCCGGGTTATATCAAGCTTGTAAGAGAAGGAAGGTATCTCGCTGGTCAAAGGTGACCACTATACGCAGAGCATGAGTGAAGCGGACAGAGGCAGGACCACCGAGGCATGGCCGACAAAGGTGACGAAGCCTATGTCGGACGACGTAGGCGCCGTAGAGGCTCACGTAGCCTCTGCATGGATGACGCGGGGGAAAAGAGACCCGGTCGGGTAACTATTTTGGGAGGAGGCATATTCCCTGGAATATGCCTCCACGTATGCCCTAAGTGGAGACCTAGCCACCCCTATATAAGGAGGTCTAGGGCCTCTGTAGAAGCAGTTGGTATTTACTGGGTTGAGCTCTAGTGTGTTGCGATTTGCTAGTGAGTTCCTGAGGGCTAGCTAGTGGTGAGAGTAAGAGAGTCACTTCTTCCTCCTCTCTCCAATACAGCTCAAGGAGCACTTGTAATCTATAAAGGTTAATCAAATACAAAGCTTCTGTGTGTGGAATCACCAGACTATCCCTCCCTGGATTCCCCTAGTGCATTTAGTCCCCACATTTAGCCTATCCATGGCATCTGCCGTGACACCACCATGACATGCAATTACTCAAATGGATCCATATGTGGTTTGTGGAAAGAACACACATGCAATGACTCTGGTTGATCCATATGTGGTTTGTGGAAAGAACACACATGCAATGACCACTAGTGGATCCATGTGTGGTTTGTAGAAAAGAACACACATGCAATGACCACTGGTTGATCCATGTGTGGTTTGTGGAAAGAACACACATGCAATGATAGTGGTGGATCCATGTGTGGTTTGTGAAAAGAACACACATGCAATGACTCTAGTGTTGGTTCTAGTATAAGAACACACATGCAATGACTCTAGTGGTTGATCCATGTGTGGTTTGTGGAAATAACACACATGCAATGACGCTAGTGGTTAATCCATGTGTGGTTTGTGGAAATAACACACATGCAATGACTCTAGTGGTCGATCCATAAGTGGTTTATGGAAAATAACACACATGCAATGACTGTAATGGATCCATAAGTGGTTTGTGGAAAGAACACATATGCAATGACTCTAGTGGTTGATCCATGTGTGGTTTGTGGAAAGAACACACATGGAATGACTCTAGTGGTGGATCCATTTGTGGTTTGTGGATAGAACACACATGCAATGACTCTAGTGCTAGTTTTAGTATAAGAACACACATGCAATGACTATAGTGGGTCCACATGTGGTTTGTGAAAAGAACACACATGCAATGACCACTGGTTGATCCATAAGTTGTTTGTAGAAAAGAACACACATGCAATGAGTCTAGTGGATCCATGTGTGGTTTGTGGAAAAGAACACACAAACAATGACTCTAGTGCTGGTTTGTGGTTTTAGTATAAGAACAAACATGCAATTACTCAAATGGATCCATATGTGGTTTGTGGAAAGAACACACTTGCAGTGACTCTGGTTGATCCATATGTGGTTTGTGGAAAGAACACACATGCAATGACCACTTGTGGATCCATGTGTGGTTTGTGGAAAAGAACACACATGCAATGACCACTGGTTGATCCATGTGTGGTTTGTGGAAATAACACACATGCAATGACAGTGGTGGAGCCATGTGTGGTTTGTGAAAAGAACACACATGCAATGACTCTAGTGTTGGTTTTAGTATAAGAACACACAAGCAATGACTCTTGCGGTTGATCCATGTGTGGTTTGTGGAAATAACACACATGCAATGACTCTAGTGGTTCATCCATGTGTGGTTTATGGAAATAACACACATGCAATGACTCTAATGGTTGATCCATGTGTGGTTTGTGGAAATAACAAACATGCAATGAGTGTAATGAATCCATAAGTGGTTTATGGAAAAGAACACACATGCAATAACCACTGGTTGATCCATATGTGGTTTGTGAAAAGAACACACATGCAATGACTCTAGTGGTTGATCCATGCGTGGTTTATGGAAAGAACACACATGCAATGATAATGGTGGATCCATGTGTGGTTTGTGGATAGAACACACATGCAATGACTCTAGTGCTAGTTTTAGTATAAGAACACACATGCAATGACTCTAGTGGGTCCACATGTGGTTTGTGAAAAGAACACACATGCAATGACCACTGGTTGATCCATAAGTTGTTTGTGGAAAAGAACACACATGCAATGAGTCTAGTGGTTGATCCATGTGTGGTTTGTGGAAATAACACACATGCAATGACTCTAGTGCTGGTTTATGGTTTTAGTATAAGGACAAACATGTAATTACTCAAATGGATCCATATGTGGTTTGTGGAAAGAACACACATCCAATGACTCTGGTTGATCCATATGTGGTTTGTGGAAAGAACACACATGCAATGACCACTGGTGGATCCATGTGTGGTTTCTGGAAAAGAACACACATGCTATGACCACTGGTTGATCCATGTGTGGTTTCTGGAAAGAACACATATGCAATGACAGTGGTGGATCCATGTGTGGTTTGTGAAAAGAACACACATGCAATGACTCTAGTGTTGGTTTTAGTATAAGAACACACATGCAATGACTCTAGTGGTTGATCCATGTGTAGTTTGTGGAAATAACACACATGCAATGACTCTAGTGCTGGTTTTAGTTTAAGAACACATATGGATCCATATGTGGTTTGTGGAAAAGAACACACATGCAATGACCACTGATTGATCCATAAGTGGTTTGTGGAAAGAACACACATGTAGTGAACACTGGTTGATCCATGTGTGGTTTGTGAAAAGAACACACATGCAATGCCATTGGTTGATCCATATGTGGTTCATGGAAAGAATACACATGCAATGACACTGGTTGATCCAAATGTGGTTCATGACAGGAATACACATGCAATAACTCTTGTGGATACATATGTGGTTTGTGGAAAGAACACACATGCAATGAACTCTAGTGGATCTATCTTGGTATAATTTGATGTATGCCATGATGCATTTCATTGTAAAAGACACCCACTTTCCATTTTTATACTACTCAGCTTTGCTCCCCGTCTCTCTCTCTGTCTCTCTCTCTTTCGTAGAAGCCCAAACCGGTGCCCACTCTGTGTGCTATGCCCTGATTGGTTGTCACACCTGTCATGCGGATCGTGTGCACCAACCGTTGATCCTGTGTGATCCAATGAGGCTCGTTGCACACGTCGTGCCCTTCACAGGACAGTGCGAGATAGCACGGACGTCTCCCTCAATGAGACTTCTACAAGAAGGAACACGATGCCGTCCATGGAAAAAGTGGTCAAGTGGTCATGTCATGTTTAATCTAGTCTACAAAGGCTACAAGTCTACTACACGGCAACTCGTCATCCACGGACCACTTGCTATCTCATTTTTACTACGCAGCGCGCCTGCACTCTCACTTCCGTCAGGCCCCCACCACACGAACCTTCCACGCGGCAGCCGCAGTAGGAAGAGCTGTCAACTGGGTCCCTCGAGGAGGCCTAAACGTCCCCGCATTAAAACCCAGCCTATCGGGTCCTCCATTCGCACTCATCCACTACTCTCTCTTCCCTATCCAGCAAAACACCACAATCTTGAACGTACTTGCACGAACCTTCTCCATGAAACCAGTGCGTGGGGGTGAGTGTCCGGGCATCGCCGCCAGGGTGGTGTTTCACGCGGCAGATCTGGAGGAGCATAACGCAGCACAGGCCAAGGAGGACATGCAGTTCAACCCCTTCGGGGACCATGTGGATGCTGGTGCTGATGACTTTGGAGGCGCCGATGAGGGCTTGGAGTTCGACGAACACGCTCCGCTCGTGTACCTGGAGGTACATCTATTTTTACATGTTTCATATTTTCTGCTCGAGCTTAATCTATCCAGGCGTCATAAAAAATCTAGTCATAATGATTAGATGCAACGTATGAACCGGTGCATGGAGAGATCTAGTCTATTCTGAATGAATCCACATTATTTATTTATTAATAAGTTACCAAGAACACAAACCACATTAATTTAGGAGCGAGCTAGGGAGACGGCCGTAATGAATTACTGAACCTCTATAGACATGGTATTGCATCGAAAGTAACTTGGAATGGTGGAAGGAATATATATTTATTATTTTGCTCATTTCGGTTTGTATTCCATACATTACAGGTGTATTAAAGTGAGATGGACTCTGACAAGGAGACCAGGGACAACAAGAGCCGCCATGTCATGAAGAAGCTCAAGAGCGGGATAATCCCTTTCCGCACTCGACTTGGGGAGCTCAGGTGTCCTTTCTGTAAGAAAGGAGTCAACCCGAAGATTCCCAGCTTGATTCCACATGCGGTTGGCATCGGTAAAAGTCCGGCTAGTAAACACAAGTCGGCGACCAAGGCTAAGGACGCTGCTTATGGCAAGTTCCTGAGGGAGTATGTCAAGACCGGCCTAGTGTCCCGTTACTTAGGAATCAGCAACTCCTAGCCGACCAACCCCGTCACTGTGTTGGCCCGGCCATTAATAATATTTAGTTCTCTTACCCTATCTAGACCCTTAAACTATGTGGATTTCTATTTTCGTACCCTTCAAAATATATTGAAGTTCATTTGTTTATGTTGTTAAAGTTCCGGTGGCATACTCATTATTTTGCATGGATAGAGGGGTGCCCCCGACAGATATAAGGGTTATGCTGTCCGCTAGATCACAGTGGATCAATGGTTGGTGGGCAAAACCGAGTACAACTGAATCGCCATGGTTAGACACGAGGGAAAAAAAAACGTGACTCACGGTACGTGTGTGCGGTGCACGGGGCGGTAGAGGACACGTGTGGCCGTGCATGGTGCATTAGCCTACGCGGTGCACGGTAGTGCAGTGAAACGCCGCTTCCCTTCTCCTTTAATAGAGGCCTCCCCACTCCCACTCATCACGCACTCGCTCACTCAACCGTCTCCACTGTCGCATCACCTTCTGCAAACGCCCAATAAAACCCCAACCACGCCGGCGATGGAGAAGATCGGCGCGGTGGCCATCGGCGCCTCCAAGGCAGCCGGCGAGGAGCCCCCGTCCCCGTCCCGGCATCCGCCGGATCCTTCGGCGAGGAGGCCCCCGATGGTCTTGGACAGATCCCGCTCGGTGGGGACCCCTACGAGGAGGTTGTCTACATAAGGCCGGAGAACCCCTACGACACCAGCATCGCCGACCCATGGTCTGAGGTAACCAGGGTTTTCTCCCCTTCCCTTGTTCTTCCCCTGTTCCCATCGTTGGATGCTAGATCGTATGTTATTAGGGCTCGGCTGTTCGTATTTTTTATAGTAGCTAATCCTATTGTATTAGATCTCGATTTTCGATGAATCCCCCTGTTCTTAGTTGGGATCAGTATTCGATTTGGTTTGGGATTTGGGGAATAATCGGGAGATCTCATTCGGTTAATTTATGCAAAAAATCAATCTCGATAATCAAAGTATCTCAATCATGTCCTTATTTCACTCTACTGTTTTTTTCCAACAGGAGGATAGCAGCGACCTCCGCAGGGACGACGAGTCGCAGGACACCAAGACTCGTCATGTGCTGAGGAGGCTAAAGTCTGGTTAGTACAACAACTTCTTCGCTGGCGACATGTACAGGTGCCCCTTCTGCCCCACCAGGAGGCTCCGCGGCATGGACTTCAACTCCCTCGTGAAGCATGCCGAGGACGTGAGGACCTGCGGCGAGTCCGTGAACGTCCACGGCTTCAGGGCCAAGCACCAGGCGCTCGGCCTTCACCTCCGCAACCTCCACAAGACCCAAGGTGCCCAAGGTCAAGGGGCTGGGCAGCAAGAAGTGGAGGAGGCGCCAGAGGGAGGAGGCGGATGCCCTCCTGGCAGAGGCCACGAGGGGCCACTGATCAGCTGCTGCTGCTGTAAAGCAGCTTCTTTTGTCTTGTCTATGTTGAAGCAGTCCGCTGCTGCTGCTGCTGAGCAGCCTAATTGTCGAACCTCATTAAGTACCGTACTATATAACCTATATTAGCTGCTTTATCTACATCTACTCTGTTTACTGAATTTATTTATGGTGCCGGTATGTTTTGCTGCTCTAGATTTGCTACCTGATTGGGGAAAAATGATTGCAAAAGGAACAATGAGTGAAGAGAGAAGGTGCTCTAGATTCCCTACATTTTTGGGCAAAAAAACACAACTGTTAGAGAGAGAGAGGGGAAAAGGCGCTCTTAAAAAGGCCAAATAACAAAAAAAATCCACTTTAGGCATCATGGCGCACGTAACGGCCAAGCCTTTGACCAGACGACACCCCCCTCCGAGCGCATGTGAGGGCTTCGGAATATCGGGAGGGCAAAAGTGAGGACAAACGAGACACAATGTTGCTATAGCTAAATCTTACAAAAAGCTGAATTGGCTAGAGCTCCACAATGTAGCTATTCTAAATCCCTAAACTATGTGGTGCGTTGAAACCTAATGCTTTTCCGCCGACACGTGTGTTGCAAAGTTGCTTGATTGTGCATGCTTACACAAGTGGCCTACAGAGAAACTTATAGAAGCATGGGAAAACGAGCTTCATTTTGGAAAATTCGGGACAAGCTTTGCGCAATCGGTAGGCCTGATGGGCTGGGCGGCTGCCCCGGGGTGCAGGGATGCTAGGTCCATGTCTATGCTTACACTTCTTAAACTTGTTAGGAATTAATAATAACTGTACACTTCCTTCTGTCCTGTCAGGTTACATCGTGTCAGCACCACGCACCCGCTGCGGATCGGCAACGGGACGGTGGTCTACGTGACCGGTCTCTGCCACACCAAAGCCACGTCGCACACCCGTCCCATCACCTACCGGGACGGACGCCGAATTTAATCGCTAGGATTGGAAACCATCGGTGCTCGCCTGGTCAAACTTGCTTCCGCATGGGTATGACCGGAATATTGGTAAACGGAATTTAAGCATCGCCTTCTGTCTCCTCAGCACATCACTATGCAAAAATCCCCAACTCATTCCTTCCGCCGGCGCCGCCACCACAAGAACCATCGACGCTACCGCAGGCACCGCCTCTGCCTGGCCATACCACCGCAACAGATCACTCCACCTCCACACCTAGTCCCAGCCACCGCTACCGACCCTAGGCCACCGCCGCCATATTAGCTGCTGCCATGGACGCAGAGTACGGCGTGTTTGGCGACGGGAGCGACTACACCGACGAGTACACCGTCACTGCCCATGGCACCACCAAGCTGATGGTGGTCCACACAAATGCATCAGCGGAGGTGGCCAAGGTCATCGCAATGTACGAGCGGTGGCTACAAGATCCAATGGACAGGTACAAGATCATCGGCCTTGACCTCGAGTATACCAGAGATAGGAAGAGGATGGCGCTTTTGCAGCTATCCATGCGCAACCACTGCCTACTATATCACGTATGTAGGGCCAAATCTGTATGCCTGGAGCTTCACGAGTTCCTACACAGGAGGGAGATCAACTTCGCCAGTGTCGACATCAAGAACGACACTCCGAAGCTAGAACGGGATCTCCTCGTTCATGTCGTCAATCACGTCGATCTCCAACTTTTGTGGAGGTACCCGGATGGCGGTACGGGGAAATCCGGCATGGCTAGACTTGCTTCCGACATCATCGACCGCGAGTATGCCGGCATGAAAATCGAGTTCCCGAAGCACCTACACGAGCGATGGGAGTGGAGGCACCTGGATTACGATGCGATCAAGTACGCATCCAGGGACGCGTATGTCTGCTACGAGATGCTCAACAGGATCTGGCGGGTGGGTGAGTGTGTTGTTTACCACTACTAGTTTTGCATTTTCTTCCTAGTTTTATCTCGCCTGTATTTTATCTCGCATGTATTTTCTAAGCATTCTGTGTGTAAGAACCAAGCTCGTATGATCCCTGTGCTATTAGCTACTTAACCTGTATGAATTACATTCCCCCTTTTGTATGCTCAACATTCATTCTTACAAATTATGTCCATGCCATTTGCATGCGGTAGAATCCAGGACTGACATGCATAAGGTGTGATACAGTCATAAGTCATAACCAAACCCAGATTATAGAGAAGGATACAGTCATAAACCAGATTATAGTTTGACAAAGGTAATACACAACAGTTTGTAATTGCTCACATAGTGTACTTATGAAATAACATGTTTTCATCAACACAACAATCATGCACTAATAGTCTACATCCCAGCCTGTTGGAGAAGGCAACCGATCCCAGGATGCCTTCGGTCGCTTGCCCCGGTTTGTAGATTCATCTATGATCCGACATCTGGGACAAACAACCTGCCTTGGTGGTGGTTCAATGATGCGATGCCTGGAACGAGAATTTACAATCTGGCGGTACAGCTCGTGGCTAACATACCCGTCAATTGCAGCGTACTTCAGATTAGGTTCAGAAAGTGGCTTATCCTCCCAGTAATCGTGCCCTATACGCCTCCACGGACATCTCGACAATCTGTCCTTCATGTCAGCGTACCACGGGTCTATGAGTTCGGAGGAAAGAGTGGCCATCCCGGTCTTGCCACCCATCGTCCCTGGGATCTAGTAAATTTCCTGGATGTCCACTCTGCACTCCTTTGGGATTCTAATGTTGACAGTCGGGCTTTCAAGCAGTTTACTGTCATTCGTGATGTCAACACTTGTAAATGTTATGTGCTGGTTCACAAGAAAGTCATGAAACAGATCCCTAATGCTTTTTCCCCACCTGCATGAAAATGAATTCAGACAAATAATATAGCAATAACTTTTGCAAATAGACGGTTCAGGAACAAAAAGACAGCAAAGTCTACCAGATCCCGTCAGCCCCCTTCTCGCAAAAAGGCTGGTATACGAGGACGTGCCCCTTCATGGAGAGTTGCACCACGGTCGAGACCTACGAACCTGTTTTCTTCGAACTACAGCCAACTCGTGAAATTATTCAGAGTGTTCCTCACCGTTCGAGCGTCGGTGGTGTAGACGACATCGATCTTCTTCCCACCATGTACTTTGATGTCGAAGTGCGCAGTTTCTTGCCTACCGTCGTTTCGGACGTCCGGAGCGTCCATGACTACAGGCAAGAGGGAAAGGATACGGAGGAAGAGGGTGATGCAGTGGTGGAGGAAATGGATGAGGCCGTGGAGGAGAAAGACTATGAGGCCATGGAGGAGGAAATGAGACGGAGAAGTGAAAGATTGGAACCGCCCTTACCAATATCTAGAATGGTGCACGGTCATTCGTAGTAGGGTGAAGGTGGCGAAAAACGGAGGTTTTACACGTCGACGCTAGCACTTCCAAAAATTTGTTCTGTGCCACTTGCATGCGGTGGAATCAATTCAAACATAGGCACGTTTACGCGTGCAGACCTTCACTCACTGACAGGCGGGACGCACATTTCCCTTTTACGATTTATTTTTTCACTTCCTTTAGACGGTTCCGGTGCCCGCCCTCAATAATTATGCCCCCTTCTTTTCTTCCACACGGACGAGAACCGGCGGTGGCAGCAGTTTCTTGCAGATTCTCTCCCCACTCGAACAACTGCCCCCATCCCTGATTCCACCCCCTCTCGAATCCATCCGACTCCTTATCACAACGCCTCCATTAATCTACCGGATTCTAGACTCCATTTGCCGCTATGGGTAGAGCTTGGGGTAGCAGCAGGCTCAAGGGAAAGGCATGCGACGATGACGCCGATGGCCAGGGCGACCGCTACCGCGAAGATTGGGGATGGCCGAACCTCAGCGCCGTGAACGTGCACAGGATCGCCTCGGAGTTGGACATCATCTCAGCCGGCCGCCTCGCTTGCTGCATCCTTGGCTACCACGTGACAATGCGGAACATGGACGAACAACCGTTCGGCACGCCAGGCCTTCTTTACACCGATAACAACAAATGGCCAGACGACCACGATGGCCACGTAAGTTCCAGTATCTAGCTTATTCATCCAGTCATATCATTGATTCATATGTGTGGAACTCTCATCGGAATCCTATGTTCCTTTCGTCGAACGTGTTGTGTGCACGCGCGGTTTGAACAAATCGAACCATTTAAGACTATTCTATACAGCGGAAGCTCTGCTCGTACCTGATATTCTAGTATTTTGGTAGTGACACAGTCTTACTTTAGGTGATAGATGAGTTGTCAATTTCGATTTTGCAATGGAATGTCTGCTAGGTAATATTCTGTTTCCTAAATAAAAACAAATAGATTAGACGATTTAAGGTTGTCATGCCCCGAGCTGTTTAATTATGATCATCTTCAGGAATTTGTTCTAGGGGGCTCTGCTCCTACTCCATATATTGAGTATCTTCGTAGTGACACATGCACAATTTAGGCGATATCTGAGGAGACACTCGTATTTAGGCGATATTGTGTGTACTTTAATCTAAAGGTCCAGTTGTCAAATTGTATTTGCAATGGAATCCATGCTAGGTGATTGTACCAACTGACAACAAACTCTGCAGAATATTCATGCAAAACTGATGTTATTGGATAAGTGGTCGGAATCAGTAGTGGTGAATATCAAGGAATAAGAAGAGACAGAAATGGGAGATGACCAGAACTGGGTGGGTGGCAACGGCGAGTGGCTGGTCCTTTTATCCTAGGATGGGAGTACTTGGACTCTAAAAAATAGCTATAGATCGAAGAGACTTGCAGTGCCATGTTTGAAGGGTGTCGGCATTACTGCATTCAACAGCGGGTGGCCGTCGCACATTTACGAATTCGCTTACAGGTTCACCATGGCAGAACTTGAGCTTGTGAAGGTACAGCTCCCACATAGACCGCGGGAGGGGGTGTGGAAGAACTGGGAGTACGACCTCTTAGCGGTGTTCGACAAGGAAATCGCATTCATTAGATGCCCAGAAGACAAGGAATGGACAGTCTTGCGCGACGACTTCCTGCGGCCGGAGAAGTATGTCGACGCTGTCTTCACCTACGGCTACTCTTCGTACAGACCGCAACGCATTTATGCGGTCACTGAACCTAGCGGCGACGTGCGTGTTTGGGAGCCGTCCATTTGGGGTGAGTCATGGTGTCATATAGCATGTAAAATCCCATTCAAAATTCTGCTTACTGACTGTTAGTAACACGCAGGTACCCACACAGCCCGCGCATCATTCTAGCTCCGGTCATCGAAGATGCAGTAGCAGATGCTGAACTTGGGACACGTCGCTGGTTCTTGGGACCTCTCGGAGACAACACGGAACAGGATGATGAACTCTTGTGGATTCATATCAGGAGAGCACTAAACAGCGTTGGTGATACAATAGGACATATGGGTACACAACTTTCTTCATACCCATCACTGCGGTGTCACATTTTCTCGAGGTCCGCATGCCCATCCGAAGACCCAGTAGAGCAAGTCTAGAGCAGAGTCAACAATCTGAAGGGACAATCTGTGTTTCTTGGGATCAACTACCCTTTCTTTGTCGGAGCCCCTAGAGCTGTTGAACCTATAATTGCTCAGGCAGCCCTGGCCCCTGATGCTGCTGCTGCTGGTGTTGGTGGTGGTGGAGCTGATGAAGAACTAGCTGCTGCTGCTCCTGGTGAAGCTGACAAAATACTTGGTGATGCTGCTGCTGGTGAAGCTGAAATACTTGCTAATGCTGCTGCTAGTGAAGCTGACAAAATACCTGCTGAGGCTGCTGCCGAAGGCCAGGAAGAACATGCTGGTGTTGTTGCTGAGGTGCCAGCACTTCCAGTGTTGATAGCAGACTGTGTGTTTGCTGCACACTCACGCGCCTATCATGTTGACACTCCAGATCCGACCTAGAGCCAAATCCACGTCGGTGGGAGGGGGCCTACAATTGGCTCATCAGTGGGGTCGTACTATTTGAAGGAGAATGAAAGACGGCCAAACGCAGCATTCTGGTTCGTTCCGACGATACCACCAGCTCCAGGGACCTAGTGCTCATACTAGCAGATCTGATGAACCATTTGTCTTTATCTTTATCATTAGTTACGCTTATGTGTGTAAAGACTAAGCTGTGCTTATTTGTGTAAGACTAAGTTAGGCCTAACTGCGTAATATTCAGTGAAGCCCAGCTTTTCTTTCCACGCCCATAACAATAGAATTGCAGCATAGAACATACAAATATAATGTGCATACCAGGCATTTTTGCTCAGGATAACAACCACTTCAAGCAAATGATACATCGTGTACACATTTGAACGCATCACTAGAATGTGCCACCTATTGATGATTGATGACATGCATCTAGATTTTCTGCGCTTATTTGCATTGAATTGCTCATTGATTTGTTCACATATTTTTTGGCAATGGCTGATGAACTCCACTCTCTTGGTAACTTGCATCGTCAGTGAGCACTTGTTGATGCAATGCAAAGTACAGAACATGGTCGTCATCGTCATTCCATTTAGGTTCTCTATGTTTCGTCACAACAGAGCTACTAATTTCAAATGAAAATCTAGTAAACAATATATGTGTACATTGTTAGAGTATGCTACGGCCACGGTACATACATGTTTTTCTACAATCACAAGAAGAAAACTTGATGCATTTTCACATTGTTGGCATTGTGCCGAACTGGGTGGATGTGGCTTTGGGGTTCGGAGAGGAAGGCGCCGTGGCTGGTGCGTGTGCGACCACGGTGACGGCGAGCTCAGATTCTGGAGGAGACCAACAAGACCGAGCATGGTCGGCATGGGTACAGATCTCACCCGGGAATGAATTCCCGTCCCCGCGTCGTGCCAATCGTGCGGTCATGGTGAGGGTGAGCTCCGATTCGGGATGGGGAGGAGAATGGGCCAAGAAGGTTTGTCCAAGTCCTAGCTTCGCGCCATGGTCGCGACCATAGATTGCCGCCCCGGAGGAAGAAGCAGACACGTAAAGGATGCATGCGCCAATGCTGCAAGCCTACATGGCAGCGACGACGGCAGCGACATAACAGCGAAAGCTGACAGGGGGACCCAACTTGACGGCCGTTAGCCTAATTTTTTGTATTGAAACGTAAATTTGAATTCGGGGCGAAAAGGACCCTCTGAGTATTTGGCACGCCAACTATAGTAATAGCAAATGATATCAGGGAACTCGGGTACCGCGTTGCCTGGCCACCCCAACTTTCAGGCCGCAAAATGATATTCTCCGCCACCAGGGCGTGTGGGCCCCCTGGTGCTCCACCGACCTTGCCCCTTCACCTATAAAAGCCTCTAGGTACAAAAACCCTAAGTACCCGATCAAAGACCCAATCAGAAATCCATGAAAGAGTCTGTAGCCACTGCCATCTCCATCCCCAGATCGAGGGGATCTGAAGCTCTTCCCGGCACCCTGCCGGAGGGGAGAGATCACCCTGGAGGCCTTCTTCATCACCATGACTGCCTCCGGTGTGATGCGTGAGTAGTTCATCCTTGGACTATGGGTCCATGTAGTAGCTAGATGGTTGGTTCTTCTCCTTTGTGCTATCATGTTTAGATCTTGTGAGCTCCGTTCATGATCAAGATCATCTACTTGTAATCTTACATGTTGTTTTTTGGAGGATCAGATGGATATTGAGATGTTATTTCAGATTGATTATTGATTCTATCATGTCTATGTTATTTGTGATCTTGGATGCTTTCCATTGTTAGTAACTATCTTGGCCAAGTAGATGCTTGCAACACCAAGAGGAGGTATTTATGCTCGATAGTGGGTTCATGTGTCTAGTAATCTAGGGAAGTGGTAGGAATCTCTAAGGTTGTAGATGTGTTGTTGCTACTAGGAGAAAACACCAATCCTTTGTCCATGGGACAATCGTATTGTTTAATTTACACACTTTGCTTAATGCAATTATCTATTGCTTGCAACTTAATACTAGAGGGGGTTCATATGATAACCTGAAGGTGGATTATTAGTCATAGATGCAGTTGTATTATGGTCTATGTATAATGTTGTAATGCCCAATCAAATCTCATAGGAATCAAGATGTCTAGTATATGCATCGTATGCTTTCTCAAATCTGTCAATTGCCCCACTATAATTTGTCACCCAACATGCTATTTATCTTAAGGAGAATCACCTCTAGTGAACTATGGACCTTGGTCCATTCTTTTATCATTGATATACCATCTACTATTTATTGCTTACTGTTTACTCTCTGCAAGCAATTTCTATCTTACAGATTATATGTTTAATCCTTTGTTTTCAGCAAAACCGGTGAGATTGACAACCTCACTGTAAGTTGGGGCAAAGTTTTGTGGTTGTGTTGTGCACGATTCCAAGTTGGTAGCAACACCTTGGAGTTGTTTCCTTGCTCCTACTAGTTAGATAACCTTGGTTTCATAACTGAGGGAGACTTGTTGTTGTGCTCATCGCACCTTCCTCTTGGGGTTCCCAATGAGCTCGATATATCTTGAGCCATCAATCACCCACGCTCTGCTTCCCCGCCACCAAAGCTACCCAACCATACCGGAGAAGCTTCACCATTGTCCGCTAGATGGGATCTAGTTCAAGAAGTTCCATGTCCACTGCTCCAGACCAGCTACACGGTCGTCACCATTGACTGCTCCGGCATCGACCGCCCAAGATCTGCTTCCCCGCCACCGAAAGCTACCCAACCATACCGGAGAAGCTTCACCGTTGTCCACCAGACGAGATCTAGTTCAACAAGTTCCATGTCCGCTGCTCCAAACCAGCTACACGGTCATCGTCATTGACTGCCCCGACATCGACCACCCAAGATTTGCTTCCCCGACACCAATAGCCACCGCAACCGCAGCACCCTCAGTGACCTGGACGTCACTTGCACGGTACCGATGATGCTTAGACGCCTCTCCAACCAAGGTAACCAAATCTCGAACACATTTTTGGTTTGTCAGCGGTATAGCAGGTTCAAGTCTATCAAAGTGAAACTGCATTTTTGTAATCGTGCTAGTACATACAAGTCACTAGGCACGCCTGTTCTTCATGCTAGTACATAAAAGGTCATTAGACATGTTGGTTTGCATTCGTTGCTCTACAAATTTCAAGTCATGCGCATGTATATTATTTTGTCATGCAGATGTTCTTATATTAGCTGCTCCGTACACCAGTAAATGCCTGCTATGGTGTAGTTCTTTCAAAATGTAATGTCAGTGGAAAATATTAGTGTGGATTCTCTGCTCCACAGTTACTGACTATCTAGTTATTCCTAAGCTAAGTTTCTGCTATTATTTCCTCCCTAACATTGTTCTGTTATCCTATAGTACCCATTCAAACTCTTCATACTAGTTTGATTATAATTTTTCTGTTGCCATCTGGTTCTTCAAAAGCTGCAACACTGACTATTTTATTTTTCTTTGTGTAGAGCTCAAAAAGGCAACACTGAACATGTTGGTTTGCACAGCCCACAGGTCCACCAACGATGCCATAATATATTTTGTGTATCTGGTGCTCGTTCGTCCTAATCAACGGCATAAGTATTCTTTAATATATAGTTCATTCATGTTTTCCAATTCATGTTCGATAAGTTCTTGTATGATGCGGTTATAATTTCTATGTGGTTCATTCTTAGCTACGACAGTAACTGCATGCCATTGTGTAGCTCACCAAAAATTCTGAGTCACCCAACGTCTCTTGCATTCCAGGAGATACCACTGCTTCCATATATATTTGTTGAAATGACCTGGCTAGTTTATACTAAAATTCTAAGAAACACTTTGTTTGATTGCTCATTTCATTGTTGGCATAGTTGTCTAATGCTTGTTTGTCATGTTCTACAGGTTCACAAGCCACACCATTATATCTTGTATCTTGTTCTGGTTTGTCCTAGGCAACGACATAACTATCCTCTACTATATAGTTCATTCATGGTTTGCATTCCTGCTCTACAAGTTTATATTATGCAGTTATAATTCCTATCTGGTTCATTCTTAGCTATGAATAGTTTGTCTTCTTTGCTATATCAACTTGTTATTAGTTAGTTTCAGACTACAATTATTGCTATCGTCGCCAAAGAGGGGACTACAATATCATGTTTCAACGTGGTTTTCTAATGTAGCTGTCACACTCAACGGGAGGTGTAGTTGATGGATTGAGAAAGAAAATTGAGGACTCCGCTATCAACTTGATTGGAAACTGAAATGCTAAATTTTCTTTCCCTTTTGTTCATATTATGTAATATTTTTAAAAAGTTTGCAGCTGATGTAATATCTAGATAACTCGCATAGGCGATGTAGGCATTTAGTTGACGCTGTCCACGCAAGGCGGTACCATAACTGCGACAGCCGAGTCGATCAGGTAACAGTATAGGGTTTTGTTATTTGCCCTTCTTGTATTGCATCTTCCATGAACAGTAAAAGATGCTCGCTAATTATACTCCTTTTATGATATTTTCATGAGCTTTAGAACGGCTGAAACAGTAACTGGCTAGAACAGTAACATGCCGAAACAGTAATAGTCCAAAACAGTAATAGTCCAAAACATTAATAGGCCAAAATAGTAACAGGCCAGAACAGCGGCAACCCAGCACAGTAACGGGCCAGAATAGTGACAGGCAAGAAAAGTAATAGGCCAGAATAGTAACATGCCAGAACACTAGCATGCCAGAACAGCGGCAACCCAGCATAGTAACGAGCTAGAATAGGAACAAACTAGAAAAATGGTAGGACAGAACAGTAAAGGACCACAACAGTAAGGGACCTGAATAGTAGATGGCTAGAACAATAACGAGCCAGAATAGTAAAAGGCCAGAACAGTATCAGACCTTCTCAAAGGTGGGCCATTCGTAGATGACCTAGGACGAGCTGTGAGAACAGTATCGGGGCGGCTTGACGTAGGCTGTTAATGGGCCGCACATTATTCGACCAATCTGGGCTTCTCTAGGCTGAAACAGTAACGGGCCTAACATTCGCGCGCCACTGCTGACTGCATCTTTTGGGCCTATTTCAAACAGTGTCGGACGAAACAGTAACGGGCCGTAATCTTATTGGCTCTCCTAATGGGTCGGCCCACTTAATATTTAGCAGGCCTTGGCTGGGCCTGGCTTCTACCACGGTTTCGGTGGGCGTTAACGGCGGTAACTAGCATTAACAGTGTTTGCCACATGGCATTTTGCATGACGTCAGCTGTCAACACGGCTAGCGAACAGATCTACGATGGAACAAGTTTTCGTGGCTAAAGGGTGCGATCCGCCATGGTTTGAACAAACTGTGGTAGATTCTTTTGTGACGGGGCTTTTACCACGAAGGGCATCCGTCATAGAAGACCTTTCAGCCACGAAAAACGGGCCTTCAACCACAAAAATTGTCTGTTGTAAAATCCAACTTTTCATGTAGTGACATGGAGTTTCTATAGTCGTTGCATGTGTTCTTTTCCAAACCACCGTGATCCACTAGAGTCATTGCATATGTTCTTTTTAAAACCACCTTGATCCACATTACCACACACACTCTAATGGATGTGGTGATGCAATTTCTATCACAAATAGTGCATCATTCGATGTGGCAGTTGCATTCCTATGTGTTTTTTGCCTTTCTAACCATGGTTTGACACATGGAGTCCCTAGAGTCATTGCATGTGTTATTTTCCAAACCACCTTGAACCACATGATAACACACACTCCAATGGATGTGGTGATGCAACTTCTGTCACACTGGTGCATCATTCCACGTGGTAGTTGCATTCTAGGGGCTTTTTGTGCTTTTTGACAATCTTTTGAGACATGTAGTCCCTAGAGTCATTGCATGTGTTATTTACAAAACCACCTTAATCCACATGGCGACACACACTCCAATAGATGTGGTGATGCAACTTCTGTGACACTAGTGCAACATTCCATCTAGCAGTGCATTCCAGGGGCTTTTGGGGATTTCTAACCATGGTTTGACAAATGGAGTCCCTAGAGTCCTTACATGTGTTCTTTTCCAAACCACCTTGATCCACTAGAGTCATTGCTTATGTTATTTTCCAATCAGCCTTTATCCTAATGAGAACACATACTCAACTGGCAGTGGTGCAACTTCTATCACACTAGTGCATCATTCCATGTGGCAGTTGCATTCCAAGGGCTTTTTGGGATTTCTGGCAATGTATTGACACATGGAATATCTAGAGTCATTGCATGTATTATTTTCAAAACCACCTTTATCCATCTGAGCACACACTCCATGGATGTGGTGATGCAACTTTTGTCACACTAGTGCATTATTCCATGTGGCAATAGAATTCCAAGGGATTTTGGGGATTTGTGACCATGGTTTGACTCATGGAGTATATAGAATCGTTCCATGTGTTCTTTTCCAAACCACCTTGATCCACATGACCACACACAATTCAACAGATGTGGTGATGCAACTTCTGTCACACTGGTCCACCATTCCATGTGGCAGTTGCATTCCAAGGGATTTTTTGGTCTGACCATGGTTTGACACATGGAGTCTCTAGAGTCGTTTCATGTGTTCTTTTCCAAACCACCTAGATCCACTAGAGTCATTTCATTTGTTATTTTCAAAACCACCTTGATCCATATTACCCCACACACTCCAATGGATGTGGTGATGCAACTTATGTCACACTAGTGAATCATTCTATGTGGCAATTACATTCCTATGTGTTTTTGGGCTTTCTAACCATGGTTTGACACATGGAGTCCCTAGAGTCATTTCATGTGTTCTTTTCCAAACCACATGAGAACACACACTCCAATGGATGTGGTGATCCAACTTCTGTCACACTGGTGCCTCATTCCACGTGGCAATTGCATTCCAGGGGCTTTTTGGGTTATCTAACCATTTTTTCACACATGTAGTCCCTAGAGTAATTGCACGTGTTCTTTTCAAAAACACCTTGATCGACATGACCACACACACTCCAATGGATGTGGTAATGCAACTTCTACCACACGGGTGCACCAGTCCATGTGGAAGTTGCATTCTAGGGGCTTTGGGGGATTTCTGACCATGGTTTGACACATGCTTGTAGTTATTGCATGTGTTCTTTTACAAACCACCTAATCCACTAGAGTCATTGCATACTGTAATACCTCAGATCCTACGCTCTAAGATCAAGCCTAGATGAACCAAAAGTGGACGGAACGCACTACCGTGGGGCCGTGCAGCCACACACAGTAGGCCCACCTCGTGGAGCAGGGCACGGTACTAGCCAACCATGCCACCCACTTTTTAGAAAAGAGGGACTAGACCGAGCAGCGTAGTGGATAGGTAAAGTGATCAAACATACACAAATGAGTATGTATGTCAACGACATACACTAGACATCAGAGCCACACCATCTAAAACAATAGAGACAGAAAATATTCAACGCCATACGGCAAGATCCAAAATATCCTAGATAGATATAATAGATTAGGATACATCCTCATACATCACGCAGTAGAGTATCAAGCGAAAGTGGAAAACATGATCCAAGTATGGATAAGAAGCAAACCGGCATAAGATGCCCTGAAAATAAGCACATCCTGCCCACAAATCTCATGGATCTCCATTCCCGGAATCTCTACACCAGACATAAGATGCCCTAAAAATAAGCACATCCCGTCCATAGATCTCATGGATCACCATCCCCGGAATCTCTACACCAGATAGTCGTTGCCACCCTCGTCAGTCTCTTTGACCCAGTAGACTTCCTGAGAGTATACATGTCCATCTCAACCACATATTTATCGTGTGAGATCCTAGGGATACTCAACAAGTCTTAACCTTTACTATTAAAAGAAAAATGGTGGTGTCACACGGTGTCACACTTCACTAATATTACACGAAAATTGCCATCCGGTAACGATGGCGTGGTATGTGGTGTCACACTTGGAGATATTTACTGAAAAATGCCACCATATGCCCTCCGCCTCCGGAACGCATGCAGCTGTATGCTTTTCAACAAGATCTCATGACCGAACAAATTTTTTCTAACTCCCCACTTATTACTCTCAACTAACTATACAATGCGTATCTTAGCTTATCTTATCCAAACAAACTAACCCAAGAGTGGAGAGTGTAGGTTGCGCTACTTCTGCTTTATCATACCTTAACAAACAAACGACCATTCGTATTCCCACTGCTGATTGCGTCTAATCTAGGTTAGTATGTTCTCTACTTCTTCTCAACTTATGAAGTCAGTTGTGCCAGATGTTTCTCCATGTTGCCACACATGAAGTGGCCAGATCAAGGGAAAGATGGCGGCAATGGTTTTCCCAAGATACTACGGTGACGACAGTTTCCCAAGCGCTATGGTGGTGTAGCGTGCCAGTGTGGTGCGTGTTTCTCCCCTCTTTCAGTTGTATGTCACTCTTTTTGTACTTCTCCTACTCATGCTCCTCCATCTCAATCTGTCTCGGGCTCTCATCTGCCATGGTGTTGCATGACATAGGCAGGTCTGTTGCAGGTACGGTGGACCTAGGTGTGGTAAATGGTGATGGTGTTCATGCGTGGGGCGCCGACGTGGGCGTGGCAGCGCCACCATCCTGGACGAGCACTCCGACAACGGAGGCATGGTCTAGCTCGTGGCTGGCGGACACATGTTGTCCACTTCCCAAATCGTCGAGCACCTCAACGTGTCCACCCTCGTCCTTCGCACCATCACCATACCTACTTCTAATTTTTCCTAATACTCATCAATACAGGCTACATCTCAGCTGAAGGCCGTAAGTAATTTCATGCTTATTTCTTGGATTAATCAATTGATCAACCTTAATGTGACATACTGATTATATCCTTTGTTTATGTCACCGTGTGCAGACTGTAGAGTCGGAATGGGGAGGGAGGTAAGGGAGTTGTCGTCATAAACATTGTAGGAGTAGGACCTGATGCAGGTTGGCAGCTACTAGTTGACTTGCAAGCTTCAGAAACATGTCATGGCGGTGGAGGATGCGTCTTCACTCAAAATGTTCCACGTGTTGGGGCAGCGTGAGCTGCAGAGGCTCAAGCTCCTCGTGTTGGTGTTTGTCATCAAGCTGCTCTGTTTTTGGAAGCGGACATATGTTATGCTCGCATTGTCAACCATTATGGGTAATGGACTGAAATCCACCAATAGTGTGTATGTCTAGCACGAGCTCTGGAACTAACTCACTTGGATTGAGGAATCATGAATGAGATCACCGATAGATTATATGTTTTCATCTTGTGGCCAGCTAGCGTGGCCAGCTAGCATACGCCGTGCGAGTGTTCCGTACAGCAGTTGTGAAATGTACTGGTTAATGATGACTTTATCTTTCTATAAGCCATGAAGATACTGATTTAGTTTTGTGAATGACAAGTTCGATTCAGTTAAAATGTTGAATTTGAATCTTAAATATTATTTAACTAATTATAAGAAGATTTTATCTCATCTAGAGTTCATTCTAGCTAATAAAGATGATGATGACTTTGAGTGTGGCATAATCTATACCAAGTGAATCATATACTTAATATCTACATGCTACTTAAGATAACATTTCTCTCTACATGAAGAATCATATACTTGTCGAAGATAACGTCCTTTACACATACAACCGAGATGAATTGTTGTCAACCGAGCCTTTTTTTGAAACCACAAATTTTGGGGATGTTGTGTAGTTATCTTGAAAGTACTACATTTTTAGACTACTAACATGTAAAATGGATACATAATGTAGTAATTAATAACAACCTATAATGTTGGAAGTAGATGTATTTTTTGTGTGCAATTTTACCAATGTATTAATAATCATCAACAACACTACAAAGTCCCAAACGTAATAAAAATTACAAGTAGGTCACTAGACCACCTAGCGACGACTACTGACACTAGCTTGAGCTGAAAGTATGTCGTCGTCCTCGTCCCGCAATCACTAGAGCCGAGCAAAGCTATGTAGATACATGATTTGGCACCGACACCATGCTTAAAATTTTGCTCTACACACCTACACCAGCTCACAAAAGATCAACATTTTTATTTTAACTATTGTAAACTCTAAAGGTATTTTTTGTGTTCTTCAAAGGATTTGACAATATCATCGGAGATAAGTAGTTTCAATACATGCTGCAATTGTCCACAAATACGAACCAATGCTAGAATATAACACGTGAAGGAAAAGGAGGAGATGTATGAATCTTATGATTTCAACAAAAAAATTATGGAAAATTTTCCTCTAAATGTTTTAAACTTAGATCAAGATGAGAAATTGATAATGCTAATTCACAAGTATCCAAAATTACTTGAGGGAGATACATATATCCTTATAGCAACATGTTAAGAACTTCAAGAATGCACTAGCTTGTTCCACACTAGGTTGTGTTGGTGAATTTTGTGCACAAAAAAAGTTGTGTTCTGAATGGCCAAAATATGGATGATCTTTTGAATTCACGTAAAATCTTCTTGTGGGGAGAGTTGATGTAAATCTTATGGATGGAAATATATCTGGCAGAAATCTTTACGGTAAAAGTTGCAAAAACATATGTGAATAATAACAAGATACAATGAAAAATAAAGAGAACACAGAAAACCCAAAAACACCATACCATTAATCCGGTGGATCCTTATAATTATTTTGATTGTCGGGACTAAGATCAGAGATAAAATTATGGTGCTTCCATACAACTTTGATGATTTTACATATAGTTATGTCACCTTCCTCGGAAGATCTACAACGCAGTCGGTCATGCAAAGCTTGCAAATCCTTATTATGGATCTAAGGAGTTTGACAAAATCCAAAAATATGCATTTTTCACTCTGTGGAAACACATGGGTATTAAACTAGTGCTTCTAAAGGGAACAACATAGGGGTGACGCAATTACAGCAAAAGATAATAGCTAAACAATTCTATAGAGACACGTTACACATCCGACCAACCAAAGATGGATAGAGGCTCGTTAATTAGTAACAATAGTTATATAAGCCACATAAATAAACATCGCTTGCACTCCTTCTCACTTACCAACAAGAAGGCGGAAGAACATCCCATTCTTTGGCAATTTTATTATCCATTCCATTAGTGTTGCACTATTGCTAGTCATGTCTTAGTCAAATTAAAGCCGGTACTTTAGTTATTCTTGTCTATGATCGAGAAACTATGCTCCAAGTCGTCCATAACCACGGGCACGACTTTCAAAAAGATTTACCCGGCAGGGATGCACAAATAGCAACACACACACGATCAACCTCAAGAAGAACCAAATAAAACGCAACGAGGCCGCATGACCATGCATTCACAGGATTCATAAATTATTTCAGGGGATCACCCTAATAAGCTACCCGCAATGAAGTTGGCCGGCTCCGAGACAGACCTAGGGTTTGCAAGAACAACTGTAAACGACTGGGAACCCAAAAATGTGACTTGGCTTGTCGATACCGTGAAATTGTGTCACGATCCTAAAAAGTACAGGCGCTCCACACGCAATAGTAAATAAAGCAGTAAAGCATGGCATAAGTACATGATAGTAATAAAACCCAAAACTAGTTTGTGGCCCCAAGAAATAAAATGCGAATCAAGCTAGAGTCACCCATATGTGGGTAGTGCGAATAGTCAAGAAACATGAATCAAGTACTAGGGATCCTACAGGACATAAGTGAGCTTAAAGAACCAAATAGCAGATAATGGTCATCGATGTCTCTTTTATTAGTTCTCTCATTACTACCCAATTTAAGTTGTTTAGGTACCTTGTTATCTAAGGACTCACACAAACCCTACACATGCAATTCTACGACTCGCATGGCTCAACCAACTCCTGCAGTAATGGCTCATGGGATTGAGGTACAAGTTTCAGTGGGGTTTAAAAGTGAAGGCTATGCAATACTTGGGATTCAATTTAATGCAATCGTGAATCAATGATGCAAAAGTAAGATAGAGACATAGGTACTATATGTATGCAAGCATGAGAAATTGCTTGCTTGGCAGTTCAGTTGTGGAATGAGAAGGATCCGGGTAATACTCCTAAGGCTCCTGGTATTCTCCTTGCTCGGTGTCTATCCGGATAAAAACCAAACACACAAGGGCCAAAATAAATACATTGCACAATCATATAAATCATACGCAACAAGAAAACAAGGTATGACATGATAGAATGATGCACAATTGCATAGTATAACATAGCATGGCATGGGTGAGGTGTGGAAACAATAATAACACTTTATTAATTTATTTAGGCATGTTTTACCCCATAAACAGTTCTGATTATTTAATATTTATATGATGCATGATTCAATTCATATCATGGAATGCATAACCAGAATGGTCTCGTCGCGCAGATCAATCTATACATGGTATTTGTCAAATTTGGAATTACGGAATTAAAGTTATAGATTCTTTAAATGCATTTATTGACATTTAAATAATTTTGAAATTTTAAATTGCTCTAAAATTATTTTGGATTGCATATTTGAATTCATGGCATTTTTTTATTTAGAAAACATATATCATATGTAAAATTTGAATTTATAAATTTAAAACAATTATTAAATGCAAGTAATTCAAAAAATCAAATATCACAGGTTCAGGTTTGAATAGTTAAGGCTGACTCTGGTCAAATTTAAAAATTGGTTTGAATTTATATTAAAAAATTATTAAAATTTATTTTATAAGTTTTTCCAAATTCGAATTATTTTAAAAGATATAAATTAATTTAGTTATATCCATTTTCTAGAATGTTTTAAGAGGAAAAGGTCCCTGGGCTTTTTATACTCAAGGGTTTTCTACCCACAGACAGACACGTGGGCCACTGTGCTGAGCGGGCTAGAATCAGGAAAAGGCAAGGGGGTTTTCGCAAGATTGACAAACCCACATCGGTTTACTAAAGAAGAAAGCAATCGATCAATGCTAAAAGAAGCTAGCTAGGCCGATTTTTGCAAGATGATTTCTAGGGCGTTGAAGATCCGATTCGCCCACCGTTTGTTCTGGTGCGAAGAGGGCTCGTAGGAGAACAACTATGCTCAAGGAAGTGTCGCCGGAGAAAGACTGAGGTGGCCACGAAATTGCGATGAACAGAGAGGTTTTCTACTGGCAAAACCTGACGAACGAAAGGTTGCGTAGACAGAAATTTGACAAACTTTAGAGGAGCCTTGCGGTTGCTACTGGCCATGGTTTTGTGCGAGTTTTGAACCTGGGTGAATCTGGATGTCCCCTCTACGCGTGCGTATGCGGGTCGCCGCCGGAGGAGTGTAGAGAGCGCCAGGAAAAGAGGAGGAACAGGGCGTCCGGCTGCTGTTGATGCGCGGAGAGCGTGCCAGGCGCGCGGCGTGCGGGAGCGGGCGGATTGCTAGGCGCGTGCCAGGGCAGGGGAAGGTCGGAGAGATGGCGAGCGTGAGGCTGCTCACCGAGGTGGTTGGGGGGCGAGGTGGCCGGCCGGAGGACTACGGAGGCGGGACAAGGTGATGGCCAGCGCGGCGACGGTGTCTGGCGCGCGCGACACAGTGAGGACGCGGGAGTGCTTGCCGGACCTTCTCCTCCTAGCTCCATGATGCGGCGAGCGAGGAAGATGCGGCGGTGCTCCTGGTACACCGACACGGTTCCGGTGGTGGCTGTTTGGTGGACCGGTGAGCGGCAGGTGCTCATGGACAAGGCGACGGCTAGGGTTGCTGCCATGGCGTTTGGAGTGGGCAAGAAGAGGGAGGTCTCGATCTGATCCGGGGGGAAAGGTGGATGGGGATGGGGCTGTTGTTGTCCTGCTGTTGTTGCTTTATGCAAAGGAGAGAGAGCAGCACACGCAAAGCATGGTTGCGACTTGGCTGGCGATCGCGTTCCCGAGCAAAATAAATATGAGGTGGGAGCCTAGGCTTGGTCGGATTGGAATAGGCGACAGGGAGAGGCACACGGTTGGCACGCACCAAGTCAAGAGGGGAGGTCGGACTGGTCGGACAGAACCGGGAAGGAAAAAGAATCAGTAAGGGTGAGAGAAAAAGGTGCCAGGGAATGTTGCTTGGTTTGGATCAGAGAGAGAGAGAGAGGAAGGCTTCGGGTGCAGCATAACTTGGCATGGTTTGTAACCCTTATCAGAAGAGGGAGAGAGGGTCCAACGAGTGGTTGGTTGGTGTTGTTGGTTTGCCAAGAAAGAAGTAGAGAGATAGGGGTTCCACGTGCACGCTCATGCATATACACGTATATGATTTTATGGCCACGGTTGGGTTTTGGGTAAATAGGGATATTGGTAGCTTATATTTAGACAAAAAGGAATTACAATAAGATGGATAAGTAGGAGAATTAGGCCAAAACCATATAAACAAGGAATAGAATTTAAAGATGGGCAAACAAAAGATTTTGGTGGGGATATGGAAAGAAAAGAATATGGTGTCCACATGGAGCTAGATGGTGGGCTTGATCATATTAGCCATGAATATGATTGAGCAAGAACCAATAATTCAAAAGAAGCATAAATGTTTCCAATAGAGTGAAAAGGTCATACAAGGCATTGATATGTCATGTCACTAGATTCAGTGGCTTTATATTACATGTACATGCAATAATGCACACTTGCATGCATGTGAGACAAATGCATGCTTGTGATCTTTTAAGTGAAGATAAAAGAAAAACAAGATTTGAGATGAACAAAAACAAGGCTTATTATAAATGGTTTGGATCAACCGATGTGAGAAGAAAATATTGGTGGATCCATACAATATACATGGATGGTGTTGGGAATATGCTAAATGGGTATCCTCATAGCATGTCACCAATCCGGCTAACCCGGGTGGCCCATAGTTGGTAGCAAGGCCTATGGCCTGCTGGGCGGCCCAGTTAGACGGATCCAGAAAGGAGACCCATGACAGATAAAGAAAGGCTACACAGGAGTCACCGACATACCCGGAGCCTTGGAGTGCAAGACACGGAAGAATAGTTTGTATTAGTGTAGGACTCTTTTACCTTGTCTGGCAAGGACCTTTCCTTGTAAACCCTAGGTTCTTGTGCCTTTATAAGCTGGACCTGTGGGAGCCTTTAGGGTACAACCTAGATTGCTACGTACAATGTGCAACACATTGCACAGTGAACCTATCTCGATAACTCGGCGTATTTCCATTATAGTGATTTATAACAGGAGTAGAGTTCCGCCACCGTTGCGGGACTTGAACCTGGGTAAGCAGTGTTACCTCGTACCCTCCAACTCTTCGCCTTACCCCACGTCTCTAAACATGCATTGTGAGGACCCCTCCATGGTGTACTCGTCGGCAATACCACGACAGTTGGCGCCCACCATGGGGCAAGAGGCGCTTTGAGCACTACACCGGGCGAGGTCCAATCTCTTCACGGGTATCGGCGACACCGTAGCCATCGAACGCGTTCTCTTCTCCAACAACGTCCTTATCATCCCTCCAGATGAGTTCTAGGTGATGGCGAAGACGTACCCTACGCGCTGCTCCGTCATCCCCTTCGGAGACATCCACATCTTCATCGGCGAAACTAACTCGGGTCCTAGCTCCCAGGAAGTCGGAAACTTGTAAGGCCCCGCCCGGACCACCTATGAGCAGGACACATTCGCGGAAGGATATGGGCCATACCTTTCCTTGGAGTATGGTGGTTCAGATCAAGAAAATTCAAGACCCGCCCAAACCGTCCCTCTGCATGATATAAAGGTGGAAGGACCTCGCAAATCCGCTGGGCTTCCCCGACCGTTAGAGATGCGCAGGTCACACTTTGTCGGTGTCATCACGATCTTCGATCTGGCCAGATGCATTCAAAGGGACGAAGAACCTCCCCGCGAATACCTCACTAGATGGATAAGGGTGAGGGAAACCCTAGAGGGCGACCGCGCCGATGAACTCGTGTACCACTTCATGGAAGGGCTCACACCCAGATCACTCCTCCGGCACACTCTCCGATGGCGGCAGGCCACGGGTCCTCTCACCCTTGGTGAGATGGTCACAATCGTCAACGAATACGCGGACGCCAACGAGGAGCATGAGGCCACGATTGCCGTCATCACTGGAGGAGGAAACAACAACAACGGCCCGCCTCCATCACCCTCTACATCTGCCATCGCCAACACCAGAGAAAACTCCGACTCCGTCCTTGATGCGCTATACGCCAACATCAATATGGATGGCAGCGGCTCCGACGCGAACTCGAAGGAATACGATGTTGTTATGAGGCAGATCGAGCAGGAGATCAAGGAGGAGCGCGCCGACAAGGCCAACACATTCCACCAGGTGCTTGTCGCCATCGGGAGCGTGATGGAAGAAGATGGACAGGAACCAGAACGTGAGAGAGCTCTGCCCACGCCAGCGGTAATGAGAGCAGCAGCAGCCAAGAAAGCCGCTGTGACATCCCAATTTCAGCAACCCTGAATAGTTGTCCAGAATGCAAAAATCAGGGGGAACAAAAACCTTTTCTTGTTTAATGATGAAGTGTTTGCCTGCTGCTTGACTATGTTTATGCCTATGAGTGTGTATTAGATGATATCCTCCTTACCTCAACACCAGTTGACAAAAGCTATTTCACAAAATTGTCTTGGCTTATTTTCCATATTCCCAAATGTTCTGCATTTCAAAACCTGAGCCAAAAGCCTTTGCCAACCAACTAATTTAGTATCTTCTATTGATCAAACTATGGAGAGCTATAGAATACTATTTCCTTATGTTTTCAAGACAGAACCTTCAACTACTCTTCTCTCTAGGTTTCCCAAAACACCTTTATTAAGCCTTTGAATTCTACTCTTGGTAGATATACCAAGTACTCTCATCTTATTCAAACTCCAAGCTTTCAAAATTGCCCATCCTTACCTCAAGTCAGACTTCATGGTAACCCTAGTAGTGGATTTTCCTAGTTTATAAGTTGAATTGCCTTGATCCACGGCTTGATTTGTCTGCTTAGGAGATAGTATGAGCTACTCTAGGAGCTCATCACTAGGATCACGATGTTTCCAAATCATCACACCCTAAGCAAGAATACAAATCTGGATCTGATCTCTAGCTACCAGGTGATCATCTAAAACCCCTAACCAGACCCCTTCTGAAGTGACCCCTTCTAGAAGCTTCCAAGTCAATGAAGACCAATATCAAGAAAGGATCCTTCCTACTCAATCTACACTTCAACATCATCCACTTGATGATGCTTCGGTACCTTGCAACCCATCACAATCATCACCACCCACATTCTAGTTAAAAACCCTAAGTCTGCCAAATTTGGCTAAGTCTGGAAAACTATTTCCAACATCACCTTTTTGAATGCCTCCTTTTCTCAACCCTTGAGCATTTTTGAAAATGCCTTTGAACCATCTTGTTAACCGTCCTAAGGACTACCAAGGCCCACTCTTTCCCTTGGTTAGATCATCTTCTAAGCCACTTGTTCCTGATGGTTTTGCATGCAAGAAAATAACTATACCTGCCAATCTAGTCAACTTGCCTACTTTGACAGAAGCTCACACCACCATCCAACCTTATATGTACTAACTCTTTGCATGATTGTGTTCTACTCATACAGGTATATCAATACCTACTTAACTTGTTCCAAGTGGATCTTTGTGCTTCTTAAACCCACAAGGTTTTGAAGGCCAGTTGATAATCTGCCTTGGCAGGCTTATTTTATTCAAAGTTTGAAATCAATTCTTGGTGAACTCAAGCAAGATAAATCTCAAACCTCTACACCATTTCGATCTACATCACTTGGTATATCCATCCATGTATCCCATGCCCCAAGGGGAGCCTTGAGCTCCAAGATCCAACAAGGTTTCGGTGGCATGAAAACAATCTTACCCAAGATCCTTAAATCTCTAGTTTTCACCAAAATCAACTTGGATTCTCCAATCCCAAGGTTTCAAATGCTTGTTACACCTTGTATACATCATCTACCTTGATAATCAAGATTTTATCAAATTTTAGCCATAATTATTTTTTCCCAAAACCTATTAAATCCCTTTAATCAACAAAAACCTCAAAACTCCTTCTACAAAGGAAAGTTTGGTTTTTGACAAAACACTTCTCCAACCTTTTGCTAAATTGAGGTCCATATACCATACCCTACATTCCCATCTCAAAATAAATATTTTTGAGATGCTTTATTATTTCTTTTTGCCCTTTTTCCCAAATGGCAGAAATGGAATAATAATTGTTTAAATACTTTTAATCCCCAATAAATATTGGGAAAAATCACCATAGTGTGAATTCATATTTATGACCATATCACATCAAAATCCAATATGGTCCAATGTAAAAATATCAAATGAGCTTCTAGAAACCATTTCTGCACTATTTGAATATGTGATATAAAGTGGACCAAACTTCATCCAATAATTCCCAAATAATTCATGGAGATGTACCTGAACCATATCCACCTACCAGCATCCTCACCTAAGCTTTCCAAGATCAAAAATCATGAAGTTCTTCATGATCATGGATATGGGAAAGTGTGGACATTATTCAAAACCATGAACCAAGTTAAATCCAAACTTTCTCAAGCTTGTTCAATACTCCTCCACAGCAACCCTCACTCCTACTCTGGTCGAAAACACTGCAGCATCACTGTAGCAAGACCTAAACCTTGTCCCCTAGTGCTTGGAAGCTATTCTAAAGAGAAAGACACACATATATGGCCAAATCTTGCTCACTTATTGTGCTACAGCACTCCTCCCACTCCCACTGTCTTCTGCACGACCATAGGGCCCTCTCCACCGCCCATGAGGACCTATCCCTTGGCAGCTTCTTTCCAAGCCTCTTCATGGACATAGACCACCAGAGCCACACCCCCCACGAGCCCCTGCTCTCTCCACTTGCTCCCCATCGCCATGAAAAAGGAGAAGGAGAAACCTCCTCAAGTTCTTCCTTGTAGGCATGAGTGTGGTCAATCTCGACCCTCCCTCGCACCCTAGATCCACTCCTTAGCTCCCATATGGCTCCCCTGCACCTACCCCCAAGCCTCAGCCTCTACATGTCGCCGGAGAGGAGGAACTCCACCATTCGGCAATCTCCAACAAGTCGAGCCAGGTGCTCTCTCCTCTGCTCCCCTCTTTGTGAAGGTGAGATATTCGAGGCCTGCTTGTCCCCCTTCATCTAACCCTATGCCCGTTTTTCCCTAGGACCGCCCCTAGATGCTGCTCCGGCGAGCTCCGACGATGCCGCACTCGGATGTCTTCGCGTGAGCACCCCTCCGGTGATGAACCTGCCTCTGCCGCCCATCTCCGAGATCCCCGTCGTCAACCACGTCACCCCATGGCCTCCCCGTCACCCCTTCGCCCCTCAGGCGAGCTCCCCGTACTGCCCTGCCGCCCCTAGGGTTTGTCCTCTGTCCACCCCAACCGAGAGGAAGAAGACTGCCAACTGTCGTTGGATGCGCCTTACTCGGACGGTCCAGATCCCGGCGTACCGGTTCGGCCTCCCAAAGCCGCTGACCACGGGGGCCCGCTTCTCAGTTTCAAACCACATACTTCCGCCCGTCCTGGCACTAGATGGGCCGAAATTGGTGTCCCGCAGCCCGTCTTTCTTAGAAATCAGCCCAACAACCGTTTACCCTTTAATCATTTTCCCTAGAGCTGAAATCTATTAGTTAGGTTTAATACCTAAGTAAAATGGAAATTTCTATATTTTCACAAATGTAAATTCCTACATGTTTCCGCATGTCTTGTGAAATCTGCAGAACAAACCCTAGGCTAAAATCAATTATTATTATTTATTGACAATTAATCTACTAAAATGAGTCCTTTGCAAACAATAAATCCTCCAGGGAGTTGAACCTATCCAAATGAAGTGTTTCAAACTTTCTCTGGTAACCATTGAAAGTACCTATCTGTATGCCTTGGCCCCATGCCAAGTGGAGCATTATTTTAACTCTGGTAAAAATAACAAAATCTCCTCATATCTGTCTTTTAGAATTTCTCTAGGACAAACCATAATAGATTTTACCCTAATTCCAACTCTAATGGATTAGCTACATCCATATCTAACCAAAAGTACGAGATCATAAATTTGGAACTCCTGTTGAGTTTTGGTAAAATAAACATTTTTGTGCATGGTTTATCCATCAATAAAATCACTACAGGAGTTATATGAATCCAAATAAGGTGATTCCAATTTATACAGAGAGGTATTCTAAATATTTACAATGTGTCTTTGGAGTCAAACCAAAAGATACTATAGAGTAAATCTGGTGAAAAAGACAAAAACCCTCCAGAACTGCCTTTGGGAATTTCCTGAGGGCATTCTGGTAACTATTTTGGAGCGATTCCAACTCTCGGCTAGTCAGTACATCAAGCCCTACAAAATCGTCCAAGGAAATAAGTTTTGGAGCTCCAGAACTTTTCTGGTGAATTATTTCCTAAAACTAGAGCTTTTATCACTAGAATATTCATAAGAAATTAAAGAAGAGTGATGAAATAGTGAAACCACTTTTGTTGGCCTTATTTTGTCAATACCTACCTGATGATATCATCTTTGCATATTGATATCATACAGACCCAAGCCTAGTTCTAAATCCCCTTAACAGGTGTGATTTGGACAAATAAATCATAAAACAAAGACCACAAGGGCAATTAAAGTTATTCCAATTACAACCCACTCAATCTATCAAAACCTAATGAATTGAGTAGTGTTTGGTATGTTTGTTTGTTGTATTGTAATGATGCTTGTATGCCTTGTGTTGATTGTGGTTTGGTTTGCTTGCATGTGCTATCTTGACGACGATAGTTGCGGTGAAATCGGAGATCAAAGGATGGTTCTTATTATTGGTATTATTGGGTATTCTAAGAAGAAGTCCAGGGACATATTGCCATATTTCTAATCATCAGGCAAGCCACCTTCTTGCTCATAAGCCTTGTCCTACTGTTTTACCTATGCATGTTTTATCTACTATTTATGAAAACTGCATTGTTTTACTAGATGATGATCTCTACTGGGTAGTGGCTTGCCTTCTCCAAACCATTACGCTTTTGTACTATTAAGTACAACCCTCTTGATGACACCTATTAAACCCTAGTATGATAGATGGTGTACTACACCATACCCCTTTGGAGACCCCGTTTTAGCCGAAGCAAAAACTAGAGCATGGGAAGACCCCCAAAATAGTTTTACCAAATGTTTTATGATAAAACCTTGGTGAGGTGGGACCTCCCAAGAGATGTTGAGAAAGAAAAAGGTTTTGTTTTACAAAATGCTGAAGGAAAGCTAGAGGAAAAAGGTTTACAAAAACGCACCCGGTTCTTTGCAGTTTTGCTAGAACAACTAACCCGTGCAACCACATTACTCTGGAATGGGACAGGGCTGGATTTGATGTTTGGTTATTCTAGTATAAGCTGCCTCACAACGACTATAGGGGATAAAAATCCCTAGAGGGTGGGCATTCTCCTATAAAGGTCCATGTGGGACATCGACCTAGAGAAGGAACGAAGGGTCTACGGGCCTCCACACGTTACTATGAGCCCCTCATTGAAAGCGCACACTTGTGAAGTGGAAAAGCGCTCTAGTTGGCTTGGGAACTATATAGGGCGTCCCGGTGTTGAGGGGAACAACACTCATAGGGTACGCACTTATATTGGAGTGGGCATCCGGAGAGTCTTGATCGGTTACTCGACCCACGATCGGTGTAAATCAGGGTAGGGTACCAGATGGTGTGGGTAAAGTGTACAACCTCTGCAGAGTGTAAATCTATTCGAATAGTTGTGTCCGTGGTCATGGACGGTTGGGAAGGTTGCTATAGAGCGGTGCTGGTTTTGATTTCAAAAAGGATTTTGGAAAAGAAAAAGCTTCAGAAATGTTTTGACCATGGGATTGTCGGAAAGGAGAAAGGTTTTGACCATGGGATGGTCAGAAGGGAAAGAGAGGAGTTCGGTCGTGGGACGACCGGAAGAAAGGAACAAATGGGTGACCCAGTCCAAGTGTTTTACAAAACTTTTCAAAAAGGTTTCCATAAAGGCTTTACAAAAAGTTTTTAACAAAGATATGGAGATGCTATATCTATAAGAGAAACTATTTTAGAAGAGAACCTCTCTTGGAGCCCTCCTACTACCACAGCCATATTGCATATCCTCTTGTTATTATTACTCTCTTAAGGTGGTTTGCGAGTACATTCAAAGTACTCACTGGCATTGTCCCTGACTATTAACTTGGTCAGATATGAAGAAGAAGGTGGTGTTGGCGACTATGCGAGCTAGGACGTTCTCCTAGTCAGTTGCCTGTAGGTTAAAGCATGGCTCGGGCTCTACGCTTAATGAAGTTCTGCTGATGTTGATCGATGTAGCCATAATGGAAATTAAGGTATGGCATGTATTCGTTAAGTATGGGATGTTTACTTTGATACTTGTCGGTTATGTGCCACGACTAACTGATCATGGGATCGTGGTTGTATGCATAACATGGATTCTCGGAGGATTAATCCGGGGGCCCCATAGCCGCCGAGCCTCTGGCTCCGGCCAAGGCCTTGCCCCCTCCAGCTATCCACCCACAACCGGCATAGGAACTCACCACTGCCCCCAATACTAACAGATAGTCAAATCAGCCGCCAATGCCACCGTCAACGTCGGCAGCCGGCAAACCACTAGTTGCTCCCATCGACAAGGCAATCTATGGTGCACTCCTCATTGAGCCCATAACCGTCGCCCATATTCGGAGTGTTATGGAGCTTGATGAGAAGCGTGCAGCAATCCTAGCGGAGGCCAAGTGCATTGCAGAACAGGGCGCTAAGTTAGACGAAGACATGGCCAAGGCGCAACAATCTATTGAGGCGGCAAGAGCTATGGAGGTTGAGTACGAGCAATTGATGCTAAAGCACAAGACAAAGAAAGTACCATCTCAAGTCGTCGAAGACCTTGGCGTTCGGCGTAGGTTGCGGTATGACGGGGCCAAGCTGACAAAAGCCACCCCTTACATTGATTCAGAGGGGAGGCCAGTCATGCCAACTCCCGTCCTCAACATTGCCATCGCCAAGACCCTCCTGGAACAGGACAGGTTGCCAGAAGCAGCTGCTTAGGTGTGTGACCTCGTCGCTAAGGCATGCAAGCAACAGGAAAAGGCTACCTCGCAGAGGCTTGAGTCCAACCCGGAGCTTTGCCAGTCAACCCTGAACAGCCGCATAAGGCCAAAATCTCCCCGTGATGAGGGATCCCATAGAGGCTCCATAGAGCAAAGACGGAGGAAGACACGCAACAGGGCTGACGGCATAACCATATCTTCCGACCACGGAGAAAAGGCTCGCCCTCTTCGATCACCTCCTCCACCACCATCTTGGTGTCACGAGGAACCATAGTCGCGCCACCACACAAGCATGCCACCGCCTAGGCGCCCCCAGGTCGGCATCGTTATACGCAACTAGGGCGAGCAACCCCGGCATGACGAAGAGTGCACCGGCATTGAGAGACATAGGAGCAGATCCCACAAGGCACCGCCACGTCCGACAAACAATCGCGACATGCGTGAGGAGTCGCAGGAGGGAAACAGCAAGAAGGCTAACCCACCGCCTCCACCGCCACATAGCAGCCATCATGGCGGAGGACACGGTGGATCTCATAGATCGTGCCACAACTCTCCTCCCCATGACAGAAAAGGGAAGCAACCAGAGCTGTATGATGCATGTTCACGGCTGGAAAAGATCCAAGAAGCTCGGGAGCTCCCATACCTTGGGCCGTGTTGTTTTGGATCAGTAATACGGGCCACAACATACCCCCAAGGTCTCCGGATAGACAAGACCATCAAGCCCTACGATGGAAATTCCAGACCAGTTATATGGTTGCAGGACTACAGCGAAGTGATTCACATCGTAGGGGGAAACCCTAATGTTCCCTTCAAGTACCTCCCACTTATGCTCACTGGTAACGCCCTATAATGGATTGACGACTTGCCAAAGAAGTCAATATGGAATTGGTTGGACATGTATGAAGCATTCACCAAGAACTTCGAGGGTACGTACAAACATCACTGCACTGTCGGAGACCTACAGCGGTGTGTGCAAGAAAAGGATGAAACCTCTTGTTCCTACCTCTCTCGCTGGTTGGATATGAAAAATTCTTGCGCAGGGGTGCACGAACAAACCGCTATGGCCGCCTTCATCGACGGTCTGGAAAAGGGAACCTTGCTCCAACATACGTTGAAGCGCAAGAAAGACAACAATGGGATCAACCTCAACACAATGATCGCCATGGCTAGCAAGTTTGCTTCTGCAGATGAGGACGCACACGGATCATTGCCGGCAATAGGAATCCCTACCTAGGCTAGGAAAAATAATAATAACAATCAGAAGAATCTACCTAAAGAAAATCAAGCAACCGACATGGTCGCCACAACATTCACTGGCAGAGGCGGAGGCGGAGAGCATGGACATGGCCGAGGAGCTAGCAACGACCAGCAGATGAGTGATTCTACACCCTCAATGCCACACGTTCCCCAAACATACGAAGAGTACCGTGATATGCCATGTTCCGTCCACCTTGATGCAAATGGCAAAGCCACCAACACCAACCGCCAATGCAAATTTGTCAACAACCTCAAGGAAAATCCTGAGTCCGGCTACAAGCGAAGTCAGAAGAACAGACCCCGTGGAATGGGCAAAGGGAAGAAGAAGGAGGAGGATTCCAAGGAATCAAGCGATATGGATGAGGATGTGGAACCCAAATCTTCCGAAAAGGGAGAGGGTAAAGGGAAAAATCCCTTCAAAAAGAAGGCTCCAGTCTACCATACCTTCCTTGGCACTGCCACCGTCCGGGCCCAGAAAACCTCTCTGAGGATACTGATGGCTACCCTCCCCCCAGTTCCCCAATACGTCAGGTGGTCGGAGATTCCAATTACTTGGGATAGGAAGGATCACCCAGACCTCATCCCAAAAGAGAACCATTATTCCATGGTCATCAACCCTATGATTGATGACACAAAGTTCACCAAGTGCCTCGTGGACAGTGGAAGCAGCATCAACATCATGTACCTGGATACACTGCACAAGATGAACTTGACAAAGACGCAGCTAAGGAAGAGCAACACCGTGTTCCATGGGGTTGTCCCCGGCCGACAAGCAAATTTCCTGGGCTGCATCACCCTTTCGGTCGCTTTTGGCGATGTTAACAATTACTGCCAAGAATGCATGACCTTTGAAGTGGTGCCTTTCAAGAGCGTGTACCACGTCATCTTCGGACACGACATCTTCCACTCCTTCCTTGCAAGCCCATGCTTTTTCTACAACAAGATCAAGATACCCGGACTAAACGACATCATCACCGTTGACGGAGGCTTTATGAAGGCGTGGGAGTGCGAGCTCAGTGAAGCCGCCTTCGCCAAAGCAGTCCTCTATGGTGAGGATTCAAGGAGATCTAGAAACAGGTTGATGCCTCGGAGATGACGGCTTCGAAGAAGCAAATCACTATTGCCGGACCCGCATTCAAGGCCGCCATCAAGACCAAGCAGGTGGAGCTTGTTGAAGGAGATTCCTCCAAGACCACTGCCATTGGCACGAACCTGGATCCCAAATAGGAAAGCGCGCTCGTCAAGTTCCTCCGTGAGAATAGGGACATCTTCACTTGGCAATCTGCCGACATGAAAGGTGTACCTATGGAACTTTCCGAGCATAGCTTGAACATTGATCCTAATGCCAAACCGGTGAAACAACCTCTACAACGATTTGGTGACGAAAGACAAAGGGCCATAGGAAAATAAATAGCTAGGTTACTTAAGGATGGCTTTATCCGAGAAGTTATTCACACCTGATGGGTGGCAAATCCTATACTTATCCCAAAAAAGGAACCAATGAATTAAGAATGTGCGTTGATTACACCAGCTTGAACAAAGCATGTCCGAAAGATCCATTTGCTTTGTCTTGCATTGACCAGGTCATTAACTTGACGGTTGGCTCGGAACTTCTGTGTTTTCTCGGTGCCTACTCAGGTTACCACCAAATCCGGATGCGAAAGTCGGACCAACTGGCCACTTTGTTCACCACACCCTATGACATGTATTGCTACGTTACGATGCCCTTTGGGCTGAAAAACGCTGGTGCTACTTACCAGCGGACAATCCAACATTGCGTACACGAACAAATAGGTCGCATCATACACGCTTACATGGATGACATCGCGGTTATGTCAAAGAAATCAAATGATCTTATCGCTGACTTGTAGGAAACCTTTGACAATCTCTAGAAATACAACATGATGCTGAACCCCAACAAGTGCGTCTTTGGGGTACCTTCTGGCAAGCTGTTGGGTTTCATTGTTTCGCATCACGGAATCGAGGTGAACCAGGAGAAAATCAAGGCCATCCTCGACATTAAATGTCTGACATGCATAAAGGACATACAAAGGCTCACAGGCTGCGTAGCAGCAGTAAGACGGTTCCTCATCCGACTTGGGGAGAAGGCTATGCCGCTCTACAAACTGCTTAAGATGGCGGACACATTCATATGGATGGACGAGGCTGACACAACACTTCGGGAGTTGAAGAGAATACTCTCCTCCCCACAAATACTTGCAGCACCGGTATCAAGGGAGCCTATGTTAGTTTACATGGCTTCTACCAACCGAGTAATCAGCATCGTCATCGTGGTGGAGCGCAAGGAACCAACGCATGAATACGGAGTACATCGACCTGTTTACTATGTAAGAGAGGTCTTGACAGAATCCAAACAGCATTACCCGCACAACCAAAAGATAGCTTATGGAGTTTTCCTTGCTTCACGCAAGCTAAGGCATTATTTCAAGGAGCACCCTATCACAGTGGTGAGCAAAGCTCCACTGTCCGACATCATCAATAACAGTGACACTACAGGAAGAGTGGCAAAGTGGGGTATTGAACTTGCCGCCTTTGAAAGCACCTACAAGAGATGCGACACTATCAAATCACAAGCATTGGCGGATTGGACAGAACTGCCAGAATACACTCCTATGCTAGAGCCGGAATATTGGGTCATGCACTTTGACGGATCAAAGCTACTCAATGGCTCGGGGGCTAGTGTATTGTTGCAATTAACAATAGGAGAGAAGTTGCAATATGTCCTGCATATCCATTTCAACGCTACTAACAACATGGCGGAGTATGAGGCCCTCATTCACGGACTTCGTGTGGCCAAGGATATTGACAACAAGCGCATAGTTTGCTGTGGAGATTCTGACTTGGTTGCCTAGCAAGCAGCTGGCACCTGGAATGCGCGGAACCCTATGATGGCGGCATATCGAGACGAAGGAGACGAAATAGCCAAGTGCTTCGATGACTATGAAGTCAGGTACGTCAAAAGGGAGGAGAACGAGGCAGCAGATCTGATGTCAAAGCTTGGATCCGCTCGCCGACTAATTCCGCCAAGCGTTTTCCTAGAGCATTTACGGACCCCATCCATGAAAGGAGCGGACCCCGACAACCCGGATAGAGTGGATTCATTTGTTAATACAGTAACACTGACCTCTTCAGCTTGGACGAAACCGTTCATGGACTATCTACAAGACGGAACTTTGCCCGCTGACGAAGTCGAAAGCTGGCAAATAGTACGTAGAGTAAAAGGCTACATCATCATTGACGGCCAACTATACAAAAGAAGTACCACATGAGTTTTCCTCCGATGCATCTCCTAGCAGCAAGGTATTAAAATCCTTAGACAAATACATCTCGAAGATTGTGGGCATCATGTCGCTCCCCGATCGTTGGTGGCCAAGGCCTTCCGGCAAGGATTCTACTGGCTAACTGCCAAGACGGACGCCAACAAGTTGGTACAAACTTGCCTTGGTTGTCAGTTCTATGCAATACAACCAAGTGTTCCAGCTGAAGAACTACAAACAATACCAATAACTTGGATGTTTGTGGTCTGGAGTCTAGACATGGTGGGACCTTTGCAGACAACACCCTGTGGATTCACACACTTGCTAGTAGTAGTGGATAAGTTCACAAATTTTATTGAATATAAACCCATTAGAAACATTAATGGGGCAACATCCCTAAAATTTGTCCGGGATCTAGTGGTGAGATTTGGTCTCCCACACAACATCATCACCAATAATGGCAGAAATTTGTCTCTTGGAGAAGTTGAGGAGTACTATCATGAAAAAGGCATCCACTTTGACCTAGCATCTATCGCACACCCACAGTAAAATGGGCAAGTTGAAAGGGCCAATGGACTAATTCTGCATGGAATCAAGCCACACTTAGAGGCACCGCTACGTAGAGCAGCTGGATCCTAGGCGAAGGAATTACCATCTGTCTTGTGGAGTTTACGAACAACCCCCAACAGATCCATCGGCTTGACTCCTTTCTTCATGGTTTATGGAGCATAAGCCGTCCTTCCATCCGACATCTTCCACGATGCACCAAGGGTCACCGCCTACGAAGAGGATGACGTTGAAGAATCCAGATGCCTATCTGTGGACCTACTTGAGGAAAAGCATGTGCTATCATGCCAAAGATCTTCCGTCTAACAGCAGAAGCTACATGGCTACCATAGTGGTTGTGTAAAGAATTGCTGATTTAAAGAGGGAGATCTGGTGCTTAGACTCAAGCAGGAGAAATCACACAAACTATCCCCACCTTGGGAAGGACCGTTCGTCATAAGCAAAGAATTGCTAAATGGTTCCTATTACCTCGTCTATATTGGCGAGTTGAAAGATAGGCCAAAAAATCGCAAGCGCAAGCAACATGACTCCGATGATGATTACCCGGAGACAGATCGGCCATGGAACATAGCACAGCTACGTCCCTTTTAAACTTAGCATATTTATATTATGTAATAAGTTTCTTATATGGTCAATGAAATAAAGCATTTGGTTCACTCATATTCTCTAAGTCTTTTACCTCCTTTAGTTGTTCATTTTTTGATCATATAAACCCTTTATGCGCAAGTTTGCATTTGCACTTGTGAAAATTCCTCCTACGGGCGTTAGCTTAAGTTTTCTGGTCTACATGTTTTCTGAAGTTTTTATGTGGATTCCAGAGTAGTGACTTCTCGGCACTCAAAGCCGGAAATTTTGCTCTTAGGTTCTTGACGGTGCTATTAAGCATCATCACTTGAGGGCATAGTTCTGTGCTACGAGTCTTCCGTCTCACGAAAGGTCAAGCATATGAACCAGAATAATGGATAAGCTAGCACTTGCTTAAAAAATATACACATGCCGAAAATAGATAAGTAGCAGGAAACTTGAGTACAAGTTTTTCCGCCTTAACAAAATACATAAGTTTTTCCGCATACACATCGCAGAGATACATTTAATACAAATATTGTTTTTCATGGCTTTGTTGTGAGGGAATTCGTAGTGGCATCATCAGGAGAGCCAGGACGAGAGAGCTCGTCAAACTCGGAAGGAGATGGGCTTGACTCAGACAAAGCCATATCTTCATCAAGTATCTCGGTAGGCACGAAGACATCCGCATTGACCATCTTGGCAACCCTAGTGTCGAAGCCGACGAGGGAATTCCAAATAGCGTCACTATCAATTTGTTTCCCTTCCTCGTCCAGCTTGGGAAAGCCGGAGGTCACCAGATCGATGTCGGTGTTGTCATAGTGTGCCTTGACCAAGGACAAGGTCATCCTTGCACCAGATCGGATGCAAGAGGCTTTCTAGTCCTTGACTTTCTCGGGGGCTCGGCGTAGGATTTCCGAGTACTTGGCCGCTGAGTCTGCCGCCTTGATGTTGATTCCTAGAGGTTGGGCTATCTCCTTGGCCTGGGAAATAGTGGTGCTAACGAAATTGTAGGCAAGCATCATGCACTCCTTAAGATCCGGAGAACCTTCACCCAGGTTGGACAAGCTAATGGGAGCTGCGGTTTGCATAAGATACAAGGATCATGAGTATAAAAACATCAAATGATTATCCAAAGTACATAATTGACCAGGACGGGAGAAAGTTACCAAAGATGCTCGTCTCCGCTTGCTTGCATGTCTCCACCAAGACATCCCGCTCCTTCTAAACTATCTTGTACACCTTAAGGTTCCTCACATTCTGCTCTTTGGCAGCCTAGTTCTGCTCCTTGAGTTGTGCAAGTTCGTCCTTTAGGCGTTGCATCTCGGCGTCAGCAGACTCTTGGAGCGCCTTCATCGCCTCTTCATGGCCCTTAACAGCATCAACCAGGTCTTTCTTCAAGATTTTGTTCTCATCGTCGAGCTCTTGGATATGCTTGGATTGCCTGACGATGCTCTTGGCCTTGGCAATGGCTTCTATAAGACGGAAATCAGAAAGCACTATGATAAGATGGCATAAATGAATCCATGAGGAAAAATAAGAACCTTTTGAAAGAAACAGACTCTGGCTATTTTTGATCTATTGCTTCAGGAAGGCTGTTTTACCCTGTTAAAGGTCCAGTTCCTTCCGCAAGGCAGCAAACCACTCATTGGCGGTGATCCTCCGTCTATTCTCATTCTATAAAAAAGTTAAAATGCTTAGTTTCTCTAGAGCATCTAGTCAGAAATATCTGGTTTCAACTACACGCTCGGGGGCTACAACACAAGATTGTAATCAGCAAGTATGTTACTCTTAGAGCATCTAGCCGGAACTTTTCTATGTTTCCATCTAGACGCTCGGGGGCTACACTATCAATTTCTACTCTTAGTTCATTAGAGCACTTAGGCCAATAACTTTAATTTATCCACCTAAGAGCTCGGGGGATACAGAGGGATATATTATACAAAGTAAAATAAGTGAAGCTTAAAAGACTTACAATGGCAATAAGCTTAAGATTGTTGGCCATATTGGCATATGAAGTATGGAAGATGGTGACATTGTTATACACAGCATCTGCCTATGCAATGAGGTCATCCAGCCACAACATCGGAGGAGTCGCAGTAAAAGGAGATGTTGAAGCTGGACGCATAGATGATGCCCTAGCAGCCTGTTGCATTTTAGCACAGTTGATGACTTAGAGGCTCCCGCTTTGTCTGTTGCTACCTCCGCCTCCGCACCTTCCATTACTTCCTTCACCTTTTCGGTGGCATACTGAGCCGAAGCTTCAGCCACTTTGGAGGAAGTGCTCTCCTGCATCGCCTGACCACTAGGACCAACGTCTGCCTTGACAGAACCTGAGATATCAAGGATTGGATTGACATCTGTCTCCATGGCGGAGATCTCAAGGATGGCGGGGGATGAAGGCCCAGTGGGACTAGCAGAAGACTTGGCGGAAGGAGTAGGGGGAGCAGTAGCAGGAGATGGCTTGGCGGTCACACCTCTGGTCAGCATGTCACGAATGTTTTTTGACCCTCCAGCATCTTTGGAGGATCGCTTCAAAGTAGCGCTGGTTTTCCTCCTGAAACATACAAAGTATAAGTACAAGAGATGAAAAACATTATGGGCTAAAAATACAAGTCGGAGAATGAATACACTTACTCCACGGAGGAGCCTTGGTGAAGGGAATGCCGGTGGATTTCTTCTTCTCCACCTCTAAGGCGGCAGTGGACCATCTAGAGACTCCACTCTCTGATTTCTTCTTCTTCTTGGCCTTGGCAGCAGCGTTAGAGGTGGCCGCTTTCGTGCTGCTAGAGCTGGTTGATCCTTGGGGGTATCATCGTCGGACACCACTTGGATATCCTTCAGCTTGGGATCATAGACCTGGGAGGCCATCTGATCTTCCGCCAAGTTCACTAGCTGGGAAACAAAGGAGTGTTAGACTGACAACTTCAAGACGGAAAAACCTTAGAGTATATAACAAGCAACAAAGGAAACAATAGTTACCTCTAGGCGTTTTTCATAGTCGAACATGCATTGGTGAACTTGAAGCCATCCTTCCTATCCTTCACCATGACGATGTCCTTAAGCCGGAGCTTGATATAGTCAGTACAGAAGTTATCGCACAAAATTCGCATGGGATCCCTCCTGTCCTGAGTGTATTTGCACATCAACTCGGCACGATGCTGCAGAGGATGGATCCGCCTAACAAACCAGCACATGGCTAGGTCCATGCCCGTTAGACCTCTGTCCACGAGCCATTCAATCCGCCTTACAAAACGGTTGGCTTCGTTGTCGGACGAAAGGGAGGCTAGGGTCCGCCATGCGGGCACTTCGGCGGTAGCTCGATCGACAAAGTCGGGATATGTCTCAAGGCGGTTAGGCAGGGGAATATCTGGACCATAGAAGTATGTACGCTGCTAGTTCTTGCATGACTCATGCCCTACAATATCGGGGAAGCGCCGGTTAGGCCGGATCTTAAAGCTAATGGTTCTACAAATCCGCAACTCGTCCTTGGACTCTACGGACTATCTCTTGACGGTAAAAATGTATACGAACAGATCTAATCTGGGTTTGATGCATAGGAGTCCTTCGCACAAAGCTAGGAAGTTGCTAAGGACTATGATGATGTTGGGAGAGAGGTTGTGGGGAAGTACCCAGAAGTGCCGGAGGATGTCCAGGAAGAAGTCGGAGACTGGCAGGCATATGCCTCATACTAGCTGAGCTTTGCGGTACACCTTCTCTCCGTCTTGGGGAGAAGGAGCCACCTCGCCGGCAGGTGCCGGCCGCTAGACCAAATCCTTCACCGCGGGGAGATACCCCTCGGTGACCAGTTCTTATAAGTCTTTGGAGGTGAGGTCAGAGCATCTCCACACTCCTTTGTAGGAGTCACTATCCTATTCAGTGGTCTCTGGTGCCGCTCGTTCTTGGTTGTCATTGGTGGTTTCCACCACGGTGATGACAGGGGCAATAACCCCCTCCGGCGGGACTGTCTCTCCCTAAGAAAGCTCTAGAGTAGCCTTGGGGGTCGCCGCCGTCGAAGGGATGGAGCTGCTGGAAGCCATTGCGGTGCTGGGGATAAGTGGAGGAAGAGGAGGCTCTGGCTAGGTTTTTCTGAAGAGGAGCTCGAATGGGCGCGCGGCTGGAGGAAGACGAAGACGAGGGAGCGAATGCGGGTAAAAAGAAAATAACTTGGCCGTAGTAAAAATATTTAGACCCGGCGTCAAAATTCGTGCAAAGGGATCCAACGGGTGGAGCATTGCCGACGTGGAGACGAACGTGCGCGATAATTTCTCCACGTCCTCCGTCTTTGCCACTTTACCATTATTTCGCACGGATGAAAATAGTTGATGATTAATTCCCTGCCTTCTATGAGTTTCGAGGTAGCATAGGCTATACCCTACGTCATCCTCCTGACAGTGGCAGTGCAGGGTCACGTCTGAAGATTCCATCGAAGGTGGAGATTGTCCGGCTCTAGAAATGAATACTGAAGGAATCTCCAGCTACATTGCGAAGCCGGAGAGTATTGTAGGGTTCTTTGGGAGACCTTTGAGATATTGCTTGATGAATTGCTGATATCGCCTAGACGGAGGATTCAAGATCAATGGGAAAGACGGCGCAAGATTTCAAAGTCCTCCGGGGGCTACTATTGGGGATATGCTAAATGGGTATCCTCATGGCATGTCACCAATCCGGTTAACCCGGGTGGCCCATAGTTGGTAGCAAGGCCTATGGCCTGCTGGGAGGCCCATTTAGACGGATCTAGAAGGCAAGCCCATGCCGGATAAAGGAAGGCTACACAGGAGTCACCGACGTACCCGGAGCCTTGGAGTGGAAGACACGAAAGACTACTTCGTATTAGTGTAGGACTCCTTTACCTTGTCCGGCAAGGACCTTTCCCTGTAAACCCTAGGTTCTGGTGCCTTTATAAGCCGGACCTCTGGGAGCCTTTAGGGCACAACCTAGATTGCTACGTACAAGGTGCAACACCTCGCACAACAAACCTATCTCTGTAACTTGGCGTATTGCCATTATAGTGATTTATAGCTGGAGTAGAGTTCCGCCACCCTTGTGGGACTTGAACCTGTGTAAGCTATGTTACCTCATACCTGCCAACTCTCCGACTTACCCCACGTCTCTAAACACGCACTATGAGGACACCTCCATGGCGTACGCGTCGTCAATACCATGACATATGGGCATGAAATAAATACCAAGAACACGATGTTAAGGTCTACATATTCATATATGAGGATAAGATCAAATGGAAAGATGACGTGTGTGCTAAGAGTCAAGATTTAAGAGAAGGAGACAACGAAACACATGGAAAATATGTGAGAGGTAGATATAGGTGTGGAGTCATCAAAGCAGGGTCACATGGTAACACTTGTGGAAGGGATCCATACATAGGTGTGTGGCTTTAATTAAAGTACCAAACAAAACAATATGGCCACATACATATATATGGCAGAATTAGAATGGTATCTAAAGAAAGTTGACGTGAAAAGTTGGTGTGTGGGAAAGAATTAGAGAGACATGCCCTCAAATCATATTGGGCATTACAAACAATTATCAAGAACCAAATACAATCTATCAAGATGCAAACTATTAATATGCAAGGCAATGTCATGTGAGGAGAAGATCCAAAAGGAATAGGGGTTTTATATGATGCTCAAATGCAAGGTGGCATGGTGACATGAGCATGATATTATTATGATGCAATAATAAGTAGGAAGTAGCAATACATAGACTAGGAAAGTATCATTACAATCTTTAGACCATTGGGATGCTACACATATGTAATTTTCAAAACCACCTTAATCCAAATTACCACACACACTCCAATGGATGTGGTGATGCAACTTCTATCACACAAGTGCATCATTCCATGTGGCAGTTGCATTCCTATGTGTTTTTGGGATTTCTGGCCATGGTTTGACACATTGCGTCCCTAGATTCATTGCATGTGTTATTTTCCAAACCACCTTGAACCACATGAGAATACAGACTCCAATGGATGTGGTAATATAACTTCTATCACACTGGTGCACATTCCACGTGGTAGTTGCATTCCAGGGGCTTTTTGGGCTTTCTGACCATGTTTTCACACATGTAGTCCCTAGAGTAATTGCATGTGTTCTTTTTAAAACCACCTTGATCCACATGACCACACACACTGCAATGGATGTGTTAATGTAACTTTTGTCACACTGGTGCACATTCCACGTGGCAGTTGCATTCTAGGGGCTTTTGGGGCTTTTAAACCATGTTTTGACACATGTAGTCCCTAGAGTCATTGCATGTGTTCTTTTCCAAACCTCCTTGATCCACATGACCATACACACTCCAAAGGATGTGGTGCTGCAACTTCTGGCACATTGGTGCACAATTCCATGTGGCAATTGCAAAGGGCTTTTTAGGATTTTGACCATGGTTTGATACATGGAGTCTCTAGAGTCATTGCATGTATTCTATTCCAAACCACCTTGATCCACTAGAGTCATTTCATGTGTTCTTTTCAAAACCACCTGACCACATTACCACACACACTCCAATGAATGTGGTGATGCAACTTCTATCACACTGGTGGATCATTCCATGTGGCAGTCGCATTCCAAGGGATTTTTTGGATTTCTGGCCATGGTTTTACACTTGGAGTATCTAGAGTCATTGCATTTGTTTTTGTACAAACTACCTTGATCCACATTAGCACACACACTCCAATGGAAGTGTGGTGCAACTTTAGTCACATTGTTGCATCATTCCATGTGGCAGCACCATTCCAAGGGCTTTTTGGGCTTTGTGCCCATGCTTTGACTAATGCAATATGTATATTAATTCAATGTGTTCTTATCAAAACCACATTTATCTACATGACCACACACATAGTCCAACGGATGTGGTGATGCAACTTCTGTCACACTGGTGCAACATTCCATGTGACAATTGCATTCCAAGGTCTATGTTCTTTTCCAGACCACCTTGATCTACTAGATTAATTTCTTGTGTTCTTTTCAAAACTACCATGATTCACATTACCACACACACTCCAATGGATGTGGTGATGCAACTTCTGTCACACTACAACATCATTCCATGTAGCAATTGCATTCCTATGTGTTTTTGGGCTTTCTAACCATGGTTTGACACCTAGAGTCCCTAGAGTCATTGAATCTGTTATATTCCAAACCACCTTGAACCACATAAGAACAAACACTCCAATGGATGTGGTGATGCACCTTCTGTCACACTGGTGCATCATTCCATGTGGCTTCTGCATTCCAAGGGCTTTTTGGGATTTCTGACAATGCTTTGACACATGGAATCTCTAGAGTCATTGCATGTGTTCCAAACCACCCTGATCCACATGAGCACACACACTCTAGTGGATGTGGTGATGTAACTTCCATCACCCTAGTGCATCATTCCATGTGGTAGTTGCATTCCAAGGGATTTTGGGGATTTGTGACCATGGTTTGATTCATGGAGTATCTAGTGTCATTCCATGTGTTCTTTTCCAAACCACCTTGATCCACATGATCACACACACTCCAACGGATGTGGTGATGCAAATTCTGTCACACTAGCCCACCATTCCATGTGGCAGTTGTATTCCAAGGGTGTTTTTGGATTTCTGACCATTGTTTGACACATGGAATTTCTAGAGTCGGTTCATGTGTTCTTCTCCAAACTACCTTGATTCACTAGAGTCATTGCACGTGTTATTTTCAAAACCACCTTGATCCACATGACCAGACACACTCCAATGGATGCGATGAAGCAACTTCTGTCACACTAGTGCACCATTCCATGTAGAAGTTGCTTTCCATGGGTTTTTTGGGATTTATGACCATGGTTTGATACATGGAGTCCATAGAGTCAATCCATGTGTTCTTTTCCAAACCACATTGATCCACTAGAGTCATTGCATATGTTATTTTCAAAACCATCTTGATCCACATGACCACACACAGTCCAATAGTTGTGGTGATTCAACTTTAGTCACACAAGTGCATCATTACATGTTGCAGTTGCATTCTAAGAGCTTTTTGGGATTTCTAACCATGGTTTGATACATGGACTCTCTATAGTCATTGCATATGTTCTTTTCCAAACAACCTTTATCCACTAGAGTCATTGCATGTGTTTTTTGTGAAACCACCTTTATCGACATTACCACACACACTCCAATCCATGTGATGATGCAACTTCTATCACACTAGTGCATCATTCCATGTGGAAGTTGCATTCCTATATGGGTTTGGGATTTCTAACCATGGTTTAACACATGGAGTCCCTTCTTTCATTGCATGTGTTCTTTCTCAAACCACCTTGAACCATATGAGAACACAAACTCCAATGGATGTGGTAATGTAACTTCTGTCAAACTGGTGCACATTCCACCTGGCAGTTGCATTCCAGGGGCTTTTTGGGCTTTCTTACCATGTTTTCACACATGTAGTCCCTAGAGTAATTGCATGTGTGTTCTTTTACACAAACCACACATGGATCCACCACTAGAGTCATTCATGTGTGTTCTTTCCACAAACCACATATGGATCAACTAGAGTCATTGCATGTGTGTTCTTTTCCACAAACCACACATGGATCCACCAGTGATCATTGCATGTGTGTTCTTTCCACAAACCACACATGGATCAACCACTAGAGTCATTGCATGTGTGTTCTTTCCACAAACCACACATGGATCAACCACTAGAGTAATTACATGTTTGTTCTTATACTAAAACCACAAACCAACACTAGAGTCATTGCATGTGTGTTCTTTTCCACAAACCACACATGGATCCACCAGTGGTCATTGCATGTGTGTTATTTCCACGAACCACATATGGATCAACCACTAGTCATTGCATGTGTGTTTTTTCCACAAACCACATATGGATCAACCACTAGTCATTGCATGTGTGTTTTTTCCACAAACCACACATGGATCAACCACTAGAGTCATTGCATGTGTGTTATTTCCACAAACCACACATGCATCCATTTGAGTCATTTCATGCTTGTTCTTATACTAAAACTAGCACTGCCCCCCAATGGATCCACCGTTAGACCGAGTCTTCTAGAAGGCACGCCATAACACAGTTGTTCTGCTTGACGATTGTTACATACCGTTCGATTGGGGTGCTTGGACGATTGGGATGGTCTTCGCGAGAGCGATCCTCGAGTAGGCTGTTCAGCGGCATGATTGGACACGCTTGCTCTGGACAAACTGGCATGTTGCGAGTGTTACGACTCACGAGTTCAGTGGGCCATATCCCGGTGTCACATCCCCGTTACTTCTCTTCCTCCCCGTACTTCTCTTCCTCCCCCTTGAAGCCACTTTCCCCACTTCACTTCCATCCTACCGTAGCCCCAAGCCGACGACATCCGCCAATTCTCCGGTCGCTACCTTCATGGTAAGAAATCATTTTACAAGCTTTTGAACTTATCCTACACATTCCTGCTATTCGCCAATCTATCTGCTGATCTTTTTTCCGATTTCTCGACGAACTTCAGTTGTGGCAGATGTGGGAGCCCAAGAATCTGGAGATCCTCGCGCGCAACTTCGCAGCGGTGTTCCCGCTCGTGTGCTCCCACCCAGTATGCTTTCGTCGTTACTCCTACCGCGAGCTCCCGCTCCACGAGCTCGCGTGCCTGCACGGCGCGTGCGCCTGCACAGAGCCGGGCTTCAACTACACCGGCCCGCCGGCAGAGCTCGTCGTCCACCTTGCATATGAGCACTTGATCGAAGTGATTAGGATCTCGTACGGGCAAGCCCAACTTCTCCAAGAGCTGGTGCCGTTCACTGACTCGGCACGCCGCCTGCTAATTTTCCAGTGGGGTGACGGCTCTGTTTTCATCCTGACCATCACCGCCGGTGTTTCGGGAACCAGATCCGGGCCCACCGTCGTGGGTGCCGTATGCGTCAGGTCAGTCTCGTGTTCCTGGCCCGTATACACGGTGCGCATGTGGGCGAACGCCCAGCTGCCGTTGTCGGGTAGCATTCTTGTGCTAGCCGAGGCGCCGAGCTGCCCGACGCCGCGGGAGGTGGAGGATGTGGACCTAAGGTCGATCCTATGCGTGCCATCTCAGTACCTTGTCGGTGCTGGACCGAACAGGCAGATGCATTTCTAAATTTGTATCGAGAAGACCGACAGACAAATGTAGTACTTGTGCTGTCGTTATTGTTAGACTTAAGCGATGCTTCTCACATGCTTAGAGCATACGTGTTGTGCGAATGTACCCCAGTTGTAGTTTTCAGTACTCCTTAATACTTCGACGAGTTATTATATTGGTCCAATCAGCTTGCTGTTGTCACGTTGCAAAGTCCGCTTGCTCTGGACAGACCGGCAATACCGTGTGCTCCCGCTCCCGCATGTCAGTATCACGTGTTTCGAGGGCCCACCTGCCAGTGTCCTTCCCCTCGAAGCCACTATCCCAACTTCTCTTTGATCCTGCCACTCTCGTCCGATGGTTGTAATCTGATGATTTTCGTTGGATTGTTTACAAGTAATCTACGTTGATAATGCAACATGCAAATGGCACAGACACAATTTCTAAAGTGGAAGCACTCCGCGGCTGCTATTGCACACATTTCTTAATATAGCTCGACAAACACATTACAATAATTGTACTCGCATTAAACACAACCGAAATTGCAACCATCCTAAACAACATCTAAACCCACATCACACAGTTGTCGTCGGAGTCCACCTCGATTGGTGACACCGCCGTGCCCTTCCCGGCGACATCCACTCCCGCCCGTGGCTTGCCCTTCGCCAAGGAGGCAACAATGGCGTTCTGCATAGCTTCGTCCCCGTTGCCCTCCACATCAGAATCGACAATGACGAAGGTGACAGGGTTGGCGTGGACCGAGCGCTGTCGCGCCTGGCGGCTCCTGTTCGATCTCGACGTCGCATCAGTCCTTCTACAAGTAGGAGGGGCCGAGCTCGCATACGTAGCGTCATCGCTCCTCTCAAGAAACCATGGCCATTTGATACTGCAACGATAGGATCTTGGGGTGGATCTGCCGCGGCGAGCCCTACTGCAAGCGGTGGAGCGGATGGATCTGCTGGCGCGAGCCATGAAAAGTTCCTAGGAGGGAGTAAGATTGTGGGCCAGGCATGTCTGGTTCCTGAGCAAGACCTCCTAGTGATATGTACACAGGCAAGGTACCAAAAAATTTCGTCCAATGCGCGCGACAGGGCTTTTGAACCAGGAAGACGCGAGTTTCTTTTGACAAGTCCACACGCTAGGTCCCCCACCTGTCAGCCGAATGTGGACGGTACAATTCTGCCTAAGTTATTAAGTAGGGATAAATCACGCTTCACCACTACCCTGACATCCAAAGGCTCCTCTTTCTTTTGCCCTCGCTCCCCTGGCTCATGGCTCGCAGCTCGTGCAGTTCATCTCGGGCGGAATCAGGGTCGGCTCAATGCCGTCAGGAAGGTGCCCCATCAGGTACCGGAGGGCGCCCTACGATTACTACCCCCATATGCTGTGTTTGTGTGGTGAGAAGATGCCGAGATGGATTTCGTGGACCGACGAAAATACTGCAGGAAAATTCAGCAACTATAGCATCAGAGCGGTAAGTTCCTACTGTAGGTTCAATGGTAACCTGGATCCGGAAAGCATAATGTAATTCTTTTTTTTTGTTTCCTTCGATCTACTACGCAGGAAGGGAGGGGGACTGGCTGTGACAAGTTTGTGTGGATCGAAAAGCCACTGACAGGTTTTCACAAAGAGCATGTTCAGGATCTGCGTGATGCTGTGTGGGACAAGAAAGGGGAGATTCGTGCGATGGAGCGAGAGATCCGGGAGCTTCGCCAGGTGCAGGGGAGGCAGGGGCAGGGAGGTGGTGAGACAGACAGGCTCAAGATTAGGCCAGATAGTGGACATAATTTCCTCATTATCTAGGCATTATCTGTTGCATTTGTAGTTTATGTTGCCATGTCGTTGTCTAGCAGCTGAAATAAGTTGCTGCTTCATGGAGTGTAGCGGATAGCTTAAGAAATTGTTTTCTAGCCCAGAAACTTATCATAAGTGTAACGCCAACAACATGGATTTATTAAGCGCCTATAAATAAATCACGTCTGTGCCACTAACACCCATCGATTTTGGAGAGGATTTAACCGCTCAGCTATCGCGATTGTTCAGATAGTAGTGACACAGTCACAGTTTTGGATTCAACTAGTGGCCTCGGCCGTATCAAATCCTAAAGTCGCGATACATTTTACTGCTAGTACGAGAGGCAGATTGTTTCGCCCGACAAGTTCCATGCACACAGCTCCAGAGTTTAATCGAACTACATATATAGGTTCAAGTTCAATACATCATTAGGCCGCTACACTGCTAGCCCTCTTTCTCTGGTTGGGTGCCAACTTTCTTCCTCTTTCCTTCACGTCCACTGGCTTCTTCATCTCCTGCCTTCTTCCTCTTCCTGGGTGCCAATTTTCTTACCTTCACGTACCCTGCATCTCCAGGCCGAGGGAAGTCAGACCAATCAGCACCAGAATCTTGTCCGGCATCATCACTCCACTCGTTTTGGTTTTCTTCCCGCAGCAAAATCATTGAGTCGGCTGTCTTGTTTCAAACCTTGCGCTTCCTGTAAAAAAACAGTACATAGATTACTACCTTATATCTACATAATATAAACAATTTTTGTGTGTGAATGTACCATCTCATACGTAGGTTTGGGAGCATTAAGGGCACATCCATCTGCTCTATGGCCTATAAGATGGCAGGTCTTGCATCTGTTTTTTCCTTCTTTGTAGCACAGAAAGATGAACCCTTCTTCTCGAGAAAATTCTTAAACCTATTCACCTGGGGTCTTCCTCTGCCCCTTTTTGTAACTGGCTGGCAAAGCTCAAAAGACAGTTGGACTTGAGGCCACTGAGATGGGTTTGTACATGGCTCGACAGATCCAGCGTACATAGCTCTGAACTTTTCCATAGAGTAGTAGTCTGAAAAATACTAATCCAAATGTGGTAGAGTTCTTTTCTTCACCAAGAAGGCCAAGGCGTGGTCGCAAGGTTTCCCGGTATGCTGCCACTCTAAGCAGGTGCATTCTCGCAGCTGGATGTTCACAACATCCCTTTTGCCACTCTTGGACATATCGACCACCTCACAGCTTCTGTTGGTTGACGGGAGAACCTTAAGGTGAGCAAGTCCACAGCTTCTCTTGTGCAGTTGCTGTACAACTAGCGGTATTATATGTCCTCTAAGTCTCCTACCGATATCTCTCCTTATATTTAACAGCTTCATGATCATATCACGTATGCTGTCCATCAAGATATGAACATGACGCACTTTTATGTCCTTCACCCAGTTATTCAGGCATTCTGCAAGGTTGTTGTTTATGTAATCAACTTTGATGTTAGGGTTGAATTGAATCCTCTTCCATAGCTAGGAATGATGGATGGCTAAGTACTCTGGAAGTTCAGGGGCTTCGGCAAAAATCTTGCTCATGAAATAATCGCTGCTACTAGGTTTGTAAACTCTAGCAGCAGGAAACATGTAATGAAATACGCTGCCTGCGTAGTGTGAGTACAAGTTGAGCATCATATGTGCATGGCATTCTCTACCTTCAGCTCACGGGAACACCTCCTTCACTGCATTCGTCAGCCCTTTGCATGCATCCCTGGATATAGCCAATGGATCCACGTGGCCTATTGATCTCCTGAGGTGCCTCATAAACCAGACCCAGTTTTCCTCTGTTTCTATTTCAAACAGCCCGAATGCCACTGGGAACATCTAGTTGTGACCATCAAGTGCTGTGGCAGATGGCAGGCAAACTTTCCATTTGCCAGTTAGGACAGTGCTGTCTACACTCAGATATAGCCTACAACCGCCCTTGAATCCATCGATGCAAGGTTTAAGCGCCATGAAAAATCTTTTGAAACATATTTTACCACCTTCTGATTTGGTGTCAATCTCCACAACACTCCCCGGACACCTAGCTTGTACCTCCGCCTTGAAGTTGTACAACATCCTGAAGCTATTGGTCCAATCCCCGTGCAAGACCCCCAGAGCTTTCTCTTTACCTTTCCAAACTGTGTAATACAGAAGGACAATGTTGTATTTAGAACCGAGGCTAGTCCGAATAATCTTCGCGGTCTCCTTAGGGTTATCCTTTAGTATGGACATAGATTGCATAGCCACCCACTCCGTATCAGCCATTGAGGATTTCAGTGTGCTTCCTGTCAGACACATGCGTGCAGGGCCCATTCTATTCACCTGCAACACAGATTCATTTAAAAGATAAGAGGAGTTGACTAGTTGCTAGAAAGATATCACACATCAATTGTAGTTATAGAGTGAAAAGAGAGAGAGAGAGTTCTAATGGTTTGCTGCATTCATTGCCCCAATACCCTAATTGCAGTCGACGTAGGTAAGGATCTTGCTGTGACCCTCCATGGACAATGTACCTCGGCCCGTCCATTCATCCACGTTAACTTGCAAACAGCCTCATACCTCCCGGCAGAGTTCTTCAGTCGATAAAGTCGAACCCCCCTTGATACAAAAATGCCGGAACGACATCCTGAACTCATGCATGCTCCTGAACTCGGTGCCGACCGAAATTGTAGGATACTCATGGTCATGTTTCATATATTCTACTTCAACACCCAAATCATCGACTGGAATACCAGCCGCATCGTTAAGTTCCCCGTCTATTTCATCATCACCAGATTCTTGATCCTTTATAGTGCCTGCTTCTTCATCTGATTCAGAATCTTCACCATCGTCTCTAATGCCTAGTACTACACACATCATATTGACTCCCATGGGTGGGGCTACACCATCGTCTCCACCCGGATGGATAGGAACATTGCCCCAGTCCACCTCACCGGCAACTCTGTTTTCTCCAAGACACTCGGTTGGTTCTGCTGCAACCACATGGGGTGGTCTTACGTTTGCATGCATCCCAGGTACTTTAGTGGACAAAAAGCAGTCAGAATTAATTTCATCTTGAGTGTACAGAACCCTCTTGCTCTTCCTGTGTACATCCTCCTTCTTGATGTAATATTTCCTGATGGTATCAGTAGGGCTTGACATCCGCGTTCCATTCCCCATCGATCTAGGCCTTTTGCTGCCGCTCTTGGGTGTGATCTCCTTACTGCCTCCCCACACGGGTGTTTACTCCAGGGTGATGGCATTATTTCCTGACCTCTATGGCATGTTCTTCTTCAAATTAGCCCTTTTGCTGCTACTATTGGGCGTGTTCTCCTTCGTGCTGGCATTATTGCCTAACCCCAGCGGCGTGTTTCGCTCCAAATTAGCCCTTTTGCTGGTACTATTGGGCGTCTTCTCCTTCGTGCTGGCATTATTGCCTGACCTCAGCGGCGTGTTCCGCTCCAAATTAGCCCTTTTGCTACTACTATTGGGCGTGTTCTCGTGCTTGCATAATTCCCTGACAGCGGTGTGTTCCGCTCCAAATTAGTGTTTTTTCTGCTCCCACTTGGTGTGGTAGCATCCGTGCTGGCCATCTTCGCCTCTTTGCTACCACTCCTGGGAGTGTTCACCACCGTGCGAGCCCTCTTAGCGTTTTTGCTGCTACCGTTCGGTGTGGCATTTTGACTGGATCTCAGGGGTGTACTCTGTGGCATGGTGCCTTTTGTCGTGCGACTCTTGGGCGTCCTCTTCTCTGGCGTGGTCTCCTTGGTGACGTTCTTCTTTGGGGTGCCCTTTCTGGGGATGCTCTTCGTGCTCCTCTTTATGACGCTCCTCTGTAAGACTCTCCTCTGTTCGAAGCCACCCTCAGTCGCACCAGCCTCAGTGATGCCATGGATCAGGTCATGCATGCCTTCTAATAAACGGTACGACTAAATCTCTGGTATCTTTCACTTCGATAGCCTTTTTGCTCCTGTAACCATAATATAACAAACGTGCTTCCTGGGAGGACCCCCACAGCACCTTCACACGTAACGATGCCATCAGGTCAGATAAATCTACCACTTCAGGGTCGTATCTGCCAAGGATTACATCAAACTCGTCATAGAATTTTTCTATGCCATCATCTAATTTTGCAGTATAATCCGCGACATCGATACGAACGATTACTTTGCCATCATCAGGTTCTTCAGGATAGAAACCTCCGAGAGGTTCGAGAGATGGAGCGGCACCATCAGACCCAACCCCAATGCCACCGCCGCCATCACCAGCGTCATCGTTAGCTGGATAAACCTTGGTGGAAGTACCATGACCAGGAGCAAGGCGAGGGCCCTTAGCAGCGGGAGCTACATTACATGGTGGACAGGCATGGCCCCTTCTAACGGCAGCCACAATAGGATCAGCTGCTGCCATGCCACCTCGATGATCAGGAGCAGTTCCCACAACAGAAGTGTTTCGAGTGCTAGCAGAATCCAAACCATGAGCTGGCTTCAGACCAGCAGCTCGCTGAACCCGAGCACGGGTTCGAGGAGGAGAGAATGGTTCAGTCTTTGCAACAACAGTGGGGAAGCCTCCGGAAGCCTTAGTTTGCTCAACAGCGGCAGGGATTGGGTCAACAGCATCGAGATCAACAACACGAGGACGACTAGTACCAGCAGATTCCGGAGCACGGGTTCGCACAACTTGAGGACGGTTTCGAGGAGGAGGAGCACACAAGGCGGCGGTCTTGGCAACAACAGCGGGGCAGCCTCCGGACGCCTTAGTTTGCTCAACAACGGCATGGATTCGGTGAGCAGCAGCCATAGCAACACGGGCACGGGGACGGGGATGACCAGTACCAGCAGATTCTAGAGCAGAGTTTTCCACAATGACAATACGTGGACTCCTACGAGGAGGTTGCCTGACAGAAGCATGTCATGGATGAGGAACCACATTTTGCTCAACAACAACAGGGGTTCGAGTTAGACCTCCCTGTCCAATAATAGCTGCGCGACTCCCAGTAGCAGGAGCTTCCTCATCCACTCTGTTACACACCAGCGTAACCACGCGAAGCCTAACATGCTGTTTCATCAACCCAATTAGCTAACTGTCACGCGCTAAAGGAACCTTGAAGCCTCGGTCATCAACGAGGCTGAACCGTGCAGTCTGCTCTGGCCTCATTTCAGCAAGTTCACGCACAGCAGCAACCAAACCAGGGATAGTGCATAACTACACAGGTGCCACTTCCATCTTCAGACTCTGAGCCACTTTCCACATGCTCTTCCCATGTGCTCATTTAATGAGGTGGCCGCAGATGCTCACCAGAACCGTGTAGTTGGGTTCATCGGAGATCCTAGTTGACAGAAAATTGGAGACAAAAGATAAGAATTGTTTGTTAGCGTCGTGCTAGCAAACAATTCTATGTTCGATATATCTCTGTAATGCCAATAGCCAGCTAGCAGTTATAGGTAGTGCGAATAGCACAGAGAAGTGTAGCTCACCCGAAATTAGCCAGAAGTACATCTTCCTCAGCAAATGGATCTGCCATCCTCCGCGCTGCTCAGCTCGTCGGTGGTAGAGGCGGGCTAGATCGTCGCAACGGCTGGCACGACATTCGGCATTAGAGCTCGGTAGCAGCGAGTAGGCGCAGCAACTTGGCGCCGGAAGTCAAATGCCCGACGAGATCTTTCTGGTTGGAGAGGGGATATCGACGCCGCCGGTGCTAGGGTTCATGCGAAAGGAGGGAGGGGTGGATTTGTGAATTTGGTCAATGCACGATGCTCCTTTAGTATCTCGTTGCGCCTACGTGGTTGCCGCGTTGGCGCTCGCGTCATGGAAATATTACTGACATGATGGTCCCGACCGTCTACTTCACGGGGGCAGTTTCACGGCATGTTTGGATTTGGTAGGGGTGAGACGAGTTTGCATCGAAATGGCCCCTCTTGGTAGTTGGCGGCCCAACTTTTTGAAACGCGGTGATTTCAGGCAACTTAGGTACCACCATGCGCTGGCCTGCCAACTTTGGTACCGCAGACAAACAAGCCCGGCGTAAAGTGCGTCGAGGACAGAGTCAGAGTTGGCCTCGGTGTTGGCGATGGTGGAAGTGGAGGGTGATGGAGGCGGGCCGTTGTTGTTGTTTCCTCCTCCGGTTACGATGGTGTTTGTCGTCATGGCCTCTTCATTGGCGTACGCGTATTCGTTGATGAAGGCAACCATCTCACCAAGGGTGAGAGGGCCTATGGCCTACCGCCTTCGGAGGGTATGCCGGAGGAGTGTTCTAGGCGTGAGCCCTTCCACGAAGTGGTAAACGAGCTCATCGACACGGTCACCCTCTAGGGTTTCCCTCACCCTCATCCATCTAGCGAGGTATTCGCGGGGAGGTTCTCCCTCCCTTTGAACGCATCTGGCTAGATCGAAGATCGTGACGACGCCGACAAAGTATGACCTACGCATCTCTAATGCTCGGGGAAGCCAAGTAGATTTGCGGGGTCCTTCCACCTTTATATCCTGCACAGGGGCGGTTTGGCTGGGCCTTGAAATTTCTTGATCCGAGCCACCATACTCCAAGGAGAGGTATGGCCCAGATCCTTCGACGAACGTGTCCTGCTCATAGGCAGTCCGTGCGGGGCTTGACAAGTTTCCGACTTCCTGGGAGCTAGGACCCGAGTCAGTTTCGCCGATGAAGATGTGGATGTCTCCGAAGGGGATGACGGAGCAGCGCGTGGGGTTCGTCTTCGCCGGCACCCAAAACTCATCTTGAGGGATGATCAGGACGTTGCCGAAGAAGAGAACATGACCGATGGCTACGGTATCGCCAATTCCCGCGAAGAGATTGGACCTCTCCCGGTGTTGAGCTCGAAGCGCCTCTTCCCCCACGGTGGGAGCCAACTATCGTGGTATTGCCGACGAGTACGCCATGGAGGGCTCCTCACTGTGCGTGTTTAGAGACGTGGGGTAAGGCGGAGAGTTGGCAGGTATGAGGTAACACAGCTTACCCAGGTTCAAGTCCCACAACAATGGCGGAACTCTACTCCTCCTATAAATCACTATAATGGCAATACACCGAGTTAAAGAGATTGGTTCGCTGTGCGAGGGTGTTATGAATCGTTGCCCTAAAGGCTCTCGCAGGCTAGCTTATAAAGACGCCAAGACCTAGGGTTTAAAGGGAAAGGTCCTTGCCGGAAAAGGTAAAGACTCCTACACTAATACGAACTAGTCTTCCGTGTCTTGTACTCCAAGGCTCCGCTTATGTCGGTGACTCCTGCGCAGCCTTCCTCAATCCAGCATGGGCCTCCCTTCAGGGTCCGTCTAATTGGGCTGCCCAGCAGGCCATAGGCCTTGCTACCAACTATGGGCCACTTGGATTAGGCGGATTGGTGACATGCTATGAGGATACGCATATAGTATATCCCCAACAGTTTGACACATGAAGTCTCTAGATTCATTGCATGTGTTCTTTTCCAAACCACCTTGACCCACATGAGAACACACACTCCAATGGATGTGGTGATGCACCTTCTGTCACACTGGTGCATCATTCCATGTGGCAGTAGCATTCGAAGTGCCTTTTGAGATTTTTGACCATGGTTTGACTCATGGATTCTAGAGTTATTACATGTGTTCTTTTCACATTGATCCACATGATCACACACACACCAACATATGTGGTGATGCAACTTTTGTCACAGTGGTGCACCATTCCATGTGGCAGTTGCATTCCAAGGGATTTTTATGATTTCTGACCATGGTTTGACACATGGAGTCTCTAGAGTCATTGCATATGTTCTTTCCAAAACCACCTTGAACCACATTATAACACACACTCCGTTGGACGTGGTGATGCAACTTCTGTCACAATGGTGCATCATTCCATGTGGCAGTTGCATTCCAGGGGCTTTTTGGGATTTCTGACCATGTTTTGACACATGTAGTCCATAGATTCATTGCATGTGTTCTTTTTCAAAACCACCTTGATCAACATGACGACACACTCCAGTGTATGTGGTGATGTAACTTCTGTCACACTAGTGCACCATTCCATGGGGTAGTTGCATTCCAGGGGCTTTTTGGGATTTCTGACCATCATTTGACACACGGTGTCCCTAGAGTCATTGCATGTGTTCTTGTCCAAATTACTGTGATCAACTAGATTCATTACATGTGTTATTTTCAAAACCACATTGATCCACATGAGAACACACTCCAATGGATGTGGTGATGCATCTTATGTCACGCTAGTGCGTCATTCCAATTGGCAGTTGCATTCCAAGGGATTTTTAGGATTTCTGACAATGGTTTGACACAATGAGTCTCTAGACTCATTCAATGTGTTATTTTCCAAACCATATTGATCCACGTGAGAAAACACACTCCAATGGATGTGGTGATGCAACTTCTACCACACTAGTGCATCGTTCCATGTGGCGGTAGCATTCCAAGTGATTTTTGGGCTTTGTGACCATGGTTTGACACATGGAGTCTCTAGAGCCATTCCATGTGTTATTTTCCACCTTGATACACATGACCACATACAATCTAACGGATGTGGTGATGCAACTTTTATCACACAGGTGCACCATTCCATGTGGCAGTTGCATTTCAAGGGCTTTTTGGGATTTCTAACCATGGTTTGACACATGGAGACTCAAGATTCATTGCATGTGTTCTCTTCCAAACCACCTTGACCCACTAGAGTCATTGCTTGTGTTCTTTTCAAAACCTCCTTGATCCACATTACCACACACACTCCAATGGATTTGGTAATGCAACTTCTATCACACTAGTGCGTCATTCCATGTGGCGGTTCCATTCCTAAGTGTTTTTGGTATTTATGACCATTGTTCGACAACATGGAGTCCCTAGAGTCATAGCATGTATTCTTTTCCAATTCACCTCGTTCCACATGAGAACACACACTCCAATGGATGTGGAGATGCAACTTCTGTCACACTGGTGTATCATTCCACGTGGCAGTTTCATTGATGGGACGTTTTGGGGTTTCTAACCATGTTTTGACACATGTAGTCCCTACAGTCATTGAATGTGTTATTTTCAAAACCACCTTAATCCACATGACCATAGACACTCCAATGGATGTGGTGATGCAACTTCTATCACACTAGTGCACCAGTCCATGTTGTAGTTCCATTCCAGGGGCTTTTTGGATTTTTGACCATGGTTTGACACATGGAGTCCCTAGAGTCGTTGCATGTGTTCTTTTCAAAACCACCTTGATCCACTAGAATCATAGCATGTGTTCTTTTCAAAACCACCTTGATCCACTAGAGTCATTGCATGTGTTCTTTTCAAAACCACCTTGATCCACATTACCACACACACTCCAATGGGTGTTGTGATGTAACTTGTGTCACACAGGTTCATCATACCATGTGGCAGTTGCATTCCAAGGGATTTTTGGATTTATGGCCATGGTTGGACACATGGATCCACTAGACTCATTGCACGTGTTGTTTAAAAACCACCTTGATCCACATGACCGCACACACTGCAATGAATGTGGTGATGAAACATCTATCACACTAGTGCACCATTCCGTATGGTAGTTGCATTCTCGGGGATTTTTGGGCTTACTGACCATGGTGTGACACATGGAGTCCCTAGAGTAAATAAATGTGTGGTTTTCCAAAGCACCTTGATCCACATGACCAAAAACACTCGAATGGATGTGGTGATGCAACTTCTATCACACTGGTGTAGCATTCCATGTGGTAGTTGCATTCCAAGGGCTTTTTGGGATTTTGATGATGGTTTGAGAAATGGAGTCTCTAGAGTCATTGCATGTGTTATTTTCCAAACCACCTTGATCCATTAGAGTCATTTCATATGATATTTTCAAAACCACCTTGATCCCCACACACACTCCAATGGATGTGGTAATGCAACTTCTGTCACACTGGTGCATCATTCCATGTGGTAGTTGCATTCCAAGGGATTTTTGCGATTTCTGACCATTGTTTGACACATGGAGTTTCCAGAGTCATTGCATGTGTTCTTTTCAAAACCACCATGATCCACATTACTGAAGTGTTCCGTAGCACAAAACAAAAATTTCCTACTTTGGAACCTCCTAACGCCCAAGATCTATCTATGTAGTAATGCGGTAACGGTCGATCGTATGGAATATATACCCTTGTAGACCGTACGCGGTTAACGTTCCGAGAGGAACGTGGTTGAATTAGTCGAACCCGTAGCCGACCTCAAGGGTTTGAAGCTACTCACATGTCACCCCTTGCTCCTTCTTCATCGTGCAGCAGCTCCGGCTCACGACATCCAAGGTGCCTCAAGTGAGTCCCCTCGTGGTTTCGTACACATACGGTGTACTATGACAACCTTCGGCTCCTTGATCCCTGCCGAGAGTACGGAAGTAGATATCCGGCTTGGAATCCCCGCAGCACAACGACGTGCTGCAGATGCGGTGTCTCTTGCATGGACAGTCCTTACTTGGGACCGTGCCAATACATGGAGACGAGAGAGAGGGAAGGAGAAAGTCAACCAAAGGACTTCTCCAAATATTGGTGTGTCTATTCCCACCCATGGGCACCCCTTTATATAGGTGGAGGGGGTGTGCCCTCCCCTTTGGGTTTCCCATGTGGGACTAAACAAAGGAGAGAGGGGGGAGGCGCATGGGCCATTAGGGCACCATGGCCGACCAGCCAGGGGTGGGCCCCACCCCGTGCACAGCCCTAGGCTGGCAGGGTGGGCCCCTTTGAGGCGGCTAGGCCTTGGCCCTTTGGCCCTCGGCCCTTCCCCCTTTCCGTTTTCCCTCATGGGCCCTTTTCCCTAGGAAGTTTGGCCCATTAGTGGAATACCCCTTTAAATTAGATTTTAATATTATCTTTAATATTAATTACATTAATTAATATGTAAATACATATTACAAAATCCGATTTGACCTGAAACACCTTTCGGTTCCCTTTCGATTTCCGCCGAATGACTTTGGATCTTTCCCGGAACGATTCTGGTTCTCTCATGGAACTTTTCTAGTTTCCTTTTCTCTTTCATATGGTGATTCCAACTTACATAGGATCTCTAGCTCATTGTACCCTTAAGTGTATTTCCCCATGGCTCGGGCATGGCACATACATGATCTCCATCAATGATCAATAGCGGGACCGAGATGCCCATAATGACCCCTGTGCATTCCACGATAATAATGATGTTTGAACCATAAACAGTCGTTTCCCATTCCCTTTTCCACTTGCTACCTAGTTCACCCGAGATTTGATCTACGGTATCTCCATACCTTCATTCAATCTCATTACCGATGAACTTGTTTTCTCGTTTCCGTGTTGTTGCATTCTGTTACCTAGTCACACGCTTGCAAGCTTCATTAATGCAACGTCACCGAGATGGCCACATATGTATCTATCCATTACATGGATTGGCAAATCCTGGTCTTGATATGTACTCCTCTACGTGCCCCTTTGGGAAACCTGAGTAGCACCTTTTTGATCACCTAGTCACGATGTGATACTTGATAAACATCTAAGCTCCCTCCAGAACGGTGATTTGCATTATCTGATAGTCTAAGGATTAGGTTGCGAGGTTTCCTTAGTTTATCATTAATGGTGAACTTTGTAACTAGATCTCATTAAGATACAATTGGTTTGGTTGTTTGTCTATCACATCATTCAACTAATGACATGACCTCATTGTCAATTCCCATAAATGCCCATGATCTCGAAACCCTAGATCATCCTGAAGACCAATGAACTAGTTCGCTAGAGGTAACTAGAGACTTGGTTTGTTTAGATACCACACGTGTATTAACGTTTCGTATTAATACAGTTATAGCACAGCATGAAACTATTATGAACTAATTGAGATATGACAATAAAAACCTATTTATTATTTGCCTCTAGGGCATATCTCCTTCAGTCTCCCACTAGCACTAGAGTACAAATAATCTAGCTCGCATTTTATTCATCATAAACCATATCATATATGAGTTTATTGATCATGCATGCTTATGGAAAACGTCTTGTCCATGTTCTGTTTTACCAGATCATTATGTCTATGCAAATCGTTAATGTCTTCCTAACTTTAACATTCACACCATTATCTCATAATGAGTCAAAGTATTCGTTTGGAAACAAAGTGAGACTTTGTTTCTAGTGTTTATAATGACAGTCGTTTTCACTGTTTTTTGGGAATATGCCCTAGAGGCAATCATGGTTGATGATATTTCCCAAAGTATTCATAAAGTAAAGTTGTCCTTGTATGAACATCATATATGTATCACTGAATACGTGATTCAATTGTGGAACTATATATTCATGATTGTTCATACTAGACTGTCCTTGGTAGTTTAGGTTGTGCTGAGCCACACAACTTAGACCAATGTGCGGGTCGGCTGATGACACGGTTCCACTTGTCATGGGCATGGTGATGCTATTCGGACTTACACTGATTCGGCTAAAGAGTTTAGCGAGTCGGACTGACCCACAGTTGAGATGCAATGAGCATGTTGTCATTTGCAGTCTCAAGCAATGGAATCCTTTAACCTGAGGTGATTGCATGATCCGAGTTGTGGATCGCCAACTTAGGTTCTATAAAACACTGTTCCGGAAATGGTCAGTTATAAAGGTAGAGTTCGGGTTGGTTGTGAAGCAAGCTGCGTGACGTGGATTACCAAGATGGGATTTGCCCCTCCGTAATGGAGAGATATTCTCTGGGCCCTCTCGTGTGATATGATTCGGAAGCATGGCCATGCGCTACTCAGTTAAGTGTTAACTAAGGAGTCGGACTAAGAGTTAGTCTAGTGAATCACATATCATGGTATGAGAAGAGAGTTAAGCTATTAAAGGGATGGCAATTAATCGCCTATAGCTTAACAAATATATCGTGTGGCAAAGGGACTTGGACGAAAGTCACATTGAAGGTTCGTCTTCTGACTTTACGGCACTTGGGAGTTGGCACACCTTGCTAGAGGTCGCTACCATCTATCGACTTGAGACCGAGTGTTCATGGGAGTGAGTTGGACTCAAAGCCATGACGGGATACTTGGAGGAGTAGCTCATGTCGTGTCCAGGTGTACGTGAACTTACACGGTCACACACTTAAGGGTAAGGAACCCATGTGGATTAGATCCATATGGAGATTGGAGTACAGCCTAGATGGGCCTCAAGAGTTGAGCCCAACTAGGAGTGTATATAAGTGGAGTGACAAGGGATAGTCCCCGACCTAGCCGTCACTTTCTCCACTTCCATTTCAGGCTAGACAGGATCTAGCAGTCCTCTGTCCGAAGATCCTTCCTGTATGTGTGGATATAGGTAGAGGGTTGCACGTGCGGCGCTGGAGAAAGGGAAGCTTGTGGGGATCTGGTGAAGGAGTTCGTGTGATTCGGCAGGCTGTTCGTGGGATCGTTCGGCACTGCTTTGACGCGCTACATCAACTTCCGCATCTGCGCGTCTAGCGGTAATCTCGTGGCCTATAACCTGAGCTGGATCTTCGGTGTACCACGTTAGGGAAAAAGTTTTGTTTATCTCTGCGCGATCCAACAGTGGTATCAGAGTGAAAGCTTCTGGTTTTGAGCTCTAGATCTGTGCACATGTGATATGCACGAGGTGGTGGATGAGATCCACTTAGGGTTTCGGTGGTCGATCTATGAGATAGATCGGTTTTGTGCAAGATTGATTGGATCAATCGCACTCGGGGGTGCATGGAAGATCAGGTGCAGATGATTAATTGGATTGGTCAGATATGCACATGGATCAGATTTGGGTAAAAGTGTTTTATCCAATGAAGGAATCCATGCTTCGGAATGCAAATTAGATTTGCGATTTCGGAAAAATCATCGGATGCTGCCCCTTTGATCCCCGCCAGCTATCTCGATAGCGGGACCGCCGGCTTCGCCCTGTCGTAGCGCATTAGATGTCGTTGTGAGGTTCACAATGCCAGTAGATATCTTATCTATGCATAACCTGTTTTGCAGGAAGTTGTGAATGATATGGCTTATGTGCATGTGATGTGTGTAATCCATAGGTGATCTGTGTATCACGGGTTTGTCAGACGGCTGGAGCCAAAGTGTTGTCACTGTTATTGTATAACGACCTGTGTGTCGGCATGAGATGCCATCTTCTTGTATATTCCTTAGTGCTAGTGTAGCATGTTTGGAGGACTTGAAGGACACTGCAGCCAAAGGCATGACGAACAGGTTCATGGAGATGGAGATCGCCATGAAGAGAGCCATACCATTTCACATTATAATTGGATTATTTTGTGTTGTTGTTATATCTCTAGTTTTACCTCTATGGGATAGTGGTTAAACTTTAATCCCTCAAAGAAGGTCTAGTCGGTCTCCCCGCCGGTGCTGCACCATCACAAGTCAGACATTCTTGGTAGTGGGCTCATAAAATTGAGGTGCTACCAATTCTTTTCGACTAGATGGGTTCGAGTCGGACTCTTACAGCGGAGCACTTGGTAAGCTAGATGGGTCTATCACAATGGTTGTGGAGCTCGAGGAGAGGGCGGTTGGGAGCCGGGGCATGTGATGCCACCCGACCAACAGGAGTTGCATGAGATGCGATTGGCAAGGAGTTGCCTACCTAGATCACTTGACGGCTAGCGGTGATGCTAAAGCTCACTAGTGGGCTTGCTTATTTAGGGTCCTAAATCACTAAGTAACCATCAGAGTGATGTTGGTTCTAGTGGGAGAACAAGTATTAAAAAATTTAATACGCCTGCTCTTTTATGAATACTTGTCTTAAGTGTTTTGCATATTTCTGTTGTAGATAATGGCACCTAGTAGCAGTCTCCCTCAGTTATCCAGTTTTGCGTTGAGGACCATCCTAGAGAAAGATAAACTTAATGGAACAAGCTTCACCAATTGGTATCGTAATCTGAGAGTTGTTCTCAAACAAGAAAAGAGGGACCATGTTCTAGATAACCCGTTTCCAGATGTGCCGGATGAGAATGCGAGTGTCGCAGCAACCAATGCCTACCATAGAACATGTGATGAGTCTAAAAAAATTAGCTGTCTTATGCTTGCTCACATGGAACCGGACTTGCAGCAGCAGTTCGAGAATGTTGAGGCCTACGATATGATCGAAAGCCTCAAAAGTATGTTCCAGGCTCAGGCAAAGACCGGGAGGTATCAAGTCTCTCAAGCTTTGCTGAGTTGTTAGCTTAAGGATGGTGATCCACTTAGTCCGCACGTAATCAAGATGGTTGGTTATGTGCAGTCCCTGGAAAGGCTTGGCTACCCCATTAGCGAAGAGTTCGCTACGGATAAAATTCTAAACTCTCTTCCTAGTGTATATGGTCAGTTCATATCGAACTACCACATGCATGGTATGGATAAGAAGCTCACTGAATTACATGGGATGCTTAAGAAGGCAGAGGTTGATCTCAAGAAAGGTACTAGCCAAGTGTTGGTGGTACAGAATAAGGCTAAGTTTAAGAAGAGTTCTTGGACTAAGAAGAAGAAAGCTAAGTCAGGAGGTAATGCTCAGGATGGGATCCCAACCGTTTCCTCAGGGACTAAGTCATCTCCTTCAGCCGGATCCGCTTGCTTCTATTGCAAGACGGATGGCCACTGAAAGAGGAATTGCAGCAAGTATTTGGCGGATAAAGCCAAGAGTGGAGGAGTGACTTCCAACTCAGGTACACTTGTTTGCAATGTTATAGACCTTTATCTTGTTGATGCACTAGGTAGTTCTCGGGTATATGATACCCGATCAGTCATTCATATTTGATACTCACTGCAGGGACTGGTAAGAACTAGGGGTGTAGCAAGAGGCGAGGTTGACATTTGGGTCGGCAATAAAGCAAGAGTTGCTGCGTTGGAAGTCAGCACGATGCAACTTCATTTACCTTCAGGATTCTTAATGGAACTAAATAATTGTTATTATGTTCTAGTGCTTAGTCGAAACATCATTTCTGCCTCATGTTTGATGAGACATGGCTATGAGTCTAATATTAAGAACAATGGTTGTTCTTTATATTTGAATGATATGTTTCACGGCTTTGCACTCATTCAGAACGGGTTATTTATTTTGAATCTTGATGGTTGCTTGGTCTATAACGTAATTGGTAAAAGGTTAAACCAAATGATTTGAATATAACTTACTTTTGGCACTGTCGACTTGGTCATATAAGTTGGAAACGCATGAAGAAGCTCCATGATGATGGACTCCTAACTTCGTTCGACTTGGAGTCGTTCGAGACATGCGAATCCTGCCTTCTGGGCAAGATGACCAAGATACCTTTTGCAAGGAGTTGTGAAAGGGCATCTGACTTGTTAGGACTAGTACATAGTGATGTATGTGGTCCAATGAGCGCGACAGCCAGGGGTGGTTATGAGTACTTCATTACCTTCACTGATGATTTGAGTAGATATGGATATGTCTACTTGATGAAACATAAGTCAGAAGCCTTTGAAAAGTTCAAAGAATTCTAGAATGAAGTACATAATCAACTCGGCAAGAAAATAAAGTTTCTTCGGTCGGACCGAGGAGGCGAGTACATGAGCCACGAGTTTGATGACCATATGAAGAGTTGTGGAATAGTTCCTCAGCTCACTTCGCCGGGTACACCACAGAGGAACGGTGTGTCGGAACGGCGGAATCGGACCTTGTTGGACATGGTACGATCAATGATGAGTCGGACAGATCTACCTTTATCATTTTGGGATTATTGTCTAGAAACAACGGTGTTCACACTAAACAGGGTACCATCGAAATCGGTAGAGAAGACACCACATGAGATGTGGACTGACAAGAAGCCGAGTTTGTCTTTTCTTAAGATTTGGGGTTGTGAAGCATTTTTCAAGCGACTTCAGTCGAACAAGCTTCCAGCCAAGTCGGATAAGTGCATTTTCGTTGGGTATCCAAGGGAAACCTTGGGTTACTACTTCTACAAGGGAGAAGAGGGCAAAGTGTTTGTCGCTCGGAACGGTGTCTTCCTTGAGAAAGAGTTTCTCAGTCGGGAAGTCAGTGGGAGTACGGTGCGGCTCGAAGAAGTTCTAGAGGAACCGCTCAGTAGCGATTTGGTGAAAGCCTTGGAGGTTGAGCCAGTCGTGGTAGCTGAGCCGGCAGCTGCACCTACACTGCGAAGATCGGCAAGATTGCGAAGTGTTTGTGATGTATTACCGTTAGACAGTGATGAGATGACAACTTATTCGGAAGCGATGGTGGGTTCTGATTCTGAGTCATGGCTTGGAGCCATGAGATCCGAGTTAAAGTCCATAGATGATAATCAGGTTTGGAACTTGGTTGATCTGCCAGACGGTGCAAGACCCATCGAATGCAAATGGGTCTTTAAAAGGAAAACTGATATGGATGGAAACGTTTCTATCTATAAAGCACGGCTTGTCGCGAAGGGGTTACGACAGGTTCAAGGAGTTGACTACAATGAGACTTTCTCACTCATAGCGATGCTTAAATCAGTTCGGATCATGTTAGCTATAACAGCCTATTTCGACTATAAGATATGGAAAATGGATGTCAAAACGGCTTTCCTTAATGGAAAATTAACCGAGGACGTGTATATGATAGAGCCCGAGGGTTTTGACGATCCGGCTAATGCTGACAAGGTATGCAAACTTTAGAAATCCATTTATGGGTTGAAGCAAGCATCTAGAAGTTGTTACATTCACTTTAATGAGGTAGTCCAATCGTTTGGCTTCATCAATAGTGATCATGATTCTTGTTTATACAAGAATTTTAGTGGGAGCAAGGTAAACTCTCTGATCTTATATGTGGATGACATATTATTGATTGGAAATGATGTCCAGATGTTGCAAGAAACCAAGAAGTCATTGGAAAGGAGTTTCTCAATGAAGGACTTGGGTGAGGCAACTTACATACTAGGAATCAGGATCTATAGAGATAGATCCAGGCGGCTCATTGGATTGAGCCAAAGGACATATTTGGAAAAAATGTTGAAAAAATTCAACATGGAATCGTCTAAGAAGGGGTTCTTACCGATGTCCCATGGCATAAAACATAGCAAGACTCAGTTTCCTTCGACAACTAATGAGCGAAGTAGGATGAGTGTGATTCCGTATGCTTCGGCAGTCGGGTCCATCATGTATGCCATGATTTGTACTAGGACAGATGTTTCCTATGCTCTAAGTGTTGTGAGAAGATACCAGGTTGACCCTGGAGAAATCCACTGGGAAGCAGTTAAGAACCTTCTTAAGTACTTGAGAAGGACTAAGGATGTGTTCCTAGTTTATGGAGGTGAGGTTGAACTCAGTGTAAGGGGTTACACGGATGTGAGTTACCTTACTGACTCTGATGATTCTCGTTCGCAATCTAGGTACATGTTTGTTTTGAACGGAGGGGCTATGACCTGGAAGAGTTCCAAGCAAGAGACTATGTCCGCATCTACAATAGAAGCTGAGTATATTGCTCCCTCGGAGGCGGCAAAGGAAGCTGTTTGGATCAGGAATTTCCTGATTGATCTTGGTGTGGTTCAGGGCTCATCCAATCCGTTAGACGTGTATTGTGACAACAATGGTGATATTGCACAAGCCAGGGAACCTAGACAACACCAGAAGAACAAACATATACTCATGCGATACCACCTGATTCGCCAGTTCGTGGATCATGGTGATATCAAGTTATGCAAGGTACACACGGATGCAAACATTGCATATCCGTTGACAAAGCCGCTTCCACAGCCTAAGCATGAGGCACACGTAAGAGCCATGGGCATTAGATGCCTAGACATGTGATGTCGGTATGATTGACTCTAGTGCAAGTGGGAGACTGTTGGGAATATGCCCTAGAGGCAATCATGGTTGATGATATTTCCCAAAGTATTCATAAAGTAAAGTTGTCCTTGTATGAACATCAGATTTGTATCACTAAATATGTGATTTAGTTGTGGAACTATATATTCATGATTGTTTATACTAGATTGTTCTTCGTCGTTGAGGTTGTGCTGGACACACAACTTAGACCAATGTGCGGGTCGGCTGATGACACGGTTCCACTTGTCGTGGGCATGGTGATGCTATTCCGACTTATACTGATTCTACTAAAGAGTTTAGCGAGTCGGACTGACCCATAGTTGAGATGCAACGAGCATGTTGTCATTTGCAGTCTCAAGGAATGAAATCCTTTGACCTGAGGTGATTGCATGATCTGAGTTCTGGATCGCCAACTTAGGTTCTACCAAACACTGTTCCGGAAATGGGCAGTTATAAAGGTAGAGTTCGGGTTGGTTGTGAAGCAAGCTGCGTGACGATTACCAAGATGGGATTTGCCCCTTCGTAATGGAGATATATTCTCTGGGCCCTCTCGTGTGATATGATTCGGAAGCATGGCCATGCGCTACTCAGTTAAGTGTTAACTGAGGAGTCGGACTAAGAGTTAGTCCAGTGAATCACATATCATGGTACGATAAGAGAGTTAAGCTACTAAAGGGATGGCAACTACTCGCCTATAGCTTAACAAATATATCGTGTTGCAAAGGAACTTGGAAGAAAGTCACATTGAAGGTTCGTCTTCTGACTTTATGGCACTTGGGAGTTGGCACTTCTTGCTAGAGGCCGCTACCATCTATAGACTTGAGACCTAGTGTTCATGGGAGTGAGTTGGACTCAAAGCCATGAAGGGATACTTGGAGAAGTAGCTCATGTCGTGTCCAGGTGTACGTGAACCTATAGGGTCACACACTTAAGGGTAAGGAGCCCATGTGGATTAGATCCATATGGAGATTGGAGTACAGCCTAGATGTGCCTCAAGAGTTGAGCCAAACTAGGAGTGTATATAAGTGGAGTGACAAGGGATAGTCCCTGACCTAGCCGTCACTTTCTCCACTTCCATTTCGGGCTAGACAGGATCTAGCAGTCCTCTGTCTGAAGCTCCTTCCTGTATGTGTGGATACCGATAGAGGCGTTGCACGTGCGGCGCTGGAGGCAGGGAAGCTCGTGGGGATCTGGCGAAGGAGTTCGTGGGATTCTAGGGCTGTCCGTGGGATCGTTCGGCACTGCTTTGACGTGCTACATCAACTTCCGCATCTGCGTCTAGCGGTAATCTCGTGGCCTATAACCTGAGCTGGATCTTCGGTGTACCGCGTTAGGGAAAAAGTTTTGTTTATCTCTGCGTGGCCCAACACTATTGTCATCTAAATTTCGAAACACACTTTGCAATCCTTTGTGTATCTACGACAGTTATGGCAGCAGAACGAGGCCGGTTTCCTAGGAGCCTACATTGATTTTAGATCAACCTCGAGGGCTTTTTCATGGGCATTGTGCCCTGGGACACATCATTCCACGTTAAAGATGAACTAGTCCTGCCATAAAAATATACATCACATCCGATGGAGCCTTTATACTTCTATATCTATGTAGATCCTAGTGCATGAAATGCAACTATGCCACTTACTTTGCTTCTTCCATTTAAGTACAAACTTATTCTGGTTCAGTGATTAACTGAAGAATCACATCAAGACATCATCTTAAAGTTAAGAGCTTGTCCTTCCAACCAGAATTTTGGGTCACATTACATCGAGTAAACAATATGGTTGTATGGTAGAACCTATGATTGAGGCATAGGAGATGCAACATATATCTTTCTTCCTTTTTCACCATCATTGTAATACCAAGACAATGCTTCTGATAGTAAGAACTTCTTTCTTACCTTGTTCCATTTTAAACTTCTTCGGAATCTTGCTTAGTACATTCTGAACATCTTCAGAATCAAGTCCAAGAAGCATTCGACATTCAGTGTTTATTAAAATCACCAATCTATCTCGATAGATCTCATTGTTTAATAACTTCAACTTCATCCCAATTTATCTACTTAAATGTTATTAACACCAATCACATCATTCACATATGTCATCCACATATCCTAGAATGATTTCACGCTCCCACTCAAATATGGCATCCATATTTGAGATCCAAAGATTTCACTTAGCTCCCACTCAAAATATGTCTACTACATATTAAGATTTGGCCAACCTACTTAGCTCCCACTCAAATGCAGGTCCTCTCGATGATCTTGGACATTCCAAAATTCTTTGATCATCTTCAAATTGAGAATTCCAGCTACGAGATTCCAATATCCATATATTGCTAGAGTAAATCCAATAGACTCAAGCATCGCTACATTGTAGTCAACTCCTTGAATTTGTCCATACTTTGTGAAAAATTGAGCTTTTACGTCTCCATTAAGTTTCATTTCCATCTAATGACTTTGAAGTCATTCAAAAATATTAAGTAAACTTCTTTACTTAATAAGATCAAGTAACATATTACTTCGCAATCTTAAATGTAACTTAATATAGGATTTTATGACTCCTAGTCATTTCTCGCACTTGGGTCCATCACGCTTCTTTGTAATTCGTATGTATGTCTTGTTCATAAACATGACAAGTGAATCAATAATATATTTCCACGAACTTGCATAGTATATAACGTTGAATCCTACTTTCTTTAGTAAAAGTATTCACTGAAACTTTATGATCATTATCATTAGTTTATCCTCTATTTGTAGAGTTTGGTTTCACGAAACAAATTCTGCTGCACCACTCAACAATTCAGAGCCAAGGTCAAATACCTGGTTTTGATATTTTACTTTCTTCCACTTGTATCTTCATCAAGACACGTCAACTTTGGACAACAACAGGTTTGCCCCTTTTTGGAAGATGTATTCATAGTTGCCTAAGAATATGCTACAAATACTTGTTTATTCGCCATGATTTCGAATTGTCGAAACCTCTAGAAACTCAAAAATGCCATAACTCTTATGGTGTTGTTTCCACGAATCCTTTTTAGACGTTCCATTGTATTTCAACCGAGTGTTTTCTCATTTCTGTCTCTAACTCTAAACGATAATTATAACCCCGATAAGAGATAGTATTATACCATATATATCTAATACATAATGATTATGATATTTAGACATTTCAATACACTCTGAAATTGCCCTATTATTATAATTTGTGAAACCTCTTTCACATGTCCTTTTATGCCAAAAATAAATACTTTACTCATGTCGATCAAATCGAAGAGACTTTGTATTCCCACTTTGTTGTGAACTCATTTGAACAATTCAAATCGTTTCAAACTCATGTTTCATTAAGTAAATACGCTTATTCACTTAAGTCCACAATTAACTAATGATTCCCACTACTTGTTGAAAATACGATACATCAGTATATATAAGATTCAACATTTGTTCGCATATCACCGTTTTACCAGAATGCGGAGTTTTAGTCATTCTGCCCAAAAGGCATGGTTTTGCAAAGTCTCTAGATTAAGCATCTAGGACCCCGATCTTCATTTAGAATGAAGAACATGCAGTAACCAAGATGACTTAAACTACAGTGTCATGTCATTACTAAGAATTTGGATATCTTTTAGCATTCTAATCATTTATAAATGTTTAAACTATTATCCTTAAAATAGTGATGAGAATAACTTATTTATAATATTTATGTGACCATAACTGTATTGTTCATAAGAATAGTACAACTGTCTTGTAACTTATTCATATGAATAATCGTCTCGCCAAATGCAAGACACACAAACAAGGATTACAAAATTATATTCAGGTCCACTAATCCAAATGATAAACCTTGAGGAAAGGGGGTGATGTCGTCCATCAACTATTTTGCTTGCCATCATCAAGTCACATTGCCTCAAATCCGGCGATTGTCAAGCAGATCATCCTGTTTTCACAAAATAGGACAAGTTTCAAATACTTTGCAAACTACAACGAGTTTTTCTAGAACTACATTTATAATTTGTATATCTTACATATACCATTTCATCCATGACCTCCATTGCAATCAATCCCTTCTAAGAGTTCACAACTCTAATGCAAGATCGCTAAGTGTTTCTCCAAGTATTCCCTTTTTCATCCATCATGGAAGAAAACTCATCCAACGGCTCATACTTTATGTGCCTGGTCTTGTGGAATAGAAGATTGTAATCCAACTCTCCATCAAATCGAGAATGGCTTATTGGATAATCACGGAGAACACACAAACATTGCAGAGTCATCGGATTATCTCCTAATGGTCATTGTATCAAGAAGAGAAGATCACCTTTTTACGAGGATATCCCTCAGGCGTGGGTATTACTCTATGAAGTTGGGCCCTTTTGCTAAGTTCCATATCAAGCAATAAATTTCCCATGGTCGCAAAGGAACTCAATGGGATAGGCCATGATCTACTGAGATATTTGGAAACAGACATCTAGACTAAGTTCATAATATGAGTTCACTCCTAATTGAGCTCCCACTAAAATTGTCATCCCCTGGATGATTTTAATGATCACATGATCACAATCCTCTACACCTCCCCCGATCGTCACGTTCATCAGTGCAGCATCAAAGGTAGACATTCCCTAATGTGAATCACATCAACCATGTGACTCATGCTCGACCTTTTGGTCTCTTGTGTTCCGAGGCCATGTCTACACATGCTAGGCTCTCCAAATCTAACTTGTGTGTATTTGCTATGCAACATGGCTTACACCCACTGTATGCGAATGTAGATATATCCAGCCCCCGATCGTCACGGCTGGCTTCATAACAACAAACTTTCTTGGTGGTGCACACACAAGGGGAACATAATCATTGGAATTAAATAGGGATTATCTTATTTGCTACCGTTGAGTATCTAATACTAGCACATAATAAGATATAAAACAGGTATCAACATCACATGTAAATTTGTGATATGATATGGTCCTTCTTCTTGCGCCTTGATCTCCATCGAGCGCTCCGGCATGATCTCCATCTTGCCCCTGGTACGCCAAGTCCACGATGCCATCACCCGGTCGTCCATCGGAACGATGGCTATTACAACTTAACTTAGTAATATAAAAGTAAACTACTTTACCTTCGTAACAACCAATGTAATATCATAACACAAGCCCTCCTGCAAAATAAAGTTATACGCCTCTATTTTATCTTTTGCAAGTTTTACGTGGTTGTTAGGGCTTTCGCAATAGAACCGTTTCTAATCTATGAACTTTACAACCACAACATGGATCCAACAGTTGTCTCTACTACACTCCTTTCGGGGCCCTCCGTTGTAAATGCTATATCAACTATTGAATGAGAGACAGACACCTGCTAGACACTTATACGGTACAAGCCGTATGTTGAGCGTGGAACCAGTCTCGCGTACGAATACGCGTAAGGTTGGTCTGGGCCGCTTCATCAAACAATACCGCGATATAAACAAGTACATGTTTAGAGGGTAAAAACTAAGGGATCAATGCCCACACAATACTTGTGCGTACTGGCCATACAACACTCCTACGCATAGATCGGCTCTGATACCACTGAAGGGTTCCGTAGCATAAAACAAAAAAAATCATATGGTGGAACCTCCTAACACCCATGATCTATCTATGTAGTAATGCGGTAATGACCGAGCGTATAGAATACATACCCTTATAGACTGTACGTGGTTAACGTTCCGAGAGGAAGGTGGTTGAAGTAGTCGAACCCGTAGCCGACCTCAAGGTTGTGAAGCTACTCGCAGGTCACCCCTTGCTCCTTCTTCATCGTTCAGCAGCTCCGTCTCATGACATCCAAGGTGCCTCAAGTGAGTCCCCTCATAGTTTTGTACAAATACAGTGTACGACGACAACCTCCGGCTCCTTGATCCCTGCCGAGAGTGCGAAAGTAGATATCCGGCTTGGAATCCCCCCAACACAACGACGTGCTACAGGTGCGGTGTATCTTGCATGGACAGTCCTTACTTGGGACCGTGCCAATACATGGGGACAAGAGAGAGGGAAGGAGAAAGTCAAACAAAGGACTTCTCCAAATATTGGTGTGTCTATTCCCACCCATGGGCACCCCTTTATATTGGTGGAGGGGGTGTGCCCTCCCCTTTGGGTTTCCCATGTGGGACTAAACAAGGGAGAGAGGGGGGAGGCGCATGGGCCCTCAAGGCACCATGGGCCGACCGGCCAAGGGTGGGCGCCACCCCGCGCACAACCCTAGGCTGGCCGGGTGGGCCCCGTTGAGGCGGCTAGGCCTTGGCACTTTGGCCCTTGGCACTTCCCCCTTTCGGTTTTCCCTCATGGGCCCTTTTTCCCTAGGAAGTTTGGCCCATTAGTGGAATACCCCTTCAAATTAGATTTTAATATTAATTACATTAATTAATATGTAAATACATATTACAAAATCAGATTTGACCCGAAACACCTTTCAGTTCCCTTTCAATTTCCTCCGAACGACTTTGGATCTTTCCTAGAACGATTCTGGTTCTCTCATGGAACTTTTCTAGTTTCCTTTTCTCTTTCATATGGTGATTCCAACTTACAGAGGATCTCCAGCTCATCGTACCCTTAAGTGTATTTCCCACGGCTCGGGAATGACACAGACATGATCTCCAATAATGATCAATAGCGGGACCGGGATGCCCATAATGACGCATGTGCATCCACGATGATAATGTCGTTTGAATCGTAAACAGTCGTTTCCCATTCACTTTGCCACTTTATACCTAGTTCACCTTAGATTTGATCTACGGTATCTCCATACCTTCATTCGATCTCGTTACCGATGAACTTGTTTTCTTGTTTCTGTTTCATTGCATTCTGTGACCTAGTCACACGCTTGCAAGCTTCGTTAATCCAACGTCATCGAGATGGCCACATATGTATATATCTGTTACATGGATTACCAAATCCTGGTCTTGATATGTAATCCTCTACGTGCCCCTTTGGGAAACCCGAGTATCACCTTTTAGATCACCGAGTCATGGTGTGATACTTGATAACCATCTGAGCTCCCTCCAGAATGGTGATTTGCATTATCTCATAGTCTAAGGATCAGGTTGCGAGATTTCCTTAGTTTATCATTAATGGTGAACATTGCAACTAGATCTCATTAAGATACAATTGGTTGGGTTGTTTGTCTATCACATCATTCAACTAACGACGTGACCTCATTGTCAATTGGCATAAATGCCCATGATCTCAAAACCCTAGATCATCCTCATGACCAATGAACTAGTTCGCTAGAGGTAACTAGAGACTTGGTTTGTTTACATACCACACGTGTATTAACGTTTCGTATTAATACAGTTATAGCAAAGTATGAAACTATTATGAACTAATTGAGATATGACAATAAAAACCTATTTATTATTTGCCTCTAGGGCATATCTCCTTCAATTACCACACACAATCCAATGGATGTGGTGATGCAACTTCTGTCATACTAGTGCACCATTCCATGTTGAAGTTGCATTCCAAGGGCTTTTTGGGATTTCTGACCATCATTCGACACATGGAGTCTCTAAGGTCATTGCATGTGTCCTTTTCCAAACCATCTTGATCCACTAGAGTCATTGAATGTGCTCTTTTCAAAACCACCATTCTCCACATTACCATACACACTCGAATGGATATGGTGATGCAACTTCTCTCACACTAGTGCATCATTCCATGTGGCAATTGCATTCCTATGTATTTTGGGCTTTCTAACCATAGTTTCGCATGGATCCCCTAGATTAATTACATTTTTTCTTTTCCAAATCACCTTCAACCACATGAGAAAACACACTCCAATGTATGTGGTGATGTAACTTATGTCACACCGGTGCATCATTCCACGTGGCAGTTGCATTCCATGGGGCTCTTCGGGCTTTCTGATCATTTTTTGACACATGTAGTCCCTAGAGTCATTTCATGTGTTCTTTTCAAAACCACCTTGAACCACATGAGAACACACATTCCAATGGATGTGGTGATGCAACTTCTTTCAAACTGGTGCATCATTCCACGTGGCAGTTGCAATCAAAGGACTTTTTGGGGTTTCTAACCATGTTTTGACACATGTAGTCCCTAGAGTCATTGCATGTGTTCTTTTCAAAACCACCTTATCCACATGACCACGTACACTCCAATAGATGTGGTGATGCAACTTCTGTCACACTGGTGCACCAATCCATGTTGAAGTTGCATTCTAGGGCCTTTTTGTATCTTTGACCATGGTTTGACACATGGAGTCCCTAGAGTTATTGCATGTGTTCTTTTCAAAACCACCTTCATCCACTAGACTCATTGCACATGTTCTTTTCAAAACCACCTTGATCCACATTACAACACACACTCCAATGAATTTGGTGATGTAACTTGTGTCACACCGGTTCATCATTCCATGTGGCAGTTGCATTCCAGGGGCATTTTGGCTTTCTGACCATGGTTGGACACATGGATCCACTAGAGTCATTGTATATGTTCTTTTAAAACCACTTTGATCCACATAAGCACACACACTCCAATGGATGTGGTGATCAAACTTCTATCACACTAGTGCACCATTCCATGTGGTAGTTGCATTCTAAGGTATTTTGGGGATCTTGAACATGGTTTGACACATGGAGTCTCTAGAGTCATTGCATGTGTTATTTTACAAACCGTATTGATCCACTAGAGTCATTGCATATGTTCTTTACAAAACAACCTTTATCCACATTACCACACACAATCCAATGGATGTGGTGGTGCAACTTCTATCACACGGGTGCATCATTCCACGTGGTAGTTGCATTCCAAGGTATTTTTGGAATTTCTGGCCATGGTTTGACACATGGAGTCTTTGAGTCATTTCATGTGTTCTTTTCCAAACCACCATGATCCACAAGAGAACAAACGGTCTAATGGATGCGGGGATGCAACTTCTGTCACACTGGTGCATCATTCCATGTGGCAGTATCATTCAAAGGGATTTTTGGGATTGTTGACCATGGTTTGACTCATGATGTCTATAGAGTTATTACATGTGTTGTTTTCCAAATCACATTGATCCACATGAACAGACACACTCCAACAGATGTGGTGATGCAACTTTTGTCACACTAGTGCACCATTCCATGTGGCAATTGCATTCCATGGTTTGACACATGGAGTCTCTAGAGTCATTGCATATGTTTATTTTCCAAACCACCTTGGACCACATTATAACACACACTCCAATAGATGTGGTGATGCAACTTCTGTCACAATGGTGCATCATTCCATATGGCAGTTGCATTCCAGGGGCTTTTTAGGATTTCTAACCATGTTTGGACACATGCAGCCCATAGAGTCATTGCACGTGTTCTTTCGAAACCACCTTGATGAACATGACCACACACTCCAGCGTATGTGGTGATGCAACTTATATCACACTGGTGCACCATGCCATGGAGCAGTTGCATTCCAGGGGCTTTTTTGGATTTCTGACCATCGTTTGACACATGGTGTCCCTAGAGTCATTGCATGTGTTCTTGTCCAAATTACCGTGATCCACTAGATTCATTGCATGTGTTATTTTCAAAACCACATTGATCCACATGATAACACACTCTGCAATGGATGTGGTTAAGCAACTTATGTCATGCTGATGCATCATTCCATATGGCAGTTGCATTCCAAGGGCTTTTTAGGAATTCTGACCATGGTTTGACACATGGAGTCTCTAGACTCATTGCATGTGTTCTTTTCCAAACCATATTGATCCACATGGGCAAGCACACTCTAATGGATGTGGTCATGCAACTTATACCACACGGGTGCATCATTCCATGTGGTAGTAGCATTCCAAGTGTTTTTGGGCTTTGTGACCATGGTTTGACTCATGGAGTCTCTAGACTCATTCCATGTGTTAGTTTCCAAACCACCTTGATCAACATGACCACACACAATCCAATGGATGTGGTGATACAAGTTCAATCACACTGGTGCACCGTTCCATGTGGTAGTTGCATTCCAAGGGCTTTTTGGGATTTCTGACCATGGTTTGACACATGGAGACTCAAAAGTCATGGCATGTGTTCTTTTCCAAACCACCTTGATCCACTAGATTCATTGCATGTGTTACTTTCAAAACCACCTTGATCTACATTACCACACACACACCACTAGATGTGGTAATGCAACTTCTATCACACTAGTGCATCATTCCATGTGGCAGTTGCATTCCGAAGTGTTTTTGGGATTTATGACCATGTTTTAACACATGGAGTCCCTAGAGTCATAACATGTGTTCTTTTCCAAATCACCTTGATCCACATGAGAACACACACTCCAATAGACGTGGTGATGCAACTTCTATTACACTGGTGCAACATTCCACGTGGTAGTTACATTCAAGGGACTTTTTGGGGATTTTAACCATGTTTTGACAGTTGTAGTACATAAAGTAATTGCATGTTTATTTTTAAAACCACCTTAATCCACATGATAACACACACTCCAATGGATGTGGTGATGCAACTTCTGTCACACTAGTGCACCAATCCATGTTGTAGTTGCATTCCGGGGGCTTTTTGGATTTTTGACCATGGTTTGACACATGGAGTCCCTAGAGTCACTGCATGTGTTCTTTTTAAAACCACCTTGATCCACTAGAGTCACTGGATGTGTTTTTTTCAAAACCACCTTGATCCACATTACCACACACACTCCAATGTATGTGGTTGTGTAAGTTGTGTCACACCGGTTCATCATTCCATGTGGGAGTTGCATTCCAGGAGCTTTTTGGCTTTCTGACCATGGTTGGACACATGGATCCACTCTAGTCATTTCACGTGTTTTTTTCAAAACCACCTTGATCCACATGACCACACATAGTAAAATGGATATGGTGATGCAAGTTATATCACACTAGTGCACCATTTCGTGTGGTAGTTGCACTCTAGGGGATTTTTGGGCTTTCCGACCATAGTGTGACACATGGAGTCCCTAGATTAATTGAATGTGTTCTTTTCCAAATCACCTTGATCCACATGACCAAAAAAACTCTAGTAGATGTGGTGATGCAACTTCTGTCACACGGGTGCACCATTCCATGTGGTAGTTGCATTCCAAGGGATTTTTGGGACTTTGACCATAGTTTGACTAATGGAGTCTCTAGAGTCATTGCATGTGTTCTTTTCCAAACCACCTAGATACACTAGAGCCATTACATGTGTTATTTTCAAAACCATCTTGATCCACATTACCACACACACTCCAATGGATGTGGTGATGCAACTTCTGTCACACTAGTGCATCATTCATGTGGTAGTTCATTCCAAGGGCTTTTTGGGATTTCTGACCATGGTTAGATACATGGAGTTTCCAAAGTCATTGCATTTGTTATCTTCAAAATCACCTTGATCCACATGAGCACACACAATCCAATGGATGTGATGGTGCAACTTTTGTCACACTACTGCACCATTTAGTGTTGTAGTTGCATTCCATGGGCTTTTTGGGATTTCTGACCACGGTTTGGCGCATGGAGTCTCTAGAGTTTTTGCACATGTTCTTTTCCAAACCATCTTGATACAGTAGAGTCATTGCATGCGCTCTTTCAAAAACACCATTCTCCACATTACCACACATGCTCCAATGGATGTGTTGATGCAACTTCTGTCACACTAGTGCATCATTCCATGTGACAATTGCATTCGTATGTATTTTGGGATTTCTAACCATGGTTTCGCATGGAGTCCCTAGATTCATTGCATGTTTTATTTTCCAAATCACGTTGACCCACATGAGAAAACACACTCCAAATTATGTGGTGATGTAACTTTTGTCACACTGGTGCATCATTCCATGTGGCAGTTGCATTCTAGGGGATTTTTGGGCTTTCTAACCATGTTTTGACACATGTAGTCCCTAGAGTCATTTCATGTGTTCATTTGAAAACCACCTTAATGCACATGACCACACACACTCCAATGGATGTGGTGACGCAACCTCTATCACACTAGTGCACCATTCCATGTGGCAGTTGCATTCCATGGGGTTTTTGGGATTTCTGACCATGGTTTGACACGTGGATTCATTAGGGTTATTGCATGCGTTATTATGCAAACCACCTTGAACAACATGAGAACACACACTCCAATGGATGTGGTGATGCAACTTCTGTCACACTGGTGCATCATTCCACGTGGTAGTTGATTCATGGGACTTTTTAGGGTTTCTAACCATGTTTTGGCACATGTAGTCCCTAGATTGATTGCATGTGTTCTTTTCCAATCCACCTTAATCCACATGACCACAGACACACTCCAATGGATGTTGTGATGCAAATTCTGTCACACTAGTGCACCAATCCATGTTGCTGTTGCATTCAAGGGGCTTTTTGGATTTTTGACCATGGTTTGACACATGGAGTCCCCATTGCATGTATTCTTTTCAAAACCACCTTGATCCACTAGAGTAATTTCATGTCTTATTTTCAAAACCACCTTGATCCACATTACCACACACACTCCAATAGATTTGGTGATGTAATTTGTGTCACACCCGTTCATCATTCCATGCGGCAGTTGCATTCTAGGGGCTTTTTGGCTTTCTGACCATGGTTGGACACATGGGTCCACTAGAGTCATTTCACGTGTTGTTTTAAAAACCACCTTGATCCACATGACCGCACACACCGCAATGGATATGGTGATACAACTTCTCTCACACTAGTGCACCATTCCGTGTGACAGTTGCATTCTAGGGGATTTTTGGGCTTTCTGACCATGGTGTGACACATGGAGTTCGTAGACTAATTGAATGTGTTCTTTTCCAAATCACCTTGATCCACAAGATAAAAACACTCCAATGGATGTGGTGATGCAAATTCAGTCACACAAGTGCACCATTCCATGTGGTAGTTGCATTCCAAGGGCTTTTTGGGATTTTGACCATGGTTTAACAAATTGAGTCTCTAGAGTCATTGCATGTCTTCTTTTCCAAACCACCTTGATCCACTAGAGTAATTGCATGTGTGATTTTCAAAAACACCTTGTTCCACATTACACCACACACTCCAATGGATGTGGTGATGCAACTTCTGTCACACTGGTGCATCATTCCATGTGGTAGTTGCATTCCAAGGGCTTTTTGGGATTTCTAACCATGGTTTGACACATGGAGTTTCTAGATTCATTGCATGTGTTCTTTTAAAAACCACCTTGATACACATGAATACACACAATCCAATGGATGTGATGATGCAACTTCTGTCACACTAGTGCACCATTCCATGTTGATGTTGCATTCCAAGGGCTTTTTAGGATTTTTGACCATTGTTTGATACATGGAGTCTCTAGAGTCATTGGAGGTGTTATTTTCCAAACCATCTTGATCCACTAGAGTAATTGCATGTGCTATTTTGAAAACCAGCATGCTCCGCATTACCACACACACTCCAATGGATGTGGTGATGCAACTTTTGTCACACTTGTGCATCATTACATGTGGCAATTGTATTCCTATGTTGTTTGGTCTTTATAACCATGGTTTCACATGGAGTCCCTAGATTCATTGAATGTTTTCTTTTACAAATCACCTTGACCCACATGAGAACACACACTCCAATGGATGTGGTGGTGCAACTTATGTCAAACTAGTGCATCATTCCATGTGGCAGTTCCATCCCAAGGGCTTGTTGGGCTTTCTGACCATGTTTTGACACATGTAGTCCCTAGAGTAATTTCATGTGTTATTTTCAAAAAAACCTTAATCCACATGACCACACATACTCAAATGGATGTGGTCATGCAACCTCTATCACACTAGGGCACCATTCCACGTAGTAGTTGCATTCCAAGGGCTTTTTTGGATTTATGACCATGGTTTGACACATGAAGTCACTAGAGTCATTGCATGTGTTCTTTTAAAAGCCACCTTGATCCACTAGAGTCATTTCACGTGTTCTTTTTCAAGACCACCTTGATCCACATAACCGCACACACACTTCAATGGATATGGTGATGTAACTTCTATCACACTAGTGCACCATTCCATGTGGCAGTTGCATTCTAGGGTTTTTTGGGTTTTATGAGAATGGTGTGACACATGTAGTCCCTAGAGTAATTGCATGTGTTCTTTTCCAAAGAACCTTGATCCACATGACCTACAACACTCCAATGGATGTGGTGATGCATCTTATATCACACTAGTGCACCATTCCATGTGGTAGTTGCATTCTAAGGGATTTTTGGGATTTTGACCATGGTTTGACACATGTAGTCTCTAGAGTAATTACATGTGTTATTTTCAAAACCACCTCGATCCACATTACCACACACACTCCAATGGATGTGGACATGCAACTTCTGTCACACTGGTGCATCATTCCATGTGGTAGTTGCATCCCTGGGGCTTTTTGGGATTTCTGACCATGGTCGGACACATGGATACACTAGAGTCTTTACATATTTTCTTTTCAAAAACACCTTGATCCACATGACTGCACAAATGCCAATGGAAGTGGTGATGCAAGTTTTGTGACACTAGTGCACCATTCCATGTGGCATTTGTTCTAGGTTTTTTTGGCTTTCTTACCATGGATTGACACATGAAGTCTCTAGATTCATTGCATGTGTTCTTTTCCAAACCAACTTTATCCACATGACCACGCACATGCCAATGGATGTGGTGATGCAACTTCTGTCACACCGGTGCACCATTCCATGTGGTAGTTGCATTCCAAGGGCTTTTTAGGATTTTGACCATGGTTTGACACATGGAGTCTCTAGAGTCATTCCATGTGTTATTTTCCAAACCACCTTGATCCACTAGAGTCATTACATGTTTTATTTTCAAAACCACCTTGATCCACATTACCACACACATGTGAATGGATGTGGGGATGCAACTTCTATCACACTGGTGCATCATTCCATGTGGCAGTTGCATTCCAAGGGCTTTTTGGGATTTCTGACCATGGTTTGACACATGGTGCCTCTAGAGTCATTGCATGGAGGATAGTAACAAAGTTTAGGCCTCATATACTCCTATAGTTTCAAAAGTGTTTTGTAGAAAAACAAACTTTATACAATAAAAGAAGTTTTGAAGTTTTTGTAAAAAGAAAAGGAACAACTGGTTTTATGGAAAAATAATTTAGAAAAAAATTTGATAATTTTTTATCTCTAGGGTAGATTATTTCCACGTAGGGTATCTATTATCTTCACATCTTGGGTTTTGAATATCAACACTTGTTTTAAAGAAAACAAGAAATAAATTAGGAAATAGGATCTTGGGGCAGAATATTTTTATGCCACAAAAACCATGCTGGATTAAGAGGCTCAGACTCCCCTTGTATCATGGGATATATGGATAGATAGACCAAGTGATGTAGATCAGCATGGTACAGAGGGATGACCTTTATCAAGCTTGGGTGCTCCTAGGATTGATGTCAATCTTTGTTGAATATAAGGGTGTCAAAGTAGGTTATTATTTTGCCTCCCGAACCATGATGGTTTAAGAAGCACAAGGCTCCAATTAAAACAAGGGGAGTGTGGGTTGACAGACCATGTTTAGTAGATCACAATCATGCCAAGAGTTTTCTAAGAAATGTTAAGGTGGAGTTGAGATCTTCTGCCAAAGTGGGCACGATGATAAGATTATAATGAACAAATTATTTTATTTCCTGCAAAACCATCAAGAGCAAGTGGGTCCAAGAATGATTTAAGCAAGGAAAGTGTGGGAGTTGTAAGTAATTATGATGGTTTACAAAATGGTTCAAGTACATTTTCAAAAATGCACAAGGTATGATAATGGTTAAGACTCAAAGATGGGATCCTAATAACAGATTTAGACTTGGTCAGATTTTGACTATTTTAGGGTTGTTGACTAGTGTATAAGATCTAGGTTTTTTGATGGGATGCAAGTTTCCAAACTCATTAGAAGGTAAATTATTTTGAAGAGTAGGTTAAGTAAAGAAGATCCATGGCTTGAGTTGTTCTCCATTACCTTTGAATCCACAAAAGAAAGGTGACTAAAAATGAGTCTGATAAGGAAAACAGAAGGTCATTTTAGTGACTAGAGATCAATACAAGCTTGGGAGAATTTGTTATTGGGTTTGTTGATAGGGGGAGAGTATGGGAGAGAGTAGATCACATCCCAAGAATGAGTGTAGAAGAGGCACATGGCCTTAGATCCAAGTTTAAGTAGTTCTCCAAGCACTAATCCTGATAACAGGGAGGGAGATGGTCTTCCTACTAAGGCCTCATAATTATAGGTTGTAATGTTGTGTTAGTTTGTTTCTAGAGTTTATGCTCCTAGAGTAGTTCATACTACTTCCTAGTCAAGCAAGTTCATACGATCTAGTTTCGAGACAGCAGATCAAGGCAATTCATACAAACTTTTCAACAAAGCTGCTACACAACCAAAGGCATAAGCATAAACCATCAAACAAGTACTTCACCACTAAGCCATATTTTTTTATTACCCCTAAATTTTTTCACTTTGGACACTTAGTCAGGGTTACTAAAGGTTGGGTGTTACAGATCATCCTAATGGGTTTGTGGTAAAGGGTGAAGAGGAAAAGCTATGCAAGTTGTTAAAATCTTTATATGGCATGAAACAAACACCTAAGTAGTGGAATGACAATTTGACATAACTCTACTTTCTGCTAGCTTCATCATTAATGAGGCTGATATGTGTGCTTACTATCACCATGGCGGGTGCGAAGGTGTTATATTATATTTGTATGTGGTTGACATTCTGATCTTTGGTACAAACATGAAAGTGATAAATGAAGTCAAATCTTTCTTGTAAAAGAGCTTTGATATGAAAGATCTAGGAGAAGCTGATGTGATTCTGAGCATCCAGATTATTAAGAACGATAATGGGATTACTTTAATGTAATCTCATTATGTTGAGAAGGTCTTGAGATGATTTGGATTTATTGATAGTGATAAGGGGTGACCTCAAGGGTGGCCCGATCTTCACAGATCTCATGGTCAAATCAATGGGAAAGCGAGGGGAAAGGGAGAAGGTAGTAGAATCGTAGACACACCTCGCGAAGAACACAATGAACACACGCAAAACTCTCACGATATAAGGCCAATTTCTCCCGCCGGTGGCCACCGGTCCGATAGAATCCTCGCAAGAAAAGATCGGTTAACATGCTCCCTTCGATCCCAAGCGGAGAGGGAAGAACACCATGGAGAGGGTCTTGAGAACTATGATCACACACTTGCAAACGTAGGCCTCGTACAATGATGTATGTGTGATGCAAACTCCAATGAGGTTGGTGACGATAGTCGGTCCCCTTGGTAAAGGGGATGAGGAAAAACTAGAGATTCCACAAAGGGGGTTATCTTTAGTCTATCATCTATGCCTAAGGGATACATGAGGGGTGGGGGCTCTATTTATAGGCCATCCACTAGAATGAGGATATTTTAGGCAAAGGGGTTGATGCGTCCAAAATTGAAGTATATTTATCTTTTGTTTTTGCATAAATAGAGTAGGGATTTTTGTATTTCACCGCGGATACACGCGCTATTTTGTTCTTGTTTCAATAGGATCCCAAATCATGGAGTCATATATGTACATGTCAATTAGAGATATCATATTTGTGTAATTATATGATATTTCTAATTGATAAAAGTCATTTTTTGAATTTGCCTTCACACGTGGAAGAATACCAATCGAAGAGGAAGCATTAGTATGGTTAACAACCACTGGTACGGGCAGAGCCCACCCGTATCGTATGCCTGTACCAGGAGCCATCACGAGTGTCTCGTCAAATACTTCTCTGTGGAAAAGACGAGAGGGAGATCCATTCACAGCCACCAGAAACCACGAAACACCAGATCCGAGAGGGATCTGAAGGAAGAACTTGACTGGGGTAAAATCCCCGCTGAGCCACGGATCATCGGGGACAACGCATCATACCCTTCATCATCAACCGCTGCATCTTCATCACCACCATTACTCTATCTTTCATCTATTAGATATCTTTGTAATTCCAGATCCAATTGTGGTTTGCATTAGATCTACCCTAGTACTTTAATCAATTCATTTGATTATGATGATGTTGTTGATTGCTTCCATGAGTGAGTAGTTCCTTTGTTCTTGAGGAGATGGAAACCCTAGCACAATTATAAGCTTGTATGTAAGATGATCTATTCTTGTGTCCTTATGACTTTCTTGTCTATGATATAATTATGATTTATGTTTGATCTCTCTCTTTAGATGGTATGTGTAGTCGGCCACATATCATTTGCCTTCAGGACTAAAGGGAGGGAGAAATCCTTTGGATGTGTTTTGGAAGCATACCCGGAATGCCCCGTGACAGATTGGCACCGACTCGTAACCTACACGGTCAAATGGGGATTAAAGAGGGACTCCCTAAGCTAATTACGATTTCCATGGGGAAACCCTTAATTGTGGTGGTTTGTATGGGTGATTGCTCTTAGACATCGTAGTGGTTATTTAGAGGTGACCTCACCCTTGGCTCAACAAAGTGGATTCCTACGAGCCTTGTTGTGAACATCTTATTATGGGGCTCTCTCCACACATATCATGACACAAGAGTATGTTATCTTGATTACATATAACAATAATACTATACTATTGGTGTATCCTACATCCCCGAGAACGTCTCAGCCCTATTGAGTTCAACCACGCTTTCATAGAAATATGTTACTTGGTTCGATATCTTTACTTCAAAACTAGCTACAATTGATCTATGCACTTGCAGTCTTTAAACTATTTTCTAGTGCTGTTGCCGGAGAGCTAAGCGCTTTTGGTCTTTGTTCTTAGTTACTTATTTTATTCACTGGTTTACTAAATTTGTTTATTTAGTTTCAGGTAAGCACCATTACTACACTTGAACTGATTAACCAGCTGATGCTACCAAATACCTCAGGAAATTCAATAGAGGACTAGTTAAAGAATTCCTGAGTGGGAGTGAACCAGAGTACGAGGTAAACCCTTGTTTTATCGCTATTATTAAAGACAAAACTTTTGTAGGAGATGATCCTGATGAGGATCCTTATAATCATTTAATGCATTTTACCGATCTATGTTAGAGTCTTAAATTGAGAGGCTATTCTGATGACGAATAGAAACTTAAACTGTCTAGCCAATCTCTCACCAACACTTCTTTGGCTTGGTATAGAATTTGCCCTGCCGAGAAAATTGATACCTAGGAAAACTAAAAGGAGAATTTGTGTCGCGATTCTTTCCCAAGGTAAAAACTGCTGAATTACGAAGGGCAATTACAAACTTCAACAACCACCCAGGTGAAGGTTTGGTAAGAGTCTACAAAAGGTACAAGTCACTACTTCACAAATGTCCCCATCATGATTTACTAGGATGGTATGTTTTGCATATTTTCTATGGAGGACTTAATCAAGAAATTAAACATGAGCTTGACACGAATTCAGGAGGTTCTTTCATGGAGTTAACTATAATAAAAGCTTGGGAACTTTTAGAACGAATTTGCCATAATAGAGAAACATGGGGATTTGATTTAGTAGGCAAAGGAGGTATAGAAATTGAATATTATTGTCTCAATGCTTATAAACACTCCGGTAAGGTAAAAGAAACTGCTAATGAACTGCAACTTGATGATGATATTATCTTGCAAATCCTTAAGTCTTTTGTAGAACATATTGAAGCTCCAAAGAAAGACTGGCTTCATTATACTCTGCCACCCGAGCCAGTTATTGAAGAAGATCCAATAATCATGGCCCCTATTAAGCCAATAAGGAAGGTACCCCCATATGCTAAAACCTTTCCTTTTCCAAGGACAGTGAGAAAACATATGAGGGCTCAGCAACTTGAGCATCAACACAAAGAGGAAGAATTATTTCTCAAGGAGCTAGAAGAGGAAACACAAATAAGGAAAACTGAAGAAGAGCGTGTACAAAAGGAAGAAGCATTAATAAAGGAAGATATTTTAACCATGTTTGCACATTGCAATGTAATCGAGCTAGATACCGAAGCTTCGCAATTTGTTGAAGGAAACGTAAAAGCTAAAGAAGTGGGTAAGCCTATCCTCCCTTGCACTTTTGGAGGAACTTCCAATTATGGCCACTATGATATTGGTATAGTTGTTAACTTTATCCCTTTTAATTTTTATTTAAAAATTCAAAACAAATTATCCCCTACTGAATTGGAAGATACGGATATGACTATAATGTGCAGATAAAACTCTCAGAGTCCCTATGGGAATAATTAGGGATGTACCAATATGTATTGGACCTTACAAATATCCTATTGATTTTTTGCTTATTTATATGCCCATTGACATTTATTGTCCCATCATTTTTGGAAGAACTTTTCTAAATATCGCAGGAGCGAACATAGTCTGCAAGAAGCAAACTGTGTCTCTCAAGTTTGGTGAAGAGAAAATGGATTTTCATTAGTCCAAATTTGATCATAAACCGTCTATTGAAGAATTAGATGATGATGATGATGAGTACGAACATGAGGAAGAAGTTAATATCATAAACTTAGCCTGAATAGTCATCGAGACTCCATATGATGATCTAGCAAGAAGTTTAGTCAACAATAATATAACATTCTTCAAGACATAGAAAAAACTGAAATAGATAACTATCTCAACTCCACACTTGAGGTGGAAATTGAGATCAATCAAAAATATGAAGATATCATAAGGAAAGGAGATGAGGATCTTCCTCCTCCAATTCTTAAAACATTACCAAAGGAACTAAAATATAGGTTTCTTGATGAGACAAATAACTTTTCTATTATTTTAAATGCTAACCTCGTAGAGAAAGAGGAGTAAAACTTAATGAAGGTTCTACGTATGCATCGAAATGCTTTTGGGTATTCGATGAGTGACTTGAAAGGGATCAGTCCCTTGATAGACACCCATAGAATATTCATGGAGGAATGAGCTCAGCCGGTCGTGGACTTTTAGCGATGTTTTAAACCTCACATTAAAGAGGAGGTAAGAAAAGAAATAATACGTTTCTTGGATGTAGGTGTCATCTTTCATGTGGAGGAGAGTGAATGGGTGAGTCTTGTTCATTGTGTTCCAAAGAAATGTGTGTTTACGGTTGTAGAAAATGAACATAATGAAATGGTACCTACTAGGACTGTTGTTGGACACATGATTTGCATCGACTATAGGAAACTAAATAAGGAAACTCAGAAAGACCACTACCCTTTACCATTTATAGATCAAACTTTAGAAAGGCTTGCTATGCATTCTCATTTTTTCTACTTAGACGGCTATTCCGGTTTTTCCAAAATTTTTGTACACCCTGATGATCAACTAAAAACTACTTGCATTTGTCCCTATGGCCTTTATGCTTATCGTCGTATGCCTTTTGGTCTTTGCAATGCTCCTCCCACTTTTCAAAGATGCATGACTACTATTTTTGCCGATTATGTTGAAAGTATGATGGAAGTGTTCATAGACGATTTCTCTGTTTATGGAACTTACTTTAATCACTGTCTCCATAATCTTCATAAATTTTTACAGAGATGTGAAGATACTAGCTTAGTCTTGAACTAGGAGAAATGCCATTTCATGGTCCAAGAAGGCATAGTACTCGGTCACAAAGTCTTTGGTAAGGGAATATAAGTCGATAAGTAAAAGACTGAAGTAATAGAAAGGTTACCCCCTCCTCGAGATATAAAAGGTATACGAATATTTTTAGGTCATGTAGGATTTTATAGAATATTCGTTAAGAATTTTTCGAAAACTGCTAGACCATTAACTAACCTTCTTCAAAAGGATGTTCGTTTTAATTTTGCTGAAAAATTTCTTACTTGTTTCAACATATTAAAACAAGCCCGTCTTGAAGCTCCCATTATAAAACCACCTAACTAGAAGAAACCTTTTGAGCTATTTTGCGAAGCTAGTCATGAACTGTAGGAGCAATTCTTTGTTAGTATGATGGTGATGACCTTAGTATCATTCATCATGCTAGTTGCACCTTAAACGGGGACCAAAATAACTATCCTATGACAGGAAAAGAATTCTTTGTAGTAGTCTTTTCCTGTGATAAATTTAGATCCTATATCATGGAATCCAAGGTTAGAGTACATACTGATTGTGTTGGCTTAAAGGAAATCCTAGAAAGGATAGATGTTAAGCCAAGAATAATCCGTTGGACTCTACTTCTGCACGAATTTTATTTTACAGATCTTATAAAGGAAGGAAGAGGTGGAGGAAACATTCATGGACACTCAAGAGGTTGGTCATGAAAAAGAGGTGTTATCTATGTACATACACGCGGGAACCACATTACCAAAAATAAAGTTCTCTATATCTTCTTGCAAATGTTTTGGTGATTTTCCACGACCTGTTTTATTCGAAGAGAGGAAAAAAGAAACTCAAATGAGACCATATTCCCTCGACAATCATGGCTTATGAATTCCTAAACACATCTTTGTTCTACATGATTTTCTACTATTTCTTTTTGCATATTTGATTTCCTCTCGTTTTTCTGAGTTCATTGCCGGTCTTACAGGTGGGCCATACGGTCGGATCTGCCTGTACCACTGGTTGTTAAGACTACATGTGCCTCGGTTTTGTTTTCACATAATCGGGACAACTTCGCTGTACGGGCGCAGCCCCCCATACGACGGGTTGTTATCTATTCTGTGACCACCTTCAAATTTTTGCGCATATAAAAAAACCTAATTCTGAACCACCGTGAAGTCAATATGGACATGCCGTACGGTGGGACCCGCCTGTACTGCTTAGTAGGTTTACTAATTACCGTCTTTGGTCCATGTTGTTTTTGGAAACGATCCGGTACGGGTGTGCCGTACAGGCGTGCGCCCGTATCGACTCGTCATTAGGACCCAAAATTCCTCCTTTTGCACCTATTTGTTTCCATATTTGTTATGATTCTTTTCTTGGGCAACCCTTTTCCTCCCAGTACGAATTTTACCTTGCCTTTAACCCTTTGTAGGTCTCTGTAGAGATCCACCTCTATCTTATATCAATAGATCTAATCTATTTGATGCGCTACTTGATCTAAGGCAAAGGCAAGCCTCTAAACCTCATGGCTCGTTCGTGGAATAGTTTCTAGACCTCCTCCATCAAATCCGATGATCGCGAAGCTCAAGGCCTAATCCCAAAGAATAAGCGTTATGCTTATGATTTCGATGATGATTCTGAAGACGAGGAGTTCCAGATCTTCATGGAGCAATCAAAGAGGGGATGGAAGAAACTATACTACTTGGCAATGGTGAAGCCTGAATATGAGGAAGAAGCCAAGAAAACCCATGGGAAGGGATGCCCGAAGTTGCTCAAGCTCATCTCTGATACGTCCAAAACGTATCTACTTTACCGAACAGTTTTCCTGTTGTTTCTCCTCTATACTTGTGTGATTTGGATGCAACTAATGCGAACTAACGCTGTTTTCAACAGAATTGCCTTGGTGTCTACTTTTTGTGCAGAAAATCAACTATCAGGAAAAATCCCGGAAAATATGCCAAAAATCCTATTTCACCCGAAGACTCCAGGAGCCAGAATACGAGACGGAGAGGAGCCCTGGGGTGGCCACACCACCTGGTGGTGCGAGCCAGGCCAGGCCGCTCCAGGGGGTGGTGTGGGCCCCCCAGGCACCCCTCGGCCTCTCTCTTCGCCTATAAGGAGCCTTCTGACCTAAAAACTTCGGGGGGTTCGACCTTTTTCCAGAAGGAGTTCCGCTCCGCCGCCACCACCAGATTCCACGAAACAGCACCAGAAACTCCGTTCTAGCACCCTGCCGGGACGGGGAATTGGAGGAGATCATCACCATCATCATCACCATCGCTTCTCCATCGACCATCCATGTTTCCCCCATCTATGAGTGAGTAATCCCCCGCTGTAGGCTATGGGGATGGTAGGGATTGGATGAGATCGTTCATGTAATGGCATCAGATTGTTAGGGAATAGCGCCGAGTATCTCTATTAGTGCTTTATGACTTTGTTGCAACTTTTTTGTGCTTAATGCTTGTCACTAGGGCCTGAGTGCCATGATTTCAGATCTGAACTTATTATTGATTCATCATGATAGTATTGTTTTGGGTCTTATCTACAAGTTGTTTACACACGTCGCCGTCCGGAACCTATGGTCCCGAAGTGACAGAAATCGGGGTAGCCGGAAGGGAAAGGCTTTGATGTGAGGATCACATGTGTTCACTGAGTGTTAATGCTTTGCTCCGGTGCTTTATTAAAAGGAGCACCTTAATTGCCTGTAGTTCCCTAGAGGCCCCGCTGCAAACGGGCTGGCAGGACAAAAGATGTTGTGCAAGTTCTCATTGCGAGCACGTATGACTATATATGGAACACATGCCTAGGATTGTCTAGTACTTGGGTGCTTTATCTTATTTATCTGCAATTCCCCTATGTTCTGATTGCTATGTGAATTGTCTTGTCCATGCAACGCCCGTCCATCCATCCATATGCCTACCGCACTCGAATCCCACTGTGTACTGCTTTTGTTACTACTGTCTTTGTTTTGCTGCTACTGTTATTTTACTATTCCTACTACAAAACTATTGCTACTGATAAACTGCTGTGAGCAAGATTGTTTCCAGGTGTAGCTGAATTGACAACTCAGTTGTTAAGGCTAATAAGTATTCTTTGGCTCCCCTTGTGTCGAATCAATAAATTGGGTTTCACTTCCCTCGAAAATACTGCGATACACCCCCTATACTTGTGGGTCATCAAGACTATTTTCTGGCGCCGTTGCCAGGGAGCATAGCTTTATTTATCAAGTTCACTTGGATTCTCTATTGTTCGCTGCTTTCCATCCATCATGGGTAAGTCTCGTGATGGCAAGGTTCCTATTTTACCATCCACTACAAGAAGAGGTACGGTTCTGAACACCTCTACTGCTCTTGATTCACCGTCTGTTCTGAGTAAGTTCCTTACACCACCACATACACATGCTACACACACTGCTACTACTGCTGAATCTAAAACTTCTGATGCTTATGATGCTGCTTCTACTGTGCTTGATAAGAGTGGTTCATTAGGTCCTTTCCTAGATGCTACGATTGCTAGAACTATAGATGGAAATACCGAAACTCCTAATGAACACACTGCTACACCTATTAGCTCACCTGAGTCTAGTGAGAGTTATGATGCTGAAGAAGATTATGTTGAGATGACTGATGAGTTTATTGAAGAATGTAGGAACACCCATGATAGGAGCGCTGCTAAGAATCTCCTTGAGAGGCATACTATTAGACCCAAATTATCTCCTGCTGCTAAGTTTGCTGCTTCTCCTGTAAACATTATAGATGAAGATTATGTTTTCTCTCTCGATCTATCCTACATAGCTATTGTCGAGAAAGAACCTTTTGGCGGGACTAAGAATGAAAGTGCGGTAGCACATATGAATGAACTTTCTACCATGAGTGGCTTGTTTTCTGATGATATTAAAATGCGTACTTACTTTGTTGCTAAGATTTTCCCTTTTTCACTGAAAGGAGAAGCTAAAACTTGGTTTGGTAATTTACCTCCTGGATCTATTGATAGCCCCGGGTGCTTGTTTAATACTTTCCTGCAGAAATATTTTCCTCCTAGTGCTAGACATGCTGTTTTGCAGGAACTTTTTGATTTTAAACAGGGAGAAAAGGAGGTATTGCCCGAATCTTGGGCAAGGTTTTCTGCTTTGATTCATGCACAGGCTGGAAGTCCATTACCTAAGAATGAACTACTTGATATATTTTATAATGGACTAACTGAAGAATCTAGGACATACCTAGATAGTTGTGCTGATTGTGTTTTCAGGAATAGGACTCCCAAAGAAGCTGAGGAATTAATGGCTAAAATAAGCAAGAATTATGAAGATTGGAATCCTCCTAAACAAGTTACACCTGAAGTAATTGTGCCTGAACCATCTATTCCGGTGCCTATTCCAACATCAAACAAGAGGGGAGTTATTGAATTAAATGATGAAGTGATGAAGGAAGCTAAGAAATGTCTTAAGGGGAAGGGAATTAAAGCTGCAGATGTCAAGAATTTACCTCCTATAGAAGAATTATGTAAGCCTATTCCCTATTCACCCACTATTGAGGTACACTCTCTCCAACACTTTGATGAAGGTGATATCCCTTACTTGAAACCTCCTGATCAATGCTTAGAAGAATTTGATATCTTTATTGTTAAGCAAGATAACTTTAATAAAAGAATGCAAAATCATCTAATGGAAAACACTAGAGCTATTGTTGAGTTGAAATATATTGTGGAAAGAACCTCTAATGATGTTAAAATGATTGTTAAACACTTTCAAATGGTTCAAACTCAAATATATCAACTCGTTAAAGTGCAAAACGACTTGCTAGTTAATGCTGCTAAAGAAAAACATGCTTATGAAATTAGAACTAGAAGTGGTGTTGCTACCCAGGATCCTCTATATCCAGAGGGGCATCCCAAAAGAATGGAGCAGGATTCTCAACAAGCTGAAAATAGTGGTTCTACTCGTAAGAAAAGGAAAAAGAAACATAAAACTGTTGTAGAACCCTCTGAACCTGCTATAGATCCTAATAGTATATCTATCTCTGATGCTGAAACCAAAAGTGGTAATGAAGAAAATGAAGTTCCTAATGAAGAAAAAGTTGAAGAAGGACCTGAAAACCACACTAAGACTACTAAATACACCAAAGAAGATTTTATTGCTAAGAAACATGGTAGTGAGAGGGAACCTTGGGTCCAAAAACCTATGCCTTTCCCTGATAAGAAAAACAAGTCAAAGGAAGATGAACACTATAATAAGTTTTGTGAGTGGATGAAACCTTTATTCTTGCAAATTCCTTTGACTGATGCTATTAAATTGCCTCCTTATTCAAAGTATATGAAGGACATTGTCTCGAATAAAAGGAAGATCCCTAATGAAGAAATCTCTACTTTGCTTGCTAATTATTCCTTCAATGGTAAGGTTCCTAAGAAACTTGGAGACCCAGGGATTCCAACTATTCCTTGCTCTATTAAGAACAGTTATGTTATAACTGCTTTGTGTGATTTGGGAGCTAGAGTTAGTGTTATGCCTTTCTCTCTCTATAAGAGGCTTCAACTTGAAAAATTGATACCAACTGATATATCTTTGCAAATGGCTGATAAGTCTACCACTATTCCTGTGGGTATATGTGAGGATGTACCTGTCCAGGTGGCTCATAATTGCTTGATATTAACTGATTTTGTTGTGCTTGAAATGCCTGAAGATGATAATATGTCTATTATTCTTGGGAGACGTTTTCTTAATACTGCAAGAGCTGTTATTAATTGTAATCAAGGAAAGGTGACCTTCAATGTCAATGACAAGGAACATACTGTCTATTTCCCCAAGAAGATTGAAAGGACTTGTGGTTTAAATTCAATTGAACATGTTGAAGGCATTCAAGTTGGAGAAATATATTGTCCCATACCAAAAGAAAAATTTGAAACTATTATGATTGGGACCATTGCTATCAAGGTTGAGGTAACATAATCATTAGTGGAATACCAAGTTTTGTCTCATATGCAATTGTTTTGGTAGCAAGACTTGATCAACCTTGATAACAAAAGGATTCCATTGAACAAAACAATGTTTTCATTATGATTATCTCCGCTTATTTCTATCCTTTACTTTTTAGTTTTTGCTTTCGTTTAGTTTCCTTTGTGTTGTTAGTTTGCTTGCATGCTAGAACTTCTGTAGTTCTAGCCTTGTTTTTGTCCTTGCATCATGTTTCCAAAAAGAAAAAAATATGTCTGTCAGAAAAATCATTCTTCTATTTCTGAAAAATGCCCAAAAATAAAGTGTCTCGAAAAATTCCAGAAAATTCATATTAAATTTTTACATGAAAAAAGGGGCAGAGGAGTACCTGGTAGGTACCTTGTGGGCCCACCAAGCAGGCACACCATGTGGTGGCGTGGCCAGCCCTAGGTGGCGCCATGCCCTAGTGTGGGCCACCCCTGGCCCCCCACTACCTCTCTCTCCTTCCACTTTCTTCTCTCTCCTGAGTAAACTCCAGTTCATAGCTCGAAATCGCATTCTCTCTATGCTTGCCCTCGATTTCTTCGATCTCTTTGCTCAGCCCATCTTTCTTGCTGAAATTTGGAGCAATTGTTCCTTGGTATGTGACTCCTCCCTTTGTCCAAGTAGCTTTGTGTTTAGTGGATTGTATGTTGAGTATTTTGCTGCTATAGGTGGCTGGTTTTGAGGGCTTGTAAGCTTGTTTGATGCTTAGAAATATAGTTTTGATGCATGTTTAGGACTCTTGCTAGTCCCTGTGAGTAGAATCCTTCATTATATTTACTTTGCAATCACTTGTTTAATAGGTGTTTAAATTTCAGAATACCAAGCATGAACAACCACACTTTTGGAGAGATATTTGAGAGTGATGCACCTAGGTGGACAAGGCCCTCAAGAACAGCCTCTCAAGCTAGGCCATCATATAATGAAGACATCATTGCATCATGTATTGGTAGTGAAAGAGATGATGGAGATGCTCACCCATCCTCTTTCCCTTGTTTTACTTTCTTGCAAGCTGCAGGTATTCTTGATGATTTCTTGCTACTGATTGAGAGTGTTGGCTTGACCTCTTATATGCAATATGAGAGCGCACAATACGCTCTGCTCACCAAAACTTTTGTTGAGAGCTTCTCATTTTCTAGCACATCCTATCATTCTACTGTCTCATTTAAGATCTATGATATGCCCTTCACCATGCCTTTGGAGAGATTTTGCACTATTGTAGGTGTGCGTATGGCAGGGACCGTGAAGAAAATTCAAGGGTGGCCCGCTGATTTGTTGGAGCTTTACCGAGGGGTGACCAATGATGATGACCGCGTAGCGCAGCGCGGAAAGATAAGAAATATCCAACTCCCTGCTCTTAGATACTTTGCATACTACCTTGCCACTAGTGTATTGGGTAGCGAGAACACTAGTAATATCTCCAACTATCACTTAGCTTTCCTTGCTGCTGCGCTCAACAATGATACTCGGTACAATCTTGGCTCTCTTATTGCTCGCCGGCTAGCTGCTAGGGGACCTATCTATGGGGGCATCATTGCCTCGCGTGTAGTTGATGCATTAGATCTTTCTGTGGCTCCTGATGATATTATGCTAGCACCACAGAGGCTCGACCTTGTTGCCATGAAAACTCATCATTTTGTCACTGCTACCTCTGATTTGAACAATCTAGTATATAGGATGCTTTTCATTAACGGGGATGAAAGGGAGATCCTTTTGCCCCAGCCTGCTTTGTTCAGTGTTGATAGGAGACCGTGGTCGCGCTCCAACGAGGAGGTGGACGAGTAGCTTCGCTTGTTGGGTTTCCACGAGCAGCACCAGGAGGATGTGCCCTCCTATGATTATTCCGCACATTACGGAGAGATGTACTCTGGCTCGCACCAGGACGAGGGTACCTCCTCGTCGTACCCCGGTGACACTTCATCTTGGCCAGCCTAGGATTGATACCCACTTAGGCCAAAAGCCTAAGCTTGGGGGGAGGTACGCCGACACCGCACTCATCTCCATATCATGTTACGTCGGTTCTTTGTATATTCATGTTTCGTTCTCTTTTTAGTTTTTGTTTTTCTTTGCTTTTGCTTTCTAAAAATACAAAAAGACCAAAAATATTTTTGTTGTTTCTCTTTGGTTTACTTCTTCTTTTTTCCTTGGTTTGCTTTTCCCTTTTTGCTTTGTTTGAACTATTCGAAAAACCCAAAAAGATTTTGCTTTGCTTGTTTTTCTCTTTTGGTTCTTGTTTAAAAATCGAAAAGACCAAAAATATTTGTCGTTCTTCTTTGGTTTTTGCGAGTTGGCTACAGGGTTCGGCAGTTCTCAGTGGATTATTGGTTTCATATTATTATTCAAGCCACACAAGTGAAGAGCAATAATGAGGATCAATGACAACTTGAGGCGTGGTAAGAGGCTGGTAACGAACTCTATTTGTCTTCATTTTTATTCATATACTCATCATTGTGAGCTTGCTTAGTCCGTTCATGTAGAGTGTATGTTTTCTTTGGATGCTTAGTAGTTCTTGCTTTCTTGTGATTAGCTCCAGCTCGCTAATAGTTTGTAGCATGTCTCACGAATGTTTGCTTGCATTACTCTATTCATAAATTGGTATGACACTATGGTATCCTCCTCTGAATGTTTCATTTGATCGACTTGGCACATGCTCACGCATGCACATGACTGTAATAATCAGTTAAGCCTTGATGAATTATTTTGCCTTGAGGATCTTGAATCATTTTCATGCCATGAGTAGTCTTGTTTTGTTGTAAGCATGATAATGACAGCTATTGCTCTCTCGTTTGTCGCTCCCTTACTATTGCTAGCCTTCATTTCCAATGAGTGTTTTACTCATGTTTCCAACTCCCTAAACCAAATATTTCCAAAGTGTCCACCATACCTACCCATTATCATCATTTGCTACTTCCATGCATATTCAACATGCCTTGTTTTCTTCCGAATAAAATGTTTGCTTGTTATGAGAAAGTTAGTTAGTAAATCTCTCACGAACTTGATGGCATGCTTTATTTTCTTGCACTTAATAAACCTGAACCATTGCGTCCTTCTTTGTTGCGCATATGCTTGCGCTTTATGAGTTGAAGTTAGCAGAACCATGTATCATGGGGACCGCTTTCAGCACTTCATAGGTACTTTGTACTTAGTTGATATCATGTTCTTTTGCTTATGGTCCCGGCGGTGTGAAATAAAAGTGGAACTTGTAAGATCATGGAGTTTCTATGTATGTTAGAGAAACGCCTGGGCCACTAGCCTAAGCCATGCCTAATCATGGTGGAAACTTGCAGCATAACCATAATGAGCATTCTATGAAGCATCCTCAATAAAAATCTATGCACATAGTAAATAAAAAGATCGCTGAGATGCTCATTGTCTGCTTGCCTTGTATTTTGATTATGGGATAGCTCCTGTGTCATGTGCAAGGGGTACCCCGTTGGCGGTTCTCTATGATATGTATATACTTACAATGACAAGAGCTTACGTGTGACTGAAGTTGAGTAGCATGAGGATCGGTCTTCGTAAGTAAGGGGCATGAGACTTCAATTTATAACTTGTCAAGCATATCCTCTTAGTTGTGTCACTTTCACCTTAACCACATTAAAGATGCTTATGATAGGGGCAATGAGAGCTCAAAGCTAACGAGTACCATACTTTCAGCATTTGGAAGCCTTTCAAAATTATTCAAAACCTTTTTCTTCTACTCGTTGAGTCTCCACTTATTCTTTGAGCACCTTCTTGAGAGCATAGTTGTCATTCTTTATGTTTGTTTCATTACTTGATTATTCATGTTATGACTTTGATGCTTGTATCCTTGATACCTTTACTTCTAGTCATCATTTGAACTTCAGAGGTGCCCTGACATTCATAATCAAAGGCAAGCGAGATACCACCCTATCATACCTTTCTATGAGCATTGTAATGTTGCTTATGTTCGTGCTTTATGCTACTTATTATTCTTGAGTTGGAATCTCTTCATAGCTTGTAATGACTATTGAGTAAACTCAGTTGCATACTCTTTATTATGAATTGTCTAAGTAGTTGATCTCATTGCTGAGATTATTTACATCATATGAAGCAAATGTGTTCGTGAAAGTTCTTTTATCGCACTCAGTTTTCAACTGAATTGCTTGCGGACAAGCAATAAGCTAAGCTTGGGGGGAGTTGATATGTCCAAAACGTATCTACTTTCCCGAACACTTTTGCTGTTGTTTCTCCTCTATACTTGTGTGATTTGGATGCAACTAATGCGAACTAACGCTGTTTTCAGCAGAACTGCCTTGGTGTCTACTTTTTGTGCAGAAAATCAACTATCAGGAAAAATCCTGGAAAATATGCCAAAAATCCTATTTCACCCGAAGACTCCAGGAGCTAGAATACGAGACGGAGAGGAGACCTGGGGTGGCCACACCACCTGGTGGCGCGGGCCAGGCCAGGCCACGCCAGGGGGTGGTGTGGGCCCCCCAGGCACCCCCTCGGCCTCTCTCTTCGCCTATAAGGAGCCTTCTGACCTAAAAACTTTGGGGGGTTCGACGTTTTTCCAGAAGGAGTTCCGCTCCGCCGCCACCACCAGATTCCACGAAACAACACCAGAAACTCCGTTCTGGCACCCTGCCGGGACGGGGAATTGCAGGAGATCATCGCCATCATCATCACCATCGCTTCTCCATCAACCATCCATGTTTCCCCCATCTATGAGTGAGTAATCCCCTGATGTAGGCTATGGGGATGGTAGGGATTGGATCGTTCATGTAATGGCATCAGATTGTTAGGGCATAGTGCCGAGTATCTCTATTAGTTCTTTATGACTTTCTTGCAACTTTGTTGTGCTTAATGATTGTCACTAGGGACCGAGTGCCATGATTTCAGATCTGAACTTATTATTGATTCATCATGATAGTATTGTTTTGGGTCTTATCTACAAGTTGTTTACACACGTCGTTGTCCGGAACCTATGGTCCCGAAGTGACAGAAATCGGGGTAGCCGGAAGGGAAAGGCTTTGATGTGAGGATCACATGTGTTCACGGAGTGTTAATGCTTTGCTCCGGTGCTTTATTAAAAGGAACACCTTAATTGCTACTAGTTCCCTAGAGGCCCCGCTGCAAACGGGCTGGCAGGACAAAAGATATTGTGCAAGTTCTCATTGCGAGCACGTATGACTATATATGGAACACATGCCTAGGATTGTCTAGTACTTGGGTGCTTTATCTTATTTATCTGGAATTGCCCTATGTTCTGATTGCTATGTGAATTGTCTTGTCCATGCAACGCTCGTCCATCCATCCCTATGCCTACCGCACTCGAATCCCACTGTTTACTGCTTTTGTTACTACTGTCTTTGTTTTGCTGCTACTGTTACTTTACTATTCCTACTACAAAACTGTTGCTACTGATAAACTGCTATGAGCAAGATTGTTTCCAGGTGTAGCTGAATTGACAACTCAGTTGATAAGGCTGATAAGTATTCTTTGGCTCCCCTTGTGTCATATCAATAAATTGGGTTTCACTTCCCTCGAAAATAATGTGATACACTGTAACATCCCAAACTTTTCATTTGAAAATCATCATTAGTGCATTCAAATCAGCATGGCATGTACTACATTGCATTATACTTGTCCTCCAAAAATTTGGTGAAATTTTGAGACTTTTTGGAGCACATTTGCTAATTCAAACAAAAACTAGAAAAGAAATTCGAATAGAAAAGAAAAGAAGGGAAATAAATTCAAACAGCAGCAGTAGCAATCTGCCTTTGGCCCAATCTGGCCCAACAGCCCACCCGGGCTACTCCTCTCCCTTCTCTATTTTTCTGCACGCCCCAGCAACCTACCCCCTCCCGCTGACAGACCGACCCCATGCCACGTCACCCCACCACCCCGTCGTCTCCAACCCCCGCCGTCGAGCAACCCCACTCCCTCTGCCGTTTTCGAATCGATTTGATTCCGGCCGTTTCTCGCAGTAATTCCCCCGGTGACTGCTCCTACTTAATCCTCACCCCCTCCTCATCATTTCTCCCAGTCGCCACCCCCAGAGAGCCCCCAGGCTCCCCTAATTTCGAGCTCGAACCGCCGCTCACTGACGGTACTCCGGCGGAAATTCCGGTGAACCCAGGCCGCCCGGCGCCCTCCCCTCTGTTCCATCTATTTCACCATGTCCTAGCGCACCTACTGACCGAGCCACGTGTTTTCTCGTGTACCAGATCGACGACACCGTCTCGTGGCCGTGACCTCTACCGTCGACGCCACTCTAGCGAGGAATACTGAGCGCAGGGGAGCTCCCCTCTCTCCATCGCAACCACCAACCAGATCGCCGAGACCACCGCAAGCCCTCAGTAAGACTACCTTTTCCCCTACCCCTCTAGAATCGCCGGAATGGCGCTCACCTGATGTGCCGCCGCCATGCGCCATTGCTGGCGTCGCCAGTCTCCGGCGAGACGATTAGTAGCCGTTCGATCAAATCCTAGCGGATAGGATTAGATCACTTATCGAAAGGGTAAGGGCAAATCAGATCCGTCCGTAGTCACTCAAGATCTGACGGCCCACAGCGATCGATCCGGCCGAACCGGTACCAGCCAATAGGAAAGCGCCACGTCGCCAGGCTATTTTGTTTAAATAGAAAATTAGACTGATTTAGTATTTAACTTAGAAATTCAATAACTTTTGATCCACCAATCAGAAAAATACAAATTTGGTGTCTATGGATTCAGAAAAATGAGACCTTTATTATGGAGGCCTTGTTTCACACTTTTGCCTCTGAAAAATTGGAATTATAGGAAGAACCTTTTTAGGAGTACTTTGTTCACAAAAATTGTTCTATAAATTATTTTTGAGTATTTCTTATGCATTTAGATGAGGTATTCTATCCTCCGTACTGTAGACTCTGTAAATTATAGAGTTGTGATCATATCATTGCATTTTGCATGCATTCATGTTTTTGTAATGTTTTATTGATTGAATTATTGTTGTTGTATTGATCTTGTGTAGATTGTGTGGATTGTGAAGTTTGTGGCTGTGAGGATTGTACCTATTCCCCTAGCTACCAAGGGAAGTGATATTTCATCCCATGTCCTATTATTTTCACTATTGCATTAGTGATATTTTGGTAGATCTTAACATGATAGAATTATTCCTATGTTACTATACTATGCTATGCTATCCTATAGATTATATCTTGGTAGTATTCCCTTGTTAAAAGACTTTGTATGCTAGAATTCTTAGCTATGCTAGTAGAATTTGTGGGTGGAAAATACATATCAAGTTAGTATGGAAAGAAATTATTTTGACAAAGTAAACAACTATTATTAATGAAACACCTGGGTGGAATGGAACTTGCTTGGATTATGTTGAGTGGTTACTCAGGGGCCATTTCTATGGTCAGCTGGTGTATCACACTTATGGATGGCCACCCAGGAACAAAGAGATTGGAGACATTCTTGTCATGGAGCTTCCAGTGCAACCACATGGCATATGGGCTCTGCCTTAACAAACTAAGTTGCAAGAACTCAGCCAGACAGACAAAAGGTGGTAGATCTGATAGGATGGAACGCGTCCGTGGTGGTCGGAGGGATTGCTTCTAAAAGGTCTTGTCTCGATGCATGTCGAGTCTTGTGGGGAAAGTGCACTACCTCTCGAGAGGGTAAAACTAAGTACTTAGCCGTGTCCCCGGTTATGGACAACTTCTAAGCCTCAAGACAGTGAAGTAGTTCAATAATCTCCTCATCCAAATTTCTCTAAGATAAAACTTGTGGGTGAACATGGGTAAAGGTTCAGTGATGTCTATCATTGGTACCTTATAGCTCGAATGAAAAACTTCTTCAAAAACTATAAGTTAAACTAATTTTAGCAAAGCCAGCCATAACCCCACTTAGCCATATATTCATGTAGTGGTTGGATTATACTAAGTATCATTGGTATCACTTGCCAATACAATTCCAAATGTATTGACCCTTGTGGCTGTAACTTATTATGTTGCAGGATACTCTGATGATGAGTAGGGTTGCGGGTCTACACTCGACATGCTTGCCTGTGGCACATGAAGACTAAAGACTCTATTATTATTATGCTACTAATGTGAATTTGTGTCTTAGCCTTGGGCTCAGTGAGTTGTAAGAACCATTATACTCCTGGATGTGCGATGTAATAATGACCTTTGTTTCTGTGTACTACATCTTAAACTGTGGGTGCTAGCATTTCGATCCAGGGACTAGCACTGCAATCACTGGGATCTTACCTTATCATGGTGAGATCTTACAGATGGTATCAGAGCACTGTGTTGCCTGTAGGATCGTGACCCTAGAATGGATTAGACTAAGGAAAACCCTTAGGAAAACTCTATATTCCAACCTTACACTTGTCTTTTCATCTCGTAAAACTTTTCCTAATCATCCTTCTCATCTATTTTTGTAGATGTCCACCATCAATGAATCTATCAAGAAGGGACCACTGATGACTATGACCCTAGAGTGTGAGACAGAATTTCCCAATATACTCAAGAACCTCATGCTTGGCTTGGGAATGAATGGTGAAGCTGTGTACAAGGGATTTCCTGTGATAGACGAAGGACAAGAGTATTGGTGGGTGCAACTCCATTTGTACAAAGACAAGGAGGACGATTCCAAGAGTACGGGATTCTGGATGTTCACCAACTCTGAAATGCACCCGTCATTCTTTGACTCTGCAAGGAATGCTGCATGGAGAGCTATTAAGGAACTTGGGGAGAGACTCAAGTATAGAATGCTCAATACCTAGGAAGATCTCAAGGAGGAGAAGCGTCTTGTCCTAGACTCAAAGGCCATGGTGAAATGCCTAAGTAAGGATATCATAGGCCTAGCTTTGGAGCTATGTGACCAAGATAAACAGATTGCTGCCAAGAATGCCCATATTGCCACCTTGGTTAAGGAGTTAGATATTAGTTGTACCACCACCCTTGGCGTTTTATCACGGTAGTATTTTTGATCATACCAACTTATGTGGTATGGCAAAAATAAGTAATGTCTGGAACCTTGAGTGCTTGAGTTGAATAATGTATTGCTACTTGGAATGTTCTGTTGGTTGAATTTCTTAAATTGTGACTTGTGTTTACTTCCTCTATTGTGTGTTACTAATTTTCTCCATACTATGCAAAAGATGCCGAATTTTGTCTACAGCACGGCCAAGGATTTCAAGGGGACTCGCTTTGGGACTCGCCTATTGGAGCTAGTCCAAGTGCTCGCTCTTCCAATCCCTACCATTCAGGGACTTCAGTTGAGGAAGTTTCAGAGGAAGGACTTATGGGGATTCAAAGTTACCCAGCCAGGACGTGAGACGGAGCCCCGAACAGGGGAGATTACCTTCAAGATACTCCATGATGACATGGAGAGGGGCCTTGACATCGCTATGCAGGAGCTGCTGGAACGCCTATGTGGACGTCACTCTTCTGAGATCAAGAGCCACTACTTCCATTTCTTTGGGAGGCGCGACGAGGAAGGAGAGCCTATTTTGTTGGTCGAGGCCACTAAGGAGTCTATCAAGCCTGTGCGTCACTACCTCCAGGACTTAGAGAGCCTCATTAGACACCTTGATACTGATAGGACTAATGTGATTCTTAGCAACGATGAACTACGAGTCCAACTTAAGGAGAAGGACAAGGTCTTCCTGGAGCAGGAAAACCGAATCAAGGAAATGGAGAAGAAGTTTGAAGACCAAGAGAAGAAATTCAAGAGCCAAGAGAAGAGAGTTCAGGAGAAGAACAAGAAGATTAGAGACTTGGAGACTGAGTTAGAGCTTGAGGACATTGAGCTGGAAGCGGATCACGTGGTGATAGAGAGGCTACGCACTCAGAAGAGAGAGTTACAGACAAAGATCGATGCTTTGACCACAAGCTTGGAGGAATACAAGGCAGGGTTCGCAGCAGCAGGGCTTGCACTAGTGGAGGAGGAAGTCGACATGGAGGAGTAGTGATGCTATTCCATCTACCTTTCGCCTATTATTATTGAGTTGCATAAGTCATACCGACTTGTGGGTGACTATGCTAGTATGTTATTTTGCAAACTCTGTCATTACTGTGATGATTGAACTCGCATGTGCTTGTTTGATTGATTGTTGTTTTATTTGGGGTTATCTATCATTACTTACCCTTATTAAACCCAGAGATGCCTCCCGACGCAACAACGAGGATGACAATGGCAATGGAATGCAGCAGATGATGGTTGCGCAGACCCAGTTGATGCAAATGATGACTCAATTCATGGCAACCCAGAATCAGAACAACAACAATAATAACGATAACAACAACCAGAATAATCCACTGCCCCTGGATATGCTGACCAGATTTCTAAGGCTGAGACCTGCTAAGTTTTCGGGTACCACTGACCCCATGGTAGCAAATGACTGGCTACGCTCTGTGAATAAGGACCTAGTCACGGTTGGGTGCACAGATGCTGAAAAGGTCAGATTTGCAGCACACTTGTTGGAAGGTCATGCAGCTGCTTGGTGGGATAATTTCCAAATTACCCACCCTATTCAGGAGGTGACTTGGGCAATGTTTGAAGATGGGTTTCGCACCACTCACATCTCAGCTGGAATAATGGGGTTGAAGAAAAAGGAGTTTCATAACCTCAAGCAACGCCACCGTAGTTTCTCTGAATACATCGAAGAGTTCAATAATTTGTCACGTTATGCACCCGACGATGTTGACACTGATGCAAAAAGAAAGGAGAAGTTCCTAGATGGGCTGAATGATGAAATTTCTATGCAACTATCTGTTGCATATGTTCCAACTTATCAATCCTTGTGTGATAAAGCTACCATCCTAGAAAACAAGATGAAACTAGTGGAGGGTAGAAAGAGGAAGCACCATTTTGATAAGTATGGATCAGGATCTCCTCACAAGCGCTCTCATGGTGAACGAAGTGGGAGTTCAGGATTTCACAAAAATGGGAATCATAATAACCATCATAACAACAACCACAACCATGATGGAAACAATCATCGTGGGCACAACAAAGGTGGATTCAGGAACAACCACAATGGTCATGGCCAAGGAAACCAAAATGGACAGAATCGTCACAATCAGCCAGCAAAGAAAGACATAAGTCAGGTGGAATGTTTCAAATGCAAGAAAACTGGGCACTATGCCAATGAATGCCCAGAGAAGAAGACTGATGGGGCCAAGCCGAACCCATTCCAAAAGGGGCATGTGAACCACATTAATGTGGAGGAAATCCAAGAAGGATCTGATGCCGTGATCGGTAAGTTCAAGATTAATTCCTTTCCTGCACTTACCCTTTTCGATACTGGCGCATCGCATTCATTCATTTCAAGAGCATTTGTAATCAAAAACGGACTCACCACTGAAACTATTGGATGTCCTATTAAGGTAAGTTCTCCGGGTGGAGAAATGATAGTAAATTCAGGGTGCCGACAGATCATCCTAGAAATTGGAAAACACAAGTTCCCGATTAGTTTAATAATCCTAGAGTCCCAAGGATTAGATGTCATATGAGGAATGGACTGGTTGACCCGTTATGTAGGGGTGATTGATTGTGCCAAACAGACTGTTATGATTACCACCCCAGAAAAGAAAAGGATCAGGTTCAAGTCTAACTTTGAACTCAAGGGGAGCAAGGTTAATTCTCTTAAGGGGGTTAGCCTAGACAGTGTGCAAATAGTGAAGGAATACCCAGATGTGTTCCTCGAAGAAATACCTGGCATGCCACCAGATAGGGATGTGGAGTTTCTAATAGACCTACTGCCAGGAACAGGGCCTATAGCAAAGAGACCTTATAAGATGTCAGTTGACGAGTTAAAAGAACTCAAGAAGCAATTAGGAGAACAACTGGAAAAGGGATTTATCCAACCAAGTTCATCATATTGGGGAGCACCAGTCTTGTTTGTTGAAAAGAAGGACCGAAGCCAGAGGCTATGCATAGATTATCGTTCACTTAATGAAGTGACCATAAAGAATAAGTACCCCCTGCCTAGAATAAATGATCTCTTCGATCAGCTAGAGGGAGCATGTGTGTTCTCAAAAATTGATCATCGATCAGGATACTTTCAACTAAAGATTAGAGAACATGACATACCCAAGACTGCATTCACCACTAGATATGGGTTGTATGAATATATAGTGATCCCGTTTGGATTGACTAACGCACCAGCCTATTTCATGAACATGATGAATAAAGTATTCATGGAATTTCTTGACAAGTTCGTAGTGGTATTCATCGATGATATATTGGTATATTCCAAAAGCAGCAAAGAACATGAGGAACATCTACGCCTGATGCTAGAGAAACTCAGGGAACACAAACTTTATGCCAAGTTCAGTAAATGTGAATTCTGGCTGAACGAAGTGGGTTTTCTTGGGCACATAGTATCTAGAAATGGTATAGCTGTTGATCTAGCAAAAGTGGCAGCTGTGACAGAATGGGAACCTCCTAAATCAGTTAAAGAAGTTCGTAGTTTCCTTGGTCTGGCAGGGTACTATCGGAGGTTCATTGAAAACTTCTCTAAGATAGCAAAGCCCATGACTGATCTGCTAAAGAAGGAGAAGAAGTTTAATTGGACAGAAGCTTGTGAAACCAGCTTTCGGGAATTAAAAAAGAGACTTGTGTCAGCACCAGTGTTATGTTTTCCAGATGTTGAGAAAGATTTTCAAGTCTATTGTGATGCATCTCACCAAGGACTGGGGGGTGTACTAATGCAACAAGGTAAAGTTGTAGCCTATGCATCAAGGCAACTGAAAAATCATGAAGTAAATTATCCTACTCATGATCTAGAGTTGGCATCAGTTGTGCATGCACTAAAAACATGGAGACATTATCTTATGGGAAAGCGTTGTGAAATGTTCACCGATCACAAGAGTTTGAAATATATTTTTACACAGAAAGAGCTCAACATGAGGCAAAGAAGATGGCTAGAACTTATCAAGGACTATGACTTAAGTTTGCAATACCATCCTAGAAAGGCAAATGTTGTAGCCGATGCATTAAGCCGCAAGATTACTTTGGGAAGCCCTTTTCTTAGAATTGTTGGTGCCATTATTGATATGAAAGAAGGCACCATTAAATATCAACTCCCACTCAAGAAAGGTAAAGAGAACTTCGCTAAGAAGAGAGAGAATATTTCTTTTGTTTCTCCTATGAAAACAAAATTTGGTCTTAATGCTTCTTCATTAGAGAACACTTGATTCTTTTTCTTGCTTCTTATGTCTAACTTAAAGGCGTTAAAAAAAGTACTTATTGGGAGATAATCCAAAAGTTTTAGATGAGTCTTGAAAGTTATTACTTCAGTAATAACCTCTCCTTATCCTCTTTATTTGCTTTTTGTGACAAGAGTAACCTCTAATGAGAGAGAAGTAATGATTGAGAACGTCTTTTTGAGGCATGAATTGTTGTGCTTCTGCCCCAGGTTATTATCTAACTTTTGTTAGTTCAACACTTGTTAATTTGAGCAACAGAAGGTCTTCGAAAAAATTCGTCTTTACCTGCTGGTCTGTTTTGACAGATTTCTGCCATTTTCTGCATTTGTTTCTTGTTGGTTCCTTTTTGAGTTCTTTTCGGGAATTGAGCTTTTTGAGGGAAGTGATAGAGTAGATAGTGTTCTAATGGAAGTTTATTTGGTGTTAGAACTAAACCTTAAGACCTTTTATCTTGAGTGCACTAATGTTGCTAATAAAAATTGTGTGAAGTTTTGTATGAAGGAAAAATTTCAGGTGTATGGAAGGAATGAGTAATGAGATGAAGGATGGACTAAAGCTCAAGCTTGGGGATGCCACGCGTGTCACCCCAAGAAATATCCAAGAAGTACAAGCGTCAAAGCTTGGGGATGCCCAAGGCATCCCTTCTTCATCAATAAAAATCCCAGGTTTGTTCCAAAAGCTTCATTTTTATTGTTTCATGCATAGTTGTGTTTTCTTGGAGCATCTTCTTTTATGTTTTGGTTTTGGTTTTTCGTTTGCTTTTGTTTGCTTAGTTTGCTTAATAAATTTGTTGGACCCCCTCTTTCATACATTGGTTTGCAAATAGTTTGGTTTGGTTTGGAAAAGAGTAGGAAAGTTCATACTTATGTGGTAAAAAGAGCTTGCTTTTGACTGTGGCCTATGCTTTGTCATGCCATGCTTGATATTTTTTTGGCTTTATGCTTACTATTCTTTGTTGTAGCAGGACTTGTTATAAACAATTGATATTTCTTAATGTGCCTTGGATGAATCATGCGTTGTTTTAGCATATTAAAGCATAGTATTGTGGTATTCTCCTTTGATGCTTTATTTGGGTTGACTTGGAGCATGCTCACACCATGTTATGACTATCTCAAGTCACCTAAGACTTTATGATCCTTTAGTTTTCAACTTGTAGTATCACGTTATGCTTTTATCAATGATGTTTTGTCGCCCTGCATGATTATGGCCATTATTGCTCTCTTAGTTTGTCCCTCCTAGTCTTTTGCTTGCATCCACAACCAAGTATGAGTTCCACTCATGCATCCAACTCCCTAAACCAAGTTATTCCAAAGAGTCCACCATACCTACCTACTAGCTTATGCTATTCCAAGTATATTCATGCTTTTGTTTGCCTTCCAAATTAAACTTGTTATGAGAAAACTAGTGATTAAAGCTCTCACGAACTTGATGGCACACTTTACTTTTTTGCATTTAATAAACTTGAACCATTGGGTCCTTATTTGTTGCGTATATACTTGTGCTTTATAAGTTGAAATTAGCAGAACCATGTATCATGGGGAACGCTTTCAACATTGCACGTGTACTTTGTACACCGTTGATATCATGTTCTTCTGCTTATGGATCCCGACGGTGTGAAATAAAAGTGGAACTTGTAAGATCATGGAGTTTGTATGTGTGTTAGAGAAACGCCTGGGCCGCTAGCCTAAGGCATGCCTAATCATGGTGGAAACTTGCAGCATCACCATAATGAGCACTCTATGAAGCATCCTCAATAAAAACCTATGCAAATAGCAAATAAAAAGATCACTCAGATGCTCATTGTCTGCTTCCCTCATCATTTTGATTATGGGATAGCTCCTATATCATGTGCAAGGGGTACCCCGTTGGCGGTTCTTTATGATACATATGTACTTACAATGACAAGATCTTACTTGTGACTAAAGTTGAGTAGCATGAGGTTCGGTCTTCGTAAGTAACGGGCATGAGATTTCGGTTTATAACTTGTCAAGCATACCCTCTTAGTTGTGTCACTTTAACCTTAATCACCTTCAAGATGCTTATGATAGGGGCAATGAGAGCTGAAAGCTATAAGTAACATAATTTTTGGAATCTCTTTATGAGACTTGAATCCCTACTTCCTTCTATGAAGGGGTTTCTTCCACCATTATATTGAGTCTCCACCTTCTATCTTTATGCACTACTTCGAGAGCATAGTGGCCATTCTTAGTTCTATGTGCATTGTCCCAAGACTTGTTGATTGATGCATACCTTGATATTGCTTGTTTTAAACTATTTGTATCTAGTCACTCTTATGAACTTTGGAGGTGTCCTATGCATTTATATTTTCTACTCTATTGAGGGACAAGATGAATACTTTTATCCTATGTTTTCTTTATGTGAAACAAACAAACGTCTTGCAAAGCATTGTTATTCATGAATCTTTTGTTTGTGCATTTTCATGTTGCATCATAATTTCTTTCTCTTATTGCTATAACCTTGTCTTTAATGTTATGATTGAAGTACTATGATCCTAGCTCTGAATGTTTTACAAATACTTTGATCAAGTCTTTGATGGTGCATGTCACCTCAAAAATTATTCTTTCTTTTTATCACTTACCTACTTGGGGATGTTGATACATTGCAAATGTATCTATAATTTTTGATGTTCCATGCTTGGTTTTATCTACTTTCTTGTGTTTTGTCCACACTTTGGAGTACTTTTCATATGATTTCTTGGACTAACCTATTAACAAGAGCCATAGTGCCAGCTGCCTATTTTCTGCTGTTTTGGTTCCACGAAAGTCAGAAAATGAATATTCTCGGAATTGAACGGGACAAAAGCCAAAGTGCCTATTTTTCCAGAAGTCATGAGATGCCAGAATACGAGACGGAGAAGGGCTGGGGGCCGGCCACACCACCTGGCCGCGCGGCCAGGCCTGGCCCATGCCAGGGGGTGTTCTGGCCGACCCCAGCACCCCCTCGGCCTCTCCTTCCGCCTATAAGATGCCCTCGGGACGAAAACCCTAAGTGCCAGATCAAAAATCCACGAAAGAGTCTGTGGCTGCCGTCGTCTCCATCCCTAGATCGGGAGGGATCTGAAGCTCTTCCCGACACCCTGCCAGAGAGGGGAATTCACCCTGGAGGCCTTCTTCATCATCATGCAAGCCTCCGGTGTGTTGCGTGAGTAGTTCATCCCTGGACTACGGGTCTATGTAGTAGCTAGATGGCTGGTTCACCTCCTTTGTGCTTTCATGTCTAGATCTTGTGAGCTCCGTTCATGATCAAGATCATCTGTTTGTAATTCTGCATGTTGTGTTTGCGGGGATCCGATGGATATTGAGATGCTATTTCATATTGATTATTGATTCTATCATGTCTTTGTTATTTCTGATCTTGCATTCTTTCCGTTGTTAGTAGCTACCTTGGCCAAGTAGATGCTAGCAACTCCAAGAGTTAGTATTTATGCTCGATAGTGGGTTCATGCCTCTCGTAATCTGGGGAAGTGATAGAAATCTCTAAGGTACTAGATGTGATATTGCTACTAGGGAGAAAACAAAAATCCTTTGTTCATAGAACAATCGTATTGTTTACATTACACGCAATTCGTAAAGCAATAATTTGTCGCTTGCAACATAATACTAGAGGGGGTTCAGATGATAACCTAAAGGTGGATTATTATTCATAGATGCAATTGTATGGCGGTCTATGTATAATGTTGCAATGCCCAATCAAGTTCCAAAGGAGTCAAGATGCTTAGTATATGCATGTATTGCTTTCTCGATGTTTGTCAATTGCCCCGCTGTAATTTGTTCACCCAGCATGTTATCTATCTTAAGGAGAGCTACCTCTAGTGAACTATGGACCCCAGTCCTTTTCTTTTACATACAATCTACAAATTGTTTACTGCTTTGTGTTTACTTTCTGCAAACTACTACTTCCTTCCATTCGTTACGTTTAATCCTTTGTTTTCAGCAAAACTGGTGAGATTGACAACCTCATCGCAAGTTGGGGACAGAGTTCTATGGTATTGTTGTGCAGGTCTCCACGTTACTCCTAGCACCGGTAGTGCGCCATGCCAACGTTCAGCTAGCTACACCTTTGGGGTGTTTCCTTGCTCCTACTGGATTGATAACCTTGGTTTCGTACTGAGGGAAAACTTGTTGCTGTGCTCATCATACCTTCCTCTTGGGGTTCCCCAACGAGCTCGATATATTTTGGGCCATCAAGATACTGTCATAACATATCTCAAAGATATTATTCTCAGATACGGTTATCCTCATAGTATCATAACTGACAATGGCACCTATTTTGCTAAAGGATCATTTGCACGATTCTGCCGAGATAAGAAGATCCGGCTAGATGTTGCATCAATAGCCCACCCCGCATTGAACGAACAAGTGGAAAGATCCAACAGACTGGTTTTGTCTGGGATAAAATCCCGGCTCATTGAGCTGCTACAAAGATCAGCGGGGTGCGGGATAGAAGAGCTACCAGCAGTACTGTGGAGTTTAAGAACAACTCTGAATCCATCAACATGCTACACACCATTCTTTCTGGTATATGGGGCAGAAGTTGTATTACCAGCCGACATAGAGCATGACTCTGCCAAGTCGCCCAATACACATAAGCCAAAGTACAAGAAGCCTGGAAAACTGATGTTGATCTGCTGGAAGTAGCGAGAGAATTTGCCTTGTCTAGATCTGCCATATATCAGCAAAATCTCTGACGCTACTATAGCCAGAAAGTAAACTCTTGAGTCTTCCGGCAAGGTGATTTGGTACTTCGGCTGGTGAAGCACATTGCCGCTGTCGGGGGGATGACCCCCGGGTAGGACAAGCCAAGTTCAACTGGCCAGCTTCAGGGAGATCTGGCTGAATGGCCACAAGAACAAGGAACCACAGCCAGGTGGAATGCTCCACCTGGTCTGCCTCAAGATTCCCCGGCTGGCCCGTCTAGTCGGGGGGCCAGGAGAGTCGGTTGGGTGGCCACCTCTACCCCGCCGCCTCGGAACCGTTTGCCCAAGGCACAGGAGGGAGTGACGCTCCTTATTGCGCGCTCCCTTGACCGGACAGGCTGGCATGACGCCCTGTCAGCACTACCATACGAGGATGCCAAAGCACCAAGGATGGAGCCTGACGAGTAAAGTACCGGCAGATGGATAAAGCTCCGGCTGACGGATAAAGCACCAAGCTCATGGATAAAGCACAGGGTCATGCCCAAAGCGGAGGCACCGACATGCTGTGGTGACGTCCCCACATTTACTGGAGCTTGACCAGGTCCTGGACCACCAGCTGGACCCGGCAACCAGCCCGCTTTGTAAACCTAAAGCCCAAATAGTAAACCCTAGAGCCCACATTGTAACCTACCCTTCCACTAGTATATAAGGAAGGGTAGAGCCAGGGTTCTAGGTAAGAGCATGACGAGTGAGAAGTTAGCTAGAATCGACAAGTGAAGTAGCTCATCTTCCTCTAGCTCTCGATAGCAGCTAGGAAAACAGCTCAAGGAGCACTTGTATTGAGCATCTTCTCCCCATATAGTAGATCCTTGCAGGAGTAGGAGTGTTACCTCGACAAGAGGGCTCCGAACCTGGGTACATCGCTATGTTTGCAGTATCTGTGCCCAACACGTTGTGAGTAGCCACCGATAGCATCCTGATAGTCCCCTCTCATTCCATCCTTAATGGCACTACCATGTTCCACACCACGATAGTTGGCGCCCACAGTGGGGCACAACTCTTCGGCTGGGGTCATCTTTCGCATGTGACTTCCGCTCGTCGCCGGTGAGCGAGTCGCCTCTGGCCTCATCCTCACCTTTGGCTCCTTCGACTGTGTCCTCGACAACGCATCCTACTTCAATGGGGACGCCTTCCCAAGTGATGGCTCTGTCATGCACTTCGGCGAGCATCGCGTCTATGTTGCCACCGTCGTCGAGGATTTCCCTTCCAAGGTCACCACCATCTCCGGCATGCCTCCAGGATTCTCAGCCTGGCTCCTTGCCAACGGGAGCGTCGATGTCATGATGGCCGGCACAGGCGAAGGTGGCCGCCCACCTCTGGAGCGCGACGCGGGCGCCAAAGACGTCGCCCCGCACGAGTAGCGCACGGACCTCTTGGCGGACTCCATCTAGAATCTCTACATTCCCATCGCTCCCGAGCTAGACCTGACCGCTACAGCAGTTGCGTCGGAGGCCATGCGCCAAAACCTCCTGGAGGAAGCCAACAAGGTCGCCACATGCCAACGATGCCTGGATAGAACCATGCACGAGTACAACACCGTGCACAGTTTCTCCCGCTTACCTGGTGCCAACAGGCGCCACCCCAGGATCACAACTTAGGTTCGAAGCTGGTCCGAGCTGCTGACTCGTGTGTCACCACGGCTTCGCTGGTTTATAGTACCCGGCCAAGAACATGAGGGCCACAGAAGGTGTCGTTGCGGAGCTTAGCCACTTGGAGGGTGACGAGTTGTGTCGCCAACAGTCACACATCCTGCTCCTTGTCGCTATAGCCAACAGGCAACAGGCCGAGGCACGCGCGAGCCTTGGAGGAAATAGTAAGAGCCAATAGCCTCGCCGGGTGGGTGATCCGGCTACAGGTGGGAGCAAGGCCTCCTCTCCGAACGTTAGAAGGTAGAACAGCCGTCCACGCGGTAGATCAACCAGCCACGGGAAAAATCTGTGCAAAGCCACCAGCAGGAACCGCGATCTGGCTAACAAAGCCAGAAGAACCAACACGCCACCCAAGTCCCGCCTTTCAGGAAAGCTTGTCCCACTCCAGCCAAAGGAGCCATGGGATGCGCGCGTGCATCGACTTGTTGGTCTAGTCACGCCTGCTGGATGAGGAAAGTCCGGCTAGCCCAAGATGTTTTGGACCTCGCATCCGGAACGAACCATTTCCAAAGGGATTTTCGCTCCCAAGGGACACGCCAAAGTACAATGACACGGTCAAGCTGGAGGATTGGCTGGTGGTTTACCCCACCGCGATGGGCATCACAAACAGCAACCAACGCGTGGTTGTGTGCTACATCCCGCTCATGCTGTTCAACTCAGCCAGGACAAGGCTCAACAACCTCCCTGAGAACAGCATCAATGCTTGGATTGTCTTCGAGCAGGCATTTGTTTGCAACTTCACCCCCACTACAAGCGTTTGGGTCGCCCCGGCGAGCTCGCCCTTTGTGTTCAAGGCAAGGACGAGACCGACCACTCCTACATCACCCGGTGGACAAGCATGCACAACTCTTGCGAGGGGGTGCGCGAGCACCAAGCAATCGACTTCTTCATCAATGGCTATAGGGACGACACCATGATAAAGCATAAGCTTAGCCGGGTGGAGCCAGATACCATGGCCAAGACCATGGAGATCGCGGACGCGGCAATGAAAAGGTCCATCCGGCTTGACGGCCATGGGCAGATCATCGTGGAGGTCAGCATGGACCGGCGCCTGCCGGAAGGGAACAACCATAACTCTAGGCGGCATGATAAGCGCCACAACAAGAGGAAAGACGACCAACAAGATAACCAATATGGTTCCAGGCAAGTGGCAGCCGTTCAAGAGGACCCGACTACAGGCGACAACCAGAGACAGAAGCCCGACGACCGGCCACCTTGGCGCAAGTATAACATCGAATCAATGCTTGATGGCCCATGCAAGTTCCACAGCGGCTACAACAAGCCGGATACACATACAACTCGCCAGTGCACCTGGATAAAAGAACATGGCCGAGGTTTGTGGTTTACCACCACCACCTCCTCCGCCAGCCGGTGGGCAATAGGACAACAACGAGCACCAGAACTGCCAGGATGAAGATGGAGGAGATTATCCTCGTCGGATAGGGATCTACCAAATCTTCACCACCGAGCTGGAAACCAACCACATCAAAAGGCACCGCGAGGCGGAGGTGAACGCAATCGTTCCCCCCGTTCCTCAGTTCTTGAACTAGACCGAGCAAGAGGTCAAGTGGAGCCAGAAGGACTAGTCGGACGTGCTACCGCATCCAGGGACATACGCCATGGTCCTGGATCCCATCATCATCTCCAAGAAGCACTCATGCAGGTTCTTCCGCATCTTGATGGATGGAGGAAGCAGCATCAAGCTCCTGTACCGCCGCTCCCTAGACCGGCTCGGCATCGGTGAGTCCTAGCTAGAGCCATCCAACACCTCCTTCCACGGAGTCGTTCCGGGTCCATCTCACTCGCCCATCGGTAGGAGCTTGCTGGACGTCATCTTCGGCACGGAAGATAATTTCCGCCACGAGCCTATCTGGTTCGAGGTGATCAACCTCTATAGCACGTACCACGCCATCCTAGGACGCCCCGTGCTCACCAAGTTCATGGCAGTGCCACACTACGCATACCTCAAGATGAAGCTCCCCGAGCCAAAGGGAGTAATCACCACTGCAGGTGATTATAGGCGGTCGGTGGAATGTGCCATTGACGGCTCTAAGATCTCTGAGGCCATGATCATCGCGGAAGAGAAGCGCATCATCATGCAGAACATGACGGCCCTGTAGGCGGACATACCGGCTGGCAAGCCAAAGGCGGTCGGGGAAACACAGTTCAAGCCATCAAAGTGCACCAAGAAGATCCTACTAAACGAGGCCGAGCCAGACAAGTTCGTCCTGGTTAGAGACAATGTTGATAGCAAATAGGAAAGCGCGCTCGTCAACTTCCTTCGTGAGAATCGGGATATCTTTGCATGCTCCCTCAAGGACTTGCGGGTGTTCCAAGGGATCTCGCCAAGCACTCCTTGCATCTCAGGCCGGATGCCAAGCCGGTAAAGCAATCACTATGCCGCTTCGCGGAAGAGATGAGAAGAACCATTGGTGAAGAAATCACCTAGCTCGTAGACGGATTCATCATGGAGGTTTTCCACCTGGAATGGTTGGCAAACCCGGTGATGGTGCTGAAAAAGAACAAGACTTGGCGCATGTGTGTTGACTACACCAGCCTCAAGAAGGCATGATGCAAAGATTCTTTTACGCTTCCAAGGATAGACCAAGTGATCGACTCCACAACCGGTTACGAACTGTTGTCATTTCTAGATGCGTATTCCGGCTACCACCAGATCCGACTCAACCCCACTGATCAAATAAAGACAGCATTCATCACCCCATATGGGGCCTACTGCTACACCACCATTCCAATTTAGACTGAAAAATGCAGGCACCACATACCAACACTTCATGCAGAAGTACCAACATCGCAAATCGTCAGAAACATGCACGCCTATGTCGATGATGTGGTGGTCAAGACAAAGGACAAGCAAACGCTCCTCAAAGACCTGAAGGAGACATTCGCCAACCTTCACCAGTTCTAGATGAAGCTGAACCCGGAGAAGTGTGTATTTGGCGTCCTAGCTAGCTAGCTCCTTGGTTTGCTAGTCTCAAGACATGGAATCGAGCCGGAGAAGATCGGCGCAATCGAGCGCATGCAGTCGCCACAGAATATGCACGACGCGCAGAAGCTCACTAGGTGCCTAGCCTCCCTTAGCCGGTTCATCACCCGGCTAGGCGAGAAGGCACTCCCCTTGTACCATCTCATGAAGAAAACGGACAAGTTTGTCTGGACGGCATAGGCGAACGAGGCCTTCAGCGATCACAAGCGCATGTTATCCTCCCCGCCAATACTGGTGTCCCCCGCCGCAAAGGAGCCAATGCTAATGTACATTGCAGCTACCAACCGGGTTGTCAGCGTCATGTTGGTGGTTTGAATGGCCAAAACAAGGAAAGGATCAGCCAGTTCAATGCCCACTATACTACCTGAGTGAGGTACTCTCGCTGTCAAAGCAGAACTACCCTCACTATCAGAAGCTAGTGTATGTCATGTACATGGCCGCCAAGAAACTAAAGCACTCCTTCCAAGAGGACTCCATCCGGGTAGTGGAATTAGCCCCCCTAGCGGAGATCATCAGCAACAAGGACGCCATAGGACGGGTGGCGAAATGGGCAATAGAGCTCACCTCGCACTGCATCCGGTACGAGCCTAGAATGGCGATCAATTCTCAGGACCTGGTAGACTTCCTCATCCATTGGGCAGAGATGCAATACCTACCTCCATGTTCTGACACCACGCATTGGAAGCTACACTTTGACGGCTCCAAGATGTACGGGGGACTCGGGGCCGGGGTCGTCATCACCTCTCCAAAGGGGGATCGACTGGATTACGTGCTGCAAATCCACTTCCGTGCATCTAACAACATTGCCGTGTACGAAGCACTCGTCCACGGCCTCAAGATGGCAAAAGAGACCGGCATCAGGCGCATCCTCTGCTTCGGCGAATTAGACCTGGTGGTGTAACAAGTATCAGGCGATTGGGATGCCAAGGATGCAAATATGGCGCTATATCGCTTCTTCATACAACAGTTATGCGCCCGCTTCGAAGGATGTGAGTTCCACCATGTGCCTCGAGCGAACAATGAAGCCACGGATGCACTCGCCCGCGTAAGGTCAACAAGTGGACCAATTCCGCCTGGAGTCACCCTCCAGGACTTGCGCAAGCCCTCCATCATGCCATCTCTGAAATCTGACTCCATCATGCTGGATGCGAACCCGGGGACTGCATCTGCAAGCAACCCAGTGCCATGCCGCACCCGAGGACTGCCGCCTTGCACCCAGGGACTGACGCGCCGCACCCGGGGACTGCCACGCTGCACCTCGGGACTACCGCGCCACACCCGGGGACTGCCGCCTCCACCTCGGGTACTGCCGGGCCAAAGGTCTCGAAACTCCCAGTTGTCTGCAGTAGCCCTGGGACTGCCGGCTCCGGCCTCCCACCCGGCAGACCACGTGACGAGTCCGAGCCGACTAGGAGCGAGGAAGTCAAGATGATCATGCAGACCATCTGCGCCATCCGGGAAACACCTCCATGGGGCAAGCCATTCATGAACTTCCTAGTCAAAGGGGAGCTTCCGGATGAAGAGGTTGAGGCAAGGCAAGTGAAGCAATGGGCAAGCGCATACACCGTCATCAATAATGAGCTCTACAAGTTCAGCGTGGGAGGAATATACCAGCGTTGTGTAAGCCAAGAGGAAGGAACCCGGCTGCTAGTGGACATTCACCCTGGCAAATGCGGTCACCACGCATCATCACGAGCCATAGTGGCAAAGGCCTTCCGCCACAGGTTCTACTGGCCCGCGGCACTGGAAGACGCCGAGCAGCTGGTGAAGGCATGCAATGGGTGCCAGCGATTCGCCCAGCAGAAACACACTCCGTCATCGCACTCAAGACAATACCTATAAAATGGCCATTTTTCGTCTGGGGCTAGGACATGGTAGGGGCCTTCAAGACAGTACGATCAGGCATGAAACACTTGTTGGTGGCATTGGACAAGTTTACCAAGTGGATCGAGGCAAAGCCAATAAAGAAGCTGGATGGACCGACAGTGGTCAAGTTCTTCACCGAAATCATCACCCGTTTCGGCTACCCCAACAGCATCATCACAGACAACGACACGAACTTCTCCAAAGGGACCTTCGCGTGTTTCTATGGTGACAAGGGCATCTGCCTGGACCTAGTCTCTATCGCGCACCCCCAATCCAATGGGTAGTGTGAGCGAGCAAATGGTCTGGTCCTAGTCGGAATCAAGCCAAGGCTAATAGAGCCGCTGATGAGGACTCCCAGATGCTGGATAGAGGAGCTGCAGGCTGTGCTGTCGATCATCCGCACAAATCCCAACCGCTCCACCAGCTACACGCCATTCTTCCTCGTCTATGGAGCAGAGGCAGTCCTGCCAACCGACATCGAGTTCAACGCATCGTGCAAACTGCTGTATACTAAGCAGGAGGCCAAGGAAGCACGAGAAGACAACATCGATCTCCTTGAAGAGGCACGAGAGTTATCCCTGTCGAGGTCCGCCATCTACCAGCAGAACCTGCATCGCTACCACACTAGCCGAATCCGCAACGTATTGTTCCGAGAGGGCGATCTGGTCTTGCGGCTGGTACAAGACACCAAGGGATGCACAAGCTAGCTCCACCTTGGGAAGGGCCATTCATTATCAGTTGGGTGCTGCAGAACAACTCATATTACCTGGTCGAGGCTCGCCAGCCGACGAAGAACAAGATGGACCGCTCCGGCGAAGAAACTGAACGCCCGTGGAATGCAAACTTGCTTCTTCCATTCTACACCTAAGTAAAGGGCAAATGTATCTTACCTTTATGTAATTCACAAGTTGAGGAGCCTCGACACAGTGTCAAGAACTCCGTAATAATTTGGCATTTTCTGCTGCTTAGCTTGAAGTTTTCTGGCTGCAATGTTTTTAACCCCGGACCCGGCAATCTCTCTTGGGGACTCACTGGATGGCCCAGACAGCCGAGCATTCTAGAAAGACGAAGTACTGTACATGCCTCCAAGAGACCCCTCTTCGATTCCGGCTGTAGACGGTAAGCTGGCTGACAGACATGACAAGAGTCGTACAGGAAAAGTCCTAAGGAAAACAAGACGTCTGGACGTTCCGGTTGCGCTATCTCGCTCGAAGCCGATAGCCAGAATCCGAAGTATTGCGCAGTACGCTAACTAAGCAAACTGTTGCTTTCGGCTAACAGTTGACAACGACACAACTTAAACGGCCAATGCTCGCTAAGAAAAGGACTAAGCTATCAGCTTTGCACAAAATGGCAAATTTTCAACCAAACGAGAAACTATAGACTATGTTTATCCTACGCATGTCTAACGCGCAGACCATTGTTTATATTTTTCATACTCAAGCCGGCCCGAACCTCGGGGACTATACCCTGTGGGTGCGCTCGCGTGCCCCCACATAGTAAACCTGGAACAAGCAACAACATAAAGGAGCTTTGGCCCAGCTGGATTCTCGAGTCGGCCAGAACCTCAGGGACTACACCCTGTGGGTGCGCTCACGCGCCCCCACACATAAAAAGCATATAGTAAATGCAACACAAGGCAAAGTACACGCAAGAGGAGAACAAGACAACATCACAAAGGGAGACGAAGCTCTCGGCAGAGTTCACTTTAGAAGGACAAATTGTTCGCACAAGCAGACTAACAAACAAGTTCCCAGCCGGATACAAATACTCCCGGCATCATGGGGATCAGTCTTGGGGGGTCATTGGAAGGGCTAGAGGCGTCGGCAGAAACATGGCTGCTGGAGGTGACATCGGTAGAGGCAGGGGCTGTCGCAGCCGAGGCATCGACATGAGCTGAAGCCGCCAGCAGGCTGTAGTGGTACCCCTCCGAGCCAGCCAGATCGATGAAGTCCCGGTCCAGCTGGACAAAGCTTCCAATCTTGACACCACATGAGTGGATGTCAGGAACTTCAGCCTGAAGTTGGGCGTAGCTGGTCCCTTGACGAAACCCTCTAGAGAGAGTCCGGAGGTGCATGTCAGGGTACCAGGACATCAGCAGCGCCAAGACCATCCCCGTGCCACCACGAGCCGCCCAGTCCCGTGCCACGTTCATCAGCTCAGGAGCGGTGAGAAGCTTCTTCGCCAACGCCTCCATCATATCTAGTGGAGTTGAGTACAGCAAGACGTACTCGTAGATGTCGTGGGCAGCATCCCGGAGCTGTTTTCCCTCCTTGCGCGTGATGACCACAAACTCCTCCAAGCAGAGGTCGTGCTCGGCATCTACCTCGAGGACATGGGCCAGGGCCTGATCTGTCGCTCTAGGATACTGGGCTACACCTGGGAATGAGACAACTGTAAGAAACCGACTGCATAACAAGAAAAGCAAGTTCACTGAAGGAATAACCACTTACTAACGACGATCTCGGTGATCTAGCACAGTTCTGCCAGCACCGCCTTGTCCTTGGCCTGGGCAGTCTTCAGCGCCTCCTCCTAATGAGCATGAAGCTTCTCAAGATTCTTTAGCGCCTCAGTCCGGGTGTCGGTGACCTTATTCGCCTGGCTAGCTCTGACCTCCATCTGTTGCTGATGCTACAGCAGCTGGCCAATCTGGGCCTGACGAGTATGGTTGGACTCCTCCAGCTGGGCAACCTCCGCCTTTAGCCTCTCCACCTCCCGGTCCCTATCTGCTAGCAGAGCTGCAGGAGGGGATCCAAGGGTCAATAAGAAACACAAAAATCTGCATAACTAGAGGACATGGCAGAGCAAGCAATCTTACGCCCCAGGTCCTAATAGGTCTTGGCGGGTTCAGCAAAAGCTTTCTGCAAGGAAGGCATGATCAAAAAAGGAAAACAGAGAGATCAACAACAAAGAAGGGCAACAGAAACGACAGAGGAGACATTTACCTCAAGGGACGCCCCATCGCCTTGGCCTCACCAAGCCCCAACTTCATCACCTCCACCAAGTGGCAGGCCTGGCCAAGGGAAACAGGCGCCGACTCGGATAGCTGGGACAAGACGGTGTCTGGCGGCGGTGCGACCGAAGCCGCTGATTGCCGATAATCCGGAGCTCGTCATCATCGTCGGAGGCCACGCGCAACACCTACAGAGCCGAAGCGCCCGAGCCAGAGGCCACCTCCCCTCCACCGTCTTCAACCACCAGCTACGCCGGAGCCTTTCTCACCACCTCCACGGGCTCCTCCGCTCGGTAGGCGGCATAGCCCGTCTGGCCCAGGCTTGGGTTCACGAACACATCAGCGATCCTGGAGGTGGCAAAGGCTCAATGCAGGACCAAGGACCTAGCCGGTGCCACCATCTCAGCCGCATTCACCATAGCCTCGGCTGGCTTGGCAGCAGAGGCTACAGCCTCAGCTGGCTTGGCAGCAAAGGCTGCAGCCGGTGTAGCGGGCCCCTCAGCTCTAGCCGACGGAGGGTCGGACACTGTGGCAATGGTCGCGGAGCCGGTCAAGGACATTGCCTCACTGTAAGAAGGGCGAGAAGAGCACAGTGAGTAAGGCGCAGAGCAACAAAAACATAGAGAAAGGAGAACAAGGGCATGTACCCAGTGACGCTTGGTGCGGTAGCCGTGGCCCTCGGCCGGCGAGCCCTCTTCGAGCCCCCACCGGCTTGGGCGGTGCTGGTCAATGCAGCCCGTTTACCCCGGGCCCTAGACGCGGTGTCCTTAGCCAAGTACGCATCCTCGCCGTGGGTGGCTGTACTAGGGCGTGGGCGAAATGTCAGGCGCACTGCCATAGAAGAACAAGGAAATAGGCAAGAAAAACTGCTCGCCGGGTGGGAACTCACAGCCCTCGTCAGCTCGGGTGGGAAACCGCTCCGGCTCCATCGGCGGGTTCTTCGATGGCTTGAGTTCGGCGGTGAAGGCGGGAAGCTTGTCATCCCCATACCGTCTTCAACTAGCTATGCCGTAAAGAGATACTCAACAAGGGGAAAATAAGAAACAAGGAGAAATTCCTCGGAAAAAGATCACCCGGAGAAGAAGAAGAAAGCCTAACCTTCGGGGGCAGCCGCCCACGATGGAATGATTGGCGGGAGAAGACCTAGTCCTCCACAAGCATCTTCTTCGAGATGGTGGCAAGCCACTCCCAAAGGGCCCCAAATGGCACGTCCAGCCGAGACACCCGTGTGGGGTCAGGCGAGCCGGACATATGGTAGATCTTGTGCGACCGCTGCTGCAGCGGAAGCACGCAGTTCATCATCCATGACAGCAGGATGTCCTGGCGGTGAGCCGCTCCTTCTCCACCAACACTGTCATGCGGGCGGCCATCCGGTCCAAGTCTTCCTAGGCGCCCAAGCTATGGATGGTCCAGGCCTTCCGAGTGGAGGGGACGTTGGTGAACATTGGAGCCTTGATCCAGTCGACATTGGTGTGGATGCGCACGTAGACATACGAGTGCTGCCACAGCTTGACGGTGTCGGGCATCTCCAACCGCGGCATCAGCGATGACGGCCTCAGGTAGATGGCGCAGCAGCCAGTCTCCTTCAGAGGACCGCCCTTCCCCACCACATAAGTTCGCCGTGTCTGGGTGAACCCCCAGGTAGGCCTCATAGCAGGCCGCATGATGCGATAGCTACGCAATGGCGTTGGCGCCCAGGTGGTAGAGTTGGAGGTTGAACGACACCATAAGCTCGAGGACGAACCTGCTCAGAGGCAGGACAAACCCAAGGGCGAAGTGGGCGAGGAAGACCACGGCTTCCCCAGGCCGGGGGTTAGGGACTCGCTCCCCCTATGGCGCAAGGCGATGCCTCACCAGGTGCTCCGACGCGATGAGCCTTCCCCGCCGGTAATTTTGTACGAGCTCATCCATGACATAAGAGCCGCACCAGCCACCCGCTTGATCAGGCAGCATCTCAATAGGAGCAACGGCCGTGTTGGAGAAACAAGGTCCCGTCGTTGCGATGGAGGAGAGATGGCGCCGGCGACCAAAGAGTGGTGGTGCAGGGAACTAGCAAGCAGGCAAAGCGCAAAGGGCAGAAGAAATGGATGCAAGGAGAAGATGAAGTGGCGAAGGAGACCTCCCTGGTCCCCTATTTATCGAGGCAGAGCAAGCGCGCCCCATGTGCTCCCCTCCACAACGTGGCACAGAACTGTTCCACTCCCACCACGGCGTTCCGGTTCCAGATCGCATGCGCCAAAGCAACTCCCACAAAAGATCCTGCAGGTGTTTCCGCAAAGGCCAAGCGTGCACACTATCTCCGAGAACCCTCTATGATGAAGGCGTGTGTGCAGTTACCAAAACTCCAGCGGCAGGCCAAGAGGTCAATCTGACACGACATGCGCCAGAGGAGGCAGCACTAATGTCATCTACTGGGCGATTCATCCCCTACCGGGTGCAGTAGCCGAGAGATGTAGTCGCCGCTCACACCCTGTGGGTGGGCCACCGGACCCGTAGCCAAAAAAAGTCCAGCCGAGAATAAGGAGCATCTCGAGCCGGAAAACGACAAGCAATACAAGACAATCACTACAAGACAATTTTCTCTACGGTCTACATCAGCAATCATTTTAGAATCAGCCAATGAGCATGCAGGAACTTCTCCGTAAAGCGAAGTCCCAATGCGCTCGGGGACTATTGTCGGGGGGATGACCCCCGGGTAGGCCAAGTCATGCTCAACTAGCCGGCTCCAGGGAGATCTAGCCAGATGGCCACAAGAACAAGGAACCACAGCCGGGTGGAACGCTCCATCTAGTCCGCCTCAAGATTCCTCGGTTGGCCCGTCTAGCCGGGAGGAGGCAGGAGAACCGGCTGGGTGGCCACCTCTACCTAGCCGCCTCGGATCCGTTGGCCCAAGGTACGGGAGGGGGTGATGCTCCTTGCTGAGTGCACCCTTGACCGAACAGGCTGGCATGCCGCCCTATCGGCACTACCAGACGAGGATGCCAAAGTGCCAAGGCTGGAGCCTGACGAGTAAAGCACCAGCTGATGGATAAAGCACCAAGATGATGGATAAAGCACAGGGTGACGCCCAAAGCGGAGGCACCCCGACATTGTGGTGTCGTCTGCACCTGTACTGGAGCTTGACCGGGTCCTGGACCACCGGCTTGACCCAGCAGCCGGCCTACTTTGTAAACCCAAAGCCCAAACAGTAAACCCTAGAGCTCATATTGTAACCTACCCTTCCACCAGTATATAAGGAGGGGTAGAGCCAGGGTTCTAGGTAAGAGCATTACGAGTGAGCAGTTAGCCAGAATCTACAAGTGAAGTAGCTCATCTTCCTCTAGATCTTGATAGCCGCTAGGATACAGCTCAATCAGCACTTGTATTGAGCATCTGCTCCCCATATAGTAGATCCTTGCAGGAGTAGGAGTGTTACCTCGACAAGAGGGCTCCAAACCTGGGTACATCGCTGTGTTTGCAGTATATGTGCCCAACCTGTTGCAAGTAGCCACCTATAGCATCCTTTTTTTAGGGTAGAATAGCAGGGAAAATTCCCCACTGCAATTTTTTCATTATATAATTTAAGGAGAGTTTACGAGATACACCGATAGCATCCTGATAGTCCCCTCTCATGCCATCCCCGATGGCACATCCGTGTTCCACACCACGATAGCCCGTATGCATAAGTTATCCCCTCCATTGGAAGGGTCATTCATTGTAAGCAAAGCACTGCACAATGATGCCTATTAACTCATTGACGCAGAGCCACAAGAGAAAAACAATGCGGACAGGTCCGGCGAGGAATCCAAGCGCCCATGGAATGTTTCTCTACTTCGCCTGTTTTACACTTAGGGAAAAGTATATGTATCTCGAACTCTCATATGTCGGTCTGTATGTTGGAAATGAGCTTATGAATAAAACTTCGGCACCCAAAATAGAAACTCGGGGACTACCTTAATAATAATTTTCTTTTCTGCATTTACTTTTTGGATACGTTGGTCGGCTTAATTACTAACACCTTAGCGGGATTAGTAATGTGTAGGCACCAAAAGCTAACTCTTCGACTTGCTGCTGTCCAACAAGAATTAGCTTCATGGCAAGCAAGAGAACAAGTTTTTAATTGCTGAGCACATGAAAAATGACTAAGGAAAGTAACGCAATCGAGCCGACATTTTTTATTCGGACTAACCCCTATATCTGCTTTATTTCTGTTATGTTGAATTATTTTGAGCTAATCCTAATGTTTCGAGTATTGTTAAGTCAATTTTTTGAACCTCGGACTCGTAAGTCAAAAGCAGAATCAAGGTAGATGCGAGCCAAGTCATAAAAATTGGGAGAACAAGAAAATGAAACTCGGGGACTTCACCCAAGTTAATCAGACATTAAAAACATAGTGGTAGCAAAATAACCCATTATGCATATTACATTTGCGCCCAACATACCGGGGATTTGACACATTTTAAAGTGTTTGTGCCTCAATGGGCAGCCTCATCCGAGGTATCTGCAGCAGGAGGAGGCAAATCGGCATTGGTGGGGGGAACTTCGGTATCAGCCTCATCATCCGGGTTGGCTTCAGCTTCCTCAACATCTTCAGTTTCCTCGATGTAGTCTAAAGCTTCTTTATCTTCGCCATCTGAACCATCTTCAACATAAGCATCGTCGACGGCTTCAAGGAAACTCGGCCCCTCATTCCATTGATGGCAAAAAGCATGTTGGATGAGATTCTAGGCACAAGCTTTGCGTTGAGCAATGCAGTCCGCATCATTCGTCCATCTAGATCCAGTGCGCATGTGGCTGAGAACCTTGAGGTCAAGACCTTCATACCAAGATAGCATGAAGCTCAGGGTTGTGTCGGCTCCAGCGCGCGCAACAGATTCCTTCCACATGTCAAGTTGAGTATTGCACTCCATCAATTTTGCAATCAATGGGGCATGACCTTTTGGAGTAGGCTCGAAGGGCCAAAGGGCACTGAAGATACGGACAATTGTGTCCATGATGTCCGAACCATATCTCTTCATGGGTTCAACCCGGGCTGCGAGCCTCACCAATGTATCCTCCATATCATAAGGAATGGGCTCACCGGAAGGACCAAATGGAGTACCTCGCTTCGCCCGGAACTTGTCAACAACGGTGGCAACAAGGGCATTGGTCTTCAGAAAGTTGCCTAAAAATCAGACGAATAAGAGTAGTCATTAAGTGTAGAAGACCCGAAGAAAGAAATGCCAGCACAAGAGAACAAACTGACAAGAGGTATAACTATTTATCCGAGTCAGCTCCATGAGCCGTACAACGTTCCTCTTCTTGAGATTCTCATATTTGGTGTTCACCGACTCAAACTTGAGGTCGGCATCCTTCAGCATGTCCTGGCTCTTCTCAATGCTGGTCTTCAGCCTCTCTTTCTCCTTGGAGAAGTTCTGATCGACTTTATCTAGCTCATCCTTGTGGAGATTTTTCAGCTTTTCAATCTCGACATTAAGCCGAGTAATCTCATCATCCTTGAGCCGAAGTTTGGCAAATTCATCATCTTTCATCTTCACCTCGGCCTAATGCTGCCCTGATTGTTCAGGAAAGTGGAGCATCATGTCAGGCAAAGGCACGCTATCTTGAAGCGACATTGCAATAAGTGTTGGACCCGGTGGAGCTAAGATATAATTACCTGCCGAGTCAGAGAAAAATGGATTAAGGATGAATAACCAAGGAGAATTACCTTTTATCTCGGCCAAGTTCTTCCTCATGATGATATTTTGAGCCTCCACTTCGGCTGCAATCTGAATCACGAGTTAGTTTAGAACGCCAAGGATTAAGAGGTATAAAGGGGGCAATATGAAAGAGAGAAATTTACCCTTCTTTTTCAGCTCGGGGAGCAACACATTGTGCTCTGAGCGAAGCTCCTTATGCGTGTCCATAAGCCGCTAGAACTCGGCGGTGTGATGGTTGGTGGTGATCTGAAAAGGAAAGTGTTAGTGCATGCATCATAGTGAATATTTGAAATTACTCAAGATCCGGGCCAAGCGGTACTTAACCCGGATCTAGGTGATCGAATATTTGAAACTATACAAGACCTGGGCCAAGCGGGACTTAACCCGACTCTAGGTGAGTGAATATTTGAAACTATACAAGACCCGGGCCAAGCAAAACTTAACCCGGCTCTAGTTGAGTGAGGATTTGAAGTTACTACAGATCCGAGTCAAGTGGAACTTAACCCGGCTCAAGGTGAGTAGATGTTTGAAATAACTAAAGCCAAATACTTTGGAATCTAAAGATGCACAAACCCAATGTTAAGAGAATTTGACCGAGTAACATATTACCTCACCAGAAGGTCGGGGACTAGGGGATATGTCTATAAGTACTTGCGCAAACATTTAGGATGCGCGAAAAGCTTACATCCATCATCTTACCAGCAATGGAAATAGCCATAGAAGCAGTGTTCATCTGGGCGCTAAACTCGACTAGACCAAACTTCTCTGGATTCTCAGAGTTGATGTCGACAAACCCGGCGTTGTTCCAATTATTGATGTACTCAATCAGAGGACCGTAGCTCTGCTCGCTGAGCGTCTGGGTCGCGACCACGCCTTTGGTGTGACCACCTTTGCGAGATGTTTGAGTTGCGACCGGGCTGGAGTGCAGAGTGAGTTGCTTGTCTGTGGCAGAGTCAGAAGTAGTGCTTCCCTTTTGCATCATGGATGCAAGGGTACGCTGCCCAGACTCGGTCGTTGTTCCTTTGGGGGGCTTGACCTTGGCAGCCTCGGCACGTTTCTTGTCCTTGGAAGCATCAGCGCCTTTCTTGGCTTTGGTGCCTGACTTGGGCTGCTGCTACGAAGAGGTGGTTTGCTCTCCAGGTTTGGTTTGAGGCTTCTACCGGAATATATCTTCGGCTGAAGAAGTTGGTGCAGAGGGTTTGGCCTTTGAGCTGGGCTGAGTTTGGTCATCTCACCGAGTCTGGGGTACTCGGACGAGGCAGGAGGAACGGATGTATAAGAACTTGGAGCTGGAGCTGGTTCAGGTTGAACTTGCGTCGGTGTCGGAGTTACCGGCACCTCAGTAGAAGTTTTCTTGGTGCCAATATTGCTGGCACCATCATCATCATCTTGCTGTTGCGGGACAGAACATGCACGGGGCCTATCCAACATAGTTGTATCCTTAGCAGCACCACCTCCATCTACGCCGACGTTGCCTTCCTCTTGTCGAGGTGGGCTGAGATTCGGTGCGGACGCGGAGCCCTCCTGGATGGGGCTCAGGGGGCGAGTGTCATCGTGGCGAGGAGAAGAAGGAGCATCTCGGAGAGGTGAGGCAATGCTAGAACCACTCTAGGGGATCTCCTTGGGAGCCCTGCCAAGTCAGAGAGAACAAAACAATGAGTTAGAATAGAGAGGGAAACAAGAAATACACATAAACGGAGAGAAGCTAAATGAAGAACAAGGAAAGAGAGAAGGGCTTACTCAGATGAAGAAGGAGGATCCTTGGGTTTTGGGGCTCTACGAACCATGGCCTTAGTCATGGGCTTGATGGTGCCCTTAACACTAGATTTCTTCTGTCGTTTCGTGGTCTGGGGTGGCTCAGAAGGAGTCAAGGTTGCCACCCATGTCTTCGCTGGGACAGGAACCAGATCACCCATGTCAAGAGGTGGATCGGTGTGGACCTGACCAGCTGGGTTAGCTGGAGCCGAATCAACCAGAAAGTCATATAATATAGGAACCGGATCAAATAACTCTAAGATCTCATATCAGGGTCTTCCTCATCATCTGGCCAATCCTTTAAACCAGAGGTCTTACTAGAGGGTCGTCTGATGCTAGGGTCCGGAGTAGGCAAGAAATCCTCGGAATCCAGCTCCTCCATGTCCAAGGCATCTCGGTCCTTCCCCCACTTAAGGGACGGTTCTGTTCCATCTTCAATTATCTACTAAAGGAAGGTCTGAAAACAATATTGCAAAAGGATCAAGTAATTGGTACAGTCCGACATCGAACCTAACTTGGAGAAAAGGGTCTGAAAAGAAGTATACCGTGGGAGGTAGCTTATCTCGACAGAAGTGCTCGTACCCCCACTACCAGTCCTCATTCATGTCTGAGGTTATCTTCAAGATGGCCTTGATCCGGCGAAAGATCTGGGTGTTGTTGAGCTCGAAGGATGAGCTTCGGTTGGGGTTGAGATGCCTGCTCATATGGCAAAGCTTGTGCGTACGGTCCTGCAGAGGGGAGATTCGGCTATAAAAAAAGTGATCATGATATCCTCACTGCGCAACCCCAACTTATTTAGCTCCTTGATCCATTTCTCCACCTGATTCACCAAGACGCTGGATCTCCTTGGGATTCGGTTCCAAATGGTCATGTTGGGGATGCCGAGTGAGAAGGGAAGCAGCCAAATCTTGTCCACCTCGGTATCGTTCTTCACATAGAAGAATGTCTTGGCCCATCCCTTGCAGGACTCTAAGCTAGTGACTCGGGGAAATACAGAGTGTTTGCAAGGTTAAATGGAAGCCTCTCCGCACTGAGTTCGAGATTTGTCGACGGGGGCAGTTTTTGGATCAGGGATGACACTAGCCCTAAAGCCGAAGAACTTGTACCATATATGAACGGAGGTACAAAGGTCGAGGTAACCCTCAACTCCGAAAGCAAAAGAGGATAGCGAGGTAATGGCGTTAGCCGGAAGGTAGTGGGGTTGGAGAGAAAAAGTAGTCATGAACTCACGGAAAAAATCACTAACGGGAAGGCCAAATCCGCGTTGGAAATGCTAAAGGAAAACAACAAACTCACCTGGATTTGGAGAGGGAATGATCTCCTCGCAGGGGAGGCGGCAAGAAACCTCGGCGGGGATGTGGCAGGTCCGATACAGCCAATCGATGTCATCATGGCAGACACAGGAACCGGCCCAGGTGCCGTGCTCGTGGGCCTTGCCGTACTCTTCATGTTCTTCAACGATGATGACCTCCTCCGATTCAGTCATCTCTAGGTCTTCGCCTTCGCGGATCCAATATGAGGCAAAGGCTAGAGGTTTGGATTGGCACAGACCCGTGGCGGCTACGAGAAGCGGAGCAGTGCCATGGGTATGGCGGAGAAAAGCAATAACAGTGCACGACAGCAGCGGCGTTGTGCTAAGTAGAAGTGGTGGCGGCGGTGGTGCTCAGAAGAAGAAGAAGCAGAAGAGGAAAATGCGCAAGCGAGTGGGGAAAATGGCCAAGGGCATCCCTCACCACGTATTTAACCATGCCCCTGATGTGGGTAGTTGGATCAAACGATGCAGCGGGCCACATGGTGTGGCCGTGTATCTGCGGAATCCACCAATCAACAACAGGCCATAGGAGGAGCCACATGGTGCGGCAAATCCCATGACGTGACGTGGCATTGCGGTTATCGAAGGGGCGCCAAGACGTGACGTTCGCAGCAGCTATTCCTGACAACATGGACAGTAATAGCCACAGTAACTAGCGCACGCCCTTAGAATGAGGCAAAATGATGATTACCCTCCACGTAGGACATGGGGAAGCGTACGCAGGAAGGAAGAGATCAAAATGGGTAACTCGGATCTGAGAAGATAACTTGGCCAGCGAGGGATACCTCAGAATGAGCCACGGGAATGTCAAGTCACAAAAGTATGAAAGTCGAGTCACCGAGTAACTCAGCAAGAGGAACAACGAATCAAGTAGGTTGAACCTGTTGTGGCCTTAGCATCTGAAGTTGCTAAGACCGCACCAGCTTCGAGGACTAATGTTGGGGGGATAACCCTGGGTAGGGTCATGCTGGGGTATAATGGCCTTGATAGCCGAGTTGCTAGGTCAAAGCGTAAGCTAGCCGAGTCATCTCAAGGCAAGCCAACTTATGGCAGACCCGGTCCGGAAGGAGTTCATCCAATCTTACCTCGGCCGACAGAAAACATATGTTGGTAGCCTCTTTGTTACTAGTATGCAGGTACCCATAGTGCCGAGTTAACCGGGCCTAAGCCGGGTTACGACTTAGCTTACAAGGGAAGGAAGGAATCTTCTTAGTCAAAGGTTTTCTTTCTCCACTATAGCATGAGCACAGGGGACAGAGGGAATGACTAGCGAGTACAGGCCGACAAAGGTGACGTTGCCTATGTCGGGTGACGTTGGCTATGTCGGGTGACACCGCACTGCAGAGGCGCTCATAGAGGATTACGCTATGAGTCCAGATCATCTTAGACAGAGAAAAGAGGAGCACCTCTTTACTATTTTGGGAGAGGCATATTCGGAGAATATGCCTTCCACGTATGCCCTAACTTGTAACCTGGGGTACCCTATATAAGGAGCACCAGGGCCTCCATAGACAGGGTCGGCCATTTTTACTAAGGGAAAACCCTAGATAGTTGTGTTGGTAGTTGAGAAGTTGATACTGTTCCTCCCCAAGAACAACTTAAGGAGCCCTTGTAATCCACCATTGATCTAGTGAATACAACTCGGCTGTGTGTGGAATAACCACACAATCCCTCCCTGAATACCTCTAGTGCACATTGGCCCCATCTTTATCTTATACATGGCATCTGCCGTGCCACCACCATGACACAAACTGATGGGAAAGCGAGGGGAAAGGGAGAAGGTAGCGTAAGTGGACACACACCTCGCGAAGAACACACGCAAAACTCACATGTTAAAAGTCCATCCCACTGGCACCCACTGGTCCGATAGAATCCTCGTGAGGAAAGATTGGTCAACATGCTACCTTCGATCCCAAGAGGAGAGGAAAGAACACCTTGGAGAGGGTCTTGACAACTACGCTCACGCACTCGCAAACGTAGGCCTTGTACAACTATGGATGCGTGATGCAAACTCCAATGAGGTTGGTGACGATAGTCGGTCCCTGATGACTGCAAGTGCGAAGACCAATTGTAGGTAGCTTCGAAGTAAATATATCGAACACACAGAGAGCTATTGGTTAAGGTCTTTGTGCCCCTTGCTACTCTCTACCAAAGTATACTTATAAGTTGTCTTTTATCACAAGTAAAGGGTGTTTCAAAGGTTTATGGTTGTTTGCAGAAAAGTAGTTAGAAAATAAAATAAAACAAGTAATGAGATTGTATGAAAGCGTGGTTGAACTCAATAGTGATAAAATGTTCTCAGGGTTGTAGGATACACCACTAGCATAGTATTATTGTTATATATATAATCAAGATAAAAAACTCCTTGTGTCATGATATGTGTGGAGAGAGCCCCATAATAAGATGTTCACGACAAGGCTCGTAGGAAGCCACTTTGTTGAGCCAAGTGTGAGGTCACCTCTAAATAACCACTTCGATCCGAGAGAAATTCACCCATAAAAACCACTACAATTAAGGGTTTCCCCATGGATATCATAATTAGCTTAGGGACTCCCTCTTTAATCCCCCTTTGACCGTGTAGGTTACGAGCCAGCGCCAAACTATCACGGGGCATTCCGGGTATGCTTCCAAGACATGTCCAAATGTTTTCTCCCTCCCTTTAGTCCCGAAGGCAAATGATATGTGGCCGACTACGCATACCATCTAAAGATAGAGATCAAACACAAATCATAATTATATCATAGACAAGTAAGTCATACAGACACAAGAATATATCATCTTTATTACAAGTTCATAATTGTGCTAGGGTTTCTCCATCTCCCCAAGAACAAAGGAACTACTCACTCATGGAAGCAATCAACAATATCATCATAATCAAATGAATGGATTAAAATATGGGGGTAGATCTAATGCAAACCACAATTGGATCTAGAATTACAAAGAGATCTAATAGATGAAAGAACGAGTAATAGTGGTGATGAAGATGCTGCGGTTGATGATGAAGGGGATGATGTGCTGTCCTCCAATGATCCATGGATCAGCATGGATTTTGCACCGGCCAAGTACCTCCTTCAGATACCTCTCGGATGTGGTGTTTCTTGGTTTCTAGTGGCTTTGAATGTCAGATCTTATTCTCGTCTTCGCTAGAGACAAGTATTTGACGAGGCAGTCGTGATGGCGCCTGGCACGGGCAGACGGTATGGGCGGGCTCCGCTTATACCAGTGGCCGTTAACAGTGTTGATTACTCCTCTACGATTGGTATTCTTCCAGGACCGAAGGAAAAATCATAAAATGACTTTTATCAATTATAAATATCATATAATTACACAATATGACAGCTCTAATTGATGTGTTCATATATGACTCCATGATTTGGGATCCCGTTGAAACAAGAATGAAATAGTGTGCGTGGGCAAAGTGAAATACAAAAATCCCTACTATATTTATATAAAAAAGGTAAATATGCTTCAAATTTGGACGCATCAGTCCCCTTGGTAAAGGGGATGAGGCAAAACTAGAGATTCCACAAAGAGGGCTGTCTTTAGTCTATATCATATGCCTAAGGGATACCTGAGGGGTGGGGGCTCTATTTATAGGCCAGCCACTAGAATGGGGGTAGTTTAGGAAAAGGGGTAAGTAAAGGGAATATTCTAGGGCATCAAACTCAGATCCGTGCGCAGACAGGCATTTTCGGCGATAAGTCCGGCGTGCCAGATCTGCAGCCGAGATTTCTGGTCGTCGCCGGATATTTCGGTCGTTTGCCAGAAAGGTATACAGAAGTGTGTTCCGGCGGGTACTCCGGTTCGCTGCTTGGTTCATTGGTTTGGTCGATGCGGGATCCGGTCCACCGGTTCTGGCGCCGGATATTCTGGCAGTGGATTCGGTGGCACGAAGACATTCGCCGGTTTGGCTCTGCCTCTTCTGACTTCTCTTCCAAGCCTCCATCTTGTCTAGCGTGAGTCCTCGAGCTTCCTCCCTTGTCTCCGTTCTTGTCGGTGTGAACCTATCATGGTCATAGGAAGGAGTATGAAGTAGTATACCATTTAATAGGGTAGGAAGTGGGCTCGCATAGAGGAACAAATTCACCTTTGGAGTCCATGACGACTTGGCATAAGTTGGAGACCTTGATGTGGTAACGACCGTAGGTCGAGCTACATAAGATAGCAAGGCTTGTCCAACACCTTATGATTCTAGTATGAAATTACGAAAGAATACGAAGGAACAAACATATCAGTTGAAATATTCACCAATTGTTGGATCTCTCATGTACTTCATAAGGGCTACCAGACCCATTATCTCTTTTGATGCAAGCAAGTTGAGTAGGTTCATGTCTAAACCAGGTATTGATCATGTACTTGAAAGGGTCATTGATATCTATGTGGTACAATGAGCTATGAGATTCACTATTTAGGACACCCTGATGTGCTTGAAGTATATAGTGATTCAAATTGGATATTTGATGTTTATGAACTATACACCACAAGCAGGTATGTATTTACCCTTGTTGGTGGCACAATGTCATGGAGGTCTCGTAGACAGACCATATTGACGAGGCCAACCGTGGAAACAAAACTTACTACTTTAGACATAGACATTGTGGAGTTTTTGATGGACTCGACTATGATTGAAAAATCTATGTTAGCGATACCTTTTAATTGTGACAATCAAACTATTATTATCATAGTTAACAATTCTAAGGATAATGTGAAGTCATTAAGACATCTGAAGAGACATTTGAAATCTATCAGGAAATTGAAAAAATCTGGAGTAATAACTCTTATCTATATTCAAATAGATAAAACCTAGAAGATTCCTTTACAAAGGAACTATCACGAAATGTGATAGAAAGTGCATCAAGGGAGATGGCATTGAGACCCATGGATGTCACAACATAGTGGTAACCCAATCAATGTGATTAGAATCCTGTGAATTAGGACCTGAAAAGAACAAACTAGTTGTTTGACCGAGGAGAGTATTTGTAACCCTCTCTATGTGAAGATGCATAACACTTAGAATCTGCAAGGCCTATTATCGACATGCCTTAAGGTGTTTCTATTGCTTAACTAGTAAATATGTTTTCCTACATGTCATTATTGAAAGGACACAGCTATATGAGTCCAACTATTAAACATCACAGTTTATGAAACTTGGGTGATCTCAAGTAAACTTATGAACAGACTCGGGAGTACGACATATATGATCCACCCGTAGGATATGCTACTAGCAGCCGAGTACTAGTTATGATTTTGAGTGAAATCTATTCGTACCAAACTTGCAATTCAAAGTTTGTCCAGTGTTTAAGTTATTGATAGACGTATCTCAAGACTCACTACAAAAATACCACCCATACCCGATGGATTTTTTGGGGTGCAATAAGCAAAAAAGAACAGGCAATAGTTGGTTATGCGGCGGATGAGCTTTGGCAGCACCATTTTTTCTCGGCGGCCACTTATACATCCTGGCACAAATGGTAGCAGCTGATGCTGGTGCTATGGTACATGGACGGGGAAGGTGGTGGTTTTTAGCAACTCGCTTGACCAATGGAGGCATTCCCAATATCCGCCACTCATTTCAAGCGCCATTAATTGTTGATATCTGCTGGAGAATGGTCAATCACTACCCGCTGACTGGTTAGGCTTGTCTAGCTATCAGGTCCGAACCACCACTACTTACCCTACCGAAACTGACGTATGGGCTCTATGAACAAATTTGTCCCATGTTACTGGACGCACGTGTTATATAGCCCATAAAGAAAACACTACATATCACCAATAGCCCACCATGTTTCCTATATAATATAGGGAGTCCTTAGTCCCCATTATCTCAACTCCTCTCTCCGTACGGCACCGTACCCACTCTCTTGGCAATGCAAACCCTAGATCTGAACATAGTCATTTCCAAAAATATCCTAAGATGTCGCCAACTCCCATCTCTACTAATGTTGGCCCTCCCAAATGCGTGATGCCTCACAAGCTCTACCAATCCGACCCAGCCTCCGCGCTAGAGTCCTCCGAGCCTAAGGTTCTTTCTCTATCGATCTGCTATTGGATCTTGTTATTTCTCTAATCGATCTACTGTTGGATCTTGGTCTTTCTCTAATCGATCTGTTGTTGCAGCATGTTCTTTCTCTAACCGATCTACTATTGCATCATATTCTTTATCTAATTGATTTGCTATCTCTTTCAGATCCATGGCAACACGGTCAGTGTAGCTCTTGCGAAGGTGTATGGACATGTCGTTGTCGTCGGCGCCATGAAAGCATCATAGTTGGAGCATGGTGGCCCTATTGCTGCATTTGTCACAGTAGGTTGTTAGCATAATAGAGAGGCGCTCAAGATTAGATTAGGTAAATTCCTCCACTTATCCTTAACAGTGAAAGAATTAAAAGTTAGTTATAGATATATTTATTTCTTTATTTTCATAATTTTCTAGAAGAGAAGTTGAATACAAGGATTAGATCCTTGTAAGAAGTGTAGTGTAATGTGATGTAATAAATATCGTCTCAATAAAATTGAATTTTTTATTTGATTGCAATTTCCTTCCTAAATTAATGATTGTTAAACTCTGTACTTTGATTAATGGTACTATAATTAATTATATATATCTGTGATGTTGTACAAACCATGGCATTCGCAAATACGTGACACGACACTGAAGTTCTGTCATCTTGAGTAATGTAACAAGACACATCCACTGCTGTGTCGCAGAATCCCTAACTCGGCGGATCACGTTTTTTCGAGCCAAAAAGTCCACTGCTGTTGCACAATCCCCGAAGAAGTTATCCCTGGTGGCTTTTTTGTCACGCTAGCGCGAGCGTGGCGACTAAGACTATACCTCGCCATCTATAAGCGCCAACGCCTGATCTGCATGTTTTAGTGACTCGAGGCAGAAGTTTGGATTAACAATATCTACTAAAATACTAGTATATAAACAAATAGTAAGGATTCACAAATCTTCAAATGAGCATTAAAGATCGGGTGGGAGATTGTTAGAAATAATGGGCTAAATCGTTTGGTCCCTGTGTTATTTCAGATTTTCTCTAAATCCCAAAAGACATGTGTGTGGAAGCCCATATGTGAAGCATCCCAAGTTGGTGGCAGCTCACATGTGTGTGGCAAGAGGAGTGAGAGCTAAAGATTAGTCCCACATAGAAAGTTGGAGGAGAGTTGCACCATATTATAAGGTGGAGTGTCTCACCACTTGGTAAGTGATGGGGATATGCCAAATGGGGTATGCCCAGAAGGACGTTTCGACTGGACCAGGGGACTTGCGAGTGGGCCTGTAGGACGGCGACTGGAAAGTGACTGAAAGGAAGCCTGGCGAATAGAAGCTGGAGGCCCAGAAGTGTAGCTGAAGCCTACTCGGATTAGGTCAAATCCTCCAAGTCCTTGACTGATTCGGTTGTATATCTGTAAACCCTAGCGAGGTACCCCCTATATAAGCCTCCCTAGGGTTCCCTTTGTACTCACGTTCCATCATACACCCCATCCAAGAAGTTCGCTGCCTAGCTGCCGAGCTCGCCACCCCTGTAACTCACTCGCTGATAATATAATCTAGCAGGAGTAGGTCTTTACCCTACGGGGGGCCGAACCTAGGTAAACTCATGTGTCTCAGCCCTCATCTTGCTCCGCGGATGGTCGCCCGCTCTTGCCCTCAATCCTATCAATCGCTACCCCTGGTAGCGACTGTCCTGGTCATTCCCACGATAGTAAGTGAGTTCGAAGAAAAGTTCTACATGCGTGCTCCTCCTCCTCTGAAGCAGCTCACCCGCTCGGCCATCACGCCGCGGTTTGCGGAATGAGACGAGCTTATCTTGTTCACTGCTCAAGAAAACTGATGCAGTTCTGACAAACATGTCAATAGTTAGGCGGTTCGGATCTTCATGGGCTCAACCTGAATGTGCACTACGCCAAGCTGCTCTATATATACGCCTATGTGGCTTCCACCATGGACGCACCAAAAGCAATCTAGGGTTTTGGCACCTCTCTGCTTGCACCACCACTATAGTCTACTGTTGAAAATATAAGCAATAATCCATATGATTTAATCCGAACAAATAATCGACAAAGCATGATCATACATGTAGCAATTAAATAGATCATGCAAACTAATATAGTAGATAAACAGATTACATCTAAACAAGACAAACCAATTATATCTATACCAATCGCTACAAATAGACACTCTAGCATAATCAGAAAGAGATGAATTGAGATCACATACGGTATAGCGGCGGTGGCAGCAGCGTCGTCGATGTAGAGGTTGTTAATATATGGGAAGAAGTCCTCGTCAGGGAAGGAGTCGTACGTGATGGTGTCAGTAGTCACGCGGAAGCGTTCCCTAAAAACATAATCACCCCTCACCTGTGTAGGTTCACAAGAAGGCGGGGTTCTAGAGGCCTACAGTCCCGATCTGCAGTGCACGCCGCAAGCCGAGATGGGGAAGACGAAGGCAGCGACACAATAGACTGGATGGAGACGTGTGTGGTAAGGGATGCTGATTAGGTTTAGCACATACGCTTATATATCACAACTCAGGCAGATCGTGGGACTCAACCCACGTTCGAGTCGGTAACAGCCCACGTCCCATAAAGATTGGAAACGGCTGACTAATTAACGCGTCTATTAATAACTCGTAATTAATCTATGATTAATTTTCCCGACTAGCAAACATAAAGCTCGGCTCGGCGAGATTCCCGCAACCCGCGACGTGCGCGTGCGTCATGACGAGGTGAGGCGAGGCGAGGCGAGGCGGGCGGCGTCGAAGGAGGAGTGCGCGAGAGGTGCTCTTCTTCTCACACCTTAGTGAGTGGTGGAATAGCCTAGTATATAAGGAGGTGTAACTGTCACTCAACTAGCAATGTGGGACTAAACTTTGACACCACTAGCACAGCTATATGCTGCCATGCACAAATGGGCCAAAGAGAATTTCAAAAAATTTCTAATGGGCCAACAGCCCAAAACTCATCAAATTCCAACAATCCCCCACAAAGTCTCATTGGCACATCACCTCATTTCCATTCCAGAATATTGTTTTATATACTGGTGTGTAGTGGAGACTGTTAAGTTGAACTTCCATGTTAAACTTTATGCTATACTAGCTAGCAACTTGAATAGTGGACTATGCCTTGAACTACAAGTTTTCTGCACACTAGTTTCACACAAAATCTAGACCAATATAGGGCTATCGAAGTGCTTCTCCGCGGTTTGGATCTTATGCGTCATACTCCAGGGCCTTTCATGAGTTTATTAGAGAGCACCCAACTCTCACGGACTGCGACGTTTGACAGTCAGACTCATATAGGTGTGTTCCTCGATAGATGTTTTGCAGGACAACATCTCTGTTTAGAAAAGCCACTTGGAACACATTAAGATAAATATCAACTTGCCATGCAGAATAAGAGAGTATTGCATCTTTATGGAGATGTAAATATAATATATACATACTCTCCTCTCAGCTGATCAACAGCTTGTCTCCCAGCTCTAATTCACGAGATCTCCGATCACATAGAGTGGGTTACCACTACGGACAACTCATTGTGTGGGTCTCAAACCCATCTCCCTCGATGCATTATCTATCACATTATGTGATAAACCCTTTATGAAGGGATCTTCTAAGTTCTTTGATGTTTGGATATAATCCAATGCAATAACTCTAGAGTTTCTCAGTTTCCTGACAGATTTCAATCTCCTCTTCACATGCCTTGATGACTTCATATTATCCTTAGAATTGTTTACTTTAATGATCATAGTTCATCAGGATGGCGGGTATTGGTTTTTCAACCATAGGTAAGTCCATCAAGAGCTCACGAAGCCACTCTGCTTCAAAAGTGGTTGTGTCTAATGATGTGTGTTTTGCTTCCATAGTTGACCTCGTTAAGATGGTCTACTTGCCAGACTCCCAGGAAACATCACCACCACCAAGTGTAAACAAATAACCACTTGTGGACTTAATATCATTAGCATTAGATATCCAGTTTGAATCATTATAACCCTCAAGTACTCGAGGATACCCAATATAGTGAATACCACAACTCGTAGTGCCTTTCAAATAGCACAAAACTCTCTCAGCAGCATACCAATGATCATCTCCAGGCTTTGACAAAATCGACTCAGTTTTCTTAGAGCAAAGGAGATGTCAGGTCTCGTAGCGCTGGCTAAGTACATGAGCGAGCCAATAATTTGAGAATATCTCAATTGATCTTTAGCATTCCTTCGATTATTTTAAATTAGAACACTCGGATTATAAGGCGTTGGAGAAGACTTGTAGTCAGTATACCCAAAGCGACTCAATATCTTTTCCACATAGTGGGACTGAAGCAGTGTAATCCCACCATTGTTTTCCTTCAGTAGTTTGATGTTTAAGATTACATCAGCCACTCCCAAGTCATTCATCTCAAAGCAGCGATATAGGAACTCTTTGACCTCCTCAATAACAGTGAGGTTGGTCCCGAATATCAATATGTCATCGACATAGAGACACATAATAACTCCCTCGCCCCCACCATGGTGATAGTACACACACTTATCTGCTTCGTTTACAACAAAGACTTCAGCGGTTAAAGTTCTTTCAAACTTCTAGTGCCACTACTTAGGAGCTTGCTTAAGACCATATAAAGACTTCACTAACTTACACACCTTTCCTTCTTCATCATGTACTACAAATCCATCAGGCTCCTCTATATACATTTCCTCATCTAGCTCTCCATTTAGGAAAGCTGTCTTAACATTCATTTGATGAATGAGAAGACCATGTGAGCCAGCTAAGGATAGTAGTACTCGAATAGTGGTCAATCTGGCTACATGTGAGTAGGTATCGAAGAAGTCTTCACCTTCTTTCTGGGTATAACCCTTGGCTACAAGAAGTGCCTGGTACTTTTCAAAAGTACCATCAGGTCTAAGCTTTTTCTTAAACACCCACTTACATCCTACAGGTTTGCACCCATAAGGACGATCAGTAACCTCCCAAGTTCCATTAGCTAAGATAGAATCCATCTCACTATGGACAGCTTCTTTATAGTAGTGAGCATCTTGAGATGCATAGGCTTCTGAAATAGAAGTGGGAGTATCATCCACAAGGTACACAATGAAGTCACCACCAAATGACTTTGTAGTCCTTTATCTCTTGCTCCTTTTAGGAGCTTCATTGTCGTCCTACACATGATCATCATAATGTTCTATCGGCATAGCGGGTTCAAGAATTATAACAAATTCCTTACTAGATGAACTAGTCATCTCCTGAGTTGATGAGCTAGACATACCTTTCATGGGAAAGATGTCCTCAAAGAAAGTCGCATCATTCGACTCCATAATTGTAGCAACATGCATGTCGGATACCTTAGATTTTACTATCAAAAATCTATAGCCAATGCTATGAAAATCATATCTCAGAAAAACACAATCCACGGGTTTTTGGTCCAAACTTTCACTTCTTGGTTATCGGAATATTGAATTTCGCCAAACATCCCCATGTTCGTAAGTAAGAGAGTTTAAGCCTTTTCTTCCCCCATTCCTCAAATGGAGTAATGGTTTTATCCTTTACGGGAACACGGTTTAGGACATGACACGTAGTCATTAGTGCCTCCCCCTACCATTCCTTGGAAATACCAAATGTATCTAACATGGCGTTAACAAAATCAGTTAGAGTGCGGTTCTTTCTTTTGGCCACCCCATTTGACTGAGGTGAGTAGGGAGGCGTCCTCTCATGGATAATACCATGTTCCATATAGAATAGATCAAATTCATTTGAAAAGTACTCTCCACCACGATCCGACCTTAGCCGCTTGATTTTAAGATCAAGTTGGTTTTCTGCTTCAGCTTTGTAGTTTTTCAAGTAATTCAAAGTTTCATATTTAGATTTCAGAAGATAAATGTAGCAGTATCTAGTGGAGTCATCAATCAACATCATAAAGTATCTTTTCCACCTCCTGTCAACACACCATTCATCTCACAAAGATCTGAATCTATAAGTTCTAGTGGTGCTAAGTTTCTCGGTTCCGAAGGCGTATGAGACTTGTGGGGTTGCTTTTCTTGCACAAAAACTTGGCACTTGGAACCTTTGACAGTGGTAAATTTTGGAATTAAACTCATATTGGCTAGCGGCGTCATGCAACCAAAGTTAATATGACAAGGTCGTGAATGCCAAATATTGGATTCATCATCATTGCAAACATGATTAATAACTTTAGTACATGAGTCTGACAAAGATAAGTGGAACATACCTCCACACTCATAACCCTTTCCAACAAATTGTACATACTTAGAAATTACAACTTTATTGGACTCAAACACCAACTTAAAACCATCTTGACATAGAAGCGATCCGCTGACGAGATTCTTATTGTTGGAGGGAACGTTGTTGCACATTCTTAAGATGTATGTTCTTCCCTAAAGTAAACTTCAGATTTGCCGTACCAACAGCATGTACAGAAGCACGTGAGCCTTTTCCCATCAGCACGGAGGAAGTCCTTGCGACCTGATAAGAAGAAAACATGGAAATATCACAACATGTGTATTAGCACCCGTGTCAATCCACCATTCAGGATAATGACATACTGAAAGGATAGTAGGTAAAATACCGTACCCAACTTCCTTCATCTTAGTATCGTTAATAACAACATTAGTGGTCTTGCCGCTGTTCCCATGTTGCCGCTTGTCAAAGCGATTAGGGCAGCTAGGAGCCCAAAGATCAGGATCACCACAGACGTGGCAAGAGCCTTTCTTCTTATCATTTTTCCTCTTAAAGTTGGTTGAGTGAGTGTCCTTGTTCTTGCCATCAAACTTCCCTTTGCCATCTGATTTGTTCTTATTCTTGAACGTGTGGGATTGGAAGTTTTTCTTCTACACCAAATTGGCACTAGAAGCTCCCTCAAAGCCTCGAGCACATGTGTCCTTTCCTCTTGACTTCTCATCTACATGAAGAGATCCACTGAGATCCATAATAGAAAACTCTTGTCTCTTATGTTTCAGAGAAGTAGCAAAGTTCCTCCACATGGGAGGAAGCTCGGCAATAATGCCTCCGTCCACAAACTTGTCCGGTAAGGTACACTTAAACTACTCGAGTTCTTTGGCAAGTGATTGTATCTCATGAGTTTGTTCAATGACGGAGCACTCATCAACCATCTTATAGTCAAAGAATTGCTCCATGACATACAACTTAGTGCCAGCGTCTGAAACCCCAAACTTGGCATCGAGTGCATCCCACGTGTATTTGCCATTACCAAATGACATATATGGGTCAACAATGTTGTCCCCAAAAATACCGAATAGAGCTTCCATAAACATGGTATCGTCTTTCTTAAAAGCCGCTTCTTCAGGTTTGCTAAGAGTGGCGCTATAGTAGTTTAGGTTTTCAAACCATATAATTGCTCTCGCGCGCCATCTCTTATAGTGCATACCTTCAAACGAAGGCGGCCTAGTAGCCGCGACTACACCAGTGGAATTCAGTTTCCTATAATCGGGTTTTTGGATTGTTGAAAATATAAGCAATAATCCATATGGTTTAATCCGAACAAATAATCGACAAAGCATGATCATACATGTAGCAATTAAATAGATCATGCAAACTAACAGAGTAGATGAACAGATTACATCTAAACAAGACAAACCAATTACATCTATACCAATTGCTAGAACTAGACACTCTAGCATAATCTAAAAGAGATGAATTGAGATCACATACGGTATAGCGATGGCAACAACAGTCATGGCGGTGGCAGCAGCGGTGGCAGCAGGGTCGTCGACCATGTCGTCGATGTAGAGGTTGCTGATGTCCGGGAAGAAGTCCTCGTTGGGGAAGGAGTCATCCGTGATGGCGTCAGTAGTCGCGCGAAAGTGCTCCCCAAAAACCTGCTCGCCCTTCACCCGTACATGTTCACAAGAAGGCGGTGTTTCGGAGGCCTACTGTCCCGATCTGTGGTGCACGCCGCAAGCCAGGATGGGGAAGACGAAGGCGGCGGCACAATAGACTGGATAGAGACGCGTGCGGTAAGCGATGCCGATTAGGTTTAGCGCAGACGCTTATGTAATGCAAGCCAGGGAGATCGTGGGACTCAGCCCACGTCTGAGTCGGTAACAGCCATTGTCCCATAAATATTGGAAACGGCTAACTAATTAACATGTCCGTTAATGACTCGTAATTAATCTATGATTAATTTTCCAAACTAGCAAAAACAAAGCTTGGCTCGGCGAGATTCCCGCAACCAGCGGTGCGCTCGTCATGGCAAGGCGAGGCGGGCGACGTCGGAGGAGGAGTGCGCGAGAGCTGCTCTTCTTCTCACACCTTAGTGAGTGGTGGAACCGCCTAGTATATAAGGAGGTGTAACTCTCACTCAACTTGCAATGTGGAACTAAACTTTGACACCACTAGCACAACCATATGCTACCATGCACAAATAGGCTAAAGAGAATTTTATAATTTGTCTAATGGGCCAACAGCCCAAAACTTATCAAATTCCAACATCTACTACATCCCAAACATCGATGTGCACCCGCAAATGGCAGAGAGGGTCTACAGAATCACTCTCCTTTGTGATCATGTATGGGAGAGAGCGAATAAGGTTTTTAGAAGCACCACGAGTCGTCTATCATCCAAGTCAGGTGGTAATGTGTACCTCCATCTCCTTCTATCAGTCTTTAAGAACATTGATGTGAATAACGTCATCGCTACAACACAGCCACTTTATCTGCATACCATCATCTCCTTTTATCGTTCTTCATGAATGTTGTCGTCAACAACTCCATCACTACAACCACGTTCACCTCATCTGCAACCGATCAGTCGTATACCACGAACCGATTGTTATACTATGGCTATTTTGGCGTATGCACTGCTACTGTTCATGTTGAATAATAGATCTACTATGTTAGAGTTTCAAGTAGTTATCATAGTCATGGATTATATTTTAAAATTAACTAGAAAAAGAGTCTGTGTGTTCCAATGGGATAAGAATAAATCAAGCATGCTAGGTTTGAAGTATATCTTGATTTTGAATGCATATTTCCCACTACTCAACAATTCAAACAAAAGTCTATACCTAATATTATAATAGGAGGAATGGAGGAACGCTTCTTGTCCGTAGTTGCCAGAAAATTGGGTCGATCGGGTCGAGGAACAGAGTCGTGGTACGTGGTATGCTGCATCTTCAAACAAGTATTGATGCAAGGTACCCTTCTTTGGTACGATGGTTTGGGACGTGGGTCATGACCCGGATTAATCTGGGTCAATAACGTGGTCGATACACTTCGTACATACATCTTTTAACATATTCTAGCATGTGAAAGGTAAATAAAACAGTGGCCTAAATAGCCCATTACAGCCCAGTCCAATGATAACCCTACAGGACACGTATTGATATCCTTCCTACCTCCTCTCCTTCTAATCTCCCAGGATCGCACGAGGTTGTTTCGGGTCACGTCCCGCGAGTCAAACCCCGTCGACCCCATCTTGTTCCCAACCCTCGATCGGGTCGATCGACCCCGGGACATGGAACACGGCATCAATCACGTTATGTTACATCCCAAAATTCTCAAGGAAAAAAACTTTTTGAATTGGAAAAACTCACTTTATTATAAGTAGCCATATATGCAAAAAGGTGTGGATTAAGTTTTAGTTTTAGTATTTGAATGAATGTTTACAAAAATAAAAATCATGAAGCATTTCATTACATCCATGCAAAATTCTCAAAAATTGAATCCAAATCCTAATATCTAAATCCGATAGTTAACTTGCCCAAATGTTCATATAAGGAATATATAGAGATTTATGAAACCACCATCTTCAAACAAGTCAAAATGTTATAAATATGATTCTATAATAATCTACTAAATTTTATAAAAATTTAGAAACAAAAATCATATCATTTGGAGTTCGTATACAAAAGATATAAAGAAACTATCAAAATAGAAAAAAAACACTAATGGGCCAACCGACCGACCCACTCAGCTGACCAAACCAGCCAGCCACGCGCACCCGAGGATCCATCCCACGGTTGCTTTAAAAAGCGTGCGAAATTTACTCTTTTAAAACTATCTCTACTCAAACATCTATATCTTTTGATCTACAACTCTGAATTGACTTTTATTTGTTTCTACTTGTTTCCTACTCCAAGATCTATCTCTCCACCATTCTAAAATGCTATATAATCCTCTAGAGCCATAGTTATATCACTTTTACTTCTCGAAATCTCGAATCTACACCTTTCCGAATTATATTTCGCTTCTAAACCTATCTAAACTTCGTCGGATGCCTTTGGCTTCAACACAAAAGTTATGGATCTCGTTGAAATCTTTCAATTCTGACAAACCTCACCTCTTGTCATCCACCACAGGCGGAGAATTTGGCAAAGCAATATTTTAGATTTGATGGTGTAATTCTAAGTTTTTCTCGCGCTCGTTTCTTCAAATCCAAATTCTTCTGTTGAAAAGGTAGATCTAATGATTCTCCACAACTTTCATGTTGAAAGTTTCTCGATTTGATCTACGGATTTGTCTTTCTAACACAGAGCTGCTTCTAATCTTTTTTGAGGCAAAATCGAGCTGATTTGGAGCCAACTTCTCTCCAAGCCACCAGATTCTATCCCGACGGTCCAGATTCAATCGTCCCAGTCAGCTGCCTCATCACTGCCACATAGTCACGAAGTCAGCGTCTATTTCCAGTCAGCTTGCACGGTCAACCTGTCCCGTCAGCCGAATATTCTGTTCGAATTTAAAATTGCAGATTATAGATCTAATTTGTAAAATCCATAAGAAATTCATACTATGTCCAAAAGTTGCAAATAATATATCAAATTGAAGATAATTTCATGTAGTTTAATAATATCAGATGAGATATAAATTTTGCACTATAGTTAATTGGTAATTAATTAAATATTTTTATTGAATTTTTGGAGTAATAAATTCATAGTAAATTATTCATAGCTCCGAAAACTATAAGTAATATGTCCCTGGATTCACAATTCTGTATATATTCTGGGTCCGGCCCTAGATGTGTTGTTGGTCGGGGTAAACTGTTTAAATAATTTAAACTCTTTTAAGGAATAATTAAATTATAGAAAAAGATCTACAGCTCCGTTTAGGGTGAATCCAATTGCTACTACTCATATTAATGTCCTCTATTTAGTACACTTTAGGTTTGAATTTAATACGGCAATTAGTATAGAAGTTCCAATATAACTATTAAAACTCCTCTATTGATGATTAAGAATTAATAATAAATACCCTAATGCATTAAATGATTCTCTACATGCATTATGTGATCTAGTATTGTTTAGAGAACTAATTACAACCATTGTGACATATTAAATCAGCATGCATGCATTTTATCATCATTGTTTTATTGTACTGTGCATAATTGCAATGTTTTGAATGATGTATTGTTGTGCCTTGTTTCAAACGTTAGATTGCGAGGAGTGCAACTACTATGATCGCAATTGCTATCATTGCAAGTATTGTGATTGCAAGTATTTTGAGTGCGACGAGTGAAAACATTATATTTATGAGGACTATCTAATCGACTACATCTACAACACAGGCAAGTGGCACTATCATAAATGTCCCACTTATTTTCCTATGCATTATAGTTGCTTTTAGTAGAAGTGCATGTGTAGGAAATATTTTTGGTACTATATGGTATGTTATGTCCTATTTAGGATATTCTCTTGTATCTTGCTTAGTGGAGACATCATAGTTGTAGTGTGCTTAGCCCTGCTATAGATTTGGGGTGGAATATCATGTTATGAGTATTATGAGGTATTACGAAAAAAGATATGTTTTTATATAATAAAATATGTACTTAATGAAGCACCTGGGTGGAATGTGGATACTCAATTGTGAATAAAGTGGCAATGAAGGGGACCGTATCTTTGGCTACCTCTATCGTGTGTGCACTACAAGAATGCCACCTAGGATCATAGAGATTTGACATGTTTATCGTACAGTGGCTTCCGTATACAGCCACATGCTAATATGGGCGCTGGCTTAGTCAACTACATAGCGGAAGACCCCTACATTGGTACCTCTTCAGGTTAACTAGAATTGTGTATTGGAGGTATATCCTTGCATTGGTGCCTGTTAGACGTGCTAGCATTGTGTATTGGGGAGACTTCTATGGAAGACTTCGTCACATTCTTGAATCTAGCGGTATACCAATTGGTGTGTACTAATCGAGCGGCCACTTGTGGCGTCAAGACGATATTGTGTCATGTGGGTAAACTGTACAACTTCTGCAGAATATCTAAATCTAATAGATTAGCCATGTCCTTGGTTCTGGACAATTTCAGCAACCTGATTTTGAGGCTATGACATATCTCTCACTCACCCTTATTTCACAATAACTTAAAACTTGTTGCGAAAACTTAATTGGGTAGGAACACCTAGGAGTGAACCAGAGTGTCCTATTTATCGTATTGGAAAACTACTTTGTTACAAATGTTAGGATAAAACTATTGCTTTATGCAAATGAGCCTGAACTCCACCTAGCCAAATTAGCATGTACTTGCTAGGTATGTTGTTAACCAGTTTTGCCTACTTGCCATACATTCAATGTATTGACCATTCGTGGTTGCAACGTTTCATGTTGCAGGTTATTCTGTTTCTAAGTGATCGTTCAAAGGTCACGAGACTCCACTCAACAATTGTTTACCTGAGGCACATTTGAAGGATGGAGATCTACCTTGTATTGTTTCCACTGTAATATAATCTAAATTCTGGATCATATTCATTATACTTATGATGCATAGTTATATTTGGTATCATAGTACTGTGTGTGCTAGTGAACCTGTCCAGGGATTAGTACTATACATAGGAACTCAACCTTATCAGGTGAGGGTGTTACAAAATGGTATTAGAGCTGTAGGTTAGCTGTAGGATCGTGACCTAGGGATGGAATAGGAAATCCATATGAATTTTAGAATCTATATCATTCTATTTTCTTCTCTTCATACACTTCTTTCTAGTATCCTCTTACCACTTCAATTCTCATACTTCTACTATTAGAAGTAGACTAACACAAATATCCCTATCACTAAATGATACTTTTCCTACAAGTAAAAGAACAAATAAGATAATACAATAAATATCTCACCAAGTTTGAGTAGATATAGACCACCATGTTTATCTCTTTAGGAGATCATCGGTATCATGTTAGAGTATTGATCTTGCCAACTTATGTGGTACGACAATACTAGGTTGCTTGCTTGTTTGTTTTGATACATATTGTGTGATACCTTGTTTTGGATCTGGTATTTTTGAAACTCCAAAGTTCAAGGACTTCCGATAGGTTTCATATCATGTTAATGAAAGTAAAAGCTTAAAATTCGTGAGTTGTTTAGTTGTAGCTTTCTGCTTGAGATGTTTCACCGTGCGATTTTTAATTCCTTATTGGTAATTTGTATTGATCTCATATTTTTGGATATGTAGCATAATTACCTGTACCATATACACAAAACTTTGATAAAATTACTGACGAGTTTAAGTCGGTCAGAAAAATTTAAGAAACCTGTTGTTCTATTTTGACAGAATCTGTCTTTGATCTTAGTTGATGTTCTACTTAATCTTAATGTTGTTTCCAATGTTTATAAACTGTTTTGTGGATGATAATTACTAAATTACAAGCCTGTAGCTAAACATTACGATTCATGTATGCTTGTGTTCTGATTGTGTGTGCTTGTTGTTTAGCTTGATTGTGTGTTATATGAACTTGTTTGTATGGGCGACTATAGTTTCTTTTCTCTAGGATCTATTTTTTCCTATCTTAAACCCTTAGAGTTAGAATGATGTGTTGAAGACATGTAGAAGGATTAAGTGGAAGGTTATAAAACATAATACATCTATGAAGGAGGATAAACGTCCATCTAATGCAACAAAAAGGATATGGAAGTATGAAGTATTGCAAAGGATGTTATGTAGTAGATTGCGCAACCTCAATGTTTTGGAGAATCCATAGCTTACTTTTTGTAGTAGCTTTATGGATTGAATACATGGGAGTATACGTCGAGCATTTTTTTGTGCGCATGGAAACATCTGCAAAGAAAGTGAGGATGACCGAGTGATAAGTTGCGTGATTCACCTATCGACATGTAGGATAATAATTTGGGTGTAGATTGGATTCATCACCATTCCTACTACTATTATTATTCGCTCTTATACTATTGGATTTGTGAATCTTGAGTGCCTTTTAAACCTTAGAAAAGAGCCGACGTTGAGCCTAGACCTTAGAATGGTATGGCTTTGAACCTTTACAAAAGCATTCACTACTAAGAGTAGGAATGTATGGTAAGGATGAATCTCAACTGTGTATAATGGGTATCGTGAAGCAAACGTTCCTTAATTGCCTACCATGAGAGTTTTGCTAGTTCAAGTAGTGTTAGCCTAAAATCTACAAATCATGGAGTTTCGAAAGTCTAGGGACATTGTACCAATAAATATCCAAGGGAGAACCACTAAGAGCCAAGTGAATTATTAAGAAACAATCTAGTCAATTTTTCTTTTAAGGATGGTAGTGATGTCTACGCACTTTTATTCTTGTAGACAGTAGTTAGGCCTCCAAGTGCAGAGGTTTGTAGAATAGCAGCAAGATTTCCCTTAAGTGGATTACCCAAGGTTTATCGAACTTAGCGAGGAAGTTGTCAAAGGTATCCCTCTCAAACAACCATGCAATGAAGATACAAGAAGTCTCTTGTGTCCCAAACACACCCAATACACTCGTAAGGTGTATAGGTGCACTAGTTCGGCGAAGAGATAGTGAAATACAAGTGGTATAGATATTTGTAAGTGGTAACAGTGCCAGAAAATAGCTTCATGGTGTGGAAGAGACTAAAGGCAAAGTGAAATAAAGATGGTAGCAAGCAAACATGTAACATATCTAATTCCAAATGTTTTTTCAATGTTTAGAAACAAGTCCTAGGGGTCATACTTTCACTAGTGAACACTCTCATATAAATATCTTCTCTTTATGATACTACTCTTAATTACTCTCTAGTTGGACACTCTAATCCATGGTAGGGCTATAACAACACACCCCAAAGTTCGCTTTCCGCATCTAGATAACCCCACACTATCACCTTGAGCACTAGATGGTTCCAGCAAACATCACAATTTCATAGAAACATCCAACTCCAAATATAACTCATAACAAGTATTTGTAATCTCTAGCCTAAGTGCCACCATGGTGTGGACGCTATCACTTTCACACATGTGGGGAGAGCAGAGATCTATTAAAGCACTTGAGTAGCAAGGTAGATCTATTTGATTACAAAGCTCATGATCACAATATGATCATGCATAGAGAGAGAGTTGAACACATAGCTACTGGTAGTACCCTTAGCCTCGAGGAAGAACTACTCCCTCATCGTCATGGGAATCAGCAACGGCGATGGAGATGGTGGTGGAGATCGATGGAGATGGCTCCATGGGTACTTCCCCGTCCCGGAATAGAGACTTTCTGTCTCCTAAATCTCCCCTTCAGTGGTGGTGGCGCTACGGAACTTTTTGTGGCTGGAGGCTTGATTATTTAGGGTTTCTGCATAGGAGGCTTCTTATAGGCGAAAGGGCATGGTCGGTGGAGGCTGGAGGATCCCACACCACCTGGTGACGCGACCAGGGGTCACCCACGCCACCATATGGTGTGGCCAGGCCCTGGCCCTCCTCCGTCTCTGCTTTGGGTTCCGTGAGTCTTCCGGTAAAATATCAACTTTGGCTTTTGTCCGGTCCAATTCTGAGAATATTCATTTTTTGGCTTTTCTGGAACCAAAAATAGAAGAAAACAGGCAACTGGCACTGTGGCATCTTGGTAATAGGTTATTTCTAGAAAATATGTAAAAGTACTCCAAAGTGTGGACAAAACATAGCAAAGTAGATACTAAACAAGCATGGAACATCAAAAATTATAGATACGTTTGCAACATATCAACATCCCCAAGCTTAACTCCTGCTCGTCCTCGAGTAGGTAAGTGATAAAAAGGAATAATTTTTTAGGTGACATGCACCATCATAATATTGATCAAACCATTTACAAGAATTGAAAGCTGGGATCAAAGTACTCTAAACATGAGCATAAAAGATGAATTTCTATCAATAAGACATAGTGACTATGCATGCAACATGAAAGGATACAAACAAAGATCATGAATAATAATGCATTGAAAGACATTTGTTTGTTTCACATATATAAAACATAGCATAGTATTATTCAGCTTGTCCCTCATAGAGTAGAAAAACATAAATGCATAGGACACCTTCAAAGTTCATAAAGGTGACTAGATACAAATAGTTAAGAACAAGAAATATCAAAGTTATGAATCAATCAACAAGTCTTGGGACAATGCACATTAAACTAAGAACGGCCACTATGCTCTCTTAATAGGTGCATAAAGATAGAAGATGGAGACTCAACATAAAAGTAAAAGAAAGGCCTTCAAAGAAGGAAGCAGGGATTCAAGTCTCATAAAGAGATTCCAAAAATTATGGTACTTATTAGCTTTCATCTCTCATTGCCCCTATCATAAGCATCTTGAAGTGATTAAGGTTAAAGTGAACAAACCATGGAGTATATGCTTGACAAAGTATAAGTTGGAAATCTCATGTCCCTTGAATACGAGGGCCGCTCCTCATGCTACTCAAGTTTAGTTACCGATAAGTTCTTGTCATAGTAAGTACATGTGTATCATAGAGAACCGCCAACGGGGTACCCCTTGCCCGATGATACCGAAGAATCCCCATATCAAAATGACAAGGCAAGCAGACAACGAGCATCTCAGCAATCTTCTTATTTACCATGGGAAAATAGTGTTTTTTCTCTCTTTCCTCTATTCTCATATCTCTTTTTTTTTCTTTTTTTCTTTTTTTTTCTTTTTTTTCTCTTTTTCTCAATCTCTATCTCTTTTTTATAAGAAGAATGCTTCATAGCCAGCTCATTATGGTTATGCTGCAGGTTTCCACCATGACAGCATGAGTTAGACCGGCGGCCCATGCATTTCTCTAACACACATACATAACTCCGTGGACTTACAAGTTCCCCTTTCATTTCACACCGACGACATCCATAGACAAAAGAGCATGATATCAACTAGGTACAAAGTACAAGTGCAATGTTGAAAGCGTTCCCCACGACAGCATGGTTCTGGTAATCCCCAACATATAAGTGCAAGCATATACAACATAGATGACTGATGGCTCTATATATGGCGCTAGAAAAATGTTGGGCGGTGTTGATGTAGAGCTCGTTGGGAACCCCAAGAGGAAGGTATGATGATCACAGCATCAAGTTTCCCTCAGTATGAAACCAAGGTTTAATCGAACCAGTAGGAGAAAGGAAACACCCCAAAGGTGTTGCTAGCTGATCCTTGGCAGGGCGCGCTACCGGTGCTAGTAGCAACGTGGAGACCTACACAACACAACAATAGAACTTTGTCCCCAACCTGCGGTGAGGTTGTCAATCTCACCGTGTTTTGCAGAAAACAAAGGATTAAACGTATCGAATGGAAAGAAGTAATAGTTTGCAGAAAGTAAACACAAAGAAGTAAACAGTTTGTAGATTGTATGTAAAAGACAAGGATCGGGATCCATAGTTCACTAGAGGTGGCTCAACTTAGATAGATAACATGCTGGGTGAACAAATTACAGCGGTGCAATTGACAAACATCGAGAAAGCAATACATGCATATACTAATCATCTTGACTCCTTTGAAACTTGATTGGGCATTACAACATTATACATAGACCGCCATCCAACAACATCTATGACTAATAATCCACCTTCAGGTTATCATTCGAACCCCCTCCAGTATTAAGTTGCAAGCAACAGATTATTGCTTTACGAACTACGTGTAAAGTAAACAATACGATTGTTCTATGAACAAAGGATTGTTGTTTTCTCCCTAGTAGCAACAGCACATCTAGTACCTTAGATATTTCTGTCACTTCCCCAGATTACCAGAGGCATGCACCCACTATCGAGCATAAATACTAACTCTTTGAGTTGCTAGCATCTACTTGGCCAAGATAGCTACTAACAACAGAAAGCATGCAAGATCACAAATAACAAAGACATGATAGAATCAATAATCAATATGAAATAGCATCTCAATATCCATCGGATCCCCACAAACACAACATGTAGAATTACAAATAGATGATCTTGATCATGAACGGAGCTCACAAGATCTAGACATGAAAGCACAAAAGAGGAGAACCAGCCATCTAGCTACTACATGGATCCGTAGTCCAAGGATGAACTACTCACGCATCATACTGGAGGCTTGCATGGTGATGAAGAAGGCCTCCAAGGTGAATTCCCCCCGCCCGCAGGGTGCCGGGAAGAGCTTCAGATCCCTCCCGATCTAGGGATGGAGATGACGATGGCTACAGATTCTTTCGTGGATTTTTTATCGGGCCCATAGGGCTTTCATCCCGAGGGCATCTTATAGTCGGGAGGGGAGACTGAGGGGGTGCTAGAGGCAGCCACACCACCCCCTGGCGCGGGCCAGGCTGGGCCGCGCGACCAGGTGGTGTGGTGGCCTCCTGGCCCCTCTCCGTCTCGTATTTTGGCATCTGAAGATTTCAGGAAAAGTAGGCACTTTGGCTTTTGTCCCGTCCAATTCCGAGAATATTCATTTTCTGACTTTCCTGGAACCAAAAAGAACAGAAAACAGGCAGCTGGCACTATGGCTCTTGTTAATAGGTTAGTCCAAGAAATCATATGAAAAGTACTCCAAAGCTGGAACAAAACACAAGAAAGTGGATAAAACTAAGCATGGAACATCAAAAATTATATATACATTTGCAATGTATCAACATCCCCAAGCTTAACTCCTGCTCGTCCATGAGTAGGTAAGTGATAAAAAGAAACAATAATTTTTGAGGTGACATGCACCATCAAAGACTTGATCAAAGTATTTGTAAAACATTCAAAACTGGGATCAAAGTACTTCAATCATAATCATGAAAGACAAAGTTCTAGCAATAATACAAAGAAACTATGATGCAACATGAAAAGACACAAACAAAAGATTCATGAATAACAATGCTTTGCAAGACGTTTGTTTGTTTCACATAAAGAAAACATAGCATAATAGTATTCAGCTTGTCCCTCATAGAGTAGCAAATATAAATGCATAGGACACCTTCAAAGTTCATAAGAGTGACTAGATACAATAGTTTAAAACAAGCAATATCAAGTTATGCATCAATCAACTAGTCTTGGGACAATGCACATAAAACTAAGAATGGCCACTATGCTCTCAAAGTAGGTGCATAAACATAGAAGGTGGAGACACAATATAATCGTGGAAGAAAGGCCTTTTTACAAAAGGAAGTAGGGATTCAAGTCTCATAAATATCTTCCAAAAATTATGGTACTTATAGCTTTTAGCTCTCATTTCCCCTATCATAAGCATCTTGAAGTGATTAAGGTTAAAGTGAACAAACTATGGTGTACATGCTAGACGAAGTATAAGTTAGGAATCTCATGTCCCTTGTATACGAGGGTCGCTCCTCATGCTACACAAGTTTAGTCACCGGTAAGTTCTTGTCATTGTAAGTATATATGTATCATAGAGAACCGCCAACGGGGTACCCCTTGCCTGATGATACGGAAGAATACCTATATCAAAATGACAAGGCAAGCAGACAACGAGCATCTCAGCAATCTTCTTATTTACCATGGGAATATGGTGCTTTTTTCTCTCTTTCCTCTTTTCATAGTATCTCTTTTTTTTCTTTTCTCTTTTTTCTCAACATAGGACTCTTTTTTATAAGAAGAATGCTTCATAGAAAGCTCATTATGCTTGCGCTGCAGGTTTCCACCATGTCAGCATGGATTAGACCAGCGGCCCAGGCGTTTCTATAACACATATACATAACTCCATGGACTTACAAGCTCCCCTTTCATTTCACACCGACGACATCCATATACAAAAGAGCATGGTATCAACTAGGTACAAGTACGAAGTGCAATGTTGAAAGCGTTCCCCATGAAAGCATGGTTCTGCTAATTCCCAACAAATAAGTGCAAGAATATACAACATAGACAACACAATGGTTCAAGTTTATTAAGGGTAACAAAAGTAAAGTGTGACATCAAGTTGGTGAGAGCTTTAATCACTAGTTTTCTCATCACAAGTTTAATTTGGAAGGTAAACAAACGCATGAATATACTTGGAATAGCATAAGCTAATAGGTAGGTATGGTGGACTCTTTGGAATAACTTGGTTTAGGGAGTTGGATGCATGAGTGGAGCTCATATTGGTTGTGGAGGCTAGCAAAAGACTGGGAGCGACAAACTAAGAGAGCAATAATGGCCATAATCATGCAGAGCGACAAAACATCATTGCTCAAAGCATAAAGTGATACTACAAGTTGAAAACTAAAGGATCATAAAGGCTATGGTGACATTGGATAGTCATAACATGGTGTGAGCATGCGCCAAGTATAAAGCATCAAAGGAGAATACCACTATACTATGCTTTAATATGCTAAAACAACGCATGATTCATCCAAGGCACATTAAGAAATCTCAATTGTTTATAACAAGTCTATGATACAGCAAAGAATACTAAGCATAAAGCCAAAACAATATCAAGCATGGCATGACAAAGCATAGGCCACAGTAAAAAACAAGCTCTTTTTACCACATAAGCATGAACTTTCCTACTCTTTTCCAATCCAAACCAAACTATTTGCAAACCAATGTATGAAAGAGGGGGTCCAACCAATTTATTCAGCAAACTAAGCAAAACAAATCAAATGAAAAACCAAAACGAAAACGAAAAAGAAGACGCTCCAAGAACAACACAACTGTGCATGAAACAATAAAAATGAAGCGTTTGGAAGAAACCTGGGATTTTTCTTGATGAAGAAGGGATTCCTTGGGCACCCCCAAGCTTTGATGCTTGTACTTCTTGGATATTTCTTGGGGTGACACGCGTGGCATCCCCAAGCTTGAGCTTTAGTCCATCCTTCATCTCATTACTCATTCCTTCCATACACCTAAATTTTTTCCTTCATACAAAACTTCACACAATCTTTATTAGCAACATTAGTGCACTCAAGATAAAAGGTCTTAAGGTTCAGTTCTAACACCAAATAAACTTCCATTAGAACACTATCTACTGTATCACTTCCCTCAAAAAGCTCAATTCTCCAAAAGAACTAAAAAAGGAACCAACAAGAAGCAAATGCAGAAAATGGCAGAAATCTGTCAAAACAGACCAACAGATAAAGACGAATTTTTTCGAAGACCTTCTGTTGCTCAAATCAAAAATTATTGAACGAACAAAAGTTATATAACAACCTGGGGCAGAAGCACAGAAATGCACGCCTCAAAAATACGTTCAGAGATTTTACACGACTTTTACGGTGAAGGACAAAAATCTGTTTCGGGACAGCAACTTTCCCAATCATTACTTCTCTCTCATTAGAGGTTACTTTTGGCACAAAAAGCAAATAAAAATGATAAGGAGAGGTTATTACAGAGGTAATAACTTCCAAGACTTATCTAAAACTTTTGGGTTATCTCCTAATAAGTACTTTTCTTTAACGCCTTTAAGTTAGGCATAAGAAACAAGAAAAAGAATCAAGTGTTCTCAAATGAAGAAGCATTAAGACCAAATTTTCTTTTCATAGGAGAAGCAAAAGAAATCTTCTCTCTCTTCTTAGGGAAGTGTTCTATACCTTTCTTGAGTGGGACTTGATATTTAATGGTGCCTTCTTTCATATCAATGATGGCACCAACAGTTCTAAGAAAAGGTCTTCCCAAAGTAATAGGACAAGAAGCATTGCATTCAACATCCAAAACATAGAAATCAACGGGGACATAGACATTGTTAACCATAACAAGAACATCATTAAGACTTCCCATGAGTTTCTTTTTATCATTATCATCAAGTGGGACATTCAAATAACAATCTTCAAGTGGAGGCAAATCAAGAATATCATAAATCCTTGTAGGCATAATAGAAACACTACTATCAAGATCACATAAAGCTTTGAAATCAAAGTCATTCACTTTCAAATTAATGATGGGTTCCCAACCATCTTCTTGTTTTATAGGAATAGACGCTTTATGTTTCCTCTTTTCTTCTTTAATCTTTATGAGAGCATCAGTAATGTGTTTTGTAAAGGCCATGTTCATAGCACTAGCATTAGGACTTTTAGCAAGCTTTTGTAGGAACTTAATAACTTCAGAGATGTTGCAACCATCAAGATCAAAATCAAATTTATCATCTAAAGTAGTAGAACTATTACTAGTCTCAACACTAGTGGTGGTAATAGTAGAAACACTAATGTTTCTAGCAATTTCATCTTCTCTTTCCCACTTAGCATGTAATTCAGCTAATAATCTAACATTTTCATCAATTCTTACTTGTATAGCATTGGTAGCTGCAAAGGGATTATCATTAGTTCCAGGTTTAGCAGCCATTTTATTCAAAGTAGATTGAGCTTCAGCCAAAGATGCTATATTTCTTTCAGCATTAGAGAGTTTTTCCTCAATAGTTTTATTGAAAGAAGTTTGTTACTAATAAACTCAAGCATAACTTCAAGTTCAGAGGGTGCACTCCTATTATTGTTGTAAGAACTTCCATAAGCATTACCATTGTTGGGAGGATATGGCTTATAATTTTTGTTACCAAAATTACTCCTATAAGCATTATTGCCAAAGGTGTTATTTCTTATGAAGTTCACATCAACTTGCTCTTCTTGAGCAACCAAAGAGGCTAAAGGAACATTATTTGGATCAATATGGGCTTTCCCATTAACAAGCATATACATAATAATATGAATATTATCACTCAAGGAGGAAGTTTCCTCAACAGAATTTACCTTCCTACCTTATGGAGCTCTCTCAGTATGCCATTCAGAATAATTAACCATCATATTGTCTAGAAGTTTTGTTGCAGCACCCAAAGTGATGGTCATAAAGGTACCTCCAGTAGCAGAATCCAATAGGTTCCTTGAAGAATAGTTCAATCCTGCATAAAAAGTTTGGATGATCATCCAAGAAGTCAGTCCATGAGTGGCACAATTTTTAACCAAAGATTTCATTCTTTCCCAAGCTTGAGCAACGTGCTCATTATCAAGTTGTTTAAACTTCATTATTTCACTTCTCATAGATATAATCTTAGCAGGAGGATAGTATTTTCCAATGAAAGCATCTTTGCATTTAGTCCAAGAATCAATACTATTCCTATTTAAGGAATTCAACCATTCTTTAGATTTTCCTCTCAAAGATAAAGGAAACAATTTTAGTTTAATAATATCACCCTCTATATCCCTATGCTTTTGCATCTCACAAATATCATCAAAGTTATTCAGATGGGAAGCAGCATCTTCATTACCAATACCAGAAAATTGTTATCTCATAACAAGATTGAGCAAAGCAGGTTTTATCTCAAAGAAAGTATCTTTAGGCACAGGTGGAGCAATAGGTGTGCTCATAAAATCATTGTTGTTGGTGCTAGTGAAGTCACACAACTTAGTGTTTTCAAGAGTAGTCATTTTTTTGGGTTTTCAAATGACAAAGCAAGCTAGGAAAACTAATTTTGTTGTGTTTTTGATAAAGAAACAAGCAAACAAAGCAAAAAGAAACTAAGCAAAACAAAAATAACAAAGTAAAGAGATTGGTTATGAGGGGCTCCCCTTGTGAAGATGTCCTTGACTCCCCGGCAACGGCACTAGAAAAATGCTTGATGGCTCTGTATATGGCGCGAGAAAAATGCTAGAGCGCTGTTGATGTAGAGCTCGTTGGGAACCCCAAGAGGAAGGTATGATGAGCACAGCAGCAAGTTTCCCTCAGTATGAAACCTAGGTTTAATAGAACCAGTAGGAGCAAGGAAACACCCCAAAGGTGTTGCTAGCTGAGCCTTGGCAGGGCGCACTACCGATGCTAGTAGCAACGTGGCGACCTGCACAACACACCCACAGAACTTTGTCCCCAACATGCGATGAGGTTGTCAATCTCACCGTGTTTTGTGGAAAACAAAGGATTAAACGTATCGAATGGAAAGAAGTAATACTTTGCAGAAACTAAACACAAAGAAGTAAAAAGTTTGTAGATTGTATGTAAAAGACAAGGACCGGGATCCATAGTTCACTAGAGGTGGCTCAACTTAGATAGATAACATGTTGGGTGAACAAATTACGGCCTTGCAATTGACAAACATCGAGAAAGCAATACATGCATATACTAATCATCTTGACTCCTTTGGAACTTGATTGGGCATTACAACATTATACATAGACCGCCATCCAACTGCATCTATGACTAATAATCCACCTTCAGGTTATCATCTGAACCCCCTCCAGTATTAAGTTGCAAGCAACAGATTATTGCTTTACGAACTGCGTGTAAATTAAACAATACGATTGTTCTATGAACAAAGGATTGTTGTTTTCTCCCTAGTAGCAACAGCACATCTAGTACCTTAGAGATTTCTGTCACTTCCCCAGATTACCAGAGGCATGAACCCACTATCGAGCATAAATACTAACTCTTGGAGTTGCTAGCATCTACTTGGCCAAGATAGCTACTAACAACGGAAAGCATGCCAGATCACAAATAACAAAGACATGATAGAATCAATAATCAATCTGAAATAGAATCTCAATATCCATCGGATCCCCGCAAACACAACATGTAGAATTACAAATAGATGATCTTGATCATGAACGGAGCTCACAAGATCTAGACATGAAAGCACAACGGAGGAGAACCAGCCATGTAGCTACTACATGGATCCGTAGTCCAAGGATGAACTACTCACGCATCACACCAGAGGCTTGTATGGTGATGAAGAATACCTCCAGGGTGAATTCCCCTCTCCGGCAGGGTGCCGGAAAGAGCTTCAGCTCCCTCCCGATCTAGGGATGGAGATAACGACGGCTACAGACTCTTTCGTGGATTTTTGATCGGGCCCATAGGGTTTTCATCCCGAGGGCATCTTATAGTCGGAAGGGGAGGCCGAGGGGGTGCCGGCGGCAGCCACACCACCCCTGGCGCGGGCCAGGCTGGGCTGCGTGACCAGGTGGTGTGGTGGCCCCCTGGCCCCTCTCCGTCTCGTATTCTGGCATCTGATGACTTCTGGAAAAATGTTCTCCAAAGTTGGAACAAAACACAATAAAGTGGATAAAACTAAGCATGGAACATCAAAAATTATAGATACATTTGCAATGTATCAATGACACAATGGTTCAAGTTTATTAAGGGCAAGAAAAGTAAAGTGTGCCATCAAGTTCGTGAGAGCTTTAATCACTAGTTTTCTCATAACAAGTTTAATTCGGAAGGTAGATAAAAACATGAATATACTTGGAATAGCAAATGCTAATAGGTAGGTATGGTGGACTCTTTGGAATAACTTGGTTTTAGGAGTTTGATGCATGAGTGGAACTCATACTTGGTTATGGAGGCTAGCAAAAGACTAGGAGCGACCAACTAAGAGAGCAATAATGGCCATAATCATGCAAAGCGACAAAACATCATTAATTAAAGAATAAAGTGATATTACAAGACGAAAAATAAATGATCATAGAGGCTATGGTGACTTGGTATAGTCTTAACATGGTGTGAGCATGCGCCAAGTCAACCTAAATAAACCATCAAAGGAGTATACCACAATACTATGCTTTAATATCCTAAAACAACGCATGATTCTTCCAAGGCACATTAAGCTATATCAATTGTTTATAACAAGTCATGCTACATCAATTATAACTAACCATAAAGCCAAAACAATACCAAGCATGACATGACAAAGCATAGGCCACAGTCAAAAACAAGCTCCTTTTACCACTTAAGCATGAACTTTCCTACTCCTTTCCAATCCAAACCAAACTATTTGAAAACTAATGTATGAAAGAGGGGGTCCAACCAATTTATTTAGAAAACTAAGAAAACCAAGCAAACGAAAAACCAAAATGAAAACTAAAAAGAAGACGCTCCAAGAACAACACAACTATGCATGAAACAATAAAAATGAAGTGTTTGGAAGAAACCTGGGATTTTTATTGATGAAGAAGGGGATGCCTTGGGCATCCCCAAGCTTTGACGCTTGTACCTCTTGAATATTTCTTGGGGTGACATGGGGTGGCATCCCCAAGCTTGAGGTTTAGTCCATTCTTCATCTCATTACATCATTCTATCCATACACCTGAAATTTTTCATTCATACAAAACTTCACACAAACTTTATTAGCAACATTAGTGCACTCAAGATAATAAGTCTTTAGGTTCAGTTTCAACACCAATAAAACTTCCATTAAAACACAAGCTACTGTATCACTTTTCTCAAAAATCTCAATTCCCCAAAAGAACTCAAAAAGGAACCAACAAGAAGCAAATGCAAATAATGGCAGAAATCTGTCAAAACAGACCAGCAGGTAAAAACCAATTTTTTTGAAGTCCTTCTGTTGCTCAAATAAAAATGTGTTGAACTAACGAAAGTTAGATAACAACCTGGGACAGAAGCACAAAACATCGCGCCTCAAAACGAGGTACAGATATTTTACACGAATTTTTACAGCCAAGCATAAAAATCTGTTTCGGGACAGCAACTTTCCCAAACATTACTTCTCTCTCATTATAGGTTACTCTTGGCACAAAAAGCAAATAAAAAGGATAAGGAGCGGTTATTACAGAGGTAATAACTTCCAAGACTTACTAAAACTTTTGGGTTATCTCCCAATAAGTACTTTTCTTTAACGCCTTTAAGTTAGGCATGATAGTTTGAGAAGATGCTCACATAAGAAATATAAATTGAAGTAAAAGAGAGCATCCAGAAGCAAATTCAAAGCACATTTAAGTCTAACCCACTTCCTATGCATAGAAATCTTGTAAAGAAATAAGTAATGAAAGCACAAAGGAATAAGCATAGTAAAGCAAAACAAGTGCAACTTCATGACTTTCAACATAAACAGGGGAAACTTAATATTGTTGAGACACATAAAACCACATTTTCGTCTCTCATAATAACTTTCAGTAGCATCATGAATAAAATTACCAATATAACTATCACATAAAACATTCTTATCATGGGCCACATGCATAAAAGAATTAATACTCTCCACATAAGCATAGTCATTCTTATTAATCGTAGTGGGAGAAAATTCAACAAAATAGCTATCATTATCATTCTCATCACCATAATCATTAAATATAGGAGGCATATTGTAATCATAATTAATTTTCTCCTCAATAGTAGGTGGACTGAGAATATCATATTAATCATTGTAATCATCATATATTGGAGGTATAGTATCATCATAAGAAATAGAATAGCTATCTTCTAAAGCTGGGGAACTAAAAAGATCATTTTCATAAAAACTAGCTTCCCCAAGCTTAGACTTTTACATAGCATTAGCAATAACGGTGTCCAAAGAATTCATACTAAAAACATTGCTATTAGCATGCAAATAAAGTTCCATGGGTTTTTTAATTTTCTCTTCAGACACTTCATGTCCTAACTCAAGATAAATACTATAAAGCTCTCTAATATTTTTGTTGATTTTCATTAAGCCTAACTAGTGAAAATAAAAACAAGAAACAAAAAGACAAAATTGCAGAATCTAAAGGAAATAACTTCGAGCACTCACACCGGAGGATGTGAGTACCTTTTACCTTACCTCCCCGGCAACGGCGCCAGAAAATAGCTTGATGTCTACGCACTTATATTCTTATAGACAATTGTTGGGCCTCCAAGTGTAGAGGTTTGTAGAACAGCAGCAAGTTTTCCCTTAAGTGGATTACCCAAGGTTTATCGAACTCAGGGAGGAAGTGGTCGAAGGTATCCCTCTCAACCAACCCTGCAATCAAGATACTAGTTCGGCGAAGAGATAGTGAAATACAAGTGGTATGGATAATTGTAAGTGGTAATGGTGCCAGAAAATAGCTTGATGGCGGTGGAAGAGACTAAAGGCAAACTGAAATAAAGATGGTAGCAAGCAAACATGTAACAGATCTAATTGCAAACTGTGTTTCAATGTTTAGAAACAAGTCCTAGGGATCATACTTTCACTAGTGAACACGCTCATATAAATATCTTCTCTTTATGATACTACTGTTAACTACTCTCCGGTTGGACACTCTAATCCATGGTAGGGCTATAACAGCACATCTCAAAGTTCGCTTTCCGCATCTACATAACCCCACACTGTCAGCTTGAGCACTAGATGGTTCCAAAAAACACCACAATTTCATAGAGACATACAACTCCAAATATAAATCATAACAAGTATTTGTAATCTCTAGCCTAAGTGTCACCACAGTGTGCATGCTGTCACTTTTACACACGTGGGGAGAGCAGAGATCTATTAAAGCACTTGAGTAGTAAGGTAGATCTATTTGATTACAAAGCTCATGATCACAATATGATCATGCATAGAGAGAGATATGAACACATAGCTACCGGTAGAACCTTTAGCCTCGAGGAATAACTACTCCCTCATCATCATGGGAATCAGCAACAGCGATGGAGATGGTGGTGGAGATCGATGGAGATGGCTCCAGGGGCACTTCCCCATCCCGGCAGGGTGCCGGAATAGAGACTTTCTATACCCCGAATCTCCCCTTCGGTGGTGGTGGCGCTACGGAACTTTTCGTTGCTGGAAGCTTGATTATTTAGGGTTTCTACATCGGAAGCTTCTTATAGGCGAAAGGGCAAGGTCGGTGGAGGCAGGAGGGGCCCACACCACCTGGTGACGTGTCAAGGGGTCACCCACGCCACCATATGGTGTGGCTAGGCCCTGGCCCTCCTCTGTCTCTGCTTTGGGCTCCGTGAGTCTTCTGGTAAAATATCAACTTTGGCTTTTGTCCGGTCCAATTCCGAGAATATTCATTTTCTGGCTTTTCTAGAACTAAAAGCAGAAGAAAACAGGCAACTGGAACTGTCGCATCTTGTTAATAGGTTAGTTCTAGAAAATGTGTAAAAGTACTCCAAAGTATGGACAAAACTAGCAAAGTAGATACTAAACAAGCATGGAACATCAAAAATTATAGATACGTAGCGCCATAGAGGATCCTTAACCCATCTTTCTTTCTAGCCTTCCCGAATCTCGGGACGAGATTCTTTTTAAGGGATGTAGTCTATTACATCCCAAAATTCTCAAGGAAAAGAAACCTTTTGAATTGGAAATAACTCACTCTATTATGACCTAAGTAGGCATATAGGCAAAAAGGTGTGGATTGAGTTTTAGTTTTAGTATTTGAGTGAATGTGTACAAAAATGAAAATCATGAAGCATTCATAAGCATTTCATTACATCCATGCAAAATTCTCAAAAATTGAATCCAAATCCTAATATTTAAATCCTTCTTTGGTATGGGGTCCTGGTACGTGGTATGCTACATCTTCAAACAAGTATTGATGCAAGGTACCTTCTTTGGTACGATGGTTTGGGACGTGGGTAGTGACCCAGATTAATCTGGGTCAATAACATGGTTGATACACTTCGTACATACATCTTTTAACATATTCTAGCATGTGAAAGGTAAATAAAACAGTGGCCTAAATAGCCCATTACATACCAGCCCAATGATAACCCTATAGGACACATATTGATATCCTTCCTACCTCCTCTCCTTCTAATCTCCCAGGATTGCACGAGGTTGTTTCAGCTCGTGTCCTGCGAGTCGAACCCAGTCGACCCCATCTTGTTCCCGACCCTCGATCGGGTCGGACGACCCCAGGATGTGGAACACGGCATCAATCACGTTCTGTTACATCCCAAAATTCTCAAGGAAAAAAAACCTTTTGAATTGGAATAACTCACTCTATTATAAGTAGCCATATAGGGAAAAAGGTGTGGATTAAGTTTTAGTTTTAGTATTTGAATTAATGTTTACAAAAATAAAAATCATGAAGCATTCATTACATCCCTGCAAAATTCTCAAAAATTGAATCCAAATCCTAATATCTAAATCCGATAGTTGAATTGCCCAAATGTTCCTATAAGGAATATATAGAGATTTATGAAGCCACCAGCTTCAAACAAGTGAAAATGTTATAAATATGATTCTATAATAATCTACTAAATTTTATAAAATTTTAGAAACAAAAAACATATCATTTGGAGTCCGTATGCAAAAGATATAAAAAATATCAAAATAGAAAAAAAATACACTAATGGGTCAACCGGCCGGCCCACTCAGCTGACCAAACAAGCCAGCCACGCGCACCCGAGGATCGATCCCACGGTTGCTTTAAAAAGCGTGCAAAATTTAATCTTTTAAAACTATCTCTACTCAAACACCTATATCTTTTTATCTACAACTTCGAATTGACTTTTATATGTTTCTACTTGTTTGCTACTCCAAGATTTATCTCTCCACCATCCTAAAATGCTATATAATCCTCCGGATCCATAGTCATATCACTTTTACTTCTCAAAATCTCGAATCTACACCTTTCCGAATTATATTTCGCTTCTAAACCTATCTAAACTTCGTCGGATGCCTTTGGCTTCAACACAAAAGTTATAGATCTTGTTGAAATCTTTCAATTCTGACAAACCTCACCTCTTTTCATCCACCACAGACGGATAATTTCGCAAAGCAATATTTCAGATCTGGCGGTGTAATTCTATGTTTTTCTCACGCTCGTTTCTTCAAATCCAAATTCTTTTGGTGAAAAGGTAGATCTAATGATTCTCCACAACTTTCATGTTGGAGGTGTTTCGATTTGATCTACGGAATTGTCTCCTGAGGCAAAATTGAGCCGATTTGGAGCCAACTTATGTCCTAACCATCGGATTCTATCATGATGGTCCAGATTCAATCGTTCCGGTCAGCTGCCTCATCACTACCACATAGTCACCGGGTCAGCATCTATTTACAGTCAGCATGCACGGTCAACCTGTCCCGTCAGCGGAATATTCTCTAGAATATTCCGTTCGAATTTAAAATTGTAGATTATAGGTCTAATTTGTAAAATCTATAAAAAAATCATACTATGTCCAAAAATTGCATATAATATATCAAATTGAAGATAATTGCATGTAGTTTATGAATATCTGATGGGATATAAATTTTGAGCTACAGTTAACTGGTAATTAATTAAATAGTTTTAATGCCTTTTTGGAGTAATAAATTCATAGTAAATTATTCATAGCTCCGAAAACTATAAGTAATATGTCCCTGGATTCACAATTCTGTATATATTCTGGGTCCGGCCCTAGATGTGTTTTTGGTCGGGGTAAACTGTTTAAATAATTTAAACTCTTTTAAGGAATAATTAAATTATAGAAAAAGATCTACAGCTCCGTTTAGGGTGCATCCAATTGCTACTGCTCATATTAATGTCCTCTCTTTAGTACACTTTAGGTCTGAATTTAATACGGCAATTAGTATAGAAGTTCCAATATAACTATTAAAACTCCTCTATTGATGATTAAGAATTAATAATAAATACCCTAATGCATTAAATGATTCTCTACATGCATTATGTGATCTAGTATTGTTTAGAGAACTAATTACAACCATTGTGACATATTAAATCAGCATGCATGCATTTGATCATCATTGTTTTATTGTACTGTGCATAATTGCAATGTTTTGAATGATGTATTGTTGTGCCTTGTTTCAAACGTTAGATTGTGAGGAGTGCAACTACTATGATCACAATTGCTATGATTGCAAGTATTGTGATTGCAAGTATTTTGAGTGCGATGAGTGAAAACATTATATTTATGAGGACTATCTAATCGACTACATCTACAACAAACGCAAGTGGCACTATCATAAATGTCCTACTTATTTTCCTATGCATTATAGTTGCTTTTAGTTGAAGTGCATGTGTAGGAAATATTTTTGGTACTATATGCTATGTTATGTCCTATTTAGGATATTCTCTTGTATCTTGCTTAGTGCAGACATCATAGTTGTAGTGTGCTTAGCCCTGCTATAGATTTGGGGTGGAATATCATGTTATGAGTATTATGAGGTATTACGAAAAAAAGATATGTTTTTATATAATAAAATAAGTACTTAATGAAGCACCTGGGTGGAATGTGGATACACAGTTGTGAATAAAGTGGCGATGAAGGGGACCGTATCTTTGGCTACCTCTATCGTGTGTGCACTAGAAGAATACCACCTAGGGTCATAGAGATTTGACATGTTTCTCGTATAGTGACTTCCATGTACAGCCACATGCTAATTGGGCTCTGCCTTAGTCAATTACATAGCGGAAGACTCCTGCATTGGTACCTCTTCAGGTTAACTAGAATTGTGTATTGGAGGTATATCCTTGCATTGGTGCCTGTTAGACGTTCTAGCATTGTGTATTGGGGGACTTCTATGGAAAGACTTCGTCCCATTCTCGAATCTGCCAGTATACAAATTGGTGTGTACTAATCCATCGGCCACTTTTGGCATCAAGTTGAGATTGTGTCATGTGGGTAAAGTGTACAACTTCTGTAGAAGATATAAATCTAATCAATTAGTCGTGTCCCCGGTTATGGACAATTTGAGCGACCTGATTTTCATGCTATGACATATTTCTCACTCATCCTTATTTATCAATAACTTAAAACTTGTTGGGAGAACTTAATTGGGTAGGAGCACCTGGGAGTGAACTAGAGTAAGAAAAAAGTGTCCTATTTATCGTATTGGAAAACTACTTTGTTACAAATATTAGGATAAAACTATTGCTTTACGCAAATGAACCTGAACTCGACCTAGCCAAATAAGCATGTAGTTGCTAGGTCTGTTGTTAACCACTTTAGCCTACTTGCCATACATTCAATGTATTGACCATTCGTGGCTGCAACTTTTCATGATGCAGGTTATTCTGTTTCTGAGTGATCGTTCATAGGTCACGAGACTCCACTCAACAATTTTTCGCCTGTGGCACATTTGAAGGATGGAGATCTACCTTGTATTGTTTCTGCTGTAATATAATCTAAATTCTGGATCATATTTGTTATATTTATTGAACTTGGATTCTTTTTAACTCACTTTAATCAAGTAGTTATTCGTCTGAACTTTAACCGTGACGCCCTCTTCAGGTATCTCTATTCCCCATCTCTGCATTGCCTTGTACAGTTCGTATTTTTTGCACTGAACATGTAACGAGCTCCTCGTTCTCTCTCAAAATGGCTTCCAATTTCATGTCACCAGCAAAATCCAGTAAATATCCAAATTTTAAGCCCAAAATGCACCAACAAAATCATTTCATGGGCCATAGTTTCTTGTATGGTTGTATCACTTGGAGTTATTGAACCCATGAAGGACAATAAGAAGTAGAAAGACAACATGTACCATGAGATGACATGTATTTTTCTAGGCTCAACATCACGAGACATAACCCACGCTCCACACAATGCCCCCGTGCCTGAGAGCTGCAGCATCCCTAGCGCCCTTTAGTAGTGGTCTCGTGCAGGGTGGGGATTGTGGCACACTAGCATGCGATGTGCGCGACGCAGCTAGCCTCCCAGTGTCCATCATCATTGCCTTGCTCATGGCGGTGCACGGTCTCCTTATCCCGGTGTCGCCCATCAAGGAACTCGTACCCTAGTCAAGGCTCGACCTCCAGTCACGCCCTGGCGTCGACGCTGGCGAGGAAGCTGCGGGCACTAGAGCGGATGATTGCCTTTCCTGCGATCTCATTTAGGTGAATATTTATGCAATATATCACCGTTAGCAAATGGCATTCTATTGTTCTTACTATTATTTTGTTCCACCAGGAATCAACACAAAAGCCATATAACTCAATTATTGGAACAATTCCCTTGAAAGATAATTTTGCTTGGTTTAGGATTGGATCAATTCTCGTGAAGATTTTTTGTGGCGATGGAGTTTTAGATGTGGCACGAACAACACGGATATCAGACCAGAAGACAACCCAGAAAATATAAAAATCAAATATGAAATTTGTCAACACCCGGATTTTTAATCCTAGATGCATGTTATGCCATACATCGCAATTCCAGGATTACCATTTTTGCGAGACATAACAGATTGGATATCACAGTACATCATCCATTACAAACCATATTAAGGTTTTACACAAATAAAGGATCTCATGATCCAGTCTTAATACAATCAAGCAGCGGAATAATAAAGCGCAGTAGTGGGCTCCAACTTCAGGGTCACAGGCAATGCTGACGATGGGAGATGATCTTAGTTGGCATAGACCTCCTGCTGTCCATCATCCTGGTAGTCCTCCTCATAGTCTAGCCATGGAAATAGCCAGGAACAAAGCCATGAGTACTCTTTAAGTACTCGCAAACTATCACAAACAAGTAAGGTAGTTCTAGTAGGAATCTTATGCTCTAGGTTTATTTGCAAAATGCCAGATTTATCTAACTGAGTTTAGAAGTAAAGAAAACTAATTTAATGTTCTAAATCACTTAAGTAGGAACCTAGTTTTCATATCCACAACCCTGTTGTGGTCAAGTCAAAATCATAGTGCTCTTCACAAGTCATTTTGAATACTTCTGACGACGGAACAGTATGGCCACTCCAACTGTCCATGACGGCGGACGCGGCTATTCGAATAGTTTGACAATATGTAGAGGTGGTACACTTTCACCACAAAATTCGATACATCCGTCAGGGATAACCCTGAATCATCATACTTAGTATGCGGATAATCAATCATAACCTTTCAATTACACACTCTAGTATAGGCACCTTTCCTATGAGCTTGGCCTCCCAGCCATGGTCATCTTCCATCCTGGGCACTGCATAGGTGGACATCATCAAGGGGTAGCCTCAGCTCAAACCTCTTCCGTGAGGGAACCCATTTTAATGCATATAAACTTTCGGCTAAGCCCTACCCAATTTAGGTATTGTGGTTGTACGGTAAAATTGGAATGGTATCGCATCCGAACCCAACAATCAGTTTTTAGTAAAAGGGCTAATGCTCATGCCTCAACATTTTCATCATCAACTCCGTTGGTGTTTCTCAACACATGTCAAAACATCTCAATAGAATGAATCATCATTCCAAGGTTTTCATAATCATTTTCACCAAGTATTCCCATCTAAAGTGATCAACTTTTATGCTTAGCACTAGCCACTAAGGTTAAGAGTGTTCACTAATGAGGGGTGCTCATCTTCAATCTCATGCCATAGAATGACATCTAGTATAGGCCTAGTTTTATACTCTTTATGCTATCTATTCTATTTCTCCAAATACTCACGGAGCACTAACTAAAAGTAAAGAACTTTCGTAATGTAAAAAGAATAAAGTTTGCAAGTAAAACTTGGGATTGGTATAAATCAAAGGTATATAACCAAATCATGCCTAGTGCATATTGCTTGGGTTAATACTTGTAAGTGTTAGCTTGCAAGGGTCTAGCTTGCTTAGTAATGATGGCTTGTCTTGATTGGTGCAGTGATTGAAGTTTTCTTTGTCTTCTGCTTGGTAGTACTCCTCCTCCTTGTATCCTTGGTCGGTACTATTGTCTATAAATGAATACGGGGTACACAATCACCAAACAATACTTAACTAAGTGTATTTAGCACACTAAGGCTCACACTTGATGATCTAGCATCATCACAATCATCACATGGATTAAAGACTTAATCTTATTTATCTTATTTTAGAAAAGTAATTTCTACTCATTGAAATTAATTAAGATTTAATATTCTCCAAATAAAACATGGGATCATGTGGACACATGTCATAACCACATAGTCTAATACATGGGAATGTGATTTAAAGGGTTGATCACATTTTATAAAGTTTAAGATTATTATTTAATAGATTTAAAGTGACTAGAAATTCCCTAATAGCATTATTTTGGTACTAATCCAAAGTCACTGCACGCAATACCTAATTATTTTTACATATTCAGATAGATCTGATCAAATGTGATTTTTGAGAGTTGGAATCAACTCAAAAGCATTTATGGTTGATTTTTGAAAAATGTTGGAAGTTGCAAAAGTCTCTGTCTTGTTATTTTTGCTATAGATTATCTCTAACTCCAAATGATTTAAATCCTACGAGCTTGGATAGATAATTTAAATATCTTTCTAACAAATTTGGAATCATGCAATTTTGTTCAGTGAAACTCCCTGAATTAATTTTTGAATCTAGGTACAGAATATGGTTTTTAACTAAAATGGAAAATTCAATATTTGAATTTCCAGGCTAGCGCGAGAAGTTAAATGGGCCAGCCCAACTGCACCGCACAGTACAACGGGCTACTGACAGCATAGACCCACTGGTCAGGGACAACATCTAAATGAAATGGTATCGGCAAATCTAGACCGTGCGATCTAATTCTAATCTAACGGCTAGTATTCATCGTCAATGACGAACTACTCCGGCGAGAAATTTACCTAGCACGGTAGTGGGGGTCTGGCTAGGCTCACCTGGGCTGCAGCTAGGGTCGGTGATAGGGGCGATCGATGTGGTAGACGATGGCGGTTCTAGTGGTGGTCGTGGTAGGTCTTGGGGTGGTCGAAATCGACGGGGCCCTTCTCCTCCAGCAATGGCGAGCTCTAGTCAAATTCTAGCGAGAGAGAGCTCACCTTGATCCGCGGAAGGGTGAGGGACAGGCTGTGAGGAGTGGTGATGGTGTTGGTGTGGAGAAATGAGGCTGAGGATGGCTCTATTTATACTGCGGCGAGGGGACCGAACGGCGTGGGCGCGAGCTCGACGGTGGCATCGCTACAGGCCTCTAGAGGCGCGGCTGAGGCTAGGGGGTGGTGCGCGGTTCCTTGGCGATCGTTGCTGGCTTAAAGGCGAGGCGTGGGGCAGTGTGGTTTGGTCGGGAGCATGCGGCGCTTTGCGCGGACGCAGAGGTGTTTGCGACGGTGTGCGACAACTATGGGTCGCACGGCAGCGAACGGGATGTCTGTGGGGTTACTGTGATCATGATAGGCGTGAGTGTGCACAGCGAGGGAGAGATGTGGTCTGTGCGAGGCGGTCGCGTGGCGAGCTGGCATGCACTGGGCATGGGGCAGAGACGGTGGGCACGATGTAGCTAGGGTGGTACAGGGCTCGTCTGTGGTCGAGGCTTGGACAGGGGGTGGCAGTGGACTGAGGCGTGTCTAGTGCACATTGTGGGCGAGGGTGGCAAGGATCCTGGCTCTCTGTCCACTATCAGTTGGTGATGACCAAAAATGGGCGGCGCTCCACTATGCACACGGCTAAGGGAGGCTTGTCTAGTGCTTGGTTAGACGCAGGGGAGACAAGGGGTTAAGAGGCGACCAAATGGTCGAGGGATTACTATGGAAACAGTGAAGTTAGGCAGTGGGTTAAATTATGTAATTAAGGTGTTTGAATCAAAAAATTTGAGTGATTTGATCTTAAGCTTGAGTACTTATGTTTGCTTGGAGAGGTCAAGTGGATTGGTTTGAAGGGTTTTTGAAAAAGTAGGATCTTACCACATACACTTGATTCAATTTTCAAATGTCCTTTAAATGGATTTGGAAATAGCTTTTGTAAGTTTGTAAAGTGGTCCTTGATACACTTTTACTTGGTCTACCAAGTGGTGAAAAGAATTAGAATTATTTCTGTTAGAAATCTCCTTCTAGGAACACTCAAAGTGGCCTAATGGTTAACTTTGGCCAAAATGAGCATTTTCTTTATTTATTTATATTTGATTTATTTTTTCTTTTGCTTTTGTTTGTAATTGGCCAAGATGATGTAGTATTCATCTTTAAACTATTTATTTTCAGTTGTAACAATCAAGCATGGAAATTTCAATCAATCACACATTAATGCACACACACATGCATTCATATTCAAATTATTAATAAAAGTTTTTGTTAACCCTAAATTTGGGTGATTAGAACTTGATAATCTTGATTAGGGTGTTTAGGGTGTTACAAACCTTCCCTCCTTAAACAAAATCTCGTCCCGAGATTTAAGAAAAACAAACCTTCCCTCCTTTAAGAATGCTTCATAGACAGCTCATTATAGTTATGCTGCAGGTTTCCACCATGACAACGTGGATTAGACCGGCGGCCCAGGCATTTCTCTAACACACATACATAACTCGATGGACTTACAAGTTCCCTTTCATTTCACACCGACGACATCCATAGACAAAAGAGCATGATATCAACTAGGTACAAAGTACAAGTGCAATGTTGAAAGCGTTCCCCATGACAGCATGGTTCTGCTAACCCCCAACATATACGTGCAAGCATATACAACATAGATGACTGATGGCTCTATATATGGCGCTAGAAAAATGCTGGAGTGGTGTCGATGTAGAGCTCGTTGGGAAACCCAAGAGGAAGGTATGATGAGCACAGCAGCAAGTTTCCCTCAGTATGTAACCAAGGTTTAATCGAACCAGTAGGAGAAAGGAAACACCCCAAAGGTGTTGCTAGCTGAGCCTTGGCAGGGCGCACTACCGGTGCTAGTAGCAACGTGGTGACCTGCACAACACAACCACAGAACTTTGTCCCCAACATGCGATGAGGTTGTCAATCTCACCGTGTTTTGCTGAAAACTAAGGATTAAACGTAACGAATGGAAAGAAGTAATAGTTTGCAGAAAGTAAACACAAAGAAGTAAACAGTTTGTAGATTGTATGTAAAAGACAAGGACCGGGATCCATAGTTCACTAGAGGTGGCTCAACTTAGATAGATAACATGCTGGGTGAACAAATTACAGCGATGCAATTGACAAACATTAAGATAGCAATACATGCATATACTAATCATCTTGACTCCTTTGGAACATGATTGGGCATTACAACATTATACATAGACTGCCATCCAACTGCATCTATGACTAATAATCCACCTTCAGGTTATCATCCGAACCCCCTCCAGTATTAAGTTGCAAGCAACAGATTATTGCTTTATGAACTGCGTGTAAAGTAAACAATACGATTGTTCTATGAACAAAGGATTGTTGTTTTCTCCCTAGTAGCAACAACACATCTATTACCTTAGAGATTTCTATCACTTCCCCAGATTACCAGAGGCATGAACCCACTATCGAGCATAAATACTAACTCTTGGAGTTGCTAGCATCTACTTGGCCAAGATAGCTACTAATAACGGAAAGCATGCAAGATCACAAATAACAAAGACATGATAGAATCAATAATCAATCTGAAATAGCATGCCAGTATCCATCGGATCCCCGCAAACACAACATGTATGAATTACAAAAATATGATCTTGATCATGAACGGAGCTCACAAGATCTAGACATGAAAGCACAAAGGAGGAGAACCAGCCATCTAGCTACTACATGGATCCGTAGTCCAAGGATGAACTACTCACGCATCACACCAGAGGCTTGCATGGCGATGAAGAAGATCTCGAGGGTGAATTCCCCTCTCCGGCAGGGTGCCGGGAAGAGCTTCAGATCCCTCCCGATCTAGGGATGGAGATGACGACGGCTACAGACTCTTTCGTGGATTTTTGATCGGGCCCATAGGGTTTTCATCCCCAGGGCATCTTATAGTCGGAAGGGGAGGCCGAGGGGGTACCGGAGGCAGCCACACCACCCCCTGGCACGGGCCAGGCTGGGCCGCGTGACCAGGTGGTGTGGTGGCCCCCTGGCCCCTCTCCGTTTCGTATTTTGGCATCTGATGACTTTAGGAAAAGTAGGCACTTTGGCTTTTGTCCCGTCCAATTCCGAGAATATTCATTTTCTGACTTTCCTGGAACCAAAAACAACAGAAAACAGGCAGCTGGCACTGTCTCTTGTTAATAGGTTAGTCCAAGAAATCACATGAAAAGTACTGCAAAGTTGGAACAAAACACAAGAAAGTGGATAAAACTAAGCATGGAACATCAAAAATTATAGATACATTTGCAATGTATCAACATCCCCAAGCTTAACTCCTGCTCGTCCACGAGTAGGTAAGTGATAAAAAGAAAGAATAATTTTTGAGGTGACATGCACCATCAAAGACTTGATCAAAGTATTTGTAAAACAATCAAAGCTGGGATCAAAGTACTTCAATCATAATCATGAAAGACAAAGTTCTAGCAATAATACAAAGAAACTATGATGCAACATGAAAAGACAGAAACAAAAGATTCATGAATAACAATGCTTTGCAAGACATTTGTTTGTTTCACATAAAGAAAACATAGCATAATAGTATTCAGCTTGTCCCTCATAGAGTATCAAATATAAATGCATAGGACACCTTCAAAGTTCATAAGAGTCACTAGATACAATAGTTTAAAACAAGTAATATCAAGTTATGCATCAATCAACTAGTCTTGGGACAATGCACATAAACTAAGAATGGCCACTATGCTCTCAAAGTATGTGCATAAACATAGAAGGTGGAGACACAATATAATGGTGGAAGAAAGGCCTTTTTATAAAAGGAAGTAGGGATTCAAGTCTCATAAAGAGCTTCCAAAAATTATGGTACTTATAGCTTTCAGCTCTGATTGCCCCTATCATAAGCATCTTGAAGTGATTAAGGTTAAAGTGAACAAACTATGGTGTTCATGCTTGACGAAGTATAAGTTAGAAATCTCATGTCCCTTGTATACGAGGGTCGCTCCTCATGCTACTCAAGTTTATTCACCGGTAAGTTCTTGTCATTGTAAGTATATGTCTATCATAGAGAACCGCCAACGGGGTACCCCTTGCCCGATGATACGGAAGAATACCTATATCAAAATGACAAGGCAAGCAGACAACGAGCATCTCAGCAATCTTCTTATTTACCATGGGAATATGGTGCTTTTTTCTCTCTTTCCTGTTTTCATAGTATCTCCTTTTTTTTCTTTTCTCTTTTTTCTCAATATAGGACTCTTTTTTATAAGAAGAATGCTTCATAGAAAGCTCATTATGGTTACGCTGCAGGTTTCCACCATGTCAGCATGGATTAGACCAGCGGCCCAGGCGTTTCTATAACACATATACATAACTCCATGGACTTACAAGCTTCCCTTTCATTTCACACCGACGACATCCATATACAAAAGAGCATGATATCAACTAGGTACAAGTAACAAGTGCAATGTTGAAAGCGTTCGCCATGAAAGCATGGTTCTGCTAATTCCCAACAAATAAGTGCAAGCATATACAACATAGACAACACAATGGTTCAAGTATATTAAGGGTAAGAAAAGTAAAGTGTGACATCAAGTTCGTGAGAGCTTTAATCACTAGTTTTCTCATCACAAGTTTTATTCGGAAGGTAAACAAAAGCATGAATATACTTGGAATAGCATAAGATAATAGGTAGGCATGGTGGACTCTTTGGAATAACTTGGTTTAGGGAGTTGTATGCAAGAGTGGAGCTCATACTTGGTTGTGGAGGCTAGCAAAAGACTGGGAGCGACAAACTAAGAGAGCAATAATGGCCATAATCATGCAGAGCGACAAAACATCATTGCTCAAAGCATAAAGTTATACTACAAGTTGAAAACTAAAGGATCATAAAGGCGATGGTGACTTTGGATAGTCATAACATGGTGTGAGCATGCGCCAAGTTAACCCAAATAAAGCATCAAAGGAGAATACCACTATACTATGCTTTAATATGCTAAAACAACGCATGATTCATCTAAGGCACATTAAGCAATCTCAATTGTTTATAACAAGTCTATGATACATAAAATAATACTAAGCATAAAGCCAAAACAATATCAAGCATGGCATGACAAAGCATAGGCCACAGTCAAAAATGAGCTCTTTTTACCACATAAGCATGAACTTTCCTACTCTTTTCCAATCCAAACCAAACTATTTGCAAACCAATGTATGAAAGAGGGGGTCCAACCAATTTATTTAGCAAACTAAGCAAACCAAATCAAATCAAAACCCAAAACGAAAACGAAAAATAAGACGCTCCAAGAACAACACAACTGTGCATGAAAGAATAAAAATTAAGCGTTTGGAAGAAACCTGGGATTTTTATTGATGAAGAAGGGATGCGTTGGGCATCCCCAAGCTTTGACGCTTGTACTTCTTGGATATTTCTTGGGGTGACACCCTTGGCATCCCCAAGCTTGAGCTTTAGTCCATCCTTCATCTCATTACTCATTCCTTCCATACACCTGAAATTTTTCCTTCATACAAAACTTCACACAATCTTTATTAACAACATTAGTGCACTCAAGATAAAAGGTTTTAAGGTTCAGTTATAACACCAAATAAACTTCCATTAGAACACTATCTAATGTATCACTTCCCTCAAAAAGCTCAATTCCCCAAAAGAACTCAAAAAGGAACCAACAAGAAGCAAATGCAGAAAATGGCAGAAATCTGTAAAAACAGACCAACAGGTAAAGACGAATTTTTTCGAAGACCTTCTGGTGCTCAAATAAAAAATTATTGAACAAACGAAAGTTATATAACAACCTGGGGCAGAAGCACAAAAATTCACGCCTCAGAAAGACGTTCAGAGATTTTACACGAATTTTTACGGTGAAGGACAGAAATCTGTTTCGGGACAGCAACTTTCCCAGTCATTACTTCTCTCTCATTAGAGGTTACTTTTGGCACAAAAAGCAAATAAAAAGGATAAGGAGAGTTTATTACAGAGGTAATAACTTCCAAGACTTATCTAAAACTTTTGGGTTATCTCCCAATAAGTACTTTTCTTTAACGCCTTTAAGCTAGGCATAAGAAACAAGAAAAAGAATCAAGTGTTCTCAAATAAAGAAGCATTAAGACCAAATTTTATTTTCATAGGAGAAGCAAAAGAAATCTTCTCTCTCTTCTTAGGGAAGTTTTCTATACCTTTCTCGAGTGGGAGTTGATATTTAATGATGCCTTATTTCATATCAATGATGGTACCAACAGTTCTAAGAGAAGGTATTCCCAAAGTAATAGGACGAGAAGCATTGCATTCAACATCCAAAACATAGAAATCAACGTGGACATAGACATTGTTAACCATAACAAGAACATCAATAAGACTTCCCATGAGTTTATTTTTATCATTATCATCAAGTGGGACATTCAAATAACAATCTTCAAGTGGAGGCAAATCAAGCATATCATAAATCCTTGTAGGCATAATAGAAACACTACTATCAAGATCACATAAAGCTTTGAAATCAAAGTCATTCACTTTCAAATTAATGATGGGTTCCCAACCATCTTTTTGTTTTATAGGAATAGAAGCATTATGTTTCCTCTTTTCTTCTTTAATCTTTATGAGAGCATTAGTAATGTGTTTTGTAAATGCCATGTTCATAGCACTAGCATTAGGACTTTTAGCAAGCTTTTGTAGGAACTTAATAACTTCAGAGATGTTGCAACCATCAAGATCAAAATAAAATTTATCATCTAAAGTAGTGGAACTATTACTAGTCTCAACACTAGTGGTGGTAATAGTAGAAACACTAATGTTTCTAGCAATTTCATCTTCTCTTTCCCACTTAGCATGTAATTCAGCTAATAATCTAACATTTTCATCAATTCTTACTTGTATAGCATTGGTAGCTGCAAAGGGATTATCATTAGTTCCAGGTTTAGTAGCCATTTTATTCAAAGTAGATCGATCTTCAGCCAAAGATGCTATATTTCTTTCAGCATTAGAGAGTTTTTCCTCAATAGTTTTATTGAAAGCAGTTTGTTTACTAATAAACTCAAGCATAACTTCAAGTTCAGAGGGTGCACTCCTATTATTGTTGTAAGAACTTCCATAAGCATTACCATTGTTGGGAGGATATGGCTTATAATTGTTGTTACCAAAATTACTCCTATAAGCATTATTGCCAAAGTTGTTATTTCATATGAAGTTCACATCAACTTGCTCTTCTTGAGCAACCAGAGAGGCTAAAGGAACATTATTTGGATCAATATGTGCTTTACCATTAACAAGCATAGACATAATAATATCAATCTTATCACTCAAAGAGGAAGTTTCCTTAACAGAATTTACCTTCCTACCTTGTGGAGCTCTCTCAGTATGCCATTCAGAATAATTAACCATCATATTGTCCAGAAGTTTTGTTGCAGCACCCAAAGTGATGGTCATAAAGGTACCTCCAATAGCAGAATCCAATAGGTTCCTTGAAGAATAGTTCAATCCTGCATAAAAAGTTTGGATGATCGTCTAAGCAGTTAGTCCATGAGTGGGACAATTCTAAACCAAAGATTTCATTCTTTCCCAAGCTTGAGCAACATGCTCATTATCAAGTTGTTTAAACTTCATTATTTCACTTCTCATAGATATAATCTTAGCAGGAGGATAGTATTTTCCAATGAAAGCATCTTTGCATTTAGTCCAAGAATCAATACTATTCCTAGTTAAGGAATTCAACCATTCTTTAGCTTTTCCTCTCAAAGATAAAGGAAACAATTTCAGTTTAATAATATCACCATCTATATCCCTATGCTTCTGCATCTCACAAAGATCAACAAAGTTATTCAGATGGGAAGCAGCATCTTCGTTACCAATACCAGAAAATTGTTATCTCATAACAAGATTGAGCAAAGCAGGTTTTATCTCAAAGAAAGTATCTTTAGGCACAGGTGGAGCAATAGGTGTGCTCATAAAATCATTGTTGTTGGTGCTAGTGAAGTCACACAACTTAGTGTTTTCAAGATTAGTCATTTTTTTGGGTTTTCAAATGACAAAGCAAGCTAGGAAAACTAATTTTTTTGTGTTTTTCATAAAGAAACAAGCAAACAAAGCAAAAAGAAACTAAGCAAAACAAAAATAACAAAGTAAAGAGATTGGTTATGAGGGGCTCCCCTTGTGAAGATGTCCTTGACTCCCCGGCAACGGCGCCAGAAAAATGCTTGATGGCTCTGTATATGGCGCCAGAAAAATGCTGGAGCGGTGTTGATGTAGAGCTCGTTGGGAACCCCAAGAGGAAGGTATGATGAGAACAGCAGCAAGTTTCCCTCAGTATGAAACCTAGGTTTAATAGAACCAGTAGGAGCAAGGAAACACCCCAAAGGTGTTGCTAGCTGAGCCTTGGCAGGGCGCACTACCGGTGCTAGTAGCAACGTGGCGACCTGCACAACACACCCACAGAACTTTGTCCCCAACATGCGATGAGGTTGTCAATCTCACCGTGTTTTGAGGGAAAACAAAGGATTAAACGTATCGAATGGAAAGAAGTAATACTTTGCAGAAAGTAAACACAAAGAAGTACAAAGTTTGTAGATTGTATGTAAAAGACAATGACCAGGATCCATAGTTCACTAGAGGTGGCTCTCCTTAGATAGATAACATGCTGGGTGAGCAATTGAGAAACATTAAGATAGCAATACATGCATATACTAATCATCTTGACTCCTTTGGAACTTGATTGGGCATTACAACATTATACATAGACCGCCATCCAACTGCATCTATGACTAATAATCCACCTTTAGGTTATCATCCGAACCCCCTCCAGTATTAAGTTGCAAGCAACAGATTATTGCCTTACAAACTGCGTGTAAAGTAAACAATACGATTCTTCTATGAACAAAGGATTGTTGTTTTCTCCCTAGTAGCAACAACACATCCAGTACCTTAGAGATTTATGTCACTTCCCCAGATTACCAGAGGCATGAACCCACTATCGAGCATAAATACTAACTCTTGGAGTTGCTAGCATCTACTTGGCCAAGATAGCTACTCACAACGGAAAGCATGCAAGATCACAAATAACAAAGACATTATAGAATCAATAATCAATCTGAAATAGCATCTCAATATCCATCAGATCCCTGCAAACACAACATGTAGAATTACAAATAGATGATCTTGATCATGAACGGAGCTCACCAGATCTAGACATGAAAGCACAAAGGAGGAGAACCAGCTATCTAGCTACTACATGGATCCGTAGTCCAAGGATGAACTACTCACGCATCACACCGAAGGCTTGCATGGTGATGAAGAAGGCCTCCAGGGTGAATTCCCCTCTCCGGCAGGGGGCCAGGAAGAGCTTCAGATCCCTCCCGATCTAGGGATGGAGATGATGGTGGCTACATACTCTTTCATGGATTTTTGATCGGGCCCTTAGGGTTTTCATCCCGAGGGCATCTTATAGTCGGAAGGGGAGGCCGAGGGGGTGCCGGAGGCGCACACCACCCCTTGATGCGGGCCAGGCTAGGCCGCGCGGCCAGGTGATGTGGTGGCCCCCTGCCCCCTCTCCGTCTCGTATTCTGGCATCTGATGACTTCTGGAAAAATAAACACTTTGGCTTTTGTCGCGTCTAATTCCGAGAATATTCATTTTCTGACTTTCTTGGAACCAAAAACAGCAGAAAACAGACAGCTGGCACTGTGGCTCTTGTTAATAGGTTAGTCCATTAAAGCATATGAAAAGTACTCCAAAGTTGGAACAAAACACAAGAAAGTGGATAAAACTAAGCATGGAACATCAAAATTTATAGATACATTTGCAATTTATCAATGACACAATGGTTCAAGTTTATTAAGGGCAAGAAAAGTAAAGTGTGCCATCAAGTTCGTGAGAGCTTTAATCACTAGTTTTCTCATAACAAGTTTAATTCGGAAGGTAGATAAAAACATGAATATACTTGGAATAGCAAATGCTAATAGGTAGGTATGGTGGACTCTTTGGAATAACTTGGTTTTAGGAGTTTGATGCATGAGTGGAACTCATACTTGGTTATGGAGGCTAGCAAAAGACTAGGAGCGACCAACTAAGAGAGCAATAATGGCCATAATCATGCAAAGCGACAAAACATCATTAATTAAAGAATAAAGTGATATTACAAGACGAAAAATAAATGATCATAGAGGCTATGGTGACTTGGTATAGTCTTAACATGGTGTGAGCATGCGCCAAGTCAACCTAAATAAACCATCAAAGGAGTATACCACAATACTATGCTTTAATATCCTAAAACAACGCATGATTCTTCCAAGGCACATTAAGCTATATCAATTGTTTATAACAAGTCATGCTACATCAATTATAACTAACCATAAAGCCAAAACAATACCAAGCATGACATGACAAAGCATAGGCCACAGTCAAAAACAAGCTCCTTTTACCACTTAAGCATGAACTTTCCTACTCCTTTCCAATCCAAACCAAACTATTTGAAAACTAATGTATGAAAGAGGGGGTCCAACCAATTTATTTAGAAAACTAAGAAAACCAAGCAAACGAAAAACCAAAATGAAAACTAAAAAGAAGACGCTCCAAGAACAACACAACTATGCATGAAACAATAAAAATGAAGTGTTTGGAAGAAACCTGGGATTTTTATTGATGAAGAAGGGGATGCCTTGGGCATCCCCAAGCTTTGACGCTTGTACCTCTTGAATATTTCTTGGGGTGACATGGGGTGGCATCCCCAAGCTTGAGGTTTAGTCCATTCTTCATCTCATTACATCATTCTATCCATACACCTGAAATTTTTCATTCATACAAAACTTCACACAAACTTTATTAGCAACATTAGTGCACTCAAGATAATAAGTCTTTAGGTTCAGTTTCAACACCAATAAAACTTCCATTAAAACACAAGCTACTGTATCACTTTTCTCAAAAATCTCAATTCCCCAAAAGAACTCAAAAAGGAACCAACAAGAAGCAAATGCAAATAATGGCAGAAATCTGTCAAAACAGACCAGCAGGTAAAAACCAATTTTTTTGAAGTCCTTCTGTTGCTCAAATAAAAATGTGTTGAACTAACGAAAGTTAGATAACAACCTGGGACAGAAGCACAAAACATCGCGCCTCAAAACGAGGTACAGATATTTTACACGAATTTTTACAGCCAAGCATAAAAATCTGTTTCGGGACAGCAACTTTCCCAAACATTACTTCTCTCTCATTATAGGTTACTCTTGGCACAAAAAGCAAATAAAAAGGATAAGGAGCGGTTATTACAGAGGTAATAACTTCCAAGACTTACTAAAACTTTTGGGTTATCTCCCAATAAGTACTTTTCTTTAACGCCTTTAAGTTAGGCATGATAGTTTGAGAAGATGCTCACATAAGAAATATAAATTGAAGTAAAAGAGAGCATCCAGAAGCAAATTCAAAGCACATTTAAGTCTAACCCACTTCCTATGCATAGAAATCTTGTAAAGAAATAAGTAATGAAAGCACAAAGGAATAAGCATAGTAAAGCAAAACAAGTGCAACTTCATGACTTTCAACATAAACAGGGGAAACTTAATATTGTTGAGACACATAAAACCACATTTTCGTCTCTCATAATAACTTTCAGTAGCATCATGAATAAAATTACCAATATAACTATCACATAAAACATTCTTATCATGGGCCACATGCATAAAAGAATTAATACTCTCCACATAAGCATAGTCATTCTTATTAATCGTAGTGGGAGAAAATTCAACAAAATAGCTATCATTATCATTCTCATCACCATAATCATTAAATATAGGAGGCATATTGTAATCATAATTAATTTTCTCCTCAATAGTAGGTGGACTGAGAATATCATATTAATCATTGTAATCATCATATATTGGAGGTATAGTATCATCATAAGAAATAGAATAGCTATCTTCTAAAGCTGGGGAACTAAAAAGATCATTTTCATAAAAACTAGCTTCCCCAAGCTTAGACTTTTACATAGCATTAGCAATAACGGTGTCCAAAGAATTCATACTAAAAACATTGCTATTAGCATGCAAATAAAGTTCCATGGGTTTTTTAATTTTCTCTTCAGACACTTCATGTCCTAACTCAAGATAAATACTATAAAGCTCTCTAATATTTTTGTTGATTTTCATTAAGCCTAACTAGTGAAAATAAAAACAAGAAACAAAAAGACAAAATTGCAGAATCTAAAGGAAATAACTTCGAGCACTCACACCGGAGGATGTGAGTACCTTTTACCTTACCTCCCCGGCAACGGCGCCAGAAAATAGCTTGATGTCTACGCACTTATATTCTTATAGACAATTGTTGGGCCTCCAAGTGTAGAGGTTTGTAGAACAGCAGCAAGTTTTCCCTTAAGTGGATTACCCAAGGTTTATCGAACTCAGGGAGGAAGTGGTCGAAGGTATCCCTCTCAACCAACCCTGCAATCAAGATACTAGTTCGGCGAAGAGATAGTGAAATACAAGTGGTATGGATAATTGTAAGTGGTAATGGTGCCAGAAAATAGCTTGATGGCGGTGGAAGAGACTAAAGGCAAACTGAAATAAAGATGGTAGCAAGCAAACATGTAACAGATCTAATTGCAAACTGTGTTTCAATGTTTAGAAACAAGTCCTAGGGATCATACTTTCACTAGTGAACACGCTCATATAAATATCTTCTCTTTATGATACTACTGTTAACTACTCTCCGGTTGGACACTCTAATCCATGGTAGGGCTATAACAGCACATCTCAAAGTTCGCTTTCCGCATCTACATAACCCCACACTGTCAGCTTGAGCACTAGATGGTTCCAAAAAACACCACAATTTCATAGAGACATACAACTCCAAATATAAATCATAACAAGTATTTGTAATCTCTAGCCTAAGTGTCACCACGGTGTGCATGCTGTCACTTTTACACACGTGGGGAGAGCAGAGATCTATTAAAGCACTTGAGTAGTAAGGTAGATCTATTTGATTACAAAGCTCATGATCACAATATGATCATGCATAGAGAGAGATATGAACACATAGCTACCGGTAGAACCTTTAGCCTCGAGGAATAACTACTCCCTCATCATCATGGGAATCAGCAACAGCGATGGAGATGGTGGTGGAGATCGATGGAGATGGCTCCAGGGGCACTTCCCCATCCCGGCAGGGTGCCGGAATAGAGACTTTCTATACCCCGAATCTCCCCTTCGGTGGTGGTGGCGCTACGGAACTTTTCGTTGCTGGAAGCTTGATTATTTAGGGTTTCTACATCGGAAGCTTCTTATAGGCGAAAGGGCAAGGTCGGTGGAGGCAGGAGGGGCCCACACCACCTGGTGACGTGTCAAGGGGTCACCCACGCCACCATATGGTGTGGCTAGGCCCTGGCCCTCCTCTGTCTCTGCTTTGGGCTCCGTGAGTCTTCTGGTAAAATATCAACTTTGGCTTTTGTCCGGTCCAATTCCGAGAATATTCATTTTCTGGCTTTTCTAGAACTAAAAGCAGAAGAAAACAGGCAACTGGAACTGTCGCATCTTGTTAATAGGTTAGTTCTAGAAAATGTGTAAAAGTACTCCAAAGTATGGACAAAACTAGCAAAGTAGATACTAAACAAGCATGGAACATCAAAAATTATAGATACGTAGCGCCATAGAGGATCCTTAACCCATCTTTCTTTCTAGCCTTCCCGAATCTCGGGACGAGATTCTTTTTAAGGGATGTAGTCTATTACATCCCAAAATTCTCAAGGAAAAGAAACCTTTTGAATTGGAAATAACTCACTCTATTATGACCTAAGTAGGCATATAGGCAAAAAGGTGTGGATTGAGTTTTAGTTTTAGTATTTGAGTGAATGTGTACAAAAATGAAAATCATGAAGCATTCATAAGCATTTCATTACATCCATGCAAAATTCTCAAAAATTGAATCCAAATCCTAATATCTAAATCCTTCTTTGGTATGGGGTCCTGGTACGTGGTATGCTACATCTTCAAACAAGTATTGATGGAAGGTACCCTTCTTTGGTACGATGGTTTGGGACGTGGGTAGTGACCCAGATTAATCTGGGTCGATAACATGGTCGATACACTTCGTACATACATCTTTTAACATATTCTAGCATGTGAAAGGTAAATAAAACAGTGGCCTAAATAGCCCATGACAGACCAGCCCAATGATAACCCTATAGGACACATATTGGTATCCTTCCTACCTCCTCTCCTTCTAATCTCCCAGGATTGCACGAGGTTGTTTCGGGTCGCGTCCTGCGAGTCGAACCCAGTCGACCCCATCTTGTTCCCGACCCTCGATCGGGTTGGACGACCCCGGGACATGGAACACAGCATCAATCACGTTCTGTTACATCCCAAAATTCTCAAGGAAAAAAACTATTTGAATTAGAAATAACTCACTCTATTATAAGTAGCCATATAGGCAAAAAGGTGTGGATTAAGTTTTAGTTTTAGTATTTGAATGAATGTTTACAAAAATAAAAATCATGAAGCATTTCATTACATCCATGCAAAATTCTCAAAAATTGAATCCAAATCCTAATATCTAAATCCGATAGTTGAATTGCCCAAATGTTCCTATAAGGAATATATAGAGATTTATGAAGCCACCATCTTCAAACAAGTGAAAATGTTATAAATATGATTCTATAATAATCTACTAAATTCTATAAAAATTTAGAAACAAAAATCATATCATTTGGAGTTCGTATGCAAAAGATATAAAAAATATCAAAATAGAAAAAAAATACACTAATGGGCCAACCGGCTGGCCCACTCAGCTGACCAAACAAGCCAGCCACGTGCACCAGAGGATCGATCCCACAGTTGCTTTAAAAAGCGTGCAAAATATACTCTTTTAAAACTATCTCTACTCAAACACCTATATCTTTTTATCTACAACTCCGAATTGACTTTTATATGTTTCTACTTGTTTCCTACTCCAAGATTTATCTCTCCACCATCCTAAAATGCTATATAATCCTCCGGAGCCACAGTCATATCACTTTTACTTCTCAAAATCTCGAATCTACACCTTTCTGAATTATATTTCGCTTCTAAACCTATCTAAACTTCGTCGGATGCCTTTGGCTTCAACACAATAGTTATAGATCTTTTTGAAATCTTTCAATTCTAATAAACCTCACCTCTTTTCATCCACCACAGTCGGAGAATTTCGCAAAGCAATATTTCAGAGCTGACGGTGTTATTCTAAGTTTTCGCACGCTCGTTTCTTCAAATCCAAATTCTTTTGGTGAAAAGGTAGATCTAATGATTGTCCACAACTTTCATGTTGGAGGTATTTCGATTTGATCTACGGATTTGTCTCCTGAGGCAAAATTGAGCCAATTTGGAGCCAACTTCTGTCCTAACCATCGGATTCTATCCTGATGGTCCAGATTCAATCGTTCCGGTCAGCTGCCTCATCACTGCCACATAGTCACCAGGTCAGCATCTATTTCCAGTCAGCATGCACGGTCAACCTGTCCCGTCAGCGGAATATTCTTTAGAATATTCGGTTCGAATTTAAAATTGCAGATTATAGATCTAATTTGTAAAATCCATAAGAAAATCATACTATGTCCAAAAATTGCATATAATATATCAAATTGAAGATAATTTCATGTAGTTTATGAATATCGGATGAGATATAAATTTTCAGTTACAGTTAACTGGTAATTAATAAAATAGTTTTAATGCCTTTTTGGAGTAATAAATTCATAGTAAATTATTCATAGCTCCGAAAACTATAAGTAATATGTCCCTGGATTCAAAATTCTTTATAGATTCTGGATCAGGCCCTAGATATTTTTTTGGTCGTGGTAACCGGTTTAAATAATTTAAACTCTTCTAAGTAGTAATTAAATTATAGAAAAAGATCTACTACTCCGCTTAGAGTGAATCAATTGCTGCTGGCTCGTATTAATGTCCTCTATTTAGTACACTTTAGGTCCGAATTTAATACGGCATATAGTACAGAAGTTACAATATAACTATTAAAACTCCTCTATTGATGATTAAGAATTAATAATAAATACCCTAATGCATTAAATGATTCTCTACATGCATCATGTGATCTAGTATTGCTTAGAGAACTAATTACAACTATTGTGACATATTAAATCGTCATGCATGCATTTGATCATCATTGTTTTGTTATACTGTGCATAATTGCAATGTTTTGAATGATGTATTGTTGTGCCTTGTTTCAAAGTTAGATTGCGAGGAGTGCAACTACTATGATCACAATTGCTATCATTGCCAGTATTGTGATTGCAGGTATTTTGAGTGCGACGAGTGAAAACATTATATTTATGAGGACTATCTAACTGACTACATCTACAACAAACGCAAGTGGCACTATCCTAAATGTCCTACTTATTTTCCTATGCATTATAGTTGCTTTTAGTAGAAGTGCATGTGTAGGAAATATTTTTGGTACTATATGCTATGTTATGTCCTATTTAGGATATTCTCTTGTATCTTGGTTAGTGGAGACATCATAGTTGTAGTATGCTTAGCCCTACTATAGATTTGGGGTGGAGTATCATGTTATGAGTATTATGAGGTATTAGGAAAAAGATATGTTTTTATATAATAAAATAAGTACTTAATGAAGCACCTGGGTGGAATGTGGATACTCAATTGTGAATAAAGTGGCAATGAAGGGGACCGTATCTTTGGCTACCTCTATCGTGTGTGCACTAGAAGAATATCACCTAGGATCATAGAGATTTGACATGTTTCTCGTAGTGACTTCCATGTACAGCCACATGCTAATTGGGCTCTGCCTTAGTCAATTACATAGCGGAAGACTCCTGCATTGGTACCTCTTCAGGTTAACTAGAATTGTGTATTGGAGGTATATCCTTGCATTGGTGCCTGTTAGACGTTCTAGCATTGTGTATTGGGGGACTTCTATAGAAAGACTTCGTCCCATTCTCGAATCTGCTGGTATACCAATTGGTGTGTACTAATCCAGCGGCCACTGTTGGCGTCAAGATGAGATTGTGTCATGTGGGTAAAGTGTACAACTTCTGTAGAAGATATAAATCTAATCAATTAGTCGTGTCCCCGGTTATGGACAATTTGAGCGACCTGATTTTTATGCTATGACATATTTCTCGCTCATCCTTATTTATCAATAACTTAAAACTTGTTGGGAGAACTTAATTGGGTAGGAGCACCTGGGAGTGAACTAGAGTAAGAAAAAAGTATCCTATTTATCGTATTGGAAAACTACTTTGTTATAAATGTTAGGATAAAACTATTACTTTACGCAAATGAGCCTGAACTCCACCTAGCCAAATAAGCATGTAGTTGCTAGGTCTGTTGTTAACCACTTTAGCCTACTTGCCATACATTCAATGTATTGACCATTCGTGGCTGCAACTTTTCATGATGCAGGTTATTTTTTTTAGTGATCGTTCATAGGTCACGAGACTCCACTCAATAATTGTTCGCCTGTGGCACATTTGAAGGATGGAGATCTACCTTGTATTGTTTCCGCTGTAATATAATCTAAATTCTGGATCATATTTGTTATATTTATTGAACTTGTCTTCTTTTTAACTCACTTTAATCAAGTAGTTATCCGTCTGAACTTTGAAAGTGACGCCCTCTTCAGGTATTTCTATTCCCCATCTCTCCATTGCCTTGTACAGTTCATATTTTTGCATTTAACATGTAACGAGCTCCTCTTTCTCTCTCAAAATAGCTTCCAATTTCATGTCACTAGCAAAATCCAGTAAATATCCAAATTTTAAGCCCAAAATGCACCAACAAAATCATTTCATGGGCCATAGTTTCTTGTATGGTTGTATCACTTGGAGTTATTGAACCCATGAAGGCCAATAAGAAGTAGCAAGACAACATGTACCATGAGATGACATGTATTTTTCTAGGCTCAACATCACGAGACATAACCCACGCTCAACACAATGCCCCCGTGCCTGAGAGCTGCAGCCTCCCTAGCGCCCTTTAGTAGTGGTCTCGTGCAGGGTGGGGATTGTGGCACACTAGCGTGCGATGTGCGCGACGTGTCTGGCCTCCCAGTGTCCATCATCATTGCCTTGCTCATGGCGGTGCACGGTCTCCTTATCCCGGTGTCGCCCATCAAGGAACTCGTACCCTAGTCAAGGCTCGACCTCCAGTCACGCCCTGGCGTCGACGCTGGCGAGGAAGCTGCGGGCACTAGAGCGGATGATTGCCTTCCCTGCGATCTCAGTCACGTGAATATTTATGCAATATATCACCGTTAGCAAATGGCATTCTTTTGTTCTTACTGTTATTTTTTTCCACCAGGAATCAACACAAAAGCCATATAACTCAATTATTGGAACAATTCCCTTGAAAGATAATTTTGCTTGGTTTAGGATTGGATCAATTCTTGTGAAGATTTTTTGTGGCGATGGAGTTTTAGATGTGGCACGAACAACACGGATATCAGACCAGAAGACAACCCAGAAAATATAAAAATCAAATATGGAATTTGTCAACACCCGGATTTTTAATCCTAGATGCATGTTATGCCATACATCGCAATCCCAGGATTACCATTTTTGCGAGACATAACAGATTGGATATCACAGTACATCATCCATTACAAACCATATTAAGGTTTTACACAAATAAAGGATCTCATGATCCTGTCTTAATACAATCAAGCAGCGGAATAATAAAGCGCAGTAGTGGGCTCCAACTTCAGGGTCACAGGCAATGCTGACGATGGGAGATGATCTTAGTTGTCATAGACCTCCTACTGTCTATCATCCTGGTAGTCCTCCTCATAGGCTAGCCACGGAAATAGCCAGGGACAAAGCCATGAGTACTCTTTAAGTACTCGCAAACTATCACTAACAAGTAAGGTAGTTCTAGTAGGAATCTTATCCTCTAGGTTTATTTGCAAAATGCCAGATTTATCTAAACTGAGTTAGAAGTAAAGAAAACTAATTTAATGTTCTAAATCACTTAAGTAGGAACCTAGTTTTCATATCCACAACCCTGTTGTGGTCAAGTCAAAATCATAGTGCTCTTCGCAAGTCATTTTGAAAACATCTCACGACAGAATAGTATGGCCACTCCAACTGTACATGACAGCGGACGCGGCTATTCGAATAGTTTGACAATATGCAGAGGTTATACACTTTCACCACAAAATTCGATACATCCGTTAGGGATAACCCTGACTCATCATACTTAGTATGCGGATAATCAACCATAAACTTTCAATTACACACTCTAGTATAGGCACCTCTCTTATGAGCTTGGCCTCCCAGCCATGGCCATCTTCCATCCTGGGCACTGCATAGGTGGACATCATCAAGAGGTAGCCTCAGCTCAAACCTCTTCCGTGAGGCAACCCATACTAATGCATATAAACTTCCGGCTAAGCCCTACCCAATTTAGGTTTTGTGGTTGTATGGTAAAATTGGAATGGTATCGCATCCGAACCCAACAATCAGTTTTTGGTAAAAGGGCTAATTCTCATGCCTCAACATTTTCATCATCAACTCCGTTGGTGTTTCTCAACACATGTCAAAACATCTCAATAGAATGAATCATCATTCCGAGGTTTTCATAATCATTTTCACCAAGTATTCCCATCTAAAGTGATCAACTTTTATCCTTAGCACTAGCCACTAAGGTTAAGAGTGTTCACTAATGAGGGGTACTAATCTTCAATCTCATGCCATAGAATGACATCTAGTATAGGCCTAGTTTTATACTCTTCATGCTATCTATTCTATTTCTCCAAATACTCACAGAGCACTAACTAAAAGTAAAGAACTTTCGTAATGTAAAAAGAATAAAGTTTGCAAGTAAAACTTGGGATTAGTATAAATCAAAGGTATATAACCAAAGCATGCCTAGTGCATATTGCTTGGGTTAATACTTGCAAGTGTTAGCTTGCAAGGGTCTAGCTTGCTTAGTAATGATGGCTTGTCTTGATCATCACATGGATTAAAGACTTAATCTTATTTATCTTATTTTAGAAAAGTAATTCCTACTCATTGAAATTAATTAAGATTTAATATTCTCCAAATAAAACATGGGATCATGTGGACACATGTCATAACCACATAGTCTAATACATGGGAATGTGATTTAAAGGGTTGATCACATTTTATAAAGTTTAAGATTATTATTTAATAGATTTAAAGTGACTAGAAATGCCCTAATAGCATTATTTTGGTACTAATCCAAAGTCATTGCATGCAATACCTAATTATTTTTTCATATTCAGATAGATCTGATCAAATGTGATTTTTGAGAGTTGGAATCAACTCAAAAGAATTTATGGTTGATTTTTGAAAAATGTTTGAAGTTGCAAAAGTCTCTGTTTTGTTATTTTTGCTATAGATTATCTCTAACTCCAAATGATTTAAATCCTACGGGCTTGGATAGATAATTTAAATATCTTTCTAACAAAATTGGAATCATGCAATTTTGTTTAGTGAAACTCCCTGAATTGATTTTTGAACCTAGGTACAGAATAGGTTTTTTAACTAAAATAGAAAAAATAAATATTTGAATTTCCAGGCCAGCGCGGGAACTTAAATGGGCCGGCCCAACTGCACCGCACAGTACAACGGGCTTCTGACAACGCGGACCCACTGGTCAGGGACTGCATCTAAACGAAACGGTATCGGAAAATTTAGACCGTGCGATCTAATTCTAATCTAACGGCTAGGATTCATCGTCAATTACGAACTACTCCAGCGAGAAATTTACCAGCACCGCAGTGGGGGTCTGGCTAGGCTCACCTGGGCTGCAGCTAGGGTCAGCGATAGGGGCAATCGATGTGGTAGATGATGGCGGTTCTAGTGGTGGTCGCGGTAGGTCTTGGGGTGGTCGAAATCGACGGGGACCTTCTCCTCCAGGAGTGGCGAGGTCCGGCCAAATTCCGGTGAGAGAGAGCTCACCTTGATCCGCGGAAGGGTGAGGGACTGGCTGTGAGGAGTGGTGCGGGTGTTGGTGTGGAGAAATGAGGCAGAGGAGGGCTCTATTTATACTGCGGCGAGGGGACCGAACGGCGTGGGCGCGAGCTCGATGGTGGCATCGCTACAGGCCTCTAGCGGCGCGGCTGAGGCTAGGGGGTGGTGCGCGGTTCCTTGGCGATCGTTGCTGGCTTAAAGGAGATGCGTGGGGCGGTGTGGTTTGGTCGGGAGCATGCGGCGCTTTGCGTGGACGCAGAGGTGTTTGCGACGGTGTGCGACAACTATGGGTCGCGCGGCAGCGAACGAGATGTCTGTGGGGTTACTGTGATCATGGTAGGCGTGAGTGTGCACAACGAGGGAGAGGTGCGGTCTATGCGAGGTCGTCGGGTGGGCGAGCTGGCATGCTCTGGGCAGGGGGCAGAGACGATGGGCACGACGTAGCTAGGGTGGTACAGGGCTCGTCTATGGTCGAGGCTTGGACAGGGGGTGGCGGTGGACCGAGGCGTGTCTGGTGCACATTGTGGGCGAGGGTGGCGAGGATCTTGGCTCTCTGTCCACTATCATCCGGTGATGACCAAAAATGGGCGGCGCTCTACTATGCACACGGCTAAGGGGGGCTTGTCTAGTGCTTGGTTAGACGCAGGGGAGACAAGGGGTTAAGAGGGGACCAAATGGTCGAGGGATTACTATGTAAATAGTGAAGTTAGGCAGTGGGTCAAATTATGTAATTAAGGTGTTTGAACGAAAAAATTTGAGTGATTTGATCTTAAGCTTGAGTCCTTATGTTTGCTTGGAGAGGTCAAGTGGGATTGGTTTGAAGGGTTTTTGAAAAAGTGGGATCTTACCACATATCAAATGTCCTTTAAATGGATTTGAAAATAGCTTTTGTAAGTTTGTAAAGTGGGCCTTGATACACTTTTACTTGGTCTAGCAAGTGGTGAAAAGAATTAGAATTATTTCTGTTAGAAATCTCCTTCTAGGAACACTCAAAGTAGCCTAATGGTTAACTTTGGCCAAAATGACCATTTGCTTTATTTATTTATATTTGATTTATTTTTTTCTTTTGCTTTTGTTTGTAATTGGCCTAGATGATGTAGTATTCATCTTTAAACTATTTCTTATTAGTTATAACAATCAAGCATGTAAATTTCAATCAATCACACATTAATGCACACACACACATGCATTCATATTCAAATTATTAATTAAAGTTTTTGTTAACCCTAAATTTGGGTGATTAGAACTTGATAATCTTGATTAGGGTGTTTAGGGTGTTACAAACCTTCCCTCCTTAAACAAAATCTCGTACCGAGATTTAAGAAAAACTACGAACTAAAGAGATCTGGAAAGTCAGTCCTGATGTAATCTTCTCGCTCCTAGGTAGCTTCTTCTTCGATATGGTTGCTCCATTGGATCTTCAGAAACTTGATACTCCGGTTCCTGGTGGTTCTGAAGGCTTACTCCAAAATACGAATGGGCACTTCATGATATGTTAGATCCTTGTTGATATCTATGGCTCGGTGATTGATGTTCTTGAAAACTTCGGTCTTCTCCGGAAGTTCTAGGAATTTGTGAAGTAACAAGATATGGAACACATCATGGATGGCTGACATCTCCTCTGGCAGTTCCAGTTGATATGATACTTCTCCTCGGCGATTCAAAATCTTGAAGGGTCCAATATATCTGGGGGTTAACTTTCCTTTCAGTTGAAAACACTGCATTCCTTTCAAGGGTGACACTTTGAGATACACAAAATCTCCGACATTGAAAGTCAAGTCTCTACGTCTCTTGTCAGCATAACTCTTCTTTATGGATTGGGTGGTCTTGAGGTGCTCACGGACTTTTTGAACCTTCTCTTAGGCTTCTCGTAGGATGTCAGGTCCGAAAATCTGACTCTCTCCTACTTGTGACCAATTCAAGGGGGTACGGCACTTCGTTTCATACAGAAATTGAAATGGGGCCATTTGCAAACTGGCATGATAACTATTGTTGTATGAGAATTATGTGGAAGGCAGACAATCTTCCCATTTTGATCCATACTCTAATGCACAAGCTCTCAACATATCTTCTAAGATTTTTTTGACTCTTTCATTTTATCCATTGGTCTGCGGGTGATAACCTGTGCTGAAATTCAACTTGGTTCTTAATCGTTCTTGGACTTTCTACCAAAATCTTGAGGTAAACTAGGTTCCTCGAACCGATACTATGGTCTTGGGGGTTCCATGCAAACTGACAATTCTAGCAATGTACAACTCTGCTAGCTTTGAACTCAGGTAGGTTGTCTTGATAGGTATAAAATGCGCTACCTTGGACAGTCTATCCACTATGACCCAAATAGAGTCATTTCCCCTACTAGAAGTAGGCAAACCGGTGATAAAGTCCATTCTGACAGAATCCCATTTCCATTCCAGAATCCGCAATGGTTGCAAAATTCCTGTGGGTCTCTGATGTTCCGCTTTGACTCTCTGACAAATATCACACTTGGATATGTAGCTTACGATTTCTCTCTTCATCTTGTGCCACCAAAATTGATACTTCAAATCCTGATACATCTTTGTTCCTCCGGGGTGGATCGAATAAAGGGTATCATTAGCTTCTTGCATGATAACTTACTTCAGTTCCGAATCTGCTGGCACACAGATACGTCCTTTGTACCACAAAATTCCTTCTTCATCCTCGGTGAATCTGGGTACCTTTCCTGTACTGATATGATGTTTGATTCTGTCGATACTCACATTTCCTTTCTGGGCTTCCTTGATCTGACTGGTCAAAGTGGGTTGAAGTTCTATACTATCTAAAAATACTTTGCTCACTAGCTATGTTCTAAACTGCTCCAACTCTTCATGCAAACTTGGCTGAGCTTCTTTGATCATGGTGTTTAATCTACACGGCAATCTTCTAAGAGGATCCGCTACCACATTGGTTTTGCCGAGGTGATAGTGAATGTTAAGGTCATAATCCTTGATTAACTCTATCCATCTCCTTTGCCTCATCTTCAGCTCCTTCTGGGTGACAATATACTTCAGACTCTTGTGATCCGAATAAATCTCATAATGTTTACCCATAAGGTAATGACGCCATGTCTTCAATGCTAAAACTACAGCTGCTAGTTCAAGGTCATGGGTAGGGTAGTTTTGCTCATGCTGCTTCAGTTGTCGGGAAATAATTGCTATGACTTTGCCTTCTTGCATCAATACACATCCGAGACCAATCTTGGATGCATCACAATACACATCAAAAGGCTTCTTGATATCTGGCATAACCAGAATTGGAACTGAAATCAATCTCTTCTTGAGCTCTTGAAAACTCGCTTCACATTTGTTAGTCCATTCAAACTTCTTATCTTTCTTTAGCAATTGGGTCATCGGTCTTGCGATGCTCGAAAATCCTTCAACAAACTTGTTGTAATATCCTGCTAATCCGAGAAATGCGTGGACTTGGGTTTGAGTGGTTGGGGCTTCCCATTCTTCAACATCTTTGATCTTGGCGGGATCGACAGTGACTCCTCCTGCCGACACAATATGACCTAGGAATCCTAGTTCCTTCAACCAGAACTCACATTTGCTAAACTTGGCATACAACTGATGCTCTCTAAGAGTTTCAAGGATGGTTCTCAGGTTTAGCTCATGGTCTTCTTCTGACTTTGAATAGATTAGAATATCGTCGATAAAAACAACGACAAACTTATCCAGGAAGTTCATAAAAATCGTATTCATGAGATTCATGAAATAAGCGGGGGCATTGGTTAATCCAAAAGACATGACCGTATACTCATACAATCCATATCTGGTGGTAAAGGCTGTCTTTGGAGTATCCATTGCACGAATCTTGAGTTAATGATAACTAGTTCTAAGATCAATCTTAGAAAACACTCTGGCACCAGTCAACTGATTAAACAGATCCTCTATCTTTGGTAGTGGGTACTTGTTCTTGATGGTGACATCATTCAGCTTCCAGTAATCCGTGCACAAACGGTTACCTCCATCTTTCTTATCCACAAACAGAACAAGTGACCTCCATGGCAATGCGCTTGTTTGAAACAAACCTTTCATCAGGATAGCATCAAGTTGCTTCTTAAGCTCCACTAGTTCAAATGGGTTCATACTATAAGGTCTCTGAGCTATGGTTCTAGTTCCAGGAATTAGTTCAATAATGAACTCGATATCCCGATCTGGGGGCATATCGGGTAATTCATCTGGGAATACGTCGAGGTATTCACAGACTACTCTGACTTGGTCTATTGTTGGTTGGGCTAGACTCTTGTTGCATTTGAACTGACGGGGCAAGGTCTCAGACACATGCTCTACTGATACTCCAGAGCTGCTGGTCATGGTTATGGCTTTCTTGGCATAGTCAATCAATCCTTTATGTTTTGACATCCAATCCAATCCTAGTACTACTTCCAAACCTTTGGTTCCAAGTACTATTAGATTGGCATAAAAATCTATCCCATTGATTCTGATAGGTATAGCCTTGCAAATTTTTCTAGCTTTGGTGGTTGAACCAGGTATTTGAACTATCATAACAGGCTTCAATTTTGGTGGTTGAATCTTACTAGTGCATGCAAATTCTTCTGTAACAAACGAATGCGATGCTCCCGAATCAAACAACACTCTTGCAAGTACTGAGTTAACAGAACATACCCATCACGACATCTAGCGCTTCCTGGGCTTCTTCAGCATTCATGTGGAACAGATGGCCATTGCGGTTGAGCGAGTTCCCTGGGGATAATCTCCTTCCAGGCTGAACACTGCGCTGCTACTGAGCTAGGGCATTCACATTGGTGGTAGCTGCAAGCTTCTTGGGATACTCGTTGGAGTAGTGGCCCTTGACTCCACATTCAAAGCAAGTAATCTGGGACTTGTCTTTGGCTGCAACAGGCACATCATTGCTTCCAGTCCTTGGGGCAGTATTGTTGTTATTGGACTTGGGTGGTGCACGGTTGAAGTGGTTGGAGTTGCCGGGGTTGTTGTTGTGGTTTCCTCCAGACTTCAAGTTTCCTCCGCTACGACTGGGGTAACTTGGACGGGACATCGGGGGTCTGTTGTTTCTTGGGGCATATCCTGCAGACGGGTTGGGGCGATACTTCTGGGTATTGTGGGATCCAGTCTGGTGCATCATCATGTGCTTGCGGTTGTAATTGGCTTGGTTGATCTTCCCTTCCATCTAAATGGCAGAGTCTACAAGCTCTTTGAGATCTTTAAAGCAGATGTTGACTAAAATAGTCTGCCTCTCATCATGCAATCCGTTCAGGAACCTCTCCTTCTTCTTGGCTTTAGTGTTAATCTCATCAGGGGCACATCTAGCTAGGGACAGAAATTTATCATGGTACTCAACTACCGTCATCCTGCCTTGCATAAATTCTCTGAACTCATCTCTCATTCTGGTGACCAAACCTTGTGGCACATGGGTGCGGCTAAACTTGATCTTGAATGCTTCCCAAGTAATCATATGACCGTCATTCATGGTATGGGTTCTATTCCACCAGGCTCTTGCATCTCCTGCTAGATAGTGAGTGGCGAACAATACCTTCTCATTGGCTTCAACACCTGCGACCTTCAGATTGTTCTCCATGGTTTGCAACCAATGATCAGCATCTAAGGGGTCCTCAGACTTGTTAAAGATGGGTGGGTTGGTATTCTGAAAGTTCTTAAGCTTGGATCCATGATGATCTTGGTTTTAATGGCCTTGATTATTGTGGGCCTGATGACCCACAAGTATAGGGGGTGTATCGCAGTATTTTCGAGGGGAGCCAAAGAATATTTATATGCCTTAACAACTGAGTTGTCAATTCAGCTGCACCTGGAAACAATCTTGCTGATAGCAGTTTATCAGTAGCAACAGTTTTGTAGTAGGAATAGTAAAGTAGCAGCAGTAGCAAAGTAAAGACAGTAGTAACAAAAGTAGTAAAAGGTGGGATTCGAGTGCGGTAGGCATAGGGATGGATAGACGGGCGTTGCATGGACAAGAAAATCCACATAGCAATCAGAACATAGGGCAATTGCAGATAAATAAGATTAAGCATCCAAGTACTAGACAATCCTAGGCATGTGTTCCATATATAGTCATACGTGCTCGCAATGAGAACTTGCACAACATCTTTTGTCCTGCCAGCCCGTTTGTAGCGGGGCCTCTAGGGAACTACTGGCAATTAAGGTGCTCCTTTTAATAGAGCACCGGAGCAAAGCATTAACACTCCGTGAATACATGTGATCCTCACATCAAAGCCATTCCCTTCCGATTATCCCGATTTCTGTCACTTCGGGGCCATAGGTTCCGGACAACAATGTGTGTATACAACTTGTAGATAAGATCAAAAACAATACTATCATAATGAATCAATAACATGTTCAGATCTGAAATCATGGCACTCGGGCCCTAGTGACAAGCATTAAGCACAACAAGTCGCAACAAAGTCATAAAGCACTAATAAAAGATACTAGGCACCATGCACTAACAATCTGATGCCATTACATGAACTATCTCATCCAATCCCTACCATCCCCATAGCCTACAGCGGGGGATTACTCACTCATAGATGGGGGAAACATGGATGGTCGATGGAGATGATGGTGGAGATCGATAGAGATGACTCCGGGGGCACTTCCCCGTCCCGGCAGGGTGCCGGAACAGAGACATTCTGTCCCCCGAATCTCCCCTTCGGTGGTGGTGGCGCTGTGGAACTTCTTCTGGAAAAACATCGAACCCCCCGGAGTTTTTAGGTCAGAAGGCTTCTTATAGGTCAAGAGGGAGACCGAGGGGGTGCCGGGGCCACCACACCATGCCCTGGCGCGGCCAGGCCCAGCCCACGCCTGGGGGGGTGTGGACAGCCCTTGGCCCTCCTCCGTCTCGTATTTTGGCTCCTAGAGTCTTCTGGAAAAATAGGCACTTTGGCTTTTGTCCCGTCCAATTCCGAGAAAATTCATTTTTTGACTTTCCTGGAACCAAAAACAACAGAAAACATGCAGCTGGCATTGTGGCTCTTGTTAATAGGTTAGTCCAAGAAATCATATGAAAAGTACTCCAAAGTGTGGAAAAAACACAAGAAAGTGGATAAAACCAAGCATGGAGCATCAAAAATTATAGATACATTTGCAATGTATCAGGGCCATCTGAGCTATCTGTTCAAGAGTGGCTAGGTTGGCTTGACGTTCGGCTCTACTAGCTTCACGGTCAGAAACTAGCATTTGCAGAATCTGCAAAATCGGGTCCTGTGATGAGCTGCTTCCTCTGGGGTTTTCATGAGTCATCTGAAGATTGAGATAAATAATGAGATAAGAGGGAAATTTCTAAGGTTCATGGTTTTGTTTCAAAAGCTTTAAACTTTTAGTTTGACTCAGGTTTGGAAAACTAACAGCTCCCTCTCATTCATTCATTCAAGCACACAATACAAACACACACCACGCACAAATGGTAAACAGATGGTTTTAAGAACCATTCTATGAAACTAAGATACAGTGCGACCGATACAACTCATTCCTACGGTAGTGATCAAGTGCATCAAGTCATCATCAATGAAGTCGGAATCATCATCATTAGTGTGGAACTCCATGGCATCATCCTCCAGGTAATCATTGTCATCACTAAGGTAAGAGTAATGATCTCCCTGGATATCTTCACCTTCCTCCTGTTCCTTTGTTTCAAGTTGGACTTCCTGTTCACGGATGGTCTTCTCGAGAGAGGCCACCTTCTTGCAAAGACGATCAATGGTGCGATCCTTCTTCACGCGTTGACGACGAAGTGATTGGCGATCTTTGATGAGCATGGCGATAGTCTAGTCCTTCTTGACGGCAATGGCAAGGTTGTGGTTGGTGTAATTGCGAGTGTTGTCCAACTCTTTCTGCCTATCATACAACATGAATTCAAGATTGTCCACCTGGTGCTTCAATTCTGGATGTCCTGGCATCTCCAAAGGCATTCCCATAGAATCATGCCTTGCGAAGTGAGCAAAGCAAGTTCCCTGGATCAAGTTGAGGTTTTGTCTGCACAAACGGGCAAGAGCTTCATGCATATCCCTGGCTAATCCATCTAGCCAGTTGTTCTCTCGCAAGGTGAATTGGATTTTCTCAGAAGTTTGTGTTTCCATCTTGCCTCTGAGATCTGCAACTATCAACCATTGTAGATCTCCTCCGATGTGATTGTTGAGTTGTGCCCCGAAGAATTCTAGATGTGGGCTGATGACCCACAAGTATAGGGGGTGTATTGCAGTATTTTCGATAAGTAAGAGTGTCAAACCCAACGAGGAGCAGAAGGTGCTGGCTAGTGGTATGGATCAAGAATTCTCTGCAAATACTTAGCAAACGGATTTTTAGGGGTTTTTGATAAAGCAAGTAAACGAAGTACGAGTAAATAAAAGACAGTAGGAACAAATGCAGCAAGTGGCCCAATCCTTTATGCAGCAAAGGACAAGCCGGTTGTATTACTTAACATGACCAAATGTTCTCGAGGACACATGGGAAGACTGTCAAGTGCTTTCGCTTCATATAGTTGATTAATCTTCTTTAGCTTGCTAAGTGTTGTGTGGGTGAACCTCTGATAATGTACCGAGCTTCCTAGGACTAATACATACTTGTGATTATACCCCTTGAAAACATCCGTAAGTACAAGAAAGTAATTAAGGTAGAATCCTAACCACAGCTTTAAACTCTAAGACCCTTACGTCCCTTGTGCAATGGTTTCCTAACGGGGGTTCAGGTTTCTGTCACTCCGACAACCCCTACGATTAGTAGCCAAATATACAATGCATTCCCCTAGGCCCATATAGGTGAAGTGTCATGTAGTCGACATTCACATGACACCACTAGAAGCAGTACACCACAACTTAAATAACAATCTATTGAATCTTTCTCAACACAACTCCACTACTAACAACATGACTTCTCCCATGTCCTCAAGAACAAAACGAACTACTCACAAGACAGCATATGGATCATGATCAGAGATGGAATAATGATGTATAACAATCTGAACATAAACAATAATTCAATGGTTCACTCAATAGCATCAACTACAAAGAGTAATGAACACCGGGCAAGTTTCCCCTATGAACTATGCAAGATTCAACGCAATTGTTACAGCAATATGGATATGGTGATGAGGGTATTGATGATGATGATGGTGGTGATGATGATGATCCCGATGATGTCCAGCTTGATGGTGGTGTTGATGGCGATGATCTCCCCTCTCCGGGAAGGAATTCCCTTGGCAGAAATCTATCTGCCGGAGAGATCTTTCTCTCTCGGTGTTTTCCGCCTTGCAGAGGCGGTGGAATCTTTCTGTGGTCGCTCCTCGAGTCTTAGGGGTTCGGGAGGATGATATACGCCAGAGGGGAGTGTCTAGAGTAGGCCAGGGCATCCACACCACCTGCTAGCGCGGCCTAGGGCTGCCCGCGCCAGGGGGTGGTGTGGGCCCCCTGTCGCCCATCTCCAGCGCCCCTTCTGGCTTCCTTCGTCTTCTGGAAAAATAGGATTTTCCGTATATTTTCCCGGATTTTCTAATCTTCGTGAATTTTGCCTCCAAACAGCACCTTTTCCATCAGAATCCTGATTGCAGCGGTCCATGCTCCAAAAGTCATCAACCATGCAAAAATAGATGAAATAACATAAGTATCACCTCTCAATACGAAATATATCAATGAATAACTGTGAATTATGACATAGAATAGTGATGCAAAATGGACGTATCAACTCCCCCCAAGCTTAGACTTCGCTTGTCCCCAAGCGAAACTGAGCTCAATAAACATGGCCTCAGGTTTATGGAGTGAAGAGTCGATAAAAGAATACGGACAAGAAACATCACATTCATCAAATACATAGGTCATAATAGAAGACAACTCAACATTATATAACTCAACTTGCAATGAGTAAAGGAAACACAATAAAGATACATAAAGTAAATCATAATTGGTAATGGCAAACTTAGCTCTTTGTCGAAGAATAGTTGATAATTTGCTGGAGTTCACAAATAACTGGTTTCCAATGATAGATTTCAAAGTAGTAAACATCAAGATAAGAGCAATGTGCAAAACAAGGAACATAAGAAACATGATTGAATAAATCATCATATGAATGAATGAAACACAACAACTCAAAATACTTGCCAAGATAGAAGGGAGTAGGTTTACTGACTCGACTACGAAGTAAAAGAAAGGCCCTTCGCAGAGGGAAGCAGGGATTACAAGTCTCATAAAGAGCTCCCAAAAAATATGATACTTACTAGCTTTCAGCTATCATTGCCCCTATCATAGGCATCTTTTGGTGATTAAGGTTAAAGTGATCAAATATGAGGATATGCATTGACAAGTTGTAAGTTGAGAATCTCATGTCCCTTGAACACGAGGGCCGCTCCTCATGCTACTCAAGTTTAGTCACCGGTAAGTTCTTGTCATCGTAAGCATATGTGTATCATAGAGAACCGCCAATGGGGTACCCCTTGCCCGATGATACAGAATATGTGTATCATAGAGAACCGCCAACGGGGTACCCCTTGCCCGATGAACCGTCATCGTAAGCATATGTGTATCATGTCCCTTGTATCATAGAGAATCCCCATATCAAAATGACAAGGCAAGCAGACAACAAACATCTCAGCAATCTTCTTATTTACCATGGGAATATGGTGCTTTTTGTTTCTTTCCTCTTTTCATAATATCTCTTTTTTTTCTTTTCTTTTTTTCTCAATCTCAGACTCTTTTTTTATAAGAAGAATGCTTCATAGATACTCGTTATGGTTACGTTGCAGGTTTCCACCATGTCAGCATGGATTAGAGTAGCGGTCCAGGCATTTCTCTAACACACATGCATAACTCCATGGACTTACAAGCTCCCCTTTCATTTCACACTGATGACATCCATAGACAAAATAATATGATATCAACTTGGTACAAAGTACCAGTGCAATGTTGAAAGCGTTCCCCATGACAACATGGTTCTGCTAATTCAAAACTTACAAAGCGCAAGCATATATGCAACATAGGTGAGCACAATGGTTCAAGTTTATTAAGTGCAAGAAAGTAAAGTGTGCCATCCAGTTCGTGAGAGCTTTAATCACTAATTTTCACATAACAAGTTTAATTTGGGAGCTATATAAAACAAGAATTTACTTGGAATAGCAATAATGCTACAAGGTAGGTATGGTGGACACAAATGGCAGAGGTTTTGGTTCTAAAGGAGTGGAGGCACGAGAAGAATTCCCTATCAGTATAGGTTTTTGGCTAGCAAGGCTGGTTAGCAATTATAAGAGTTGAAGGAAATAGCCAAACATACAAGTGATAAGACAAACATGCAATCTTCCTCGGAAGCACAAAAGATCTTAACTAGAGAATACTAAACTTATGAGAAAATCAAGAAAGAAAGACGATGAAATTATTTTTCTTTGAAGGTACTTTTATCTTTTCTTTCAACTCTCAAAAATAGTGTTGCTACTGACCGAGCCAGGTTTGCCAAAACCAACTAAATTAACTCAATGATAGCAAAGTGATACCAATACTAACAACAAGATCAATCATATAACCATGAATTGAAAACTAATATAAGCTATGCAAAAGAGTGAATGATAGAACTTCTCATTAATATTCCATAACGGCAACTCACATGAAGGGATACATATCTAGAGAGAGAGGGGACACTTCCATAATGCAAACCATCCTACATAATAACTCCTCTATTCATGATATGACTCTACTAATAAGGTAAAAAGATAGAAGATAGTCATGTGATACGGCGGCACTCCCCCAAGCTTGGAACAAGCCAAGGGGATGCCAAAACTGATGACGAATTAGTCCTTTGGTGGTGGTGGTGTCCTCTCATCTTCGTCCGTCTTTCAGGGTAAAGGCTTCCCATTAAAAAAGGACATCGTGGTTTCCAACATTCTGAAACTTGCAGCAGCACTTATGCGTTTAAACCTAGCCTCATACTCACAGTTTTGATTTTGAACGTCATAGAACTATGCTTGCAGTTCGTTGGTTGTTTGGCGGAGTGAGAGGACTTCGTCTTTGAGTTCAACAGTCTCCTTTTGGTGCTCGGTGATGAGTTTGGAACAAATCTTATGGATGATATCCACTTTGCGCTCCGCCATCTTCTTGTACCTAAAGACTTCTTGCTCCAGTGCTTCCATCCTGTCCTCCAGAATTCCTTCACCTTGAGGGCTTTGAACCTCTTTAATCCGGACCTTCCCATCTTCGAGCAACAACTCCTTGGGGTGAATCTTCAACTCTCTCATGTATGGGTTGATGATATCTTCTAAGGAATCTCCCTCGGCTGATCCAGTGGAAGACATTGTGGCTCCAAATCTGGGATTCTACCCGGTAGAAACAGATTGAAACAAAAACACGACGAAAACACGATATACGAACCTCGGAAGATCCGGGGGGTTATATATTACGAAGTTTCATATGAAAAGGAAGGTACTGGGAGAAAACGAGTCGGAGGCGGAGTCCAGGGTGGACTCACTACCTGGTGGCGTGGCCAGGGGAGGGCCCGCGCCACAGGGTGGAGTGAGCCACCCTGGCTCCGTTTCCGTCCCTTTTCCGCTTTGTAGGTTCTCTTATTGACTGAAAACTGCAAACATATAGTTGTATAGTATTTTCGCGGAACTTTTCTGACCAGAATAGTTACCTATTTGAAAACAGACTCTACAGGTCTCTGAATTTGGTATCTAGTAGATTCTTCCGGAGTCACCACTTGAATATCATTGATATCTTCATCTTCATATGTTGGGTCCGCAACATAGAAAACAAAAAATTTCCTACGATGCGAACTATACGCCACGATCTATCTACTAGATACAAAGCAACAGGTGGACATACATCCATGGAGAACTTACCCTCGAAGACAATGAGTTTTGTTAACAAGTAGGAACTCGTGGTTGATGTAGTCGTACGCTTGCCGATCTCAAGATCATGTGGAAGTCTGAGCGCCGCAAATCAGCAGTGCATCCATCCTCGCACACACGTTCATGCCACCGGACAACCTCCACCTCCTCGCTCCAGCGAATCAGCGGAAGCAGCAACTCCTTCCAGACGCAAGGCCACCGGGAACATGTATCTCACTAATCCGAGACCATGGGGGAATATCTAGAGGGGGAGAGAGATCCTTCATGAGGAGGTGTGAGGATGAAGGAGGGAATGGGTGGCCTTTTATAGGAGGAGGGGGGGTGCCCCCTCTCTCCATGGCCGGCACATGGGGGGTGACCCCTCACCTCCCCCATTCATGTGGTGTTAACCCCTCCACATTAAAATGCCTCTTCACATTCCCTTTTAAAGTCTCCACTTTAAATGCATTAAATTTCTCCAAATTTAATGCTCTCTCATTTAATAAAACTCCTTTATTTATTTTATTCAGAATTTTGTTAATTAATTTAATTAACAAACATTCACATAAAACCCCTTGCAACATTTCAATATCACATGCAGAACCACTTTCTGCAATTTCACCCAAAACAATTCCGGTTTCTATCGAAACAATTCCTGCGCTTTCCAAACCTTTTGTATGGAACATATGTGCTCCTAAATGGTGTCCGGCAACCCTTATGTGTGTCACCCTACGGTTCGCGAATAATGCAGACATGATTGAGACTCCTCTCAGATCAAAAATCAGAAGAGGGAACTGGAGATCCATACTGACTCATGCATATTCAACGATGACTTCTGTGATCGTGAGAACCTTTAACGTCAGCAATTTAATCCCTTTGTCTCATGATATAATACATGTCCGAGATTCGATCATCAGTATCCAAATACGTAGTTTGATCTCGTTACCGACATGCACTCTTTTCTCGTTCCCGTGATATAACATTCTAGTGATCACATCACTTGCTTGCAAGCTATCTTAATGTGATATCACCGAGAGGGCCCAGAGTATATCTATCCGTCATCGGGATTGACAAATTCCACTCTTGATCCATGAGCCTCAACATAACACCTTCATAGCACTAAACCCACCTTTATGGTCACCCTGTTACGGTGTGACCTTTGATGTTATCAAGATACTTTTCCGGTGTTAGCAATTAACATGATCTCATGGTCTAAGGGCTAAGACTACTTTGTATGATGTTATAGCAATATAAACATAATGACTTGATCGTAATGCTATACTTCGGATGAATGTTCATCACATCATTTCACAAATGCTGTGACCTTGTTATTAACAACATCCAATGTCCATGATCAGGAAACTTTGATCATCTTGTTAATCAACAAGCTAGTCTATAAGAGAGGCATAACTAGGAACCCTTTTTGTTTATTAAATACACATGTATTGATGTTTCCTATCAATACAATTATAGCATGCAAAATAAACATCTATCATATACAAGGAATATATAATAACAACTTTATTATTGCCTCTCAGGGCATATTTCCTTCATCATACACTTATTACTCGAGTCATAAAACCTTTCTCTTCCTTATTACACCATTATCTCCACTTCCTGGAAATTTCTTTCACACAGTTCTTATTAGCAACATTAATATAAGTGAAATGATAAAACCTTTTGATTCCAACTTCAACTGAAGACCATCAAAACATAAGCTACTATAGCTACTCCTTCCGAAAACCCAAAAAGAATTCAAAAAGGAAATCGAATAAAGAAGCAAATGCAAGAGTGGCAAAATTTGTCAAAACAGACCAGCAGGTAAAGATCAATTTTTTGAAAATCTTCTATTGCTCAAATCAAAAAGTGCAAAACTAACGAAAGTTAAATAACAACCTGGGTCAGAATCACAAAACATTATAGCTCAATCCGACATACAGAGATCTCTCACGAATTTTTACGGTGTAGCACAAAAATCTGTTTCGCGATAGCAACTTCCCCAAATCTTACTTCTCTCTCCTTAGAGGTTGATCTTGACACAAAAACCAAAAAAAACGGATAAGGAGCAGTTATTACCTAAGTAATAACTTCCAAGACTCAAAGAAACAAAAACAAACTGAAAGCAAAACCAAATTGGGTTGTCTCCCAAAAAGCTCTTTCTTTATAGCCATTAAGATGGGCGTGATAATTTTGGAGACGCTCTCATAAGAATATGAATTGAGGTGAAAGAGCGCATTAAGAAGCAAAAATACAAACACACACATTTAAGTCTAACCCACTTCCTATGCAAGGGAATCTACTTGCATAAGAAGGCAAAAGAAGTGCAACACAAAAACTTTCATCATAAAACGAGGAAACTTGATATTGTTGAGATGAATAAGAACAATTTTCCCTCTCTCATAGTAACTTTCAGTATCATGCATAAACTTAACAATATACCTATCACAAGGACCATCATAGTAATGATCACTTATTCTAACAAAAAACACAGGAATACTAGCTCTCATAACACTTCTTTGTGAAACAATATTAGAGGTATCCTTACAAAGGATAGTGTGTCCCTCTTTTTCATATTTAGTAACAACGTCTTTCACATTTGCTATTATAGGTTCATCAACCATTTGTTTATCAGATTCAACAACTTTACTTGTACTTTCATTAACCATAGTAGCTATCATAGAATGTTCCTTTATCTTAACTGGGAAAGGCATTTTCTCAATATAAGGTTTAGGTAAGACATAATTAGCAGTATAAACTTCAGTATTTCTTGCAGGAACACTCTTAGCAATATCTTTATAAGGTTCACGATACTTATTCCACTTCTTTTTAGGCACTTCAATATAGGAAACAAAAGCCTTAAAATAAGAAGCAATAGCTTGAGAGTCTAGACCATAAGCATTTTTAATATTTTGAAAGTCGTCAGTGCCCATAAAAGATTCAATGCATTCATAATCATAATTTATACCTGACTTTCTACCTTTGTCATTCTCCCAAACTTAAGCATTGTCTTGAATACGGTCCAGGAGATCCCATTTAGCTTCTTCTCCCATGCGAGTGAATGATCCAGCACAAGAAGCATCCAATAAATCCTTATCATGTAGAGGGAGCCTTGCATAGAAGTTATTGATAATAATATTGTTGGGGAGCTCATTAATGGGACATTTGAGCATTAGTAACTTCAGTGTCCCCCAAGCTTGAGCTATACTCTCTCCATCAAGAGGCCAAAAGTTGTATATTTGATTCCGATCTTTATGAATCTCACTAGGAGGATAAAACTTTGAATAAAAGAGAGGCACTATTTCCTCCCATTCTAGAGCTTGACCATTCTTCAGCAGCTTATACCATTCCTCAGCTCTTCCTTTCAGCGATAATGAGAATAACTTCTTCTTAACTTGATCTGTAGTAATATCTGCACACTTGAACAACCCGCATAATTCGTGTATAAAGAGTAAATGATCACCGGGATGGACAGTTCCATCCCCAACATAGTAGTTATCCACAACACGATCAATAATTCTTGTAGGTATTTTGAAAACATCATTCTCAGCAGGTGGTGGCTTATCTACTACCTTAGCAGTGGTAGTAGCATTACCAAATAAGAAACTCAGCGAATTATCCATAATGAAAATAAAGCAACTAACATAAGTAAACAATACTCACAGTAGAAGTTTCCTTTGCCAGTTCCACTATCCAATAGCGCTTCACTCCCCGGCAATGGCGCCAGAAAATAGTCTTGATGACCCACAAGTATAGGGGGTGTATCGCAGTATTTTCAATAAGTAAGAGTGTCGAACCCAACGAGGAGCAGAAGGTGCTGGCTAGTGGTATGTATCAAGAATTCTCTACAAATACTTAGCAAACAGATTTTTAGGGTTTTATGATAAAGCAAGTAAACGAAGTACGAGTAAATAAAAGACAGTAGGAATAAATGCAGCAAGTGGCCCAATCCTTTATGCAGCAAAGGACAAGCCGGTTGTATTACTTAAGATGACCAAACATTCTCGAGGACACATGGGAAGACTGGCAAGTGCTTTCGCTTCATATAGTTGATTAATCTTCTTTAGCTTGCTAAGTGTTGTGTGGGTGAACCTGTGCTAATGTACCGACCTTCCTAGGACTAATACATACTTGTGATTATAACCCTTGCAAACATCCGTAAGTACAAGAAATTAATTAAGGTAGAAACCTAACCACAACTTTAAACTCTAAGACCCTTACGTCTCTTGTGCAATGGTTTCCTAACGGGGGTTCCGGTTTCTATCACTCCGGCAACCCCTACGATTAGTAGCCAAATACACAATGCATTCCCTAGGCCCATATAGGTGAAGTGTCATGTAGTCGATGTTCACATGACACCACTAGAAGAAGTACACCACAACTTAAATAACAATCTATTGAATCTTTCTCAACACAACTCCACTACTAACAACATGACTTCTCCCATGTCCTCAAGAACAAAACGAACTACTCACAAGACATCATATGGATCATGATCAGAGATGGAATAATGATGTATAACAATCTGAACATAAACAATAATTCAATGGTTCACTCAATAGCATCAACTACAAAGAGTAATCAACATCGGGCAAGTTTCCCCTATGAACTATGCAAGATTCAACGCAATTGTTACAGCAATATGGAGATGGTGATGAGGGTGCTGATGATGATGATGGTGGTGATGATGATTATCCCGATGAAGTCTAGCTTGATGGTGGTGTTGATTGCGATGATCTCCCCTCTCTGGGAAGGAATTCCCCTGGCAGAAATCTGTTTGCTGGAGAGATCTTTCTCTCTCGGTGTTTTCTGCCCCGCAAAGGCAGTGGAATCTTTCTGTGGTTGCTCCCCGACTCTTAAGGTTTTAGGAGGCTGATATACGCCAGAGGGGAGTGCTTGGAGTGGGCCAGGGTGGCCACACCACCTGCTGACGCGGCCTAGGGCTGCCCGCGCCAGGCGGTGGTGTGGGCCCCCTGTGGCCCATCTCCAGCCCCCCTTCTGGCTTCCTTCGTCTTCTGGAAAAATAGGATTTTCCGTATATTTTCCCGGATTTTTTGATCTTCACGAATTTTGCCTCCAAACAACACCTTTTCCATCAGAATCCTGACTGCAGCGGTCCATGCTCCAAAAGTCATCAACCATGCAAAAATAGATGAAACAACATAAGTATCACCTCTCAATACGAAATATATCAATGAATAACACTGAATTATGACATAGAATAGTGATGCAAAATGGACGTATCACGGGCGCTCAAGATACTCTGACAAGGCATCTAGATCCCTCTCAAAGATTAGTTCGCCTCCATTGCCCAATTGGTAGAACTTGAAATATTGAACTTCCATCTATAAGAATTTAGGATGAGTAAGTTAGTGAGGTGATCAAGTGTGTCAAATTTTATGTAGGAATGTAAGATTTTATTAGGAATATGATTTTTTTGAAAGAATCAAGGATAAGAGTGGGAATAGGTTTTCATAAATACTCACTTCTTTTGTTTTGAAACTAAGTTTTTGTTTGGACGTCCATTCTAACTAGGGTCTCCTATGGTTAGGGTGGCTCTGATACCAACTTGTCAACACCCGGATTTTTAATCCTAGATGCCTATTATGCCACACATCGCAATCCCAGTATTACCATTTTTGCCAGATATAACAGATTGGATATCACAGTACATCATCCATTACAAACCATAATAAGGTTTTACACAAATAAAGGATCTCATGATCTAGTCTTAATACAATCAAGCAGCGGAATAATAAAGCGTAGTAGTGGGCTCCATCTTTAGGGTCACAAGCAATGCTGACGATAGGAGATGATCCTAGTTGTCGTAGACCTCCTGTTGTCCATCATCCTGGTAGTCCTCCTCATATTCTAGCCACGGGAATAGCCAGGGACAAAGCCATGAGTACTCTTTAAGTACTCGCAAACTATCACTAACAAGTAAGGTAGTTCTAGTAGGAATCTTAAGCTCTAGGTTTATTTGCAAAAAGCTAGATTTATCTAAATTGAGTTTAGAAGTAAAGAAAACTAATTTAATGTTCTAAATCACTTAAGTGGGAACCTAGTTTTCATATCCACAACCCTGTTTTGGTCAAGTCAAAATCATAGTTCACTTCACAAGTCATTTTAACAACATCTGACGATGGAACAGTATGACCACTCCAACTGTCCATGACCGCGGACGCGGTTATTCGTATAGTTTGACACTCTACAGAGGTGGTACACTTTCACCACAAAATTCGATACATCCGTCAGGGATAACCCTGAATCATCATACTTAGTATGCGGATAATCAATCATAACCTTTCAATTACACACTCTAGTATAGGCACCTCTCCTATGAGCTTGGCCTCCCAGCCATGGCCATTTGCCATCATGGGCACTGCATAGGTGGACTTCATCAATAGGTAGCCTTAGCTCAAACCTCTTCCACTAGGGAACCCATACTAATGCATATAAACTTCCGACTAAGCCCTACACAATTCAGGTATTGTGGTTGTACGGTAAAATTGGAATGGTATCGCATCCGAACCCAACCATCAGTTTTTGGTAAAAGGGCTAAGGATCGTGCCTCAACATTTTCATCATAAGCTCCATTGGTGTTTCTCAACACATGTCAAAACATCTCAATAGAATGAATCATCATTCCAAGGTTTTCATAATCATTTTCACCAAGTATTCCTGATGGCTCAATGCACGGCGCCTAGAAAAATGCTTGATGGCGGTGTTGATGTAGAGCTCGTTGGGAACCCCAAGAGGAAGGTATGATGAGCACAGCAGCAAGTTTCCCTTAGTTATGAAACCAAGGTTTAATCGAACCAGTAGCAGCAAGTTTCCCTCAGTTACTAGCTGAGCTTTGGCAGGGCGCACTATCGATGCAAGTAGCAACATGGAGACCTGCACAACACAACCACAGAACTTTATCCCCGACTTGCGATGAGGTTGTCAATCTCACCGTGTTTTGCGGAAAACAAAGGATTAAACGTATGGAATGGAAAGAAGTAATAGCTTGCAGAAAGTAAAGACAAAGAAGTAAACATTTCTAGATTGTATGTAAAGAAAAGGATCGGGATCCATAGTTCACTAGAGGTGGCTCGCCTTAAGATAGATAACATGCTGGGTGAACAAATTACAGCGGGGCAATTGACAAACACCGAGAAAGCAATACATGCATATACTAATCATCTTGACTCCTTTGAGACTTCATTGGGCATTACAACATTATACATAGACCGCCATCCAACTGCATCTATGACTAATAATCCACCTTCAGGTTATCATCCGAACCCCCTCCAGTATTAAGTTGCAAGCAACAGATTATTGCTTTACAAACCGCGTGTAAGATAAACAATATGATTGTTCTATGAACAAAGGATTGTTGTTTTCTCCCTAGTAGCAACAACACATCTAGTACCTTAGAGATTTCTATCACTTACCCAAATTACTAGAGGCATGAACCCACTATCGAGCATAAATACTAACTCTTGGAGTTGCTAGCATCTACTTGGCCAAGATAGCTACGAACAACGGAAAGCATGCAAGATCACAAATAACAAAGACATGATAGAATCAATAATAAATCTGAAATAGCATCTCAATATCCATCGGATCCCCACAAACACAACATACAGATGTTCAACCTAGCCATGAAAGCACAAAGGAGGAGAACCAGCCATCTAGCTACTACATGGATCCGTAGTCCAAGGATGAACTACTCACGCATCACACCGGAGGCTTGCATGGTGATGAAGAAGGACTCCAGGTTGAATTCCCCTCTCCGGCAGGGTGCCGGGAAGAGCTTCAGATCCCTCCCGATCTAGGGATGGAGATGACGGCGGCTATAGACTCTTTCGTGGATTTTTGATCGGGCCCTTAGGATTTTCGTCCCGAGGGCAATATATAGGTGGAAGGAGAGGCCGAGGGGGTGCCGGGAGCGGCCACACCACCCCCTGGCGCGGGCCAGGCCTGGCCGCGTGGCCAGGTGGTGTGGTGTCCCCCTGGCCCCTCTCCGTCTCGTATTCTAGCACTTGATCACATCAGGAAAAATAGGCACTTTGGTTTTTGTCCCGTCCAATTATGAGAATATTCATTTTCTGACTTTCTTGGAACCAATAACAGCAGAAACAAGGCAGCTGGCACTGTAGCTCTTGTTAATAGGTTAGTCCAAGAAATCATATGAAAAGTACTCCAAAGTTGGAACAAAACACAAGAATGTGGATAAAACCAAGCATGGAACATCAAAAATTATAGATACATTTGCAATGTATCAACATCCCCAAGCTTAACTCCTGCTCGTCCTCGAGTAGGTAAGTGGTAAAAAGAGAGAATAATTTTTGAGGTGACATGCACCATCATAAACTTGATCAAAGTATTTGTAAAACATTCAAAGCTAGGATCATAGTACTTCAATCATAGCATGAAACACAAAGTTCTAGCAATAAGACAAAGAAACTATGATGCAACATGAAAAGGCACAAACAAAAGATTCATGAATAACAATGCTTTGCAAGACGTTTATTTGTTTCGCATAAAGAAAACATAGCATAATAGTATTCAGCTTGTCCCTCAATAGAGTAGCAAATATAAATGCATAGGACACCTTCAAAGTTCATAAGAGTGACTAAATACAATAGTTTAAAACAAGCAATATGAAAGTATGCATCAATCAACTAGTCTTGGGACAATGCACATAGAACTAAGAATGGCCACTATGCTCTCAAAGTAAGTGCGTAAAGATAGAAGGTGGAGACTCAATGTAATGGTGGAAGAAAAACCTTTGTAAAAGGAAGTAGGGATTCAAGTCTCATAAAGATCTTCCAAAAATTATGGTACTTGTAGCTTTCAGCTCTCATTGCCCCTATCATAAGCATCTTGAAGTGGTTAAGGTTAAAGTGACACAACTAAGAGGATATGCTTGACAAGTTATAAACCGAAATCTCATGCCCCTTACTTACGAAGACCGATCCTCATGCTACTCAACTTCAGTCACGAGTAAGCTCTTGTCATTGTAAGTACATGTGTATCATTAAGAACCGCCAACGGGGTACCCCTTGCACATGATACGGGAGCTTTCCCATAATCAAAATGACAAGGCAAGCAGACAATGAGCATCTCAGCGATCTTTTTATTTGCTATTTGCATAGGTTTTTATTGAGGATGCTTCATAGAGTGCTCATTATGGTGATGCTGCAAGTTTCCACCATGATTAGGCATGGCTTAGGCTAGCGGCCCAGGCGTTTCTCTAACACACATACAAACTCCATGATCTTACAAGTTCCACTTTTATTTCACACCGCCGGGATCCGTAAGCAAAAGAACATGATATCAACGGGGTACAAAGTACAAGTGTAATTTTGAAAGTGTTCCCCATGGTACATGGTTCTGCTAATTTCAACTTATAAAGCGCAAGCATATACGCAACAAAGAAGGACCCAGTGGTTCAAGTTTATTAGATGTAAAAAAAAGTGTGCCATCAAGTTCGTGAGAGCTTTAATCACTAGTTTTCTCATAACAAGTTTAATTTGGAAGGTAAACAAAAGCATGAATATACTTGGAATAGCATAAGCTAGTAGGTAGGTATGGTGGACTCTTTGGAATAACTTGGTTTGGCGAGTTGGATGCATGAGTGGAACTCATACTTTGTTGTGGAGGCTTGCAAAAGACTGAGAGCGACAAACTAAGAGAGCAATAATGGCCATAATCATGCAGAGAGACAAAACATCATTGATCAAAGCATAAAGAGATACTACAAGTTGAAAACGAAAGGATCATAAAGGCTACGGTGACTTGAGATAGTCATAACATGGTGTGAGCATGTGCCAAGTCAACCCAAATAAAGAATCAAAGGAGAATACCACTATATTATGCTTTAATATGCTAAAACAACGCATGATTCATCCAAGGCACATTAAGAAATCTCAATTGTTTATAACAAGTCATGCTACAGAAAATAATACTAAGCATAAAGCCAAAACAATATCAAGCATGTAATGACAAAGCATAGGCCACAGTAAAAAACGAGCTCTTTTTACCACATAAGCATGAACTTTCCTACTCTTTTCCAAACCAAACCAAACTATTTGCAAACCAATGTATGAAAGAGGGGGTCCAACCAATTTATTCAGAAAACTAAGCAAACCAAGAAAACGAAAAACCAAAACGAAAACAAAAAAGAAGACGCTCCAATAAAAACACAACTGTGCATGAAACAATAAAAATGAAGCGTTTGAAAGAAACCTGGGATTTTTATTGATGAAGAAGGGGATGCCTTGGGCATCCCCAAGCTTTGACGTTTGTACTTCTTGGATATTTATTGGGGTGAGACGTGTGGCATCCCCAAGCTTGAGTTGTAGTCCATTCTTCATCTCATTACTCATTCCTTCCATACACCTGAAATTTTTCCTTCATACAAAACTTCACACAATCTTTATTAGCAACATTAGTGCACTTAAGATAAATAAGTCTTAAGGTTCAGTTCTAACACCAAATAAACTTACATTAGAACACTATCTACTGTAGCACTTCTCTCAAAAATCTCAATTCCCAAAAAGAACTCAAAAAGCAACCAACAAGAAGCAAATGCAGAAAATGGTAGAAATCTATCAAAACAGACTAGCAGGTAAAGAAGAATTTTTTCGAAGACCTTCTGTTGCTCAAATCAAAAAGTGTTGCACTAACGAAAGTTAGATAATAACCTAGGTCATAAGAAAAAAAATTCATGCCTCAAAAAGACGTCCAGAGATTTTACACGAATTTTTACGGTGAAGCACAGAAATCTGTTTCGGGACAGCAACTTTCCCAATCATTACTTCTCTCTCATTAGAGGTTACTCTTGGCACAAAAAGCAAATAAAAAGGATAAGGAGAGGTTATTACAGAGGTAATAACTTCCAAGACTCATCTCAACCTTTTGGGTTATCTCCCAATAAGTACTTTTCTTTAACGCCTTTAAGTTAGGCATAAGAACCAAGAAAGAATCAAGTGTTCTCAAATGAAGAAGCATTAAAACCAAATTTCTTGCCCTTACCTCTCTTACTTTTATTCGTAACCTTGGGGAAAATATGATTGTTTGGTGGAGAATAAAGGTGCATGGTTCCCTTTCCCACATCTATTATTTCTCCAAGGAGTTTTAATAGGGACCTTCCAAGTGTAATTTGTTCTTTTCATGCACATTCAATAACAAGATAATCAGTAGAAATCATTTTCCCAAGGATCTTTGTAAACACTCCTTTAGCTATTCCAAGAGGTAATATGGCAGTATTATTAGCAAGAGATATTTCTTTTCCTCCTTCCGTAAGCCCCCAAGTATTCAGAGATTCATAAATATCTTTGGGCATAAGGCAAAATTCAGACATGATATCGCAGCAAGCTTGAAAAGTTTCAGTGTTTATCTCAATCTTTACTATAGGGAGCCACTTTGATGGTTCAGAATTTATTGGAACATAATTGTGATGCTCCCTAAGCGTATTATAGCAATCTTTTAAGCTAGCAGTGCCAGTCTCAAGAGTGTTCAACCTAGCAAATATTTTTGCGGAGCAAATACCGGTTTGGCTAGGCAAGTTGTAAGTGAGGATCAATTTCTTTATAGCATTAATAGAATCATCCTCAATACATTGGAGGAAATATCCTCCAACAATAGCATCTAAAGCATATCTATAGCAAAGAGTAATCCCAAGGTAAAAACTGCTAAGGAACAAACTTTGAGTCATTTTAGGCTCAGTTTTTTCATGTAGATCAGAGATTCTATACCAAGCTTCTTTAAAACTTTCCTCAATTCCTTGTTTAAAAGTGAAAATCATTTCCTCAGGTGACATAGTGATTGGAGCAAGGCTAGACATAGTGGCACTCAAGATAAGAAATAATTTTTTTTTGTGTTTTTCAAATAAGAAAGCAAACTAGTAAAACTAATTTTATTTTTGTTTTTGATAATAAAACAAGCAAACAGAGCAAAAAGAAAACTAAGCAAAACAAAAACAACCAAGTAAAGAGATTGGTTATGAGGGACTCCCCTTGTGAAGATGTCCTTGACTCCGCGGTAACGGCGCCAGAAAAATGCTTGATGGCTCAATGCACGGCGCCCAGAAAAATGCTTGATGGCGGTGTTGATGTAGAGCTCGTTGGGAACCCCAAGAGGAAGGTATGATGAGCACAGCAGCAAGTTTCCCTCAGTTATGAAACCAAGGTTTAATCGAACCAGTAGGAGCAAGGAAACACCCCAAAGGTGTTACTAGCTGAGCTTTGGCAGGGCACACTACCGGTGCTAGTAGCAACGTTGAGACCTGCATAACACAACCACGGAACTTTGTCCCCAACTTGCGATGAGGTTGTCAATCTCACCGTGTTTTGCGGAAAACAAAGGATTAAATGTATCGAATGGAAATAAGTAATAGTTTGCATAAAGTAAACACAAATAAGTAAACAGTTCTAGATTGTATGTAAAGAAAAGGACCAGGACCATAGTTCACTAGAGGTGGCTCTCCTTAAGATAGATAACATGCTGGGTGAACAAATTACAGCGGGGCAATTGATAAACACCGATAAAGCAATACATGCATATACTAATCATCTTGACTCCTTTGAGACTTGATTGGGCATTACAACATTATACATAGACCGCCATCCAACTGCATCTATGACTAATAATCCACCTTCAGGTTATCATCTGTACCCCTTCCAGTATTAAGTTGCAAGCAACAGATTATTGCTTTACAAACTGTGTGTAAAGTAAACAATACGATTGTTCTATGAACAAAGCATTGTTGTTTTCTCCCTAGTAGCAACAGCACATCTAGTACCTTAGAGATTTCTGTCACTTCCCCTGATTACTAGAGGCATGAACCCACTATCGAGCATAAATACTAATGCTTGGAGTTGCTAGCATCTACTTGGCCAAGATAGCTACTAACAACGGAAAGCATGCAAGATCACAAATAACAAAGACATGATAGAATCAATAATAAATCTGAAATAGCATCTCAATATCCATCGGATCCCCACAAACACAACATACAGATGTTCAACCTAGCCATGAAAGCACAAAGGAGGAGAACCAGCCATCTAGCTACTACATGGATCCGTAGTCCAAGGATGAACTACTCACGCATCACACCGGAGGCTTGCATGGTGATGAAGAAGGCCTCCAGGGTGAATTCCCCTCTCCGGCAGGGTGCCGGGAAGAGCTTCAGATCCCTCCCGATCTAGGGATGGAGATGACGGCGGCTATAGACTCTTTAGTGGATTTTTGATCGGGCCCTTAGGGTTTTCGTCCTGAGGGCAATATATAGGCGGAAGGAGAGGCCGAGGGGGTGCCGGGAGCGGCCACACCACCCCCTGGCGCGTGCCAGGCCTGGCCGCAAGAAATCAGGCAGCTGGCACTATAGCTCTTGTTAATAGGTTAGTCCAAGAAATCATATGAAAAGTACTCCAAAGTTGGAACAAAACACAAGAAAGTGGATCAAACTAAGCATGGAACATCAAAAATTATAGATACATTCGCAATGTATCAATTCCCATCTAAAGTGATCAACTTAGCCACTAAGCTTAAGAGTGTTCACTAATGAGGGGTGCTAATTTTCAACCTCATGCCATAGAATGACATCTAGTATAGCCCTAGTTTTATACTCTTTATGCTATCTATTCTATTTCTCCAAATACTCACAAAGCACTAACTAAAAGCAAAGAACTTTGGTAATGTGAAAAGAATAAAGCTTGCAAGTAAAACTTGGGATTGGTATAAATCGAAGGAATATAACCAAAGCATGCCTAGTGCATCTTGCTTGGGTTAATACTTGTAAGTGTTAGCTTGCAAGGGTCTAGCTTGCTTAGTTATGATGGCTTGCCTTGATTGGTGCTGTGATTGAAGTTTTCTTCGTCTTCTGCTTGGTAGTACTCCTCCTTCTCGTATCCTTGGTCGGTACTATCGTATATAAATGAATACGGGGTACACAATGACCAAACAATACTTAACTAAATGTATTTAGCACACTAAGGCTCACACTTGATGATCTAGCATCATCACAATCATCACATGAATTAAAGTCTTAATCTTATTTATCTTATTTTAGAAAAGTAATTTCTACTCATTAAAATTAATTAAGATTTAAGATTTCCAAATAGAACATGGGATCATGTGGATGCATGTCATCACCACATAGTCTAATACATGGGAATGTGATTTAAAGGGTTCATCACATTTTATAAAGTTTAAGATTATTATTTAATAGATTTAAAGTGACTAGAAATGCCCTAATAGCATTCTTTTGGTACTAGTCCAAAGTCGCTGCATGCAAACCTGATTATTTTTACATATTCAAATAGATCTTCAAAAATGTTATTTTTGAGAGTTGGAATCAACTCAAAAACATATATGGTCGATTTTTGAAAAATGTTTGAAGTTGCAAAAGTCTCTGTCTTGTTATTTTTGCTATAGATTATCTCTAACTCCAAATGATTTAAATCTAACGGGCTGATAATTTAAATATCTTTCTAACAAAATTAAAATCGTGCAATTTGGTTCAGTGAAACTCCCTGAATTGATTTTTGAATCTAGGTACAGAATAGGTTTTAACTAAAATGGAAAATAAATATTTGAATTTCTAGGCCAGCGCAACAGCACCGCACAGTGCAGCGGGCTGCTGACAGCGCATACCCACTAGTCATCGACTGCATCTAAAGCGGTATCGGTGAATCTAGACTGTGCGATCTAATTATAATCTAACGGCTGGGAGTCATCATCGACGACAAACTACTCCGGCGAGAAATTAACCTAGTGCGGCGGTGGGGGTCTGGCTAGGCTCACCTGGGCTCCAGTTAGGGTTGGCGACGGGGGCGATTAATGTGGTAGACGATGGCGGTTCCAGTGGTGGTCGCGGAAGGTCTTGGGGTGGTCAAAATTAACGGCGCCCTTCTCCTCCAGCAGCAGCGGGCTCCAGCCAAATTCCGGCGAGAGAGAGCTCGCCTTGCTCTAGGGAAGGGTTAGGGAGTGGCTGTGAGGAGTGGTGAGGCTGTTGGTGTGGAGAAATGAAGTAGAGGAGGGATCTATTGATACTGCGGTGAGGGGACCGAATGGCGTGGGCGCGAGCTCGATGGTGGCATTGCTACAGGCGGCTAGCAGCGCGGCTAAGGCTAGGGGCGGTGCGCGGTTCCCTGGCGATCGTTGCTGGCTTAAAGGTGAGGCATGGGGCGGTGTGGTTTAGTCGGGAGCATGCGGCGCTCTACGCAGACGTAGAGGTGTTTGCGACAGCGTTCCGCAGCTACGGGTCGCGCGGCGGCGAACAAGGGTGTTTGTGGGGTTGATGTGATCATGGTGAGCGTGAGCGTAAGCGGCGAGGGAGAGGTGTGGTCTGTGCGAGGCAGTCGGGTGCGGCGAGCTGGCGCGCTCTGGGCATGGCACAGAGACAGTGGGCGCGGCGTAGCTAGGGTGGTCCAGGGCTCGTCTGTGGTCAAGGATTGGACAGGGGTGGCGGTGGACCGAGGTGTGTCTGGTGCGTGTTGTGGGCAAGGGAGGCGAGGCTCCTGGCGCTCTATCCACTGTCGGCCAGCGACGACCAAAAATGGGCAGTGCTCTACTGTGCACACGGCTAAGGGGGGGCTTGTCTAGTGCTTGGTTAGACGTAGTGGAGCCAAGGGGGTTAAGAGGGGACCAAATGGTCGAGGGATTACTATGGAAACAGTGAAGTTAGGCAGTGGGTTAAATTGTGTAATTAAGGTGTTTGATGAAATGGCCGCAAGAAACTTACTTTGGAATTTTTGAATGAAATTTTTGGAGTGATTTGATCTTAAGCTTGAGTACTTATGTTTGCTTGGAGAGGTCAAGTGGAATGAGTTTGAAGGGTTTTTGAAAAAGTGGGATCTTACCACATACACTCGATTTTCAAATGTCCTTTAAATGGATTTATAAATAGCTTTTGTAAGTTTGTAAAGTGGGCATTGATACACTTTTGCTTGGTCTAGCAAGGGGTGAAAAGAAGTAGAATTGTTTCTGTTAGAAATCTCCTTCTAGGAACACTCAAAGTGGCCTAGTGGTTAACTTTGGCAAAAATGACCATTTGCTTTATTTATTTATATTTGATTTCTTCTTTCTTTTGCTTTTGTTTGTAATTGACCTAGATGATGTACTATTCATCTTTAAACCATTTCTCATCATTTGTAACAATCAAGCATGGCAATTTCAATCAATCACACATTAATGTAGACACACATGCATTCATATTCAAATTATTAATAGAAGTGTTTTGTTAACCCTAAATTTGGGTGATTAGAACTTGATAATCTCTATTACGGTTTTTGGGGTGTTACAGAATTACGATGGTAAGGATGAAGATAATGCATATAGGCTTCACTGCACCTCAGATCGGGGACAATAACAACAACAGTTTTCTTGGCGAAAACCAGCCAGAGCATTCATCGAAGTGACATGCCCTTCCCCATCACCCACTCCGGCGACATAGTCCCACGTGTCGACACCGCGGGCTGCACAACATGGACTGCGAGCCACAATAATCTCCCTTCATTGTTTATGTCATACCTAGTGTATAGCCTCGGGGACGCTAGGGACGATTTGGGGTGAGGTGATGGTGGACCCCTATCAAGTCTGCCTCGCATGGGACACCCGAACTGCTGGAAAATGCAATCCCACATGTAAGTGGGACCCCGACACCATCATTACCATTGTCTCATTGGATATTCATGCAAGTTATTTTATAGAAAGACCCATCTACATCAGTCTAGATTCATAAGAGATTTGTTAGAGAGCTGAAACTTCTTTGAATCTTAGCAGATAAATTGGAAAATATAACCAAAATTAGGACAAATAACCAAAACTAGAAAAAAATACAAGTTGTGTAGTAGAAAAATTAGAAAAATAACCAAAATTATTAAAATTTGGAAGGTATATAGAAGTTTCAATAGATCTAGTCAAAAAACATACAAGTTTCACTGCCAGTGGAGCTCAGGTTATTTTCAACTTTTTAGGAGGGTTTAAGTGCACATGTATGGCGGTAGTTGACTTCGTGGACTCTACATGAATGTCCAACAACCGTGTGGCGTGGAAGATGCCAGGGTCCAACCTACGTGTGGGAAACCCGCACTCCGAACTGCTGTCTCGCAACCTGCAAGCATGTCATGTGCAATGCCCTAGTAGCCAAGCCTGCCGGAACGCATGCTGTTTATACGTCATATGTGGTTTGGTGGGAGGGTAAAGCGGTACAAAAAGTGTAGGAAGAGAAGAAACACTATATTTTGGTTGCTTATGAGTGTTTGCATGCCATAAAGAACAAGAGACCTAATTTGAATGGTACTTGTGAAGAGAAGTTGGAGATGCATAAGGCCTATGACCGAGTTGAGTGAGTATTTTTTGGAGAATATGATGCGAAATTTGGGCTTCCATGAGAGATGGATCTCTCTAATGTGGGCTTGTGTGATGTCCGTGTTGTACCAAGTGAGGTTCAAATCTGAGAAACGAATGTTTAGTCCTAATAGGGGGCTCTATCGGGGGATCCTCTCTCTCATTATTTGTTCATTTTATGCGTTGAAGTTTTATCGAGTTTAGTGTTGTCTGAAGAAGAAGTTGGTGGCATCCATTCGGTAAGGGTGTGCATAAATACGCCATTTGTCTCACATTTACTTTTTGCTGATGATTCCCTTATTCTTATGAAGTAAGATATGACTAATGCAACTTTCTTACAACAAGTTCTTGATACCTACAGTGCAAGTTCGGGTTAAATGGTGAGTTTGGAAAATTCAAGTATTTCCTTTTCTCCCAATACTCATGTGATATTAAAAGCAGAGATCTGTGAGACACAACACATTGATACAAAGGACCTCTTAGAGAAATACGTTGGCCTTCCTGCTTTGGTGGGGGCTGATAGAAGTGATTGTTTGACTCATTTTATTGAGAGGATCATCTAGAGGATTAATGGGTGGAAGGAGAAGTTTTAAGTATTGGAGGTAAAGATATCCTTCTCAAAGCTATTGATCAAGCTATTCATGTTTATGCTATGTCTATCTTCCAAATTCCAAAAGTTGCGTGCAAAAGGATGATGGGCGCCATATCAAGTTTTTGGTGGGTTGATGATGAGAATAGTAATAGGATGCATTGGCTAGCGTGGTGGAAGCTTTGTTATCCTATAGGAATACTTATAGTCCAAGATGTACTCTGTACCGACTCTATATTATAGCCGGATAGCACTCTGCTGTAACACTAGGCAGGATGACTATATAAGCCAACCTAGGGATCAGCCTTTAGGGCACTCACTACCAACCACAACTCGCACAGGCGAAACCTCTTTTGTAATCTGTTGTACTTCCGGGATTACAAGAGAGGTTTCCCTTTGCGAGTTGTGGTTGGTAGTGCGTGCCCTAGAGGATGATCCCTAGGTTGTCTTATATAGTCATCCAACCTAGGGTTATAGGAGAGTCCAATCTGGCTACGATACATAGTCAGTATAGAGTACATCATGGACTACAAGTATTCCTACATGCCTAAGTCGGTAAGTCTTCTAGGTCTTCCCGTAGCTGAATGGGCTTCCATTTTCACTCTTTGACAGGGCCGCTCATGGAGCATAGCTCTAACCTGGAAGTGGGCCACCCTGGTGAGTGAGTCACATTGGGTATATCTGGAAAGTATATCCCCAACAGTAACCCCCGGAAGCCTCCAAGATCCAAAGTTGGATTCCGTCGTCTAACTTGATTCTTCTTCAGTCGTGGAATCTTGAAGGGTTCCTAAAACTTCAAAACAAAACTATAGGATCTGAGTCTTAAGTGAGTCTTGATCAAATCACCCCAATGGGATAAATTGTTCTATGTATTATAGATTCACTTCACAATGACAAATAACATTGCCAAATATGAAGGACTGTTACATGGACTTCGAATTGCTAAATACATCGGCATTATCCAAATCATATGCTACAGAGACTTGGATTTAGTTGCTCAACAAGTATCCGACCACTTTAGAGTAAAAAACACATGGTAGCTTATTGAGCTGTCATTGATAAACTATCTAAATCTTTCGAAGGGTTTGAAGTACAACACATCCCTCGAGCAGAAAATGAGGAAGCAGACGCGCTATCAAGAATAGGCTCTACACGGAAAAATGTCCTGGATGGCGCTTTTCTGGAGAATCTCAAATTTCCCTCTATCACAAGATTTGATGAGGAGTATCTTACCAAATCCGACTCACCACTTATAGCAGTTCTGATTTCTTAGTAGATGGAAAATTGCCCGAAGATGGAGTTTTGAGCTAGAGATAGTCTGACGAGCGAAATCATATACGATAATCAGCGGTGAGCTATATAAGTGGAGTTTATCTAGGGGGTTTCAGCGTTGTGTTTCTTCGAAAGAAGGAATGGAAATCCTAAGGGAAATCCACGTAGGCGAATGCGGACATCACGCCGCAACTAAAAATTTAGTGACAAAAACTTTGCAACACAGATTTTGTGGCTTATAGCCAAGGAAGATGTGGAGAGGCTTGTCAAGATGTGCAAAGGATATCAAAAATACACCAAACAAGCCCATGTTCCGGCTGATCAGCTACGAACAATTACTATTACGTAGCCCTTTGCAGTCTGGGGGCTTGACATGGTAGGACAGTTTAAACGGCCTCAAAGTGGATTTATTCACCTACTAGTGATGGTGGGTAAGTTTACAAAATGGATCGAGGTTAAACCCGTAACAAGTTGTGATGGAGCCATTGCTAAAAGATTCATCGAGGACATCATAATCTGATTTGGCTATCCACACAGTATTATTACAAACAAGGGGAATGACTTTTCAATGGGAGAACTTGCCATTTTTTTGTGAAAATCAAGGAACCTAGCTCGATATTGCACCAGTCGCGCATCCACAAGCCAATGGACAAGTCAAAAGGGCTAATGGTCTAATCCTACAAGGCTTCCGACCTCGGCTCGAAGCACCACTTCATCGTGTTGTGGGGGCTTGGGCTGATGAATTTCCGTCTATTATTTGGAGCTTACAAACTACTCCTAATTGGTCAACCGGATACACAACTTTCTTCTTGGTCTACGTTGTAGAGGCAATACTTCTGAGTGATCTCATCCATATTTCTCCCCGAGTCCCTCCATATGTCAAAGAATATGCCGAAGTTTCTTGACAAGATGACCTCGATGAAACTCGAGGAAGTTCACGTAATTGCTGAATAGAGAACTACATCGTATCATCAGAAGTTACGCAAGTATCAGAGTCAGAGAGTTAAAAATCGTTCCTTTAGAAAGGGCGATCTAGTTATCTGGATAGTGTAACAAAGAAAGCACAAACTTTCCTGATATGGGAGGGACCCTTTATGGTTAGCAGAGTACTGCACAATATGTCATATTATTTAACTGACATGAGACCAGACAAAGAAAGACCAGATACTAGGAAAAGAAAGAGAGTTGGAGGCATTACAGATCCTGATGAGTTATACCATCCATAAAATATTGCTCAGCTACGTCCCTTTTATTTTTAAAATTATATTTGTTTATAATCATATCAATGTACATGTTCAAAGTGAAATGAAGTATTGATTCTCTCAATGTTTTTTTGAGATGTTATAAGTGTCATCTTATTTCTAAATGATCATGTCAAAGTCGAAAATCCTAGAATACTTGAAAGTACTTTATTCTAATGTTTGTTCTGGTTAGATTTCCGATTCTAAATAAATCCTACCTTTAGGTGTAAGTCTTGTATTTCATGTTTGCACTTTGGTTTTTATCTGATTGCTTAGACGCGGGTATTTTTCGAGTAGTGAATTGTTGGTACTAGAAGCCTACTATGTTTCCTAGTTTAAACTAGTTTAGCAATTGAGCTCCGTTGCTCGGTGGTGTTTTTGTGCTAAAGGTTTTCCTGCTCATGACAGGGATGAGGCAGAAAGCCAGATACACAATAAGTATGAACAAAAAGTGCTTAAGTAATTTTCGAGCACAACAAAAAACAACCAAGTGCTAGAATAAAAGCATAAGTTCTTACAAAACAACATAGACATATAAATAGTTTATATTACACCACTTGTTCTAAAAAATGCATAGTTTTTCAACTCTATTCTGCAGGTGGAGGAGATGGAGGATTTCTCGGCTCACTGGTGCTAGTATCCAGGTCAAACTGATCTTTGTCCGAGACGAAGACGTCAGACTCAGCCTTCTCATCTTCATTGGATGCTTCAGTTTCTTCATATGGGGCTTGGTGGCACCGAGACGGACTAGAAGAACAGCCTTTTTAATTGGTCAGCTCGGCCATGTGACAAGCGTATCTGTCACAAGACTCCCAAATGGCTCCGACATCTTGATCGTTGTCATCTTCATCAACAGTCGAAATACCCTTCGTGACTTTCCAGAATTCCATACTACCACCATGGTAAGGCCATTCTGGGTAGTTGTCCGAGCAAATGGCATCTTGTAGTCCTCTACAAGCTTCAGAAATTCCTTTGCCTGGTCCTCACTTCAAAGGTGGATAGCTTGTGCAATTTTGGAAAGTCCAACAGTCTCACCAATCTCCTCAAGAGCTTGGCAAAATTCATGGATTATATCTCCTACTGTGACAAGTCATTCGTTGCAGGACTCGAATGAAGATGAATCTAGAATGTTGAGGAGTCCTGTGAAAAGACAAGATAACTAAGTCTAACAAAATCAAGTCATAAAAATTGAAAGCAGGAAAGTATATGGCATTGGCAACTAAAAGGACATTTATTGTCCTAATCTGTTTTGGTGTTCATTAACAACATAAAGTTCATTTTATTGTGTGTTAATGTCTATAGATCAATCTATTGAAAAGAGAAAAGGTCAGATTAATGTGGGAAATTCCCTGGCCAAAACTAAGCTTTCTTGAAGATTCTAGACTAGAGTCTCCAGTGTGCAAACACCAGAGTCTCTGGTGTGGTCTGGAGTTTCCCCTAGAGTTCTCCGTGTGGTTGTTGGACATGACCCAGGGTCATTCTGTGAGGCTGTCCGGAGACAGACCGGATATCGGCCGGAGTCTCTGGTGAGATTTCCTAGACCTGAGTTTCCGGTGTGGAAAGACCGGAGTCTCTAGGGTCCCAGGTCCAGAGTTTCGGCCAGAGTCTCCGGAGTGAACAACAAGACAGTGCCCAAGAGAGTCAGAGAGCCTGTCCGGAGATGGACCGTAGATGGGCCAGAGTTTCCTATGTAGACCGGTGTCTCTGGTCTGTTAGAATGGAGGCTTCGGTGTGGAAAGTCCCAACGGTCAGAAAATGGTTTGCAGATGTGAGGTCTATAAATAGGGGACCTCATCTTCAACCTCAGGCTGCTGGCTACAGAAAAGAAAAGGACCACCATTAGAGCCACCAAAACTCCAAGATCTCTTCATCCAACCACCAAAAGTCCTTGATCTTTCGGGAATCAGAGGAGGAGACATCGATCTATAGTTTCACCAAGAGAGATCTTCATTTCCTCCTCATACACTTGAGGCCCCCTTGCTCTAGGGTTTCATTGGAAACCCTAAGCCTTGTTTTGGTTTGATTCTTACAAGCTTGTCTTTGATTGTGTGACATCTTGCTTGGATTCGGGAGCCCCCAATTAAGTTGTGGGTGTGTGCCTCGAACTTGTTGTAAGGTGCCGGCTACCATCTTGAAGGTTGCCGATATAGTGGAAGCGTGAATCGATCCCCTTGGGGTGAGGTTCACCGGAGAACAAGGGAGGACCCTCGTGGCATTGGTGGTTTGATATCACCCCCTCTCCAAATGCAGACATCCTTCCCCTCACAAGGAAGGAACTACGGGAAATAATCATTGTGTCCCCATGTGCTTCAATTCGGTTACTTCTATCCTTTACTGCACCTTACTTTATCGAGTTCTTGCTGAGTTAGGTGTGCTAGTGTGACATATAGGTAAATTCACCCTAGTTGCATATCTAGAGAATTTGCCTTTGTGTCAAACCCTGAAAAGGAAGTAAAATCTGAAGTAGCACCTATTCACCCCCCCTCTAGGTGACCATATGATCCTTTCAATTGGTATCAGAGCCTCGACTGTTTATTCGGGCTTAACTGCCTAAGAGAAAATGGTCAACCTAGAGGATGGTGGAGACGGTGACCATGGTAGATCTCAAGAAGTTGGAAACTGATCTCTACCTTGGGCAATGAAATCCAACAGTTGCATCAACTAGTTGAGCAAATTGTTAAAGAAAATTCAGCCTTACCACCTCCCTCTCCTAAGGAAACACCTCCTAACCCTAAAGTAAATGCTCCGGCTAAGCCAATGGGTGTGGAAGTGGGGGATGAAGATAATTCCACTAACTCCTCCACCAAAAAGGGTGATGGGAATGAAGAGCACCATGCAGTTCGTGGATGGTACTCTCCCCATCCTCCTATCCCTCATCCCCATATAAATAATACAGGTGACCCACCTAAGTTAGCTGCACATACCTTTGCTCAATGGCAAGTCTTACTGAAATCTCATGTGTGTAGCTCTTGCATTGACTTGTGGGACATCATTGAAGATTGACTCAAGATTGAGGATCCAACCAACTTGACAAGAAGAGAAGTGTTCAATAGCCAACTCAATGCGACCGCTTTGCACATGATTCAACTTGGGGTGGGACCAAAGGGCTTCCCACACATTGAGCACTACAATACCGCCACGAAAGCTTGGGATGCTCTGATTGACTAGTTTCTTGGAAATGAGAGCATGGGAAGAAATAGATATGATGCCTTAAGCAATGAAGCTGAAGGTTTCTTTATGAAGGATGGTGAGGATCATCAAGACATGTATTGAAGACTCAAATCCATAGCCACCGCCTTCAGAAATGTTGGTGCCTCTCACATTGATGATGCATGGATCAAGAGGAAGTATGTGAGTGCGCTCATGCCCTTCGAGCGCACGGACTTGAAGAGTCTCCAAGGAAGACACAACTACCATCTCATGACCTCCAATGAAGTTATGCAAGATATGGCCACCTTCAAGGTTTCTGCCAAGAATGCCAAACATGCCCGTGCTCATGCTATTGGAATGAGTAGTGATGTCAATATTGCCTTGAAGGCCAAGGTTGTCAAGTATGATGAAGAACAAGGAAGTGATGATGCACTCTCTATGAGACACCCCGAAGATGTCAAGGTTTCTCATGGTGAATACATGGCTTTTTATGCAAGAAATTTCTGGAAAGATCCCACAAAGGACAAGATGGATATGCAACGAAGAAGCAAACCATGTGGTAGAAAAGAAAATTCTTCAAGATTGTGAAATTGCTTCAACTGTGGAGACCATTATCATTTTGTTGCCAGATTCCCTTATGAGAAGAGAGAAGACATTGGTGGTTCCCTCATATTGATGAAAAATACAAAGGCCCCTTTCGAGAAGCCTTTTTACAACAAGAATGCCACCAACAAGAAGTTTGGTGACATTTCATTGATAGAACATGAAGAGTTATCCTCCGATGAGGAGGAGGAAGAAGAATAAACAACGAATGGTGTGGCTGCCATTGCCACTACCTCTACATCTACGTTCTCCCTCTTCGATTCCCCAAATGAGAACACCTCCAACAAGAACGTCACTTGCCTTATGGCAAGAGAATCGGATGTATCACCATCTCCTCTCGCCACCTCTAATATCAATTATGTTTTGAATGATGCTATAACTCTTGAGGTGAAGGAAGAATTAGTTTCTTTTGATGCTTATATGACTAACTTGCAAGGGGAGCATAAGAAGCATTTTGTAAATCTCTGGAACCAATTTGCTCACACACAAAAGCTCTTAGATGAGAGATGTAAGCTTGGGAGAGAGTATCTACTTGATATGGATGCTCTAACTAATGCTCTTGAAGAAGAAAAAGAGACTAGGGTGTCTCTTGAACAGAAACTTGAAGGCCTTGATGAGGCAAATGATTGAATTATTGCTAAACTCATTAAGGAACGTGATCATGCCATTGCTAAATACAAAAAGGCTAAAAAGGATAATATTGAGTTTGGTGTTGTTCATGAAAAACTTGCCAAGGATTATGAGAAGCTTAACAAGGCTCACAAGGCCTTGGAAAGTGATCTCATGACTCTCACAAAGTCAACTAAGCAACTTCAAACTCAATTGACTAATGCTGCTTCACCTAGCATTTCCATTCCCCCTAGTAGTACAAATATCCTTGAAGAAAATGCTAGGTTGAAGGGGGATCTTGCAAAGGAAACCTTACCCAAAGGTAACAAGTCTCTTGATGACTTTTTAAGTAAGCAAAGGCCAAATAAAGAGAAAAGAGGTCTTGGCTATAATTCCAAGGCCAAACAGAAAAAGAACAACAAGAAGAAGAAGGCCAAGTCCGCTCAACCAAAAGATAAGGCCATTATGGGTAGTGATACCCAAAGAGGCAAAACTATGTCACAAGATGACTTTGTGGGAAGGGTTAACCCTCACTATGTTATAATGTGTAATTCTTCTGGTGATGTTTATGCACAATATGTTGGTCCATTTGATGGTTATATTGCTTGGTCTATTTAGGTTCCTAATACCCTTGTCACTAACAAAAGAGGACCCATTGAAAAAATGGGTACCTAAAATCTAGCTTGACCTTTTGTAGAACTATGCTTCCGGAGGGTCAAAGTGGGTGCTTGATAGTGGTTGCACAAGTCATATGACCGGAAGCAAAACAATTATGATGGATATTAGAGAAAATCAAGATCATATAACCGTCACATATGTCGATAACTCGATCTCAAGTAATGGGTCAAGGAAACATTGTGGTTGCACACGATGTTACTCTTGTGGACATCATGGTTGTTGAGACCCTTGGCTATAATTTACTTTTAGTCCATGCCCTTGGCAAGATGGGTTTCACCATCTTTATTGATAATGATATTGTGGTCCTCTTGTGGAGAAAGACTCTAAATGTCGCTTTCGTTGGGTATATCGAAAATGACTTGTATGTGGTGGACTTTTCTGGGAAAACCACTACAAGTGCGATGTGCTTATTTGGGAAGGCCGATGTGGGTTGGTTATGGCATCGCCAACTAGCCCATGTCAATATGAGAACTTTGCAAAGCCTCCATAAGGGTGGCCACATTGTGGGACTAAAGGGCAATGTTTGTTTTGCCAAAGGTCGTGTTTGCAGGGCTTGTGTTGAAGGAAAGATGCATGATTCTCCCCATAAGCCAAATAACATTATAAAGTCAAAAAGGATCTTGGAGCTCCTTCATATGGATCTCTTTGGTCCTCCATCTCATGCTAGCCATGGTGGGAAGAAATATTGCTTGGTGATTGCTGATGACTAATCAAGAGATTCATGGGTTTATTTCTTCAAGCTGAAGAGTGAGACCTGACAATATTTCATTGACTTCGTCAATATGGTTCAACATCAATACAGATTACCGGTGCTAACAATAAGAAGTGACAACGGCACCGAGTTCAAGAACTACACTCTAAATAGTTTTCTTAGTGATGAGGGGATAAAACATCAATATTCTGTTGCATGTACCCCTCAACAAAATGGTGTAGCTGAGAGGCAGAATGGGACTTTAATGGATATGGCAAGGTCGATGTTTGGCTGAGTTTAAGTCTCCATACAATTTTTGGGCAGAGGCAATCTCCGCCACATGCCATGCATCAAACCGCCTGTACCTCCGCAAAGAATTGATCAAGACACCATATGAAATACTTACAGGTAACAAGCCCAACATTTCATACTTCCGGGTGTTTGGTTGTAAGTGTTTCTATCTCATAAAAGGTGTTCGTTTGTCCAAATTTGATTCCAAAGCTTTAGAGGGTATTTTATTGGCTATGGTCTTGATTCCCACACTAATAGAATCTATGATAAACTCTCTAAAATTGTCATAGAATCTTGTAGTGTGGTTTTCGAAGAATATGATGGCCCCCAAGGAGGGCATGTTGATGTTTGTGATGTAGATGATGAAATACCTCGAGATGCCATAAGAAGAATGGGTGCAGGATTCATCTGCCTTGTTGAGGAACCCCATGTGGCAGATCGAGAAGAACTATGCTCTACTCATGTGGATCCCTCATCTTCACAACTTCAACAAGCTCCTATTATTGAGGGTAATGATGACCCAAGCAAAAAACAAGCTGAGAACCCTCTCCATGATGATCAGGCTGAATGCACTATGCTGAATTATACACTCTCTCCACTAAAGGGATTGTCCAGCCACACGCAGTCAATTGCTCAAGGTAGATTTATTCAGGCAGCTACAAGATCATCTCAAAGCCTTTCAAGTAACTTGACTGATCAAGACCAAGATCAACATGTACCTCATATAGATGAAGATGAACCTATTGTTGATCAAGGTCAAATTGATGGTCAAGACAACGTTGTGGGAATGACCACGGCAGTCGCTACCAGAGGTAGCAATTGGAAGGTTTTGGGGAAAGAGCGAGCAGCCATCTGCAGAGCGAGATGAGGGCAAAGACACAGGGATTTACCAAGGTTCAGCCCCCCATATGGTAAAGACCTACTCCCGCTAGATTGTATTATCGAGTGGGTACAATGGTGGCGAGCTCGGCGGCTAGGCAGCGAGTCGATGGGGTGTATGATGGAACATAAGTATAGAGAATACCCTAGGGAGGCTTATATAGGGGGTACCTTGTTAGGGTTTACAGATATACAACCGAATCAGTTAAGGACTCGGAGGATTTGACCTAATCTAACTGTGCCTAGCTACTCTTCTGGGCCTCCAGCTTCTAGTCGCTAGGCTTCCTTTCTGATCGCATTCCAGTCGTCGTCCTGCAGGCCCACTCGCAAAGGCCCTGGTCTAGTCGAAGCGTCCTGCTGGGCATACCCCTTTCAGCATATCCCCATCACTAGTCCCCGAGGCAAGTGTCGGTTTGGCAGGTGTTCATTTGGCAGTCGGAGTAGGCGAGCCCAATTTTGACGCCAAGTCGAATTGGCGATAGACTCCGTCAATGAAGGAAAGAGTTGCTCCAGCACGTCTTGAGTCGCTGCATTGGCAATTGGAACTATAATCAAGTCGATGTACCCAGTCAAATGGACAAGGCGTAGGAACAGGCGAGTCGAGTGAATGAAGTTGGACCATTAGCTTGGTCAAACTTGACATTGGGTAACCCAACGATAACTTCGGCGTAATTACCGCGAGGTAACGGCTACCCTGAAATTGGTGGGTAGCGTCCCCTTTATAAGGAGAACGGCGAGGGGAGTTGTGATTCTTCCCCACATTTATCCGCCCCCGCACTCCTTCAGTCTCCCCACGTTCTCCTGATCTAAAATTTCCAAAGGATCTGTGGGGAAATCAAAGTGCACCACAGCCACCCTGAAATCTTTCGATGATGTTGGCATCCTTTACAGAGGAAACTGGTGAATTCTCGTGTTTGGCGAGATGGAACCCAAACCCCACCCCGGAGAGTTCATCTACTTCTTGAGCCATCTGGAAAGGGGTTTGGGGTTCCCCACTTCAATCTTGTTTCGGCGATTCTGCGCGTACTACCCGATCAAGCCGTTGGCCCTGGGGCCACACAACGTGGAGCAGCTCGCAATCTTCGTAGCCTTCTGCGAGAGCTATCTCATATGTCACGCGTACTTTCCTCTGTGGCTGGAGCTATTCCACGGTCGCGTCGGCCGCGACTAAACTAGCGTTCCCATCCTGGCGGTGGGCGGTGTTACATTCTAGCTGAAGCCCAAGGCGACGTTTGTGAAGCTTCTGCTGCCGAAAAAAGCCGCAGATGACCCACAAGTATAGGGGATCGCAACAGTCTTCGAGGTAAGTAAAACCCAATTTATTGATTCGTCATAAGGGGAGGTAAAGAATATTTATAAGCCTTAACAACTGAGTTGTCAATTCAGCTGCACCTTGAAACAATCTTGCTCGCAGTAGTTTATCAGTAGCAACAGTTTTGTAGTAGCAAAAGTAAAGATAGTAGTAACAACAGTAAACAGTAGGATTAAAGCGCGGTAGGCATATGCATGGATGGACGGATGTTGCATGGACAAGACAATTCATGTAAGAATCAAGACATAGGGCAATTGCAGATAAATAAGATAAAGCATCCAAGTAGTAAATAATCATAGGCATGTGTTCCATATAGTCATACGTGCTCTTAATGAGAACTTGCACAACATCTTTTGTCCTGCCAGCCCGTTGCAGCGGGGCCTCAAGGGAATCTACTGACAATTAAGGTGCTCCTTTTAATAGAGCACGGGAGAAAAGCATTAACACTCTATGAACACACGTGATCCTCATATCATATCCATCCCCTCCGATTATCCCGATTCTTGTCAGTTCGGGGCCTTTGGTTCCGGACAATAATATGTGTATACAACTTACAGGTAAGATCATAAACAATAATATCCTCATGAATGAATAACATGTTCAGATCTTAAATCATGGCACTCGGGCCCTATTGATAAGCATTAAGCATAACAAGTTGCAACAATGTCAAAAAGCACTAACAATAGATACTAGGCACCATGCCCTAACAATCTGATGCAATTACATGAACGATCTCATCCAATCCCTACCATCCCCATAGCCTACAGCGTGGGATTACTCACTCATGGATGGGGAATCATGGATGGTTGATGGATAAGCGATGGTGATTGATGAGGACATCCCTACAATGACACCAAACCCAATTACTACTGATGATGTTCCAGCTACTACAAAGAAAGATCAATCCAATGAGATAAGGATTGGGCCAATTACAAGAGATCGTGCTAAGCTACTAGAACAACAGGTGAACTTGTTTCTTAATGAACCTGGTGTTTTAGTTAATGAGAATTTTATACTACCTAAGTCTTTGAACTATTTTATGATCAGGTACTTGGGAGAAGAAGACATAGCACGGAGCGAGGAGCTAAAGGAACATGGCGTGTTGATCAATGAACAATGCATGAGGGAGGAGATGGAGGAAGTGCAAGGAGCTGTCCAAGACGAAGATCAACTAGTGGAGCAAGTTCTCTGCCGCGGCAGAGAAAAGCACCAGTTTCCTGCCACGGCAGACTGCCGTGGCAGGAAAACCGGCTCCAACTCTACCACGACAGGCTGCCGCAATAGAGAAACCAATTGAAACTCTGCCACAACAGTCATGTGGCCGAACCCTCTATGGGTCGGTTTGTATCTTAGTTGGGTGGGACCAACTCGGATCCCACCTTGGGACTCTTAAATAGATGGGGCACCACACCAAGTTAGGTTTAGACCAGGTTAAAATTATTTTGGAGTTGTTTCTTTCATAGAACCTCTGGAATTACTTGTGATCGAATTCTACCAATTGCAATTGAGTGTGACATGTTGTTCCACTGGTAATTAGTGGATTACATACTACCGTTCGTGGTCGACGACTGCGTGCGCAATAGTGTGGTGTTGTGAATATCCTACAAGGTTCGAGAGCTGTTGCATTGGCATCAGGGTTCGAGCGGGAGAGATCATAGCTACGCACTAGTTATCTATCATCCACCATCATCATCGACAAGTGCTTACTAAGAAGATCGGGCCACCCCATATCATCTTGGTATTAGATTTCCTCGTTGCCTCAGTAATCAATCCATAATCCATCCATAGTTTAGTTCGTGTATTTAGTCCTATACAGTAAAAGCCCCACAAAAATAATTGCCATAGCCTAGATTACATCGTATTTGAGTAATAGTTGTTGGTCGTGTTCATCTTTTAGTTTGGATCTAGATCTGTTTCATCGTTTTTCTTCTTGTTCTAGTTGTATCCACCATCTTTTTCCGTCGCCATAGCCAGATCCGATCTTAGCTAGAGTCCTGGTCAAACACCCTTGGCCGAGTCGGTTTGCACCAAAAAAAATCTTACCGATTTCTGCCGCGGGAAATACCCCATTTTTTTGCCGCGACACCGTGTCTGCCCCGGATCGGAACTCTGCCGCAACACAATTTTGCGCGTTTTTCTACCATGCGTATGTGCTCTGTCGTTGCTCTGCCGAGATAGGATTTTTCCCTATTTCTTTGCCACGGCAGGAAATTTTTTTCTACCATGACACGATTTTGAGTTGGTTTTCTGCCACGACACCATAATTGCAAAGTGTGACAAAAATTGCACTTTTCCTTAAACTTAGCCACAACCATTCTATTACATAGGTGTAGGAACTTGCCTATTGAGACTAGTTTCTGCTCCTACAGGATGCTCTTAGGATTTTGGTGTTGTGCTTTGTAATTTGGCCATGTGAGATATACATACAAAAAAATAGAAAAAGCAAAATAGTAAAAGAAAAAGCAAAATAAGCTATACAAAAGAAAAAGAGAAAAATAGAATTTGAGCAAGAGGCCTAGTGATATCTTTGTGCACCGGTAGATTGAGCAATCTAGTGCATGTTTACTTTGAGCTTCGCTAGTGTCTCTTGAGAGTAGTGAAATACCCTTCATAGTTGCATTACCACGTTTTTTTCCACGTGTGTGTTTCTTGGGGTTTTGTACGATCAGCACTAGGACTTGTTTGTGGTGTAGATATGATACCATACCTATAGCTCCACCATTAATAACATATGTGCCTTACGATCGTTCTCTATACCTTTGATATTCACTTCATCACATCAGTGCATAAGTCTTTGATTCCATTTGGTAAAGCATCTCTATTCACTTTGGAATGGTAAGATCTACTTTCTTATCAGTTGTGAGTGAGTTGTGAGAGTTTTCCACCATACAGATTTTGATTTTTGCACTAACCTACTAATCATGTCTTTGAGTGATGATGAAGTTGTGTCACAGGAAAAGCAGCTTGAGGAGCTTCTTAATTGGCGTGAGTCTATTGATGGGAATATCAAGGACATGCAAGATGCAGTGGAGCAGAATATTGGTGCAATCAATAATATTCAGACTCAAGTGACAGCAATCAATATCAATGTTTCCACCTTGCAGTGTTCGATTGAGACTCTTACAGAGACAATTCGGCAAGGACACACACACCAACATGATGATGCATTTGATGATCTTGATGAGGGGAGTGCGGTTGATGCTACCCCACATCATGGCAGGGGACGTGCCATTCCCCTGCACCTGCGGCTGCTCCTCTTTATGGCTGTGGTTCTACTCCTTTGGGACGTGCTCAGCGTGTCCCGAATCAAGTTGATGATGGTTTGGGCAAGCCCAAGGTTTCAATTCCCTCTTTCAATGGCTCACTTGATCTTGAGGATTATCTTACTTGGGAGTTGAAGATTGAGAAGCTCTGGCATTTACTTGATTATATAGAAGATAAGAAGGTCAAGTTTGCAGCTTCAGAATTTGATGGATATGCTTTGCGTTGGTGGGATGCTATTGTGTAGAATAGACGGAATGACAATCAACTTCCTATGATGGATTGGCTTGAGATGAAGAGCATTATGACGGATCATTTTGTCCCCACCAATTACTTGCGATTAGTTTTGGACAAGCTTACAAAGTTGAGGCAAGGAACAATATCATTTGATGAGTATTACATGGAGATGGAGATCTTTATGCAATGTGCTAATGTTCGTGAATCCCGTGAGATGACAATGCAGTGTTTCCTCAACAAATTGAACCTTCAAATCAAGAGCATTGTGCATTATCACTAGTACGAGACGATGAACGAGCTGCTGCACCATGCTAGAGAGGCCGAGTCACAGCTAGCTGAGGAGGCAAAGTCACGTGCATGTTTTCCATCTTCTAGCCATTTTGTGGCCAAATCTACACCGCCACCTATGGCGCCACTTGCACCTGCTGCTAGTCATCCTACACCATCGGCTAAACCAGAACATACATCTTCGTTTGGTTCCAATGCTCGGAAGCCCGCTGCTCCTGCTGCTAGTTCAGGTTCCAATATGTCGATTGCACGTACTCGCGATGTGGTGTGCCATACTTGTGGAGGTAGAGGACACTACAAGAAGGATTGTCCAAACAGCAAGGTGATGTTTGTTAATGAACAAGGTGAAGTAGAGAGTGGAGATGAAGCTAATGACAATGATGGCGAGGATGGTGCAGATGCTTATCCTGAGCATGCACCAACTATTGCCGTATCTTCGTGTATACTTAGTGTGCAACCTATTGATGACTCTCAGCATTACAACTTGTTCCAAACAAAAGCTCTAGTTGGACCTAACAAAGCTTGCAAGGTCATTATTGATGGAGGTAGCTGCAGAAATCTTGCAAGTAAGGAATTATGTGCCAAGCTGAATTTGACATATTTGCCTCATCCCAAGCCATATTACATACAATGGTTGAGCAACGATGGTGATATGAAGGTAAATCATATGGTATGTGTGAATTTTCAAATAGGTCCATACAAAGATTCTATTGACTTTGATGTGGTTCCTATGACTGTTTGCCATCTTCTATTGGGTCGGCCGTGGCTTTATGATCGCCATGTGCAACACAATGGCCGAGCCAATACATATCACTTGGAATTCAAAGGAAATAAGATTACTATGCAGCCAATGACACCACAAGACATTGTGAATGATTCTCGCCAGAAGATAGAAGTGAATTTGTAGGAAGATCCTATAGCTCGGCCAGATTGTGTGATAGTTGTTCCTGATGTAATCGAGCCTAAATTGAGTGATATAACAAAAAGTGAGAGAGTGCCTAATCTTTTGATATTAGCCAACAAGGAAGAAATGAGAGAATTTTGTGGGGATCCTATAGCCATGCCAATTGTGTTCATGTATAAGGGCGAGGTATTGGTTTCTAACGACATGACCCCTATTTTTCTTGGTGTCTCTTCTGTTTTGCAGGATTTTGGGGATGTGTTTCCAGAAGATGTACTTGCAGGCTTGCCTCCATTGCATGGTATAGAACACCAAATTGACTTGATCCCTCGCACCACACTTCCCAATCATGCACCCTACAGGACCAATCCCAAAGAAACTAAGGAGATACAGAAACAAGTACAAGCATTGCTGGATAAAGGGTACATTCGTGTCTCTCTTAGCCCTTGTGATGTTCCTATTATTTTAGTGCCTAAGAAAGATGGTACATGGCGCATGTGTGTAGATTGTAGAGTGATTAATAACATCACTATTCGATATTGTGATCCCTATTCCACGCTTAGAGGATATGCTAGATGAATTGAGTGGTACTATTGTTTTCTCTAAGATTGACTTGCGTAGTGGTTATCATCAAATTAGGATGAAAGAAGGGATGAGTGGAAAACTGCTTTCAAAACGAAATTTGGTTTGTACGAGTGGTTAGTCATGTCGTTTGGTCTTACTAATGCACCTAGTACTTTCATGTGATTAATGAATCATGTTTTGAGAGATTTTATTGGTCGTTTTGTGGTTGTTTACTTTGATGATACACTTATCTATAGCCACAACAAAAATGGACATTGTAGTCATATTTGATAAGTTTTGCAAGTGTTGCGTGATAATAAACTGTATGCTAATCTTCAGAAGTGTACATTTGCAAAAGATAAGGTCATATTTTTGGGATTTGTTGTATCTAAGAATGGGGTAGAGGTAGATCAATCTAAAATTGAATCAATTCAGAATTGTCCTACTCCCATGAATGTAAGTCAAGTGCGTAGTTTCCACGGCTTGGCTGGTTTCTATAGGTGCTTTGCGAAAGATTTTAGCACCATTGCTGCACCATTGAATGATTTGAGAAAGAAAGGTGTTCCTTTTGTATGGGGCACGGGCCAAGATATTGCTTTTGATACATTGAAACGTTTGCTTACTTATGCGCCATTACTTGCATTACCTGATTTTTCAAAGCAATTTGAAGTTGAATGTGATGCTAGTGGTATAGACATTGGTGGCGTTTTGATGCAAGAGGGTCGCCCTATAGCATATTTTTTTGAGAAACTTATTGGTGCTCGCTTGAATTATCTTATCTATGTTAAATAATTCTATGCACTTGTTAGAGTACTTGAAGTTTGGCCACATTATTTGTGGCCAATAGAATTTAGCATACATTCTGATCATGAAGCATTGAAATATTTGAAAGCTTAATCAAACTTGCATACAAGATTAGCTAAATGGGTTGAGTTTATTGAGTCTTTTCCTTACATCATTAAGTATAAGAAGGGAAAATAGAATGTTATTACTAATGCTTTATCTAGGAAGAACATGCTATTGACCAATCTTTATGTTAAAATTCCTGGATTAGAAGCTATTTGTGCACTTTATGCAACTGACCATGATTTTGCTGAACCATATCGTTTGTGTGCTCTTAGAAACACATGGGATAAGTATCATATACATGATGGATATTTGTTTCAAGCTAACAAACTATGTATTACAGAATCTTTGTTGCGTTTGTTCTTAGTGCAAAAATCACATGTTGGTGGTTTGATGAGTCACTTTGGGCGTGAGAAGACGTTGCTCATGCTTGCGGATCATTTTTATTGGCCCAAGATGAGGTGTGATGTGTACAGATTTGTGAGCCGATGTATTACATGCCACAAGTCGAAATCCAAGCTGAAGCCTCACGGTTTGTATACACCTCTCTCGGCACCTAGTACTCCATGGGAAGACATTAGTATGGATTTTGTGCTAGGTATACCTAAAACTCAGAGAGGTCATGATTCTATATTTGTGGTAGTGGATAGGTTTTCTAAGATGGCTCATTTTATTGCCTACCACAAAAGCGACGATGCGTCGCATGTTGCTAAACTATTTTTCAGGGACATCATGAGATTACATGGAGTACGTAAGACGATTGTTTCTGACCGTGATGTGAAGTTCATGAGCTACTTTTGGAAGACCTTATGGGGGAAGCTGGGAACGAATCTGCTATTCAGTACTACATGTCATCCCCAAACAGATGGTCAAACAGAGGTGGTGAATCGAACATTTTCACTGCTGCTAAGGACTATGATAAAGAAGAATCCGCGGGAGTGGGAAGAGTGTTTGCCACATGTTGAGTTTGCATACAAGAGGGTTGTGCATTCCACTACTCAGTTTTGTCCTTTTGAGTTGGTGTATGCTTTCAAGCCAATGACGCCACTTGATATGTTGCCTTTGCCATTACATGAGAGAGTTGATATGGAGGTATCAAAACGTGCTGATTATGTGAAGAAAATTCATGAGAAGACTCGAGAGGCTATTGAAAAGAAAGGTAAGAACATTGCTGCTGCAAGGAAGGAAGTGTTGTTCAATCCTGGAGACATGGTTTGGGTGCATCTGCGCAAGGATATATTTCCACTACTTCGCAAGTACAAGTGGAAGCCATGTGGTGCTGGTCCTTACAAGGTGTTAGCCAAAATTAATGATAATGCATACTTGGTTGATATACCAATTGAGGAGTTTGGTGGAGTTAGCAACAGTTTCAACGTTGCTGATTTGTCACCATATGCTGGAGAAGATCTTGGAGTGTCGAGGTCGACGCCTTTTGAAGGGGGAGATGATGAGGACATCCCTACAATGACACCTACCCCAATTTCTATTGATGATGTTCCAGCTACTGCAAAGAAGATCAATCCAATGAGATAAGGATTGGACCAATTACAAGAGCTCGTGCTAAGCTACTAGAACAACAGGTGAACTTGTTTCTTAATGAACCTGGTGTTTTAGTTAATGAGAATTTTATACTACCTAAGTCTTTGAATTATTGTATGATCGGGTACTTGGGAGAAGAAGGCGTAGCACGGAGCGAGGAGCTAAAGGAAAATGGCGTGTTGATCAATGAAGCATGCGCGAGGAAGGAGAGGGAGGAAGCGCAAGGAGCTGTCCAAGATGAAGATCAACAAGTGGAGCAAGTCCTCTGCCGCGGCAAAGAAAAGCACCAGTTTTCTGCCACGACAGGCTACCGCGGCAGGAAAACCGGCTCCAACTCTGCCACGGCATGCTGCCATGACAGAGAAACCGATTGAAACTCTGCCACGGGACAATCATGTGGCCAAAACCTCTATGGGTCGGTTTGTATCTTATTTGGGTGGGACCAACTCAGATCCCACCTTAGGTCGCCGCCTCCAGACTCTTAAATAGATGGGGCGCCACACCAAGTTAGGTTTAAACCATGTTAAAATTATTTTAGAGTTGTTTCTTTCATAGAACCTCTAGAATTACTTGTGATCGAATTCTACCAATTGTAATTCAGTGTGATCTGTTGTTCCACTAGGAATTAGTAGATTGCATACTACCGTTCGTGGTCGACGGCTGCGTGCGCAAGATTGTGGTGTTGTGAATATCTTACAAGGTTCGAGAGCTGTTGCATTGGCATCAGGGTTTGAGCGGGAGAGATCATAGCTACGCACTAGTTATCTATCATCAGCCATCATCATTGACAAGTGATTACTGAGAAGATCGGGCCACCCCATATCAGTGATGATGATGGCGATGATCTCCTCCAATTCCTCGTCCCTACAGGGTGCCAGAATGGAGTTTCTGGTTCCGAATCGTGGTTTCTGGTGGTGGTGGCACAACAGAACTCTATTTGGAAAAACACCGAACCCCTCGTCTGTTTTAGGTTAGAGGGCTTATATAGGCGATAGGAGAGGTCGAGGCGGAGTCCGAGGCGGCCACACCACCCCCTGGTGCGGCCTGTCCTGTCTCGTGCGGCCAGGTGGTGTGGGCCCCTCGTGGCCCTTCTTCGTCCTGTCTTCTGGCTCCGTGAGTCTTCTAGTAAAATAGGAGTTTTGCGATATTTTCCGGGATTTTTCCTGAAAGTTGAATTTCTGCACAAAACAAGACACCAAAGCAATTCTTCTGAAAACAACATTAGTCCGCATTAGTTGTATCCAAATCACACAAATTAGAGAAGAAACAATAGCAAAAGTGTTCGGGAAAGTAGATACGTTTTGGACGTATCAACTCCCCCCAAGCTTAGCTTATTGCTTGTCCTCAAGCAATTCAGTTGAAAACTAAGTGCGATAAAAGAAACTTTCACGAACATATTTTCTTCCTAAGATGTATATATTCCCAGCATATGATCAAATACTTAGGCAATTCATAATAAAGAGTGTGCAAATAAGTATACCCAGTAGTCATGCAAGCTATGAAGAGATTCCAACCCATTAATAATAAGCAACATGACACATAAGCATATGCAGGATTGTAGTGCTCATAAGAAGATATGATAAAGTGGTATCTTGCTTGCCTTTCTTTGGAGCAAAATATAAATGCCAAGGCACCTATGAAGTTTAAGTGAAGAATAGAAATAAAAATATCAAAGATACAAGTATCAAAGTTATGTCATAATTAACCGTGTTTTGGGACAAGCACATTACACTAAGAATGACAGTTATTCTCTCGGGAAGGTGCTCAAAGAATAAATGGTGACTCAATAGAAAAGTGAAAGAAAAGATTTGAAAAGTTTGAAAGGCATCCAAATGTTGAAAGTATGGTACTCATTAGCTTTGAGCTCTCATTGCCCCTATCATAAGCATCTTTAAGTGATTAAGGTTAAAGTGAACAAATATGATGATATGCTTGACAAGTTATAAGCTGAAAATCTCATGCCCCTTGCTTGCGAGTACCGTTCCTCATGCTACTCAACTTTAGTCAAAAGTAATTTCTTGTCATTATAAGTACATGTGTATCGTAGAGAACCTCCAACGGGGTACCCCTTTCCCGATGACACAGAAGATTCCCCATAACAAAATGAAAAGGCAAGCAGACAATGAGCATCACAGCGATCCTTTTATTTTTTTTTTGCATAGGGTTTTCCCTTTTTATTTTTTTCTTCTTTTTTTGGATGCTTCACAGATTGCTCACTATGGTTATGCTGCAGGTTTCCACCATGATTAGGCATGGCTTAGACCAGCCGCCCAGGCGTTTATCTAACACACATACGAACTCCATTAGCCTTACAAGATCCCCTTTCATTTCACACCGCCAGGATCCATAAGCAAAAGAACATGATATCAACTAAATAAAGTGCAATGTTGAAAGCGTTCCCCATGGTAACATGGTTCTACTAATTCATAACTTATAAAATGCAAGCATATACACAACATAGATGGGCACAATGGTTCAAGTTTATTAAGTGCAAGAAAGTAAAGTGTGCCATCAAGTTCGTGAGAGCTTTAATCACTAATTTTCACATAACAAGCAAACATTTTTATTGGAAGAAAACAAAACATAATAAATATGCAAGGAATACCAATAATGCTAATAGGAAGATATGGTGGACTCTTTTTGACAACTTTGGCTTTAGGGAGTTGGATGCACGAGTAAAGCTTATACTCAGTACAAGTGAAGGCTAGTAATAGAAGGGAGCGACAATCAAGAGAGCAGTAACTATCATAATCATGCTTGTGACAAAACAAATTTAATAGTGGCATATAAGTGACACAAGAAATCTGAGGCAGAATAAATCATTGAGGCTTAACTGACTTTTTGTTTAGTCATATGGATACGTGAGCATGTTCCAAGTCGATTCAAATAGAACATTCAGAGGAGGACACCACAATGTCATACCAAGTTATGAATAGAACAATGCGAGCAAACATTTATATGACATGTTACAAACTATAATGGATTGGAACTAATCATAAGAAGGAAAGGACCACTAAGTATCCATTAAATAACAGACACCTTACATAAACAAACTAAGCATGCTCACAATGATGAGTATATGTACAAAAATGTAAAAAAAATAGAGTTCATACCAGCCTCTTACCACACCTCGAGTTGTCATAAATCATCATTGCCTTTCACTTGTGTGACTTGAATAATAAGATAAAACCAAACTTCAAGGAGTCAGTGAGGACCGCTGAACCGTGCAACGAACTTTACAAAACTAGAGTAGAACAACAAATATTTTTGGGTTTTCGATTTTTAAAGGCAAGAACCAAAGGGAAGAGCGAGCAAAGAGAAATCTTTTTGGGTTTTTTGAATAATCAAAACAAAGCTAAAAAGGATGAAAAAAACCTAGGCTAGAAGGCAAAGAAGCAAACAAAGAGAAATACTGAAAATATTTTTGGTCTTTTTGTGTTTTGGAAGGTAGAAATAAAGCAAGAACAAAAACTAAAAATAAAGCGAAACATGAATATGCAAAGTACCGATAGAAAATGATATGTTGATGAGTGTGATGTCGGTGTACCTCTCCCCAAGCTTAGGCTTTTGGCCTAAGTGGAGATCAATCCCAACACTAGTAGAAACTCCAAGCCGGCGGATCATCATAAGAATGATCATAATCAGGCCCTTGTGAAAAAGGAGAAGAAGAAGCTTCCCAATTATTGGCAGGCTACTGGTATGAAGACTCCCCCTCGTTGGAGGGCTAGACCGAATTGTCCTCAACCTCCCTTCTAGCATTCCTCTCTTGCTGGGAGAGCTCCTCCAAATATGCATCGAGCTCTTCCTCCGTATGTGACCATCCTACCCTGGTATCAAGGTTAAAAAAACAGGCGCAAGCAATAGAACCACTCGCTCGGACTTACCTCTTCTCCATCCACTCTTGAGAAAGGTTGTTTCATAAGATAAATCACTCGAATTAGCCCAAGAAGAAACAAATTTATGTTCTATCATGGAATTAAGATCAAGCCTCTCTATGGGAAACTGTAAGTCTAAATGATGAGGTGCTAAACCATTGCAAAGCTAATAAACGAGAGGCGATGAGGCCTCCAAAAATTCCACCTTTCTCGCAATTAGCATCAAGGCGGAAAGCTATCAAGGCAGCCAAGTTGTAAGTCCTATCTAGTTTGAAAGCAGCTAAGATAAAGGCTAGGTCATATGAGGATAATTTACTAGCAGTCTTTCTAACAAGAACGCACTTGGCAATAAAGTAGGCAAAATATCGAATAGACGGGAGAGGAATATTACGAATTTTGCCACTCTCCTTTGAGAAGTTGCTCCGTTAGCAAATATCTACATACAAGTCCACAAGAGGTGTAGGCCGTCCTCTAATCCTTTCACACGAACCCCACTACGGTACTTTAATAGCTACACAAAAATCATCAAAAGGGAGGTCGACAGCTATATTGTAAATTTTGTAATGAACCATGGGGTTAGGCAAGGACCAACTAAATTGAAAATCCTGCACCACAGACATAGTTAGTTTCACATATTGGTAAGGTTCATCTCCCACAAAATGCTCCAATCCTACATTAGAAATTAGAGTATGGAAGTCTTGAGAAATCCATGCATCCTTCATGAATTCGGGGCATGGATAAATAGAAGGGAAAATTTCTTCCTCGCGATGAAGTTTCATAACCTCGGGCACCCTTAATTCATGTTGGTTGAGTTGGTGTTCATTCATCTCCTTTTTTGAAATTTTAGACAACCATCATACAAGTGATTGCAAAGTGATTACATAATGAAAGAAACTACTTATATGAACTTGTGAGAGGCCTAAACATGAATCAAAATAACTTCTCTAAGCACTTGAACAATCTTACAAGCTCACATAACATGTCACCTATAGTACCAAAATACTAAAGACATAATCTACCTATCACAAATCTACTTGGACAGGCGGAGGAGTCACATACCAGAGAACAATTGCTCCAAATATCAGCAGCAAAGGTGGGCTGAGCAAGGAGATTGAAAATCGCAAGCAAGAACAACAGGAACTCGAGTTTGAGCAATGAACTGGTGTTTTCTTGGGAAAGAGAGGCAAGTGGCATGTGAGAGAATAAGTGGACGGCCAAGGGTGGCCCACACCATGGCCAGGCGTGTCCCTAGTGTGGCCGCGCCACCAGGTGGTGTGCCTGCCTGGTGGGCCCCGTGGGTCACTCCACGTATTTCTCTGGCCCTCTTTTGACATAAAAATTCAATATGAATTTTCTGGATTTTTCGAGAAACTTTATTTTTGAGCAATTTTCAGGTATTGATGAATGATTTTCTAGCAGAAAGATAGTATTGAAATGATGCAATAACAAAACAAAACCTAAACTTCAGAAGTTCTAAGATACTCTAATATGCAAGCTACTAGCAAAATAGAAAAGTAAGCTAAGTGAAAACAAAAATTAAAATGGATAAAATAAAAGTAAGCAAAGATAATCGTGGTGAATGCATTGTTTTGTTCATTAAAATCCTTTTGTTAACAAGGTTGATGAGGTCTTGTTACCAAAACAATTTTATATGAAACAAAACTTTGCTCTCCACTAAATGATTATGTTACCTCAACCCTGATAGCAATAGTCCCAATCATAATAGTTTCATATTTTTCTCGTGGTATGGGACAATACATTTCTCCAACTTGGATGCCCTCGATTATTTTAATTGAATTTAGGCCATAAGTCTTACCAATGTTCTTGGGGAAATAAACAATATGCTCCTTGTCATTAACATTAAAAGTTACATTTCCTTGATTACAATTAATGACAGCACCTGCAGTATTAAGAAAAGGTCTCCCAAGAATAATAGACATACTGTCATCTTCAGGCAATTCAAGCACGACAAAGTTAGTTAACATCAAGAAATTATGAGCCATTTGAACAGGGACATCCTCACATATACCAACAGGAATATTAGTAGATTTATCAACCATTTGCAAAGATATATCATTTGGTATCATTTTTTCCAATTGAAGTCTCTTGTAGAGATAAAAAGGCATAACACTAACTCTGGCTCCCAAATCACACAAAGCAGTTATAACATAATTATTTTTAATAGAACATGGAATAGTTGGAATCCCTGGGTCTCCAAGTTTCTTTGAAACCTTACCATTATAGGAATAATTCGCAAGTAAAGTAGAGATTTCCTCATTAGGAATCTTCCTTTTATTAGAAACAATATCCTTCATATACTTTGAATAAGGAGGCAATTTAATAGCATCATCTAAAGGAATTTGCAAAAATAAAGGTTTTAGCCACTCACAAGACTTGTTATAGTGTTCTTCTTCCTTAGACTTGTGTTTCTTATCAGGAAAAGGCATTGGTTTTTGGACCCAAGGCTCTCTTTCACTACCATGTTTCTTAGCAACAAAATCTTCCTTAGTGTATTTAGTATTCTTAGTGTGCCTTTCAGGTTCTTCTTCAACTTCTTATTTATCAAGAGCATCATTTTTCTCATTACCACTCAGTTTCAGCATCAGAGACAGATATACTATTAGGATCTTTAGCATGTTCAGAAGACTCTACAATAGTTTTATGTTTCTTTTTATTTCTCTTAGGAGAAGTACCACTATTTTCAATTTGTTGAGAATCCTGCTCAATTCTTTTAGGATGCCCCTCAGATTATAGAGGATCTTGAGTGGCAGCACCACTTCTAGTTGTCAATTCAGCTGCACCTGGAAACAATCTTGCTCGTGGTAGTTTATCAATAGCAACAGTTTTGTAGTAGCAATAGCAAAGTGATAGCATTAGCAAAAGTAAAGACAGTAGTAACAATTGCAGTAAACCGTAGGATTAAAGCACGGTAGGCATAGGGATGGATGGACGGGTGTTTCATGGACAAGACAATTCATGTAACAATCAAGACATAGGGCATTTGCAGATAAATAAGATAAAGCATCCAAGTACTAAATAATCATAGGCATGTGTTCCATATATAGTCATATGTGCTCGTAATGTGAACTTGCACAACATCTTTTGTCTTGCCAGCCCATTGCAGCGGGGCCTCAAGTTAATCTACTGGCAATTAAGGTGCTCCTTTTAATAACCACATTCAAAGCATTAACACTCTGTGAACACACGTGATCCTTATATCATAACCATCCCGTCCGGTTATCCTGATACTTGTCACTCCGGGGCCTTTGGTTCTGGACAATAATATGTGTATACAACTTGCAGGTAAGATCATAAACAATAAAATCCTCATGAATCAATAACATGTTCAGATCTGAAATCATGGCACTCGGTCCCTGGTGACAAGCATTAAGCATAAAAATTTGTAACAATGTCAAAAAGCACTACCAATAGATACTAGGCACCATGCCCTAACAATCTGATGCAACTACATGAATGATCTCATCCAATCCCTACCATCCCCATAGCCTACAGTGGGGGATTACTCACTCATGGATGGGGGAATCATGGATGGTTGATGGAGAAGCGATGGTGATGATGATGGCGATGACCTCCTCCAATTCCCCGTCCCGGAAGGGTGCCAGAACGGAGTTTCTGGTTCTGAATCATAGTTTCTGGTGGTGGCGACGCAGCGGAACTCTATCTGGAAATACGTCGAACCCCCCGTCTGTTTTAGGTCAGAGGGCTTATATAGGCAAAAGGAGAGGTCGAGGTGGAGTCCGAGGCGGCTACACCACCCCCTAGCGCGTCCTGGCCTGGCCCGCGCGGCCAGGTGGTGTGGGTCCCTCGTGGCCCTTCTTCGTCTCATCTTCTGGCTCCGTGAGTCTTCTGATAAAATAGGAGTTTTGCGATATTTTCCTGGATTTTTCCTGAAGTTGAATTCCTGCACAAAAACGAGACACCAAAGCAATTCTGTTGAAAACAGCGTTAGTCCTCATTAGTTGTATCCGAATCACACAAATTAGACAAGAAACAATAGCAAAATTGTTCAGGAAAGTAAATACGTTTTGGACGTATCAGCCGTCAGCGAGTGGAAGGAAAGCTGGTTCTACGTGAAGGAGTCCACTTCTGATGGCGAGGTGGCACTCCCAACATACACCACCGAGAGAAGCAAGCCACGTCGGCTGTCAACAACCATGCTTCCTGAAGATCAGCGGATGGTCGTCGATGAAATGCATGCTGCAGCGAATCAAGGAGACAAAGAAGGAGGGTCTCGAGACCATCAACTTGTATAACTACTGGCTCGGGTAGCTGCAGGTTTCACTGGCCACCCGAGCCCACTGGATGTACCAGTATACTAGGAAGGATGATGCCACGAAGGGGAGCAAGGAGGTTTGGGAGGCTGACGACTACATCGCCGTGTTGAAGAAGATCACGGAGGCAGAGTACGACGACCCGAAGGCCGGGCTCGCTCCATACACCACCACTGGGAAGCGTCAGGCCCCTATTGTAAGTCTCCCTTCTTCCTCAATTTGGTTTCGCAGTTGCAGCTTTGCAGTCGTAGTCTTGCAGTCGCAGTTTTGGTGTTAGTTTCACCAAGTTATGTTCTTTGTTCCTACTAGTTGTTTCATGTCCTGGAGAACTGGCTTCGTCCGCTCGATGAAGAGGTTCCCACGAAGCTTGAAGAGGAGGAGGTGGGTGAGTCCTCCGAGAGTAAGGACGAGATCATGGAGGCACATGGCCCCGCATCCACAGGTCAGAAGACCCGTGGGGAAAAACAGCATGACTTGGAGGCATGCCGTAGGCTCGAAGAACGCAACAGTGACGTCGAAATCATAGAAGAACAGAGCTCGCGGCGCATGGCCATGTCGGCCAAGCCCGCATTGAAGCTGAAGTCGTCGCCGAAGATGAAGCAGCCAGCGAGGGCCGAACTGGCGGTGAAGCAAAGGTTACTGGCTAAATCGCCGGCCAAGTCTGTGGCGGTGTTTCACTCCGACGATGAGTTAGACAACACGGAGGCCCAGGACACAGCCAAGACACCGGAGGACCTCACCCCAAGGATGGACGTAGAGGCCATGGATGTGGTCGTGGAGATCCCACTCGCTGCCATCGCACTAGAAGCAGTGGCACCCCCAGACGCCGGGATTGAAGTCACCAAGGATTCGGCGACCTCACTGTCGAAGGCGACGGCCGCAACGACGTTGCCAGAAATTTTCGTAGCTGCGACCTTGTCGGCGGGCAAGTGTGCGAAACCGAGGCTAGCGAGCATGCTGGAGAGGGGGCTCACGCACAATCTGGGCCCGGAACTGGAAAAGCATGCGCGCATCGGCACCGGGTTGCGCACCCTCCTAGTCGCCAAGTAAGTTTACAGTACACTATTTTCGATAACTTTTGGGGGTTTTGGCAGTTCGATGATTGTGCCAATCATGTAGGACTGGCGCCAAGAAGATCACCCGCCCCTCAGTGAGCAAGGTCCCACTGGCCAGCAACGAAGAGGAGGTTGACCCCTCCAAGAAGAGGAAGGCAGTCACCGTCGAGGCACCTAGTGAAGGTGCGAAGAACAAGAAGGGGAGCGACCATGATGCCGCGGTGGAAGGGAGTGTGGAGAAGGATGACACTACCACTGGCGCGGGACAAGGGGCAGCCACTGGCTCGGAGCCAAGTAAAATAGTCCTGCCGGCGAAGCTGCCGGCCACAATGACCGGTGCCCTGGTGAGAACAGTTGCGTCGTTTCCGCACTTTATGGCGAAGGCGTTTGCAAAAGTTACTGAAACTCGGTCACTACAAGTTCTAGAGATCGTCGATGATGACATCGGGCAGCGGGGAGGGCGCACGCCTTTCATGATCCCTTTAGTAGACGCCAGCGAGCTTCACAGCATGTTAGGTGCCGCTATCGAGGTATGTCCAGTCCCTGAGGATCTAGTCGCTGAATTTCAGTGGCTAGATGCTTAAAACTTTGGTTGTCCAGTCCCTGAGGGTCTAGTCGCTGAATTTCAGCGGCTAGGCACTTTAGAATTTCTTGTAGTAATATTTTCTTATGAATTTTCTATCTTTGGGGTCTTCAGAGGGAGTCGATCGATCGACAGGCAGCGACGGAGTGCCTGGAACACGACCTGCGGTTGGCGCAGGAAGCCAATCAGTGACTCCAAGCGGCTGCATGTGAGTTGGCATTCTTTGACGATACTTGGATTTCTTGCAGATCTTCGGTATTTTTGATTCTTATTTTCTTGATTCAGATGAGAAAATTTCCGCACTTGCCAAGGCCCGCGAGGCTACGTCCTAGTCACTGAGCTGGATAAAAACATGAATATACTTGGAATAGCAACAATGCTAATAGGTAGGTATGGTGGACTCTTTGGAATAACTTGGTTTTATTTGGGGTTGGATGCATGAGCGGAACTCACACTTGGTACATGTGGAGGTTAGCAAAAGACTGGGAGCGACCAACTAAGAGAGCAATAATGGACATAATCATGCAAAGTGACAAAACATTATTAATTAAAGCATAAAGTGATATTGCAAGTCAAAAACTAAATGATCATAGAGGCTAAGGTGACTGGTTCATAGTCTTAACATGGTGTAAGCTTGTGCCAAGTAAACCCAAATAAAGCATCAAAGGAGAATATCACAATATTATGCTTTTGTATGCTAAAACAACACATGATTCTTTCAAGGCACATTAAGCAATCTCAATTGTTTGGAACAAGTCATGCTGCTGAAATAATTGCTAAGCATAAAGTCAAACCAATATCAAACATGACATGATAAAGGCTAGGCCACAATCAAAACAAAACTCCTTTTATACCACTTATAAGCATGAACTTTCCTACTCGTTTCCAATCAAAATCAACTTATTTGAAAATATGTATGAATGCGGGGGTCCAACCAATTTATTTAAGAAAACCGAACATAAGAAAACTAAAAACAAAAATGAAGACGCTACAAGAACAACACAAATGTGCATGAAACAATAAAAATGAAGTGTTTGGAAGAAAACCTGAGACTTATTGATGAAGAAGTGGATGCCTTGGGCATCCCCAAGCTTTGACGCTTGTACTTCTTGAATATTTCTTAGGGTGACACGGGTGGCATCCCCAAGCTTGAGCTTTTTTCCATACTTCATCTCATCACATTATTCTTCCCTACACTTTAAAATTTCCTTAATACAAAACTTCACACAATCTTCATTAGCAACATTAGTGTACTCAAGATAATAAGTCTTTGGGTTCAGTTTCAACACAAGAAAAACTTCCATTAAAACACAAGATACTGTAGCAATTCCTTTTTAAAAGTTCAAGTAATTGGCAAGAACTCAAAGAGAAAGAGATTAAGAGGCAAATGCACATAATGGCAGAAATCTGTCAAAACAGACCAGCAGGTAAAAACCGATTTTTTCATAGACCTTATGTTGCTCAAATCGAAAAGTGTTAAACTAACAAAAGTTAGATAACTACCTGGGGCAGAAGCACAAAAAATTACAGCTAAATCCGAAGTACAGGGATTTTTCACGATTTTAGCATCAAAATAAGTTTATCCTGCCATTTGTAAATTACAGCTCAAAAACAACAAGACTAATATCTACATGCATATCTGGCTTGTGGGGTTAAGGCTTAGTTGTAGCAGCAAAATAAGTTTATCCTACCATTTGTAAATCATTTTTAAAGCATTTGATCATCATCACACAACCCAAATAAGTTTCAACCACAAGTTTTAACAATTACAAAGATAGAATGAACGAGAACATGTCATAGCACCCATAATTCAGCAACTCAAACATCCATTACCGGGGACACGGCTAAGTACTTAGTTTTACACCCTGCAGGGGTTGTACACTTTACCCATGTAACCTGGTCGACCTGCTCGTACCATGACACGCATTTTGAGTCATGATAGGGAGAAGTCCAAGATGAGACAATTCGGGAAGTAGCTCCCCAAGCCCATCCATGCACTGTACCAACCTATCACATTCACTACATCTCTAGGTACGAAGAGCTCGGTTTGCCACGACCTACTATGTCCAACCAGCCACCCATAACTCACTGGCACATGGTTCCACACAGAAGCTACCAAATCAAGACACTAATCATTTCTCTAGAACCTGAGTGGCCATCCACAAGTCAGATACTTGGGTAAACCATAGACATGGGTCCGGCATTCACGAACCAAGCAATTACCAATTCCACCCAGAGAGTTCGTTAATTACGTTGTTTTTCAAGTTTTCCAAACACATACTTTCAAAACAATTTTTATCATGGTGTATCCCACCCTCGTCTACATAAGCAGAACTAAGCACATCTACTTACGGTGGCTCACCTAACAAGAAAAGCTACAACCATAATAGGATAGATAGCATAGCAGTAAATATAAACTTGCAAATACAAAAAAACAAAGCTACAAATGCATATAGAAAATAAATAGGACTTTTATGAAGCTCCACTTGCCTTAGTAGTTGTCGGAGGCAAACATACAATCCGGGCAAACGCAAGGGTTACAATCCTCACAATCTACACGAGAGCAATGCAACCAAATAAACAACACATAGAGATCAAACAAGTGCAATAAATGCATGCATGATAGTTTAATAAAAGTTTTAGTAGCTTATTAATGTTCTCTAATCAATATATCTACTGATGGCATGCATGGAAAACCTTTAATGCATTGAACACAATTTATGCAATTTAGAGAACTAGTTATTAGACTTTTAATCAAAATATTAAGTTTCTACTATTAACAGTGTTGTAAATTCGTGGGAAATATCCACTGGATAGACAATACGATTTAGATCCAGGGGCAACAAGAATCACGCCAAAAGGACTTACATATATTTTTAAATAATTAAAATACTACAAAATGCATTTTAATATACTTAAAATTATCTGTACCGTAAACCTATGATTTTAGTTCCGAATAAGGTTCTACTCCTTGTGATTTCAGGGACATATCATTTGCAATTTTTATGATTTGTAGTTTATTGTCTATGAATTTATTACTCTAAAAAGAGTATTAAAGAAATTTAAATAATCACTACAAATACTTATAGTAAATGTCAGATACAATTGCATATTAATGATCTACACAAAATTGTGAATCCAATGGTATATTATTTGTAATTTTCTAAGCATTAGATAATTTACTATGAATTTTAGAAGTTGTAAACATTTTCTTGAATTTCCAATTATTCTTTTTCTTATATTTTTCAACTCAGTCAATGTTGACGTGTGATGACCCACAAGTATAGGGGGTGTATCACAGTATATTCGAGGGAAGTGAAACCCAATTTATTGATTCGACACAAGGGGAGCCAAAGAATATTTATAAGCCTTAACAATTAAGTTGTCAATTCAGCTGCACCTGGAAACAATCTTGCTCACAGCAGTTTATCAGTAGCAACAGTTTTGTTGTAGGAATAGTAAAGTAGCAGCAGTAGTAAAGTAAAGACAGCAGTAACAATAGCAGTAAACAGTGGGATTCGAGTGTGGTAGGCATAGGGATGGATGGACGGGCGTTGCATGGACAAGATAATTCACATAGGAATCAGAACATAGGGGAATTGCAGATAAAGAAGATAAAGCATCCAAGTACTAGAAAATCCTAGGCATGTGTTCCATATATAGACATACGTGCTCGCAATGAGAACTTGCACAACATCTTTTGTCATGCTAGCCCGTTTGCAGCGGGGCCTCAAGGGAACTACTAGCAATTAAGGTGCTCCTTTTAATAGAGCACCGAAGCAAAGCATTAACACTCTGTGAACACATGTGATCCTCACATCAAAGCCATTCCCTCCGGTTATCCCGATTTCTATCACTTCGGGGCCATTGGTTCCGGACAACAACGTTTGTATACAACTTGTAGATAAGACCATAAACAATACTATCATAATGAATCAATAACATGTTCAGATCTGAAATCATGGCACTCGCGCCCTAGTGACAAGAATTAAGCATAACAAGTCGCATCAAAGTCATAAAGCACTAATATAAGATACTAGGCACCATGCCCTAACAATCTGATGCCATTACATGAACGATCTCATCCAATCCCTACCATCCCCATAGCCTACAGCGGGGGATTACTCACTCATAGATGGGGGAAACATGGATGGTCGATGGAGAAGTGATGGTGACGATGATGGCGATGATCTCCTCCAATTCCCCGTCCTGGCAGGGTGCCAGAACGGATTTTCTGGTGCTGTTTCATGGAACCTGGTGGTGGCGGCGGAGCGGAACTCCTTCTGGAAAAACGTCGAACCCCCCTGAGTTTTTAGGTCAGAAGGCTTCTTATAGGCGAAGAGGGAGACCGAGGGGGTGCCTGGGGGGCCCACACCACCCCCTGGCGCGGCCTGGCCTGGCCCGCGCCACCAGGTGGTGTGGCCACCCCCTGGCTCTTCTCCGTCTCGTATTCTGGCTCCTAGAGTCTTCGGGTGAAATAGGATTTTTGGCCCATTTTCCGGGATTTTTCCTGATAGTTGATTTTCTGTACAAAAAGTAGACACCAAGGCAATTCTGCTGAAAACAGCGTCAGTTCGCATTAGTTGCCTCCAAATCACACAAGTTTAGAGGAGAAACAATAGCAAAAGTTTTCGGGAAAGTAGATACGTTTTGGACGTATCAATTCCCCCCAAGCTTAGCTTCTTGCTTGTCCTCAAGCAATTCAGTGGAAAACTGAGTGCGATAAAAGAACTTTCATGAGCACATTTGCTTCATATGATGTAAATATTCTCAGCAATGTGATCAACTACTTAGACAGTTCATAATAAAGAGTATGCAACTAAGTTTACTTAATAGGCATTGCAAGCTATGAAGAGATTCCAACTCAAAAATAATAAGTAGCATGAGGCATAAACATAAGCAACATTACAATGCTCATAAAAAGGTATGATAGAGTGGTATCTCGCTTGCCTTTGATTATGAATATCAAGGCACCTCTGAAGTTCAAGTGATGACTAGAAGTAAAGATATCAAGGATACAAGCATCAAAGTCATAACACAAATAATCAAGTAATGGGACAAGCACAAAGAATGACAACTATGCTCTCAAGAAGGTGCTCCAAGAATAAATGGAGACTCAACAAGTAAAGGAAAAGGTTTTGAATAATTTTGAAAGGCTCCCAAATGTTGAAAGTATGATACTCATTAGCTTTGAGCTCTCATTGCCCCTATCATAAGCATCTTTAATGTGGTTAAGGTGAAAGTGAGGTCCAATCTGAGTTATATGCTTGACAGACTATAAACTGAAAATCCCATGTCCCTTGAGTACGAGGGCCGCTCCTCATGCTACTCAACTTTAGTTATCGGTATGTTATTGTCATCATAAATAGGTGCGTATCATAGAGAACCGCCAACGGGGTACCCCTTGCCCGATGATACGGAAGAATCCCCATATCAAAATGACAAGGCAAGCAGACAATGAGTATCTCTGCAATCTTCTTATTTACCATGGGAAAATGGTGCCTTTTTCTCTCTTTCCTCTTTTCATAAATCTCTATTTTTTCTTTTTCTCAATAGCTATCTCTCTCTCCTTTTTTATAAGAAGAATGCTTCATAGATATCATTATGGTTACGCTGCAGGTTTCCACCATGTTAGCATGGATTAGACCAGCGGCCCAGGCGTTTCTCTAACACACATACATAACTCCATGGACTTACAAGCTCCCCTTTTATTTCACACCGATGACATCCGCAAACAAAAGAGCACGGTATCAACTGGGTATATATTTACAAGTCTTGAATGTGTTCCCCGTGACAGCACGGTTCTGCTAATCCCCAGCCTACAATTAGCAAGCATATAACTTTCATGGACAGCCACAATGGTTCAGGTTTATTAAGTGCATAAAATAAAGTGTGCCATCAAGTTCGTGAGAGCTTTACTAACTAACTTTCTCATAACAAGCAGCATTTTATTCGAAAGAAAACAAGGCATAATGAATATTCATGGAAGTAGCAAATGATGCTAATAGGTAGGTATGGTGGACACTTTGGCAATATTTGGTTTAAGGGAGTTGGAAACATGAGTAAAACACTTAGTGGAAGTGAAGGCTAGCAATAGTAAGGGAGCGACAAACGAGAGAGCAATAGCTATCATAATCATGCTTGCAACCAAACATGACTACTCATGGCATGAAAGTGATTCAAGATCCTCAAGGCAAAATAATTCATCGAGGCTTAACTGATTATTACAGTCATATGCACGCATGAGCATGTGCCATGCCAATTCAAATAAAACATTCAGAAGAGGATACCATGGTGTCATACCAATTTATGAATAGAATAATGCAAGAAAACATTCATAAAAATGCTACAAGCTATTAGCAGGCTGGAGCTAATCATACGAATGCAAGAACAATTAAGCATCCAAAGATAACATACACCCTACATGAACGGACTAAGCATGCCCATAGTGAAGAGTATATGTACAAAAATGAAAACACATAGAGTTCGTTACCAGCCTCTTACCACGCCTCAAGTTTTCATTAATCCTCATTATTTATCTTCACTTGTGTGGCTTGAATAATAATATGGAACCAAAATTCCACTGAAGACTACCGACCCCTGTAGCAAACTCACAAAACCAAAGAAGAACAACAAATCTTTTTGTTGTTTTCGATTTTTTAGAACAAGAACCAAATAGGAAAACAAGCAAAGCAAAATCTTTTTGGGTTTTTCGAATAGTTCAAACAAAGCAAAGAGGGAAAAACAAACCAAGGCAAAAAGAAAAAGAAGCAAACCAAAGAGAAACAACAGAAATATTTTTGGTCTTTTTGTGTTTTAGAAAGCGAAAGCAAAGAAGAACAAAAACTAAAAAGAGAACAAAAACATGAATATACAAAGTACCGACGCAAAATGATATGGAGATGAGTGGGGTGTCGGCGTACCTCCCCCCAAGCTTAGGCTTTTGGCCTAAGTGGGTATCAATCCCAAGATGGCCAGGATGAAGCGTCACCGTGGTACGACGAAGAGGTCCCCTCGTCCTGGTGCGAGCTCGAGGACGTCCCTCCGTAATGCACGGAGTAATCATAGGAGGGCACATCCTCCTGGTGCCGCTCGTGGAAACCCAGCAAGCGAAGCTGCTCATCCGCCTCCTCCTTGGAGCGCGACCACGGTCTCTTGTGAATACTGAACAAAGAAGGTTGTGGCAAAAGGATCTCCCTTTCATCCCCGTCAGTGAAAAGCATCCTATATACTAGACTGTTCAAATCAGAAGTAGAAGTGACAAAGTGATGAGTTTTCATAGCAACAAGGTCAAGCCTCTATGGTGCCAGTATAGCATCATTGGGATCCACTAAAAGTCCTAGTGCACTGATTATACGCGAGGCAATGATGCCCCCACAGATAGGCCCCCTAGCAGCTAGGAGGCGAGCAATAAGCAAGCCAAGGTTGTACCGAGTATCATTGTTGAGCGCAGCAGCAAGGAAGGCTAAATGATAGTTGGATATATTACTTGTGTTCTCCCTGCCCAGTACACTAGTAGCAAGATAATATGCAAAGTATCTGAGAGCGGGGAGTTGGATATTTCTTATCTTTCCGCGTTGTGCCACGCGGTCATCATCATTGGTCACCCCTCGGTAAAGCTCCAACATATCAGCGGGTCGCCCTTGAATTTTCTTCACAATCCCTGTCATGCGTACACCTACAATACTGCAAAATCTCTCCAAAGGCATGCTGAAGGGCAGATTATAAATTGTGAAAGAGATAGTCGACTGATAGGATGTGTTAGTAAACGTGAAGCTCTCAACAAAAAATTTGGTGAGCATAGCGTATTCCTCACTCTCATCCTGCATATATGAGGTCAAACCAACCCTCTCAATCTGTAGCAAGAAATCATCAAGAATACCTGTAGCTTGTAAGAAAGTAAAACAAGGAAAAGTGGATGGGTGAGCATCCCCATCATCCCTTTCACTACCAATACGAGTTGCAATGAGATCTTCGTTATATGATGGCCTAAACTGAGAGGCTGATCTTGACGGTCTCGACCTCCTAGGTGCATCACTCTCAAATATCTCTCCAAAGGTATGGTTGTTCATGCTTGGTATTCTAAAATTTAAACACCTATTAAACAAGGGATTGCAAAGTAAATATAATGAAGGATTCTACTCATAGGGACTTGTAAGAGGCCTAAACATGCATCAAAAATATATCTCTAAGCATCAAACAAGCTTACGAGCTCTCATAACCAGTCACCTACAGCAGCAAAATACTCAATATATAATCCACTAAACACAAATCTACTTGGACAAGGGGAGGAGTCACATACCAGGTAACAAATACTCCAAATTTCAGCAGGAAAGATGGGCTGAGCAAGGAGATCGAAAAAATAGAGAGCAAGCACAGCAAGAACACAATTTTGATCAATGAACTCGAGCTTACTCGGGAGAGAGAAGAAAGTGGCAGGTGAGAGAGTTAGTGGGGGGCCAGGGGTGGCCCACACCAGGGCAAGGGTGGCCCACACCAGGGCATGGCGCCACCCAGGGCAGGCCGAGCCACCACGTGTTGTGCCTGCCTGGTGGGTCCCCCTGGTACCTCCCAGGTACTCCTCTGCCCCTTTTTCACATAAAAATTTAATATGAATTTTCTATAATTTTTCGAGACACTTTATTTTTGGGCATTTTCAGGCATAGAAGAATGATTTTCTGATAGACAGAAATTTATTTTTGTAAATGATGCAAGGACAAAACAAAGCTAGAACTACATAAGTTCTAAGACACTCTAACATGCAAGCAACTAACAACAAAAAGAAAGCTAAACGAAAGCAAAAACTAAAATGCAAAAGATAGAAGTAAACGGAGATAATCATAGTGAAAACATTATTTTCTTCAATGAAATCCTTTTGTTAACAAGGTTGATCAGGTCTTGCTACCAAAACAATTCCATATGAGACAAAACTTTGTATTCCACTAATGATTATGTTACCTCAACCTTGATAGCAATGGTCCCAATCATAATAGTTTCAATTTTTTCTCTTGGTATGGGACAATATATTTCTCCAACTTGAATGCCCTCAACATGTTCAATTGAATTCAAACCATAAGTCCTTTCAATCTTCTTGGGGAAATAGACAGTTTGTTCCTTGTCATTAACATTGAAGGTCACCTTTCCTTGATTACAATTGATAACAGCTCCTGTAGTATTAAGAAAAGGTCTCCCAAGAATAATAGACATATTATCATCTTCAGGCATTTCAAGCACAATAAAATCAGTTAATATCAAGCAATTATGAGCCACTTGAACAGGTACATTCTCACATATACCCACAAGAATAGTGGTAGATTTATCAGCCATTTGCAAATATATATCAGTTGGTATTAATTTTTCTAGTTGAAGCCTCTTATAGAGAGAGAAAGGCATAACACTAACTCCAGCTCCCAAATCACACAAAGCAGTTCTAACATAACTGTTCTTAATAGAGAAAGGGATAGTTGGAATCCTTGGGTCTCCAAGTTTCTGAGGAACCTTACCATTGAAGGAATAATTAGCAAGCAAAGTAGAGATTTCTTCATTAGGGATCTTCCTTTTATTCGAGACAATGTCCTTCATATACTTTGAGTAAGGAGGCAATTTAATAGCATCAGACAAAGGAATTTGCAGGAATAAAGGTTTCATCCACTCACAAAACTTATTATAATGTTCACCGTCCTTTGACTTGTGTTTCTTATCAGGGAATGGCATAGGTTTTTGGACCCAAGGCTCTCTTTCACTACCATGTTTCTTAGCAATAAAATCTTCTTTAGTGTATTTGGTATTCTTAGTGTGGTTTTCAGGTTCTTCTTCAACTTTTTCTTCATTAGGAACTTCATTTTCTTCATTACCACTTTCAGTTTCAGTATCAGAGATAGATATACTATTAGGATCTATAGCAGGTTCAGAGGGTTCTACAATAGTTTTATGTTTCTTTTTCCTTTTCTTACAAGTAGAGCCACAGCCTGTTGAGAATCATGCTCAATTCTTTTGGGATGCCCCTCAGGATATAGAGGATCCTGGGTAGCAGCTCCACTTCTAGTTCTAATTTTTCATAAGCATGTTTTTCTTTGGCAGCATTAACTAGCAAGTCGTTTTGCACTTTAACGAGTTGATCTATTTGAGTTTGAACCATTTGAAAGTGTTTAACAATCATTTTAACATCATTAGAGGTTCTTTCCACAATATCTTTCAACTCAACAATAGCTCTAGTGTTTTCCTTTAGATGATTTTGCACCCTTTTATTAAAATTATCTTGCTTAACAATAAAGATATCGAATTCTTCTAAGCATTGATCAGGAGGTTTAGGGTAAGGGATATCACCTTCATCAAAGTGTTGGAGAGAGTGTACCTCAATAGTGGGTGAGTAGGGAATAGGCTTACGTAATTCTTCTATAGGAGGTAAATTCTTTACATCTGCAGCTTTAATTCCCTTCCCCTTAAGACATTTCTTAGCTTCCTTCATCACTTCATCATTTAATTCAATAACTCCCCTCTTCTTTGATGTTGGAATAGGCACATGAATAGTAGGTTCAGGTACAATTACTTCAGGTATAGCTGGTTTAGGAGGAGTCCAATCTTCATAATTCTTACTTATTTTAGCCATTAATTCTTTAGCCTCCTTAGGAGTCCTATTCCTAAACACACAATCAGCACAACTATCTAGGTATGTCCTAGATTCTTCGGTTAGTCCATTATAAAATATATCAAGAAGCTCATTCTTAGGTAATGGACTTCCAGCTTGTGCATGAATCAAAGCACAAAACCTGGCCCAAGATTCAGGCAATACCTCTTTTTCTCCCTGTTTAAAATCAAAAAGTTCCTGCAAAATAGCATGTCTAGCACTAGGAGGAAAATATTTCTGCAGGAAAGTACTAATCAAGCACTCAGGGCTATCAATAGATCCAAGAGGTAAATTACTAAACAAAGTTTTAGCTTCTCCTTTCAGTGAAAAGGGGAAAATCTTAGCAACAAAGTAAGTACGCATCTTAATATCATCAGAAAACAAGCCACGCATGGTAGAAAGTTCATTCATATGTGCTACCGCGCTTTCATTCTTAGTCCCACAAAAAGGTTCTTTCTCGACAATAGCTATGTAAGATAGATCGAGAGAGAAATCATAATCTTCATCTATAATGTTTATGGGAGAAGCAGCAAACTTAGCAATAGGAGACAATTTGGGTGTAATAGTACGCCTCTCAAGGGGACTCTTAGCAGCACTCCTATCATGGGTGTTTTTAAATTCTTTAATAAATTCACCGGTCATCTCAACATAACCATCTTCAATATCATAACTTTCACTAGACTCAGGTGAACTAACAGGTGTAGTAGTGTCTTCCTTAGGAGTTTCGGTATTTCTAGCTATAGTTCTAGCAATTGTAGCATCTAGGAAAGGACCTAATAAACCACTCTTATCAAGCGCAGTAGAAGCAGCATCATAAGCATCAGAAGTTTCAGATTCAGTAGTAGTAGTAGTGTGTGTAGCATGAGTATGTGGTGGTGTAACGAGCTTACTTATAACAGATGGTGAATCAAGAGCAGCAGAGGTGTTCAGAACTGTACCTCTTCTTGTAATGGATGGTAAAATAGGAACCTTGCCATCACGAGACTTACCCATGATGGATGGATAGCAGCGAACAATAGAGAATCCAAGTGAACTTGAAAAATAAAGCTATGTTCCCCGGCAACGGCGCTAGAAAATAGTCTTGATGACCCACAAGTATAGGGGGTGTATCGAAGTATTTTTGAGGGAAGTGAAACCCAGTTTATTGATTCGACATAAGGGGAGCCAAAGAATATTTATAAGACTTAATAACTAAGTTGTCAATTCAGCTGCACCTGGAAACAATCTTGCTCACAGCAGTTTATCAGTAGCAACAGTTTTGTAGTAGGAATAGTAAAGTAGCAGCAGTAGTAAAGTAAAGACAGTAGTAACAATAGCAGTAAACAGTGGGATTCGAGTGCGGTAGGAATAGGGATGGATGGACGGGCGTTGCATGGACAAGACAATTCACATAGCAATCAGAACATAGGGCAATTGCAGATAAATAAGATAAAGCATCCAAGTACTAGATAATCCTAGGCCACCCCCTGGCTCTTCTCCGTCTCGTATTCTGGCTCTTGGAGTCTTTAGGTGAAATAGGATTTTTGGCATATTTTCCGGGATTTTTCCTGATAGTTTATTTTCTGCACAAAAAGTAGACACCAAGGCAATTCTACTGAAAATAGCGTCAGTCCGAGTTAGTTGCATCCAAATCACACAAGTTTAGAGGAGAAACAATAGCAAAAGTGTTTGGGAAAGTAGATACGTTTTGGACGTATCAACGTGGTAACCGGCGGTTGACTGCCGACCTGGCAGCCACGCGGCAGCGTGTTATTGGCTAATACCGGTTCAGCTAGCTCGGCTGATCTGGACTGTGCGATGTCGATCGTGCGGTCAGGAAGGCGTTCTTCCTCACCTTGGTCGGCGACGAGGTTGGTGATGGCTGTGGCTCAGGCGGTGGTGCAGGGCGGTACTCTGGCGGTCCCCGGTGATGGCCGAGGGGTCCACATGAAGAGGGCGAGGACAACAGTCACTTAGGTGGTCACTGCGAAGGCTTTCCCCTCCCCAGGTAGACGGTGGCTATGGATGGAGCTCCTCGGCTAGACAGCGGCTCCGGCGGCTTTTCCGGGGTGTCCCGGTGGTCCTGCGGAAAGAGGAAGAGGTCAGGAAAGAGGAGAGGGTCTGGCGAGAGTAGATGGCGTGGGAGGCCGAGGTGGGCGAGTTTGAGCTCAAACCGTGGCTAATGGCTTCGGCAGTGGAGGAAGACTCCGGCGAGCAATCTCACGAGACCGGCGGTGCGATCTGCTAGGTTTCCAAGGGGTATTTGGAGAGAGGCGAAAGGGCTATATGGAGGTGTTCTCATATGAGGCTCGGGTGAAAGATTGCGAACAGATTTGGTGGTCTCCCGCAAGGATTAGCGGCAACAGGCGAAGTCCAAGTCGAGCACGAACAACTCGAGGGGCTAAAAGGTTGGGCCCGAGTGCCGCAAAAAATAGGAAAGAAAAGAGAAGGAGAGAAGAGAGGCGTGGGCGTTGTTGGATTCCTGGTGGGCTGGCTCGCGCAGCTGCACTGCTCTGGGCCTTGAGCGCACGGTAGATAAGTTCGGCCGGTAGCTGCGTAGCTGGGCCGCCCGGGCTGGGTGGCCGGGGTTAGGTTTAGGTTAGTTTTTTTCTTTTGTATTTTATTCTTTTTCTTATTTCTTCTGTATAATTTGATTTTAAACTCAGATTTGAATGAAATCAAATCCTACAGGTTTGTAAAAATAAGGTGAACATGTTTAGGACATTAGGGAACCTTTTACTATTTAGCCAAAAACACCAAAACATATTTTCAAATAGAACCTTAATAGGTAGAGTTTGGGAATTTTAAATAGGATTTTGACAAAAGGTTTTTAAATTGAGATTTTTGCATGATGCCATGATGCAATACACATGAATCCTATGAAATTCCCAATTTCTAGAAATCTGGGATGTGACAGACTAACCCCCTTAAGATAAATCTCGCCCCGTGTCTAGCAAGGTGTGGGTAGTATACTCGAGGCTAACCCTCTTAAGAAGACTAAACTTGGCATCTCGAAAGGTAGGTGTTGATCTATATCTGATTTCTTCTTCCTTCTGGGATTGTGAATCCAATGTAAATAAGCTAGTGGGAAATTTGTGTGTTACCAGTCTCTAGGATTCAATTGTGGCATCTTGTACTAGCTATCAAATCTTCTCAAGTGAGTTCACTTTAACATATCCTCTAAGTAACTCCATATGTAACTATTCTTATCCATGAATGCCTCGATATGAATGAATACAATGCACCAGTATTGAAAAATTACGAGTGCGATGCATGAATTGATCAAGGGCTTACCAGTCACATGGCCTGGCTTGTTAAATAATTTTTGGATATTCACATGGTACCTTGAAGCTCCTTCTCTGGGCATTTATAGGCATAATGTTCCAACTCGTTGCACTTGTAGCAGGTGACAAGGCTGGGATCCCTTATAGGCTTCATTTTGTCAGTGTGTCTTTCTTTCTTTTTTCCTTTGCCCTTCTTCTTTTCTAGACAATGTGACGCATAATTCCCTGGCTCTTTACAATTGTAGCACAACAGCTAGCTAATGTCCCTCGCATGGGAATTTTGTTAGTTCTTCCTCTTCCTAGGTCTCTCTAAGGCTAGGAGATTTCTTAGTTCTTCTTCTTCGTATTCCACCACAAATTCAGGAAATCTTTCTCGTTTCTTGGAGAAGTCACTAGAGATATGGCCTTCTTCTCCACATGAGTAGCAGCACTTTGTGGTCACATTGGATGTGGCCTTATGAGGCACGACCCTGACTTCAACCTCCGCCATAAAGCTTGATTTGCCGTCGGTCTTCTAGAGGGCTTGATACATTCCATCCTTTACTCCTTTACTCACTTGTTGTACCATAGGGTAAAGGTGACAACCAACAGGGACATGATCGTTCCCTTCACATAGAAAGCAAGTGACTTGAGATATGGGGCACTCTCTAGCTGGATGGCTTCCATTACAATAGTGACACTCATCCTGATGCTCCTTGTATGTGTGTCCTAAGTCTCCATAGACTTTGCAAGCTCGAAGTTCCTTCAGAACATCATCTTCAGTTGTTGATGCTTGGGCGATGGAACAAGGTCGCAATATCACTTCATTGAACTCCTCCCAAGTTATTTTTCTGTTGTAGATGGCTCCATGTATCCTCCACCAAGTTGTGTGATCCAAATTCACATTATCTACCGCACAGCAGGATGCCTTGCTAAAAGCTTCAATGTATTCTGCGATAGTATGCTTTCCTTGGCGTAGATTGCTGAATCCTTTCTGGCGTGAGTTCATGACTTCAGGTGAAACATGTACATCACGAAATGCTTTTTGAAACATGTTCCATGTTACTTGAACTGTGGGGTGAGTGACTTGATGTACCACCACTTTGCTATAGGTCCTTCCAATAAGTGAGTGGAAAACCTCACCTTCTCTACATCTGTGCAGCCAACAGTCACTAGGCTCTTGTTCACTCTTTGCAACCAATTATCTGCCATAGTAGGATTAGAGAAGCTTGAGTATGCTGGTGGTCCGAGCATCAGAAAATTGCCGAGTAGATTCTGCTGAGGCAGTGGATTGTTGTTATTGTTCTGGGTGGCCATGAACTGTGTCATCACTTGTGCTAGTTGTGCTTGTGCTTTCATGAGCTTCTCCATCTCAGTGGATTGACGATGGGGTGGCATCTATTGGGATAGCATAGATGAGTTATAGATAGAAATATTAGAGAAGTATTACTACCCATAACTATGTGAAACAATCAATTAACACACAAGCAAGCAATCATTACAAACAACACTCAAGCAAAAATAATTTTGTTTGTGTTCCAGAAGTTTTTTTTAGTGGCATACCATCCACAAAATAGTTTTTTATTACAATTCATTTGGGGGTGAAACTACAATCTTAAAACCAATGGACAAAATCTGTCCGGAAACTACGGCACTATTCACGAATTTTTATGGGCACCTTAAACTGATCAGAATTTTTTTCTGATTTTTGTGCTTATACTACAGACAATTATGAACCAGACATTTTCACGAAGCCACTTGATGAAGCAAGGTTTTGCTATTTGAGGAATGAGCTAAATACCGTGGATTCAAGAAGTTTGACTTGATCATCTTGCATACACATCTATAACTTGATCATTATGTGGTTTAGGTGTAGGCATGGACATAGGGGGAGTGCGGTCCTAATGCATTAGGCTATCCCTCCCCCATAATGCCAAAATTAAGTAAATCAGTTCTCTTAATATCTTTCGTGATATGTGAGCTTCATTGATAAGTAAAGGTTATGAACCCAAGGATAATTCTTCCCGGTTTCATGCCTCACACTCTTACATGGTGGCCTCGGCCACCGCCCCCTTCATTATGAAGGGTTGGTTCTTATTTTTGCGTAAATTGGAGTTTCACATGACCATTTAGTTGAATTTCATTGCATTTTTCTTGGTTCTTCACAATTTGAGAAACATAAGCATGTCACCCTCCCATAAACATTCTATCTATCACACATGTCCCAAAAAAACTTGACTCTGGCTGTTTTTGCTCGAAGAGGGCCAGAGATTCCGGTGTGCAAACACCAAAGTCTCTGGTCTGGGGCGGTTTCTGCCCATGACTTAAGGGGGCCGGGGGTGAAAGAATCACTTAGGCTCTATCTTCCACCCTCGACCCCCACTCTCACACCCGCCTACTCCTCCTCCATAACCACCGCCCGGAGGCCGTTTTGCTGCCGGGATCCGCCGTGCTGCCGGCCAACTCCACCCTCTCCACCCCTGGGACATTCCCCACCGGTGGAAGTTCTCCAATGGACAGATCTGGTACCTTTTCCTCTTACCATGAACCTAGGGTTCATCCCCTTTGTTTATTTTGAGTTTTGTACTGATATTGCCCACTGGAACAACATGTCTACGTGCACTGCATCACTTTAGTCTCATAACCTCACCCAATCTGCAGGAATCAATCTCACATGTGGTCTCCATGTGCAACCCGAAGTCTCCAGACCGGAGATTCTGGTTGGTCGGTCCGGAGACTCTGGTTTGTCTGACCGTAAACTCCGGTCCAGGCCAGAGATTCCAGTGTTGCACACCAGAGACTCTGGTGTAGATCGCCTCTAGCACATCTGGTAAAGTTATGAGGGTCTGGTGGTTATCTCTAGGACATATGTGCTTACCCCACATGCTATCCTCCTTACTCTCTATTCACGGGAGGCGCTGGTTCTCGTCGTGGTCACACCAAGGCCAATTCTAAGAGGGCGGATCCTTGGTTTGATGAGGAAGCTGGGCAGTATGTGATCCCGCCGTCCAACCACAAGCAGCAGCTTAGAGATGCTGAATACATGAAAAGAAACCAAGAGCGCATAGAAGAGGAGAACCGGGCCAAGAGGGCCAAGTATGACAATTTGCAATATCTTGCCCATATGACCAAGACAGAATTTCGTGACCTATGCAAGAAAAACTTCTATGAGTTACCAAGGACCTGTGAGGATCCTTGTTATTGGAGGAGGGAACAGAAAGTGTTCATGACTGATGTCTATAGAAAGCTCACCAAGTCCCCTGTTTATCCTCAAAGGTATATGGAGCTCGAGTACATGCATGCCAACAACTACTTTGAACATGCTATGTGGATCACTGAGAAGCTCCGGCTGCATGGGCTCATTGAGCTCCGAGAGGATTACAACATTACTCTTGTCCAGCAGTTTTATGCAACTGTGGTGTTTGGGACTGATCAGGCAAGAACCATGACGTGGATGACTGGCAATGTCCATTGTACCGCCAACGTCTTTGACTTTGCTAGGGTTATCAATGAGACTTTGCAGGGGGTGTTTTTCCTGTTGGGCACCGTATGCATGATGCTTCCCTTGGTGAGAGCAAGAACAAGTTGGCTCCTCTCTATGGTATGGGTGCAGTCGTCGGTGAGGCCAAGGGCCTCAAACTTCTCTATAACTTGCTATTGAGGATATTCCGCCACAGTATTTATCCTAGTGCTCGCAATGATGATGCTATTAGATGTGGGATTGTCAACTTGCTTCACCCTGCTCACAAGGTACACCTTGCTGGTCCTAATGCTGAAGGATATGCTATTGATGTTATGGACTACATTTTTTAGGAGATGCACCATGTTATTTTCTTCCGGAAGTCTCCTCCATATGCTGCTCTTGTGATGAGGCTAATCAACACTCAATCCCATGGTTCACCACTTTCCCTCCCTCCCAATCTTACGGAGCATACATTGGTGTCCCTTCAAAAGAAAGGGAAGATGGTTTTTAGGCAGCCGTTTGAGAGTGAGGATGAGATATCTGAAGCTGAGCATGCTCCCACCCCTCCTAGGGGCTCTAGGAGGAAGAATGCCTCCAATGCACCCATGCCTCATGTCACACGTGAGTTTTTCAGGAGAAAGTCAAGAAGGCATCCTTTTGGGAGAAGATCTTGTGTTGCATGAGTGTGGTCATCTACAAGGGACAACATGAGTCCTACAAGAGCAACTGCAGAATTGAGAAGCTTCTCAAGGACATCAAGGCTCAAGAGAGGAAGAAGAGGAAGGAGAGTTAGAATACAATGATGAGCATGGAGCTGAACCATCTCCAGAGTCAGATCACACACTTTCCTTTGGTGCTTGGAATGCTATGAATGCAAGCTTGGTTGATTGGCATACTTTCTCTGAGGTCACTTCTAGTTTTTCACCTCAGGGCACCTCCTCTGCCCGCCCTCATGGCAAAGGGACACAGACTTCTGCTGCTGATGATGATTATGATGAGGATGAGGATGAGGATGATGACGACAACAAGGACTCTGACTGATCTTCTTTGGGACGATAGCTTGGACTTTTCCCTTTTCGGTGTTTTGATGCCAAAGGGGGAGAAGTTGTCCATTAGGAGCATCAGGATTTGCATGGGTTGGGGTGCATGGTCGTCTCTTTATTCGAACATTTGCTTTCATTAGGTTCTTGTGAAACTTATTTGGTTTATGAGAACTATCTATGTGTGGTCAACTATCTATGTTTGTGGACATGTCTATGCCCATTCCCTAATTATAATAGTTATCCATTACGTGACTTGCATGTATTACTTGATTATCTTGCTGCACACCGTCAGGGGGAGCATAGCTTTGTCTTATTAAAAATTCCATGCAAAACCACTTGTTGTCATCGAACAAGGGGGAGATTGAAAGGACATTTATTCTCCTAATCTGTTTTGGTGTTTGTTAACAACATAAGGTTCATTTTACTATGTGTTAATGTCTACAGGTCAATCTATTTAAAAGAGAAAAGGTCAGTTTAGTGTGGGAAATTCCCTAGGCAAAACTAAGCTTTCCTGAAGATTCCAGACCGGAGTCTCCAGCGTGCAAACACCGGAGTCTCCGGTGTGGTCCAAAGCTTCCCCAAGAGTTCCCGGTGTGGTTGCTGGACATGGGCCATGTCATTTTGTGAGGGTGTCTAAAGACGGACCGGATATTGGTCGGAGTCTCCGGTGTAATTTCCCAGACCAGAGTTCCCAGTGTGGAAACACCGGAGTCTCCGGTGACCCTGGTTTAGAGTTTTGGCCAGAGTCCACGGAGTGAACGACGAGACACTGCCCAAGACAGTAAGAGAGCCAGTCGGGAGATGGACCGGAGTTTTCGATGTAGACCGGAGTCTCCGGTCTATCAGACTGGAGTCTCCTGTGTGGGAAGTCCCCAACGGTCAAAAAATGGTCTATAGTTGTGCGTTCTATAAATAGGGGATCTCATCTTCAACCTCAGGCTGCTCGTTCTAGAAAAGAAAAGGACCACCATTAGAGCCACCAAAACTCCAATATATCTTCATCCAACCACCCAAAGTCGTTGATCTTTGAGGAATCGGAGGAGGAGGCACCGATCTACAGCTTCACCAAGAGAGATCTTCATTTTCCCCTCATTCAGTTGAGGGCCCCTTGCTCTAGGGTTTCACTGGAAACCCTAAGCCTTATTTTGGTTTGATTTGATTCTTACAAGCTTGTTTTGATTGTGTGATAGCTTGCTTGGATTCAGGAGCCCCCAATTAGGTTGTGGGTGTGTTCCTCGAACTTGTTGTAAGGGTGTCTGATACGTTGCAAGCATATCTATAATTTGTGATGTTCCATGCTTGTTTTTTATCTACTTTCTTATGTTTTGTCCACACTTTGGAGTACTTTTACACATTTTCTGGAACTAACCTATTAAAAAGATGCCACAGTGCCAGTTGCTTGTTTTCTTTTATTTTTGGTTCTAGAAAAGCTAGAAAATGAATATTCTCGGAATTGGATCGGACAAAAGCTAAAGTCGGTATTTTACCAGAAGACTCACGGAGCCAGAAGACGAGATGGAGAGGGGCCAGGGGCTGGCCACACCATGTGGTGGTGTGTTCTAGCCCTAGCCGCGCCACCACGTGGTGTGGGCCCCTGGTCCACCCACCGACCTTGCCTCTTCGCCTATTAGAAGCCTCCCGATGCAAAAACCCTAGATAGACAAGCCTCCAGCCACGAAAAGTTCCGCAGCGCAGCCTCCACTGAAGGGGAGATTCGGGGGACAGAAAGTCTCTGTTCTGGCACCCTGCCGGGACGGGGAAGTGCCCCCGGAGCCATCTCCATCGATCTCCACCGCCATCTCCATCCCCGTTGCTGATTCCCATGATGATGAGGGGGTAATCAAATAGATCTACCTTGCTACTCAAGTGCATTAATAGATCTCTGCTCTCCCCATGTGTGTGAAAGTGACAGCGTGCACACCATGGTGGCACTTAGGCTAGAGATTACAAATACTTGTTATGAGTTATATTTGGAGTTGGATGCCTCTATGAAATTGTGGTGTTTATTGGAACCATCTAGTGCTCAAGGTGACGGTGTGGGGTTATCTAGATGGGAAAAGCAAACTTTGAGGAGTGCTTTTATAGCCCTACCATGGATTAGAATATCCAACCGGAGAGTAGTTCAGAGTAGTATCATAAAGAGAAGATATTTATATGAGAGTGACCACTAGTGAAAGTATGATCCCTAGGACTTGTTTCTAAACATTGAAACACCATTTGCAACTAGATCTGTTACATGTTTGCTTGCTTTCATCTTTATTTCAGTTTGCCTTTAGTCTCTTCCGCGCCATCAAGCTATTTTATAGCATCGTTGTCTTATATCCATACCACTTGTATTTTACTATCTCTTCGCCGAACTAGTGCACCTATACACCTGACAGGTGTATTGGGTGTGTGGGGGACACAAGAGACTTCTTGTATCTTGATTGCAGGGTTGCTTGAGAGGGAATACCTTTGACCACTTCCTCCCTGAGTTCGATAAACCTTGGGTGATCCACTTAAAGGAAACCTGCTGCTGTTCTACAAACCTCTGCACTTGGAGGCCCAACAACTGTCTACAACAATAGAAGTGCGTAGACATTAAGCTATTTTCTAGCGCCATTGTCGGGGATTGAAGAAGAAGAAGCTCCCACGTCAACTACGCGCCAGAAGCTATTTTATGACGCCATTGCCGGGGAGGTAAGGTAAAAGGTACTCACACCCTCTGGCTACTAAGCTATCTTCTAGCACTGTTGCTGGTGTGTGACTGCTCGAAGTTATTTCCTTTAGATTCTGGAATTTTGTCTTTTTGTTTCTTGTTTTTATTTTCACTAGTTAGGCTTAATGGAAAACAACAACAAAATTAGAGAGCTTTATAGTATTTATCTTGAGTTAGGACATGAAGTGTTTGAAGAGAAAATTAAAAAACCTATGGAACTTTATGTGCATGCTAATAGCAATGTTGTTAGTATGAATTCTTTGGACACCATTATTGCTAATTCTATGGAAAAGTCTAAGCTTGGGGAAGCTAGTTTTTATGAAAATGATCTTTTTAGTTCCCCAGATTTGGAAGATAGCTATTCTATTGCTTATGATGATACAAAACCTCCAATATATGATGATTACAATGATGAATATGATATTTTCAGTCCACCTACTATTTAGGAGAAAATTAATTATGATTACAATATGCCTCCTATATGTGATGACTATGGTGATGAGAATAATAATGATAGCTATTTTGTTGAATTTTCTCCCACTACAATTAATAAGAATAACTAGTCTTATGTGGAGAGTAATAATGATTATATGCATATGGCTCATAATAAAAATGTTTTATATGATAGTTATATTGTTAATTTTATTCATGATGCTACTGAAATTTATTATGGGAAAGGGAAACATGGTTTTATGCATCTTAATAATAGTAGGTTTCCCCTCTTTATGTTGGAAGTCTTGAAGTTGTACTTGTTTTGCTTTCCTATGCTTGTTGCTTTGTGCTTTCATGACTTGTTTCTTTACAAGATTCCTATGCATAGGAAGTGGGTTAGACTTAAATGTGTTTTGAATTTGCCTCTTGATTCTCTCTTTTATTTCAATTCATATTTCGTATGTGAGCATCTTCTCAAACTATCATGCCTAACTTAAAGGTCTTAAATAAAGTACTTATTGGGAGATAACCCAAAAGTTTTAGATGAGTCTTGGAAGTTATTACCCGTGTAATAGCCTCTCCTTATCCTTTTTATTTTCTTTTTGTGCCAAGAGTAACCTCTAATGGGAAAGAAGTAATGCTTGGGAAAGTTACTGTCCCGAAACAAATTTTTGTGCTTCACTGTAAAAATTTGTGTAAAATCTATGTACGTCGTTTTGAGGCGTGAATTTTTGTGCTTCTATCCCAGGTTGTTCTCTAACATCCGTTAGTTTAATACTTTTCGATTTGAGCAACAGAAGGTCTTTGCAAAATTCTTTTTACCTGCTGGTCTGTTTTGACAGATTTCTGTCATTATTTGCATTTGCTTCTTGTTGGTTCCTTTTTGAGTTCTTTTGGAGAACTGAGCTTTTTGAGGGAAGTGCTATAGTAGCATGTGATTTAATGGAAGTTTTATTGGTGTTGAAACTGAACTCAAAGACTTATTATCTTGAGTGCACTTATGTTGCTAATAAAGATTGTGTGAAGTTTTGTATGAAGGAAACATTTCAGGTGTATGGAAGGAATGAGTAATGAGATGAAGAATGGACTAAAGCTCAAGCTTGGGGATGCCACCTGGTGTCACCCCAAGAAATATCCAAGAAGTACAAGCCTCAAAGATTGGGGATGCCCAAGGCATCCCCTTCTTCATCAATAAAAATCTCAGGTTTCTTCCAAACACTTCATTTTTATTGTTTCATGCACAATTGTGTTGTTCTTGGAGCGTCTTTGTTTTTGTTTTTAGCTTTCTTTTTCTTTGTTTGCTGAAATAAGTTGGTTAGATCACAGCACTTGTTTTGGAGAGAGACACACCCCGTTATTCATTGCCTAGAACACTCTAGTTTTCATTCTTATTGTTTTGTGAGTGTTCTCTTTTGCTAGCACTGGGTTTAGCCTTAGTTTTCTTGTGCTTTCAGCTTAGAAATTTTTAGTTCTTCCTTTTGGATTTGTGAGACAAGCTCACTGATCTTTATTTATTATTATCTTTGTGAGTTCTTTCAAATAAGTTGGTTAGGATTGGAAAAGAGTAGGAAAAGTTCATGCTTAAGTGGTATAAAAGGAGTTTGTTTTTGACTGTGGTCTAGACTTTGTCATGTCATGCTTGATAATGGATTGGAACTAATCATAATAAGGAAAGGACCACTAAGTATCCATTAAATAACAGACACCTTACATAAACATACTAAGCATGCTCACAATGATGAGTATATGTACAAAAATGAAAAAAAATAGAGTTCATACCAGCCTCTTACCGCACCTCGAGTTGTCATAAATCATCATTGACTTTCACTTGTGTGACTTGAATAATAAGATAAAACCAAACTCCAAGGAGTCATTGAGGACCGCTGAACCCTGCAACGAACTTTACAAAACTAGAGCAGAACAACAAATAGTTTTGGGTTTTCGATTTTTAAAGGCAAGAACCGAAGGGAAGAGCGAGCAAAGAGAAATATTTTTGGGTTTTTTGAATAATCAAAACAAAGCTAAAAAGGATGAAGCAAACCAAGGCTAAAATACAAAGAAGCAAACAAAGAGAAATAATGAAAATATTTTTGGTCTTTTTGTGTTTTGGAAGGCAGAAGTAAAGCAAGAACAAAAACTAAAAATAAAGCGAAACATGAATATGCAAAGTACCGATAGAAAATGATATGTAGATGAGTGTGATGTCGGTGTACCTCTCCGCAAGCTTAGGCTTTTGGCCTAAGTGGAGATCAATCCAAACACTAGTAGAAACTCCAAGCCGGCAGGTCATCGTAAGAATGATCATAATCAGGCCCTTGTGAAAAAGGAGAAGAAGAAGCTTCCCAATTATAGGCATGCTACTGGTATGAAGACTCCCCCTCGTTGGAGGGCTAGACCGAATTGTCCTCAACCTCCCCTCTTGCTGGGAGAGCTCCTCCAAATATGCATCGAGCTCTTCCTCCGTAAGTGACCATCCTACCCTGGTATCAAGGTTAAACAAAACAGGCGCAAGCAATAGAACCACTCGCTCGAACTTACCTCTTCTCCATCCACTCTTGAGAAAGGTTGTTTCATAAGATAAATCACTCAAATTAGCCCAAGAAGAAACAAATTTATGTTCTATCATGGAATTAAGATCAAGCCTCTCTATGGGAAACTGTAAGTCTAAATGATGAGGCGCTAAACCATTGCAAAGCTTATAAACGAGAGGCGATGAGGCCTCCAAAAATTCCACCTTTCTCGCAATTAGCATCAAGGCGGAAAGCTATCAAGGCAGCCAAGTTGTAAGTCCTATCTAGTTTTAAAGCAGCTGAGATAAAGGCTAGGTCATATGAGGATAATTTACTAGCAGTCTTTCTAGCAAGAACGCACTTGGCAATAAAGTAGGCAAAATATCGAATAGACGGGAGAGGAATATTACGAATTTTACCACTCTCCTTTGAGAAGTTGCTCCATTAGCAAATATCTACATACAAGTCCACAAGAGGTGTAGGCCGTCCTCTAATCCTTTCATAGGAACCCCACTATGGTACTTTAATAGCTACACAAAAATCATCAAAAGGGAGGTCGACAGCTATATTGTAAATTTTGTAATGAACCATGGGGTTAGGCAAGGACCAACTAAATCGAAAATCCTGCACCACAGACATAGTTAGTTTCACATATTGGTAAGGTTCATCTCCCACAAAATGCTCCAATCCTACATTAGAAATTAGAGTATGGAAATCTTGAGAAATCCATGCATCCTTCATGAATTCGGGGCATGATAAATAGAAGGGAAAATTTCTTCCTCGCGATGAACTTTCATAACCTCGAGCACCCTTAATTCATGTTGGTTGAGTTGGTGTTCATTCATATCCTTTTCTGAAATTTTAGACAACCATCATACAAGTGATTACATAATGAAAGGAACTACTTATATGAACTTGTGAGAGGCCTAAACATGAATCAAAATAAATTCTCTAAGCACTTGAACAATCTTACAAGCTCACATAACATGTCACCTACAGTACCAAAATACTAAAGATATAATCAACCTATCACAAATCTACTTGGACAGGCGGAGGAGTCACATACCAGAGAACAATTGCTCCAAATCTCAGCAGCAAAGGTGGGCTGAGCAAGGAGATTGAAAATCGCAAGCAAGAACAGCAGGAACTCGAGTTGGAGCAATGAACTGGTGTTTTCTTGGGAAAGAGAGAGAAGTGGCATGTGAGAGAATAAGTGGACGGCCAGGGGTGGCCCACACCATGGCCAGGCGCGTCCCTAGTGTGGCCGTGCCACCAGGTGGTGTGCCTGCCTGGTGGGCCCCCTGGGTCACTCCAGGTACTTCTCTGCCCCTCTTTTGACATAAAAATTCAATATGAATTTTCTGGCATTTTTCGAGAAACTTTATTTTTGAGCAATTTTCAGGTATTGATGAATGATTTTCTAGCAGAAAAATAGTATTGAAATGATGCAATAACAAAATAAAACCTAAACTTTAGAAGTTCTAAGATACTCTAATATGCAAGCTACTAGCAAAATAGAAAAGTAAACTAAGTGAAAACAAAAATTAAAATGGATAAAATAAAAGTAAGCAAAGATAATCATGGTGAATGCATTATTTTGTTCATTAAAATCCTTTTGTTAACAAGGTTGATTAGGTCTTGTTACCAAAACAATTTTATATGAAACAAAACTTTGCTCTCCACTAAATGATTATGTTACCTCAACCCTGATAGCAATAGTCCCAATCATAATAGTTTCATATTTTTCTCGTGGTATGGGAGAATACATTTCTCCAACTTGGATGCCCTCAATTATTTTAATTGAATTTAGGCCATAAGTCTAATCAATGTTCTTGGGGAAATAAACAATATGCTCGTTGTCATTAACATTAAAAGTTACCTTTCCTTGATTACAATTAATGACAGCACCTGCAGTATTAAGAAAAGGTCTCCCAAGAATAATAGACATACTGTCATCTTCAGGCATTTCAAGCACGACTAAGTTAGTTAATATCAAGCAATTATGAGCCATTTGAACAGGGACATCCTCACATATACCAACAGGAATATTAGTAGATTTATCAACCATTTGCAAAGATATATCATTTGGTATCAATTTTTCCAATTGAAGTCTCTTGTAGAGATAAAAAGGCATAACACTAACTCTGGCTCCCAAATCACACAAAGCAATTATAACATAATTATTTTTAATAGAACATGGAATAGTTGGAATCCCTGGGTCTCCAAGTTTCTTTGAAACCTTACCATTATAGGAATAATTCGCAAGTAAAGTAGAGATTTCCTCATTAGGAATCTTCCTTTTATTAGAAACAATATCCTTCATATACTTTGAATAAGGAGGCAATTTAATAGCATCATCTAAAGGAATTTGCAAAAATAAAGGTTTTAGTCACTCACAAGACTTGTTATAGTGTTCTTCTTCCTTAGACTTGTGTTTCTTATCAGGAAAAGGCATTGGTTTTTGGACCCAAGGCTCTCTTTCACTACCATGTTTCTTAGCAACAAAATCTTCCTTAGTGTATTTAGTATTCTTAGTGTGCCTTTCAGGTTCTTCTTCAACTTCTTATTTATCAAGAGCATCATTTTTCTCATTACCACTCTCAGTTTCAGCATCAGAGACAGATATACTATTAGGATCTTTAGCATGTTCAGAAGACTCTACAATAGTTTTATGTTTCTTTTTATTTCTCTTAGGAGAAGTACCACTATTTTCAATTTGTTGAGAATCCTGCTCAATTCTTTTAGGATGCCCCTCAGATTATAGAGGATCTTGAGTGGCAGCACCACTTCTAGTTCTAATTTCATAAGCATGTTTTTCTTTAGAAGCATTAACTAGCAAATATTTTTGTACTTTAATAAGCTGATCAATTTGAGTTTCAACCATTTGGAAATGTTTAACAAGCATTTTAACATCATTGGAGGTTCTTTCCACAATATCCCTCAACTCAATAATAGCTCTAGAGTTTTCCATGAAATGATTATGCACCCTCTTATTAAAATTATCTTGCTTAACAACAAAGATATCAAATTCTTCTAAGCATTGATCAGGAGGTTTAGAATAAGGAATATCACCTTCATCAAAATGTTGGAGAGAGTGTACCTCAATAGTGGATGAGTGGGAGATTGGCTTACATAATTCTTCTATAGGAGGTAAATTCTTCACATCTTCAGATTTAATACCCTTCTCCTTAAGACATTTCTTAGCTTCCTTCATCACTTCATCATTTAGTTCAATCACCCCCCTTTTCTTTGGTGTTGGTGTTGGCTGGGGGACAGTTAACTCAGGTGTAGTTGACTTAGGTGTAGTTAACTCAGGTGAAGTCCAGTCATCATAATTCTTGCTTATTTTAGCCATTAATTCCTCAGCTTCTTTGGGAGTTCTCGTCCTGAAAACACAATCAGCACAACTATCCAGGTATGTCCCAGATTCATCAGTTAGTTCATTATAATATTTATCAAGAAGCTCATTTTTATGTAATGGACACACTGGCTGTGCATGAATCAAAGCACAAAACCTTGGCCATGATTCAGGCAATATCTCATTTTCTCCTTGTTTAAGATCAAAAAATTTCTGCAAAATGGCTTGTCTAGCACTAGGAGGGAAATATTTTTGAAATAAAGTATCAATCAAGCAATCAGGGCTATCAATATATCTAGGAGGTAAACTATTAAACCAAGCTTTAGCTTCTCCTTTCAGTGCAAAAGGGAAAATTTTAGCAACAAAGTAGGTGTGCATCTTAATATCATTAGAAAATAGGCCACTCATGGTAGAAAGTTCAGTCATATGTGCTATAGCACTTTCTATATTAGCCCCACAAAAAGGTTCTTTCTCAACAATGGTTATGTAAGATAAATCAAGAGAGAAATCATAATCCTTATCTTTAATGTTTATGGGGGATGTAGCAAACTTAGTATTAGGAGATAATTTAGGTCTAATAGTATGTTTGTCAAGAAGTCTCTTAATAGCACTTCTACCATGAGTGTTTTGGCATTCTTTAATAAATTCATCAGTCATTTCTATATATATGTCTTCAATATCATAGCTCTCTCTAGACTCAGGTGAACTGACAGGTGTAGTAGTGTCTTCATTAAGGGTTTCAGTATTTCCAGCTATAGCTCTAGCAATCATAGTATCTAGGAAAGGACCTAATGAACCACAATTATCAAGCATAGTAGAAGCAGCATCATTAGTATCAAAAGTTTCAGATTCAGCAGAAGTAGCAGTATGTGTAGCATGTGAATCTGGTGGTGGTGTAAGGAGCTTACTCATCACAGACGGTGAATCAAGAGCAATAGAGGTGTTCAGAACTGTACCTCTCCTTGTAGTGGATGGTAATAGAGGAACTTTTCCATCACGAGTTTTTACCCATGATGAATGGATAGCAACAAACAATAATGATCCCAAGTGAACTTGATAAATAGAGCTATGATCCCTGGCAACAGCGCCAGAAAATATTCTTGATGACCCACAAGTATAGGGGATCGCAACACTCTTCGAGGGAAGTAAACCCCAATTTATTGATTAGACACACGGGAGCCAAAGAATATTTATAAGCCTTAACAACTGAGTTGTCAATTCAGCTGCACCTGGAAACAATCTTACTCGTGGTAGTTTATCAATAGCAACAGTTCTGTAGTAGCAATAGCAAAGTGATAGCATTAGCAAAAGTAAAGACAGTAGTAACAATTGCAGTAAACCGTAGGATTAAAGCACGGTAGGCATAGGGATGGATGGACGGGTGTTGCATGGACAAGACAATTCATGTAACAATCAAGACATAGGGCATTTGCAGATAAATAAGATAAAGCATCCAAGTACTAAATAATCATAGGCATGTGTTCCATATATAGTCATATGTGCTCGTAATGTGAACTTGCACAACATCTTTTGTCTTGCCAGCCCATTGCAGCGGGGCCTCAAGTTAATCTACTCGCAATTAAGGTGCTCCTTTTAATAACCACATTCAAAGCATTAACACTCCGTGAACGCACGTGATCCTTATATCATAACCATCCCGTCCGGTTATCCTGATTCTTGTCGCTTTGGGGCCTTTGGTTCCGGACAATAATATGTGTATACAACTTGTAGGTAAGATCATAAACAATAATATCCTCATGAATCAATAACATGTTCAGATCTGAAATCATGGCACTCGGGCCCTGGTGACAAGCATTAAGCATAAAAATTTGCAACAATCTCAAAAAGCACTACCAATAGATACTAGGCACCATGCCCTAACAATCTGATGCAATTACATTAATGATCTCATCCAATCCCTACCATCCCCATAGCCTACAGTGGGGGATTACTCACTCATGGATGTGGGAATCATGGATGGTTGATGGAGAAGTGATGGTGATGATGATGGCGATGATCTCCTCCAATTCCCCGTCCCGGAAGGGTGCCAGAACGGAGTTTCTGGTTCTGAATCGTTGTTTCTGGTGGTGGCGACGCAGCGGAACTCTATCTGGAAATACGTCGAACCCCCCATCTGTTTTAGGTCAGAGGGCTTATATAGGCAAAAGGAGAGGTTGAGGTGGAGCCCGAGGCGGCCACACCACCTCCTAGCGCGTCCTGGCCTGGCCCGCGCGGCCAGGTGGTGTGGGCCCCTCGTGGCCCTTCTTCGTCTCATCTTCTGGCTCCGTGAGTCTTCTGATAAAATAGGAGTTTTGCGATATTTTCCGGGATTTTTCCTGAAAGTTGAATTCCTGCACAAAAACGAGACGCCAAAGCAATTTTGTTGAAAACAGCGTTAGTCCTCATTAGTTGCATCCGAATCACACAAATTAGACAAGAAACAATAGCAAAACTATTCAGAAAAGTAGATACGTTTTGGACCTATCAGCCATCAGCGAGTGGAAGGAAAGCTGGTTCTATGTGAAGGAGTCCACTTCTAATGGCGAGGTGGCACTCCCAACATACACCACCGAGAGAAGCAAGCCACGTCGGCTGTCAACGACCATGCTTCCTGAAGATCAGCGGATGGTCGTCGATGAAATGCATGCTGCAGCGAATCAAGGAGCCAAAGAAGGATGGTCTCGAGACCATCAACTTGTTTAACTGCTGGCTCGGGTAGCTGCAGGTTTCACTGGCCACCTGAGCCCACTAGATGTACCAGTATACTAGCAAGGATGATGCCACGAAGGGGAGCAAGGAGGTTTGGGAGGCTGACGACTACATCGCCGTGTTGAAGAAGATCACGGAGGCGGATTACGACGACCCGAAGGCCGGGCTCGCTCCATACACCGCCACTGGGAAGCGTCAGGCCCCTATTGTAAGTCTCCCTTCTTCCTCAATTTGGTTTCGCAGTTGCATCTTTGCAGTCGCAGTCTTGCAGTCAGGGTTTTGGTGTTAGTTTCACCAAGTTATGTTCTTTGTTCCTACTAGTTGTTTCATGTCCTGGAGAACTGGCTTCGTCCGCTCGATGAAGAGGTTCCCATGAAGCTTGAAGAGGAGGAGGTGGATGAGTCTTCCGAGAGTAAGGACGAGATCATGGAGGCACATGGCCCCGCATCCGTAGGTCAGAAGACCCGTGGGGAAAAACAGCATGACTTGGAGGCATGCCGTAGCCTCGAAGAATGCAACAGTGACCTCGACATCATAGAAGAACAGAGCTCGCGGCGCATGGCCACGTCGGCCAAGCCCGCATTGAAGCTGAAGTCGTCGCCGAAGATGAAGCAGCCAGCGAGGGCCGAACTGGCGGTGAAGCAAAGGTTACCGGCTAAATCGCCGGCCAAGTCTATGGCGGTGTTTCACTCCAACGATGAGTTAGACAACACGGAGGCCCAGGACACAGCCAAGACACCGGAGGACCTCACACCAAGGATGGACGTAGAGGCCGTGGATGTGGTCATGGAGACCCCACTCGCTGCCATTGCACTAGAAGCAGTGGAACCCCCAGACGCCGGGATTGAAGTCACCAAGGATTCGGCGACCTCACCGCCGAAGGCGACAGCGGCAACGACGTTGCCAGAAATTTTCGTAGCTGCGACCTTGTCGGCGGGCAAGTCCGCGAAACCGAGGCCAGCGAGCATGCTGGAGAGGGGGATCACGCACAATCTGGGCCCGAAACTGGAAAAGCATGCGCGCATCGGCACCGGGTTGCGCACCCTCCTGGTCGCCAAGTAAGTTTCCACTACACTGTTTTCGATAACTTTTGGGGGTTTTGGCAGTTCGATGATTGTGCCAATCATGTAGGACTGGCGCCGAGAAGATCATCCGCCCCTTAGTGAGCAAGGTCCCACTGGCCAGCAACGAAGAGGAGGTTGACCCCTCCAAGAAGAGGAAGGTAGTCACCGTCGAGGCACCTAGTGAAGGTGCGAAGAACAAGAAGGGGAGCGACCCTGACGTCGCGGTGGAAGGGAGTGTGGAGAAGGATGACACTGCCACTAGCACGGGACAAGGGGCAGCCGCCGGCTTGGAGCCAAGTAAAATAGTCCTGCCAGCGAAGCTACCGGCCTCAACGACCAGTGCCCTGCTGAGAACAGTTGCGTCGTTTCCGCGCTTTATGGCGAAGGCGTTTGCAATAGTAACTGAAACTCGGTCACTACAAGTTCTAGAGATCGCCGATGATGACATCGGGCTGCGGGGAGGGCGCACGCCTTTCATGATCCCTTAAGTAGATGCCAGCGAGCTTCACAGCATGTTAGGTGCTGCTATCGAGGTATGTCCAGTCCCCGAGGATCTAGTCGCTGAATTTCAGTGGCTAGATGCTTAAAACTTTGGTTTTCCAGTCCCCGAGGGTCTAGTCGCTGAATTTCAGCGGCTAGGCACTTTAGAATTTCTTGTCGTAATATTTTCTTATGAATTTTCTGTCTTTGGGGTCTGCAGAGGGAGTCGACCGATCGACAGGCAGCGAGGGAGTGCCTAGAACACGACTTGCGGTTGGCGCAGGAGGCCAACCAGTGACTCCAAGTGGCTGCATGTGAGTTGGCATTCTTTGACGATACTTGAATTTCTTGCAGATCTTCGGGATTTTTTATTCTTGTTTTCTTGATTCAGATGAGCAAATTGCCGCACTTGCCAAGGCCCGCGAGGGCTACGTCCTAGTCACTGAGCTGGATAAAAACATGAATATACTTGGAATAGCAACAATGCTAATAGGTAGGTATGGTGGACTCTTTGGAATAACTTGGTTTTATTTGGGGTTGGATGCATGAGCGGAACTCACACTTGGTACATGTGGAGGCTAGCAAAAGACTGGGAGCGACCAACTAAGAGAGCAATAATGGACATAATCATGCAAAGTGACAAAACATTATTAATTAAAGCATAAAGTGATATTGCAAGTCAAAAACTAAATGATCATAGAGGCTAAGGTGACTGGTTCATAGTCTTAACATGGTGTAAACCCAAATAAAGCATCAAAGGAGAATATCACAATATTATGCTTTTGTATGCTAAAACAACGCATGATTCTTTCAAGGCACATTAAGCAATCTCAATTGTTTGGAACAAGTCATGCTGCTGCAATAATTGCTAAGCATAAAGTCAAACCAATATCAAACATGACATGACAAAGTCTAGGCCACAATCAAAACAAAACTCCTTTTATACCACTTATAAGCATGAACTTTCCTACTCGTTTCCAATCCAAATCAACTTATTTAAAAATATGTATGAATGCGGGGGTCCAACCAATTTATTTAAGAAAACTAAACAAAAGAAAACTAAAAACAAAAACGAAGACGCTACAAGAACAACACAATTGTGCATGAAACAATAAAAATGAAGTGTTTGGAAGAAAACCTGAGATTTTTATTGATGAAGAAGGGGATGCCTTGGGCATCCCCAAGCTTTGACGCTTGTACTTCTTGCATATTTCTTAGGGTGACACGGGTGGCATCCCCAAGCTTGAGCTTTTGTCCATACTTCATCTCATCACATTATTCTTCCCTACACTTTAAAATTTCCTTAATACAAAACTTCACACAATCTTCATTAGCAACATTAGTGTACTCAAGATAATAAGTCTTTGGGTTCAGTTTCAACACAAGCAAAACTTCCTTTAAAACACAAGATAATGTAGAAATTCCTTTTTGAAAGTTCAAGTAATTGGCAAGAACTCAAAGAGAAAGAGATTAAGAGGCAAATGCACATAATGGCAGAAATCTGTCAAAACAGACCAGCAGGTAAAAACCGATTTTTTCATAGACCTTATGTTGCTCAAATCGAAAAGTGTTAAACTAACAAAAGTTAGATAACAACCTGGGGCAGAAGCACAAAAAATTACAGCTAAATCCGAAGTACAGGGATTTTTCACGATTTTAGCATCAAAATAAGTTTATCCTGCCATTTGTAAATTACAGCTCAAAAACAACAGGACTAATATCTACATGCATATCTGGCTTGTGGGGTTCAGGCTTAGTTGTAGCAGAAAAATAAGTTTATCCTACCATTTGTAAATCATTTGTAAAGCATTTGATCATCATCACACAACCCAATTAAGTTTCAACCACAAGTTTTAACAATTACAAAGTTAGAATGAACGAGAACATGTCATAGCACCCATAATTCAGCAACTCAAACATCCATTACCGAGGACACGGCTAAGTACTTAGTTTTACACCCTGCAGGGGTTGTACACTTTACCCATGTAACCTGGTCGACCTGCTCGTACCATGACACGCATTTTGAGTCATGATAGGGAGAAGTCCAAGATGAGACAATTCGGGAAGTAGCTCCCCAAGCCCATCCATGCACTGTACCAACCTATCACATTCACTACATCTCTAGGTACGAAGAGCTCGGTTTGCCACGACCTACTATGTCCAACCAGCCACCCATAACTCACTGGCACATGGTTGCACATGGCAGCTACCAAATCAAGACACTAATCATTTCTCTAGAACCTGAGTGGCCATCCACAAGTCAGATACTTCGGTAAACCATAGACATGGGCCCGACATTCACGAACCAAGAAATTACGAATTCCACCCAGAGAGTTCGTTAATTACGTTGTTTTTCAAGTTTTCCAAACACATACTTTCAAAACAATCTTTATCATGGTGTATCCCACCCTCGTCCACATAAGCACAACTAAGCACATCTACTTACGGTGGCTCACCTAACAAGAAAAGCTACAACCATAATAGGATATATAGCATAGCAGTAAATATAAACTTGCAAATACAAAAAAACAAAGCTACAAATGCATATAGAAAATAAATAGGACTTTTATGAAGCTCCACTTGCCTTAGTAGTTTTCGGAGTCACACATACAATCCGGGCAAACGCAAGGGTTACAATCCTCACAATCTACACGAGAGCAATGCAACCAAATAAACAACACATAGAGATCAAACAAGTGCAATAAATGCATGCATGATAGTTTAATAAAAGTTTCAGTAGCTTATTAATGTTCTCTAATCAATATATCTACTGATGGCATGCATGGAAAACCTTTAATGCATTGAACACAATTTATGCAATTTAGAGAACTGGTTATTAGACTTTTAATCAAAATATTAAGTTTCTACTATTAACAGTGTTGTAAATTCCTGGGAAATATCCACTGGTTAGACAATACGATTTAGATCCAGGGCAACAAGAATCACGCCAAAAGGACTTACATATATTTTTAAATAATTAAAATACTACAAAATGCATTTTAATATACTTAAAATTATCTGTACCATAAACCTATGATTTTAATTCCGAATAAGGTTCTACTCCTTCTTGTGATTTCAGGGACATATCATTTGCAATTTTTATAATTTGTAGTTTATTGTCTATGAATTTATTACTCTAAAAAGAGTATTAAATAAATTTAAATAATCACTACAAATACATATAGTAAATGTCAGATACAGTTTCATATTAATGATCTACACAAAATTGTGAATCCAATGGTATATTATTTGTAACTTTCTGAGCATTAGATAATTTACTATGAATTTTAGGAGTTGTAAACATTTTCTTGAATTTCTAATTATTGTTTTTCTTATATTTTTCAACTCAGTCAATGTTGACGTGTGATGACCCACAAGTATAGGGGGTGTATTGCAGTTTATTCGAGGGAAGTGAAACCCAATTTATTGATTCGCCACAAGGGAAGCCAAAGAATATTTATAGCCTTAACAACTGACTTGTCAATTCAGCTGCACCTGGAAACAATCTTGCTCACAGCAGTTTATCAGTAGCAACAGTTTTGTTGTAGGAATAGTAAAGTAGCAGCAGTACTAAAGTAAAGACAGCAGTAACAATAGCAGTAAACAGTGGGATTCGAGTGCGGTAGGCATAGGGATGGATGGACGGGCGTTGCATGGACAAGACAATTCACATAGGAATCAGAACATAGGGCAATTGCAGATAAATAAGATAAAGCATCCAAGTACTAGATAATCCTAGGCATGTGTTCCATATATTGTCATACGTGCTTGCAATGGGAACTTGCACAACATCTTTTGTCATGCTAGCCCGTTTGTAGCGGGGCCTCAAGGGAAATACTGGCAATTAAGGTGCTCCTTTTAATAGAGCACCGGAGCAAAGCATTAACACTCCATGAACACATGTGATCCTCACATCAAAGCCATTCCCTCCGGTTATCCCGATTTCTGTCACTTCGGGGCCATTGGTTCCGGACAACAACGTGTGTATACAACTTGTAGATAAGACCATAAACAATACTATCATAATGAATCAATAACATGTTCAGATCTGAAATCATGGCACTCGGGCCCTAGTGACAAGCATTAAGCATAACAAGTCGCGTCAAAGTCATAAAGCACTAATTAAAGATAGTAGGCACCATGCCCTAACAATCTCATACCATTACATGAACGATCTCATCCAATCCCTACCATCCCCATAGCCTACAGCGGGGGATTACTCACTCATAGATGGGGGAAACATGGATGGTCGATGGAGAAGTGATGGTGACGATGATGGCGATGATCTCCACCAATTCCTCGTCCCGGCAGGGTGCCAGAATGGATTTTCTGGTGCTGTTTCATGGAACCTGGTGGTGGCGGCGGAGCGGAACTCCTTCTGGAAAAACGTCGACCCCCCGGAGTTTTTAGGTCAGAAGGCTTCTTATAGGCGAAGAGGGAGACCGAGGGGGTGCCTGGGGGGCCCACACCACCCCCTGGCGCGGCCTGGCCTGGCCCGCACCACCAGGTGGTGTGGCCACCCCTGGCTCTTCTCCGTCTCATATTCTGGCTCCTGGAGTCTTCGGGTGAAATAGGATTTTTGGCCTATTTTTCGGGATTTTTCCAGATAGTTGATTTTCTGCACAAAAAGTAGACACCAAGGCAATTCTGCTGAAAACAGCATCAGTCTGTGTTAGTTGCCTCCAAATCACACAAGTTTAGAGGTGAAACAATAGCAAAAGTGTTTGGGAAAGTAGATACGTTTTGGACGTATCAATTCCCCCCAAGCTTAGCTTCTTGCTTGTCCTCAAGCAATTCAGTTGAAAACTGAGTGCGATAAAAGAACTTTCATGAGCACATTTGCTTCATATGATGTAAATATTCTCAGCAATGTGATCAACTACTTAGACAGTTCATAATAAAGAGTATGCAACTAAGTTTACTTAATAGGCATTGCAAGCTATGAAGAGATTCCAACTCAAAAATAATAAGTAGCATGAGGCATAAACATAAGCAACATTACAATGCTCATAAAAAGGTATGATAGAGTGGTATCTCGCTTGCCTTTGATTATGAATATCAAGGCACCTCTGAAGTTCAAGTGATGACTAGAAGTAAAGATATCAAGGATACAAGCATCAAAGTCATAACACAAATAATCAAGTAATGGGACAAGCACAAAGAATGACAACTATGCTCTCAAGAAGGTGCTCAAAGAATAAATGGAGACTCAACAAGTAAAGGAAAAGGTTTTGAATAATTTTGAAAGGCTCCCAAATGTTGAAAGTATGATACTCATTAGCTTTGCGCTCTCATTGCCCCTATCATAAGCATCTTTAAAGTGGTTAAGGTGAAAGTGAGGTCCAATCTGAGTTATATGCTTGACAGACTATAACCTGAAAATCCCATGTCCCTTGAGTACGAGGGCCACTCCTCATGCTACTCAACTTTAGTTACAGGTAAGTTATTGTCATCATAAATATGTGCGTATCATAGAGAACCGCCAACGGGGTACCCCTTGCCCGATGATACGGAAGAATCCCCATATCAAAATGACAAGGCAAGCAGACAATGAGTATCTCTGCAATCTTCTTATTTACCATGGGAAATGGTGATTTTTCCCCTCTTTCCTCTTTTCATAAATATCTATTTTTTATTTTTCTCAATAGCTATCTCTCTCTCTCTCTTTTTATAAGAAGAATGCTTCATAGATATCATTATGGTTACGCTGCAGGTTTCCACCATGTTAGCATGGATTAGACCAGCGGCCCAGACGTTTCTCTAACACACATACATAACTCCATGGACTTACAACTAACTTTCTCATAACAAGAAAGCATTTTATTCGGAAGAAAACAAGGCATATTGAATATGCATGGAAGTAGCAAATGATGCTAATAGGTAGGTATGGTGGACACTTTGGCAATATTTGGTTTAAGGGAGTTGGAAACATGAGTAAAACACTCAGTGGAAGTGAAGGCTAGCAATAGTAAGAGAGCGACAAACGAGAGAGCAATAGCTGTCATAATCATGCTTGCAACCAAACAGGACTACTCATGGCATGAAAGTGATTCAAGATCCTCAAGGCAAAATAATTCATCGAGGCTTAACTGATTATTACAGTCATATGCACGCATGAGCATGTGCCAAGTCAATTCAAATGAAACATTCAGAAGAGGATACCATGGTGTCATACTAATTTATGAATAGAATAATGCAAGCAAACATTCATAAAACATGCTACAAACTATTAGCAGGCTGGAGCTAATCATACGAAAGCAAGAACTACTAAGAATCCAAAGATAACATACACCCTACATGAACGGACTAAGCATGCCCACAGTGAAGAGTATATGTACAAAAATGAAAACACATAGAGTTCGTTACCAGCCTCTTACCACGCCTCAAGTTGTCATTAATCCTCATTATCTATATTCACTTGTGTGGCTTGAATAATAATATGAAACCAAAATTCCACCGAGGACTGCCGAACCCTGTAGCAAACTCACAAAACCAAAGAAGAACGACAAATCTTTTTGTTGTTTTCGATTTTTTAGAACAAGAACCAAAGAGGAAAACAAGCAAAGCAAAATCTTTTTGGGGTTTTCAAATAGTTCAAACAAAGCAAAGAGGGAAAAACAAACCAAGGCAAAAAGAAAAAGAAGCAAACCAAAGAGAAACAACAGAAATATTTTTGGTCTTTTTGTGTTTTAGAAAGCGAAAGCAAAGAAGAACAAAAACTAAAAAGAGAACAAAAACATGAATATACAAAGTACCGACGCAACATGATATGGAGATGAGTGCAGTGTCGGCGTACCTCCCCCCAAGCTTAGGATTTTTGCCTAAGTGGGTATCAATCCCAAGCTGGCCAGGATGAAGCGTCACCGTGGTATGACGAAGAGGTCCCCTCGTCCTGGTGCGAGCTCGAGTACGTCCCTCCGTAATGCACGGAGTAATCATAGGAGGGCACATCCTCCTGGTGCCGCTCGTGGAAACCCAGCAAGCGAAGCTACTCATCCACCTCCTCCTTGGAGTGCGACCATGGTCTCATGTGAACACTGAACAAAGAAGGTTGTGGCAAAATGATCTCCCTTTCATCCCCATCAGTGAAAAGCATCCTATATACTAGACTGTTCAAATCAGAAGTAGCAGTGACAAAGTGATGAGTTTTCATAGCAACAAGGTCAAGCCTCTATGGTGCCAGTATAGCATCATTGGGATCCACTAAAAGTCCTAGTGCACTGACTATACGCGAGGCAATGATGCCGCCACAGATAGGCCCCCTAGCAGCTAGGCGGCGATCAATAAGCGAGCCAAGGTTGTACCGAGTATCATTATTGAGCGCAGCGGCAAGGAAGGCTAAATGATAGTTGGAGATATTACTTGTGTTCTCCCTACCCAGTACACTAGTAGCAAGATAATATGCAAAGTATCTGAGAGCGGGGAGTTGGATAATTCTTATCTTTCCGCGTTGTGCCACACGGTCATCATCATTGGTCACCCCTCGGTAAAGCTCCAACAAATCAGCGGGTTGCCCTTGAATTTTCTTCATAGTCCCTGTCATGCATACACCTACAATACTGCAAAATCTCTCCAAAGGCATGCTGAAGGGCAGATTATAAATTTTGAAAGAGACGGTCGATTGATAGGATGTGTTAGTAAACGTGAAGCTCTCAACAAAAGTTTTGGTGAGCATAGCGTATTGCTCACTCTCATCCTGCATATATGAGGTCAAACCAACCCTCTCAATCAGTAGCAAGAAATCATCAAGAATACCTACAGCTTGTAAGAAAGTAAAACAAGGAAAAGTGGATGGGTGAGCATCCCCATCATCCCTTTCACTACCAATACGAGTTGTAATGAGATCTTCGTTATATGATGGCCTAAACTGAGAGGCTGATCTTGAGGGTCTCGACCTCCTAGGTGCATCACTCTCAAATATCTCTCCAAAGGTATGGTTGTTCATGCTTGGTATTCTAAAATTTAAACACCTATTAAACAAGCGATTGCAAAGTAAATATAATGAAGGATTCTACTCATAGGGACTTGTAAGAGGCCTAAACATACATCAAAACTATATCTCTAAGCATCAAACAAGCTTACAAGCTCTCATAACCAGTCACCTACAGCAGCAAAATACTCAATATATAATCCACTAAACACAAATCTACTTGGACAAGGGGAGGAGTCACATACCAGGGAACAAATGCTCCAAATTTTAGCAGGAAAGATGGGCTGAGCAAGGTGATCGAAAAAATCGAGAGCAAGCACAGCAAGAACACGATTTTGAGCAATGAACTCGAGCTTACTCAGGAGAGAGAAGAAAGTGGCAGGTGAGAGAGTTAGTGGGGGGCCAGGGGTGGCCCACACCAGGGCATGGAGCCACCCAGGGCAGGCCGAGCCACCAGGTGGTGTGCCTGCCTGGTGGGTCCCCCTGGTACCTCCCAGGTACTCCTCTGCCTCTTTTTCACGTAAAAATTTAATATGAATTTTCTAGAATTTTTCGAGACACTTTATTTTTGGGCATTTTCAGGCATAGAAGAATGATTTTCTGATAGACAGAAATTTTTTTTGGAAATGATGCAAGGACAAAACAAAGCTAGAACTACATAAGTTCTAAGACACTCTAACATGCAAGCAACTAACAACAAAAAGAAAGCTAAACGAAAGCAAAAACTAAAATGCAAAAGATAGAAGTAAACGGAGATAATCATAGTGAAAACATTGTTTTCTTCAATGAAATCCTTTTGTTAACAAGGTTGATCAGGTCTTGCTACCAAAACAATTCCATATGAGACAAAACTTTGTATTCCACTAATGATTATGTTACCTCAACCTTGATAGAAATGGTCCCAATCATAATAGTTTCAAATTTTTCTCTTGGTATGGGACAATATATTTCTCCAACTTGAATGCCCTCAACATGTTCAATTGAATTCAAACCATAAGTCCTTTCAATCTTCTTGGGTAAATAGACAGTTTGTTCCTTGTCATTAACATTGAAGGTCACCTTTCCTTGATTACAATTGATAACAGCTCCTGTAGTATTAAGAAAAGGTCTCCCAAGAATAATAGACATATTATCATCTTGAGGCATTTCAAGCACAACAAAATCAGTTAATATCAAGAAATTATGAGCCACTTGAACAGGTACATTCTCACATATACCCACAAGAATAGTGGTAGATTTATCAGCCATTTGCAAATATATATCAGTTGGTATTAATTTTTCTAGTTGAAGCCTCTTATAGAGAGAGAAAGGCATAACACTAACTCCAGCTCCCAAATCACACAAAGCAGTTCTAACATAACTGTTCTTAATAGAGCAAGGGATAGTTGGAATCCTTGGGTCTCCAAGTTTCTGAGGAACCTTACCATTGAAGGAATAATTAGCAAGTAAAGTAGAAATTTCATCATTAGTCATCTTCCTTTTATTCGAGACAATATCCTTCATATACTTTGAGTAAGGAGGCAATTTAATAGCAACAGTCAAAGGAATTTGCAGGAATAAAGGTGTCATCCACTCACAAAACTTATTATAATGTTCATCCTCCTTTGACTTGTGTTTCTTATCAGGGAATGGCATAGGTTTTTGGACCCAAGGCTCTCTTTCACTACCATGTTTCTTAGCAATAAAATATTCTTTAGTGTATTTGGTATTCTTAGTGTGGTTTTCAGGTTCTTCTTCAACTTTTTCTTCATTAGGAACTTCATTTTCTTCATTACCACTTTCAGTTTCAGCATCAGAGATAGATATACTATTAGGATCTATAGCAGGTTCAGAGGGTTCTACAATAGTCTTATGTTTGTTTTTCCTTTTCTTGCAAGTAGAGCCACAGCCTGTTGAGAATCATGCTCAATTCTTTTGGGATGCCCCTCAGGATATAGAGGATCCTGGGTAGCAGCTCCACTTCTAGTTCTAATTTTTCATAAGCATGTTTTTCTTTGGCAACATTAACTAGCAAGTCGTTTTGCACTTTAACGAGTTGATCTATTTGAGTTTGAACCATTTGAAAGTGTTTAACAATCATTTTAACATCATTAGAGGTTCTTTCCACAATATCTTTCAACTCAACAATAGCTCTAGTGTTTTCCATTAGATGATTTTGCACCCTTTTATTAAAATTATCTTTCTTAACAATAAAGATATCGAATTCTTCTAAGCATTGATGAGGAGGTTTAGAGTAAGGGATATCACCTTCATCAAAGTGTTGGAGAGAGTGTACCTCAATAGTGGGTGAGTAGGGAATAGGCTTACATAATTCTTCTATAGGAGGTAAATTCTTTACATCTGCAGCTTTAATTCCCTTCTCCTTCATCACTTCATCATTTAATTCAATAAATCCCCTGTTCTTTGATGTTGGAATAAGCACATGAATAGTAGGTTCAGGTACAATTACTTCAGGTATAGCTGGTTTAGGAGGAGTCCAATCTTCATAATTCTTACTTATTTTAGCCATTAATTCTTTAGCCTCCTTAGGAGTCCTATTCCTAAACACACAATCAGCACAACTATCTAGGTATGTCCTAGATTCTTTGGTTAGTCCATTATAAAATATATCAAGAAGCTCATTCTTAGGTAATGGACTTCCAGCTTGTGCATGAATCAAAGCACAAAACCTTGCCCAAGATTCAGGCAATACCTCTTTTTCTCCCTGTTTAAAATCAAAAAGTTCCTGCAAAATAGCATGTCTAGCACTAGGAGGAAAATATTTCTACAGGAAAGTACTAATCAAGCACTCAGGGCTATCAATAGATCCAAGAGGTAAATTACTAAACCAAGTTTTAGCTTCTCCTTTCAGTGAAAAGGGGAAAATCTTAGCAACAAAGTAAGTACGTATCTTAATATCATCAGAAAACAAGCCACTCATGGTAGAAAGTTCATTCATATGTGCTATCGCGCTTTCATTCTTAGTCCCACAAAAAGGTTCTTTCTCGACAATAGCTATGTAAGATAGATCGAGAGAGAAATCATAATCTTCATCTATAATGTTTATGGGAGAAGCAGCAAACTTAGCAATAGGAGACAATTTGGGTGTAATAGTACGCCTCTCAAGGAGACTCTTAGCAGCACTCCTATCATGGGTGTTTTTACATTCTTTAATAAATTCACCGGTCATCTCAACATAACCATCTTCAATATCATAACTTTCACTAGACTCAGGTGAACTAACAGGTGTAGTAGTGTCTTCCTTAGGAGTTTCGGTATTTCTAGCTATAGTTCTAGCAATTGTAGCATCTAGGAAAGGACCTAATGAACCACTCTTATCAAGCGCAGTAGAAGCAGCATCATAAGCATCAGAAGTTTCAGATTCAGCAGTAGTAGTAGTGTGTGTAGCATGAGTATGTGGTGGTGTAACGAGCTTACTTATAACAGATAGTGAATCAAGAGCAGCAGAGGTGTTCAGAACTGTACCTCTTCTTGTCGTGGATGGTAAAATAGGAACCTTGCCATCACGAGACTTACCCATGATGGATGGATAGCAGCGAACAATAGAGAATCCAAGTGAACTTGAAAAATAAAGCTATGTTCCCCGGCAACGGCGCTAGAAAATAGTCTTGATGACCCACAAGTATAGGGGGTGTATCGCAGTATTTTTGAGGGAAGTGAAACCCAGTTTATTGATTCGACACAAGGGGAGCAAAAGAATATTTATAGGCCTTAACAACTAAGTTGTCAATTCAGCTGCACCTAGAAACAATCTTGCTCACAGCAGTTTATCAGTAGCAACAGTTTTGTAGTAGGAATAGTAAAGTAGCAGCAGTAGTAAAGTAAAGACAGTAGTAACAATAGCAGTAAACAGTGGGATTCGAGTGCGGCAGGAATAGGGATGGATGGACGGGCGTTGCATGGACAAGACAATTCACATAGCAATCAAAACATAGGGCAATTGCAGATAAATAAGATAAAGCATCCAAGTACTAGATAATCCTAGGCATGTGTTCCATATATAGTCATACGTGCTCGCAATGAGAACTTGCACAACATCTTTTGTCCTGCTAGCCCGTTTGTAGCGGGGCCTCAAGGGAACTACTGGCAATTAAGGTGCTCCTTTTAATAGAGCACCGGAGCAAAGCATTAACACTCCGTGAACACATGTGATCCTCACATCAAAGCCATTCCCTCCGGTTATCCCGATTTCTGTCACTTTGGGACCATTGGTTCCGGACAACAACGTGTGTATACAACTTGTAGATAAGACCATAAACAATACTATCATAATGAATCAATAACATGTTCAGATCTGAAATCATGGCACTCGGGCCCTAGTGACAAGCATTAAGCATAACAAGTCGCATCAAAGTCATAAAGCACTAATATAAGATACTAGGCACCATGCCCTAACAATCTGATGCCATTACATGAACGATCTCATCCAATCCCTACCATCCCCATAGCCTACAGCGGGGGATTACTCACTCATAGATGGGGGAAACATGGATGGTCGATGGAGAAGCGATGGTGACGATGATGGTGATGATCTCCTCCAATTCCCCGTCCCGGCAGGGTGCCAGAACGGAGTTTCTCGTGCTGCTTTGTGGAATCTGGTGGTGGCGGCGGAGCGGAACTCCTTCTGGAAAAACGTCGAACCCCCCGGAGTTTTTAGGTTAGAAGGCTTCTTATAGGCGAAGAGGGAGACCGAGGGGGTGCCTGGGGGCCACACCACCCCCTGGCGTGGCCTGGCCTGGCCTGGCCCACGCCACCAGGTGGTGTGGCCACCCCCTGGCACTTCTCCGTCTCGTATTCTGGCTCTTGGAGTCTTTAGGTGAAATAGGATTTTTGGCATATTTTCTGAGATTTTTCCAGATAGTTGATTTTCTGCACAAAAAGTAGACACCAAGGCAATTCTACTGAAAATAGTGTCAGTCCGAGTTAGTTGCATCCAAATCACACAAGTTTAGAGGAGAAACAATAGCAAAAGTGTTCGGGAAAGTAGATACGTTTTGGATGTATCAACGTGGTGACCGGCGGTTGACTGCCGACCTGGCAGCCACGCGGCAGCATGTTATTGGCTAATACCGGTTCAGCCAGCTCGGCTGATCTGGACCGTGCGATGTCGATCGTGCAGTCGGGAAGGCATTCTTCCTCACCTTGGTCGGCGACGAGGTTGGTGACGGCTCTGGCTCAGGCGGTGGTGCGGGGCGGTATTCCGGCGGTCCCCGGTGATGGCGGAGGGGTCCACATGAAGAGGGCAAGGGCGACAGTCACTTAGGTGGTCACTGCGAAGGCTTTCCCCTCCCCAGGTAGACGGTGGCTACAGATGGAGCTCCTCGGCTAGACGGCGGCTCCGGCGGCTTTTCCGGGGTGTCCCGGTGGTCCTGCGGAAAGAGGAAGAGGTCAGGAAAGAGGAGAGGGTCTTGGGAGAGTAGATGGCGCGAGAGGCCGAGGTGGGCGAGTTTGAGCTCAAACCATGGCTAATGGTGTCGGCAGCGGAGGAAGACTCCGACGAGCAATCTCACGAGACCGGCGGCGCGATCTACTAGATTTCCAAGGGGTATTTGGAGAGAGGCAGAAGGGCTATATGGAGGTGTGCTTGTATGAGGCTCGGGTGAAAGATTGCGAACCGATTTGGTGGTCTCCCGCAAGGATCAGCGGCAACAGGCGAAGTCCAAGTCGAGCACGAACAACTCGAGGGGCTAAAAGGTTGGGCCCAAGTGTCGCAAAAAACAGGAAAGAAAAGAAAGGAGAGAAGAGAAGCGCGGGGCGTTGTTGGATTCCTGGTGGGCTGGCTCGCGCAGCTGCACTGCTCTGGGCCTTGAGCGCACGGTAGATAAGTTCGGTCGGTAGCTGCGTAGCTAGGCCGCCCGGGCTGGGTGGCCAGGTTAGGTTTAGGTTAGTTTTTTTTCTTTTGTATTTTATTCTTTTTCTTATTTCTTCTGTATAATTTGATTTTAAACTCAGATTTGAAGGAAATCAAATCCTACAGGTTTGTAAAAATAAGGTGAACATGTTTAGGACATTAGGGAACCTTTTACTATTTAGCCAAAAACACCAAAACATATTTTCAAATAGAACCTTAATAGGTAGAGTTTGGGAATTTTAAATAGGATTTTGACAAAAGGTTTTTAAATTGAGATTTTTGCATGATGCCATAATGCAATACACATGAATCCTATGAAATTCCCAATTTCTAGAAATCTGGGATGTGACAGACTAACCCCCTTAAGATAAATCTCGTCCCGAGATTCGAAATGTCTAGCAAGGTGTGGGTAGTATACTCGAGGCTAACCCTCTTAAGAAGACTAAACTTGGCATCTTGAAAGGTAGGTGTTGATCTATATCTGATTTCTTCTTCCTTCTGGGATTGTGAATCCAATGTAAATAAGCTAGTGGGAAATTTGTGTGTTACCAGTCTCCAGGATTCAATTGTGGCATCTTGTACTAGCTATCAATTCTTCTCAAGTGAGTTCACTTTAACATATCCTCTAAGTAACTCCATATGTAACTATTCTTATCCATGAATGCCTCGATATGAATGAATACAATGCACCAGTATTGAAAAATTACGAGTGCGATGCATGAATTGATCAAGGGCTTACCAGTCACACGGCCTGGCTTGTTAAATACTTTCTGGATATTCACATGGTACCTTGAAGCTCCTTCTCTGGGCATTTATAGGCATAATGTCCCAACTCATTGCACTTGTAGCAGGTGACAAGGCTGGGATCCCTTATAGGCTTCATTTTGTTAGTGTGTCTTTCTTTCTTTTTTCCTTTGCCCTTCTTCTTTTCTAGACAATGTGACGCATAATTCCCTGGCTCTTTACAATTGTAGCACAACAGCTGGCTAATGTCCCTCGCATGGGAATTTTGTTAGTTCTTCCTCTTCCTAGGTCTCTCTAAGGCTAGGAGATTTCTTAGTTCTTCTTCTTCGTATTCCACCACAAATTCAGGAAATCTTTCTCGTTTCTTGGAGAAGTCACTAGAGATATGGCCTTCTTCTCCACATGAGTAGCAGCACTTTGTGGTCACATTGGATGCGGCCTTATGAGGCACGACTCTGACTTCAACCTCCGCCATAAAGCTTGATTTGTCGTCGGTCTTCTAGAGGGCTTGATACATTCCATCCTTGACTCCTTTACTCACTTGTTGTACCATAGGGTAAAGGTGACAACCAGCAGGGACATGATCGTTCCCTTCACATAGAAAGCAAGTGACTTGAGATATGGGGCACTCTCCAGCTGGATGGCTTCCATTACAATAGGGGCACTCATCCTGATGCTCCTTGTATGTGTGTCCTAAGTCTCCATAGACTTTGCAAGCTCGAAGTTCCTTCAGAACATCATCTTTAGTTGTTGGTGCTTGGGCGATGGAACAAGGTCGCAATATCACTTCATTGAACTCCTCCCAAGTTATTTTTCTGTTGTAGATGGCTCCATGTATCCTCCACCAAGTTGTGTGATCCAAATTCACATTATCTACCGCACAGCGGGATGCCTTGCTAAAAGCTTCAATGTATTCTGCGATAGTATGCTTTCCTTGGCGTAGATTGCTGAATCCTTTCTGGCGTGAGTTCATGACTTCAGGTGAAACATGTACATCACGAAATGTACCACCACTTTGCTGAATCTTTCTATCCTTTTTGAAACATGTTCCATGTTACTTGTACTGTGGGGTGAGTGACTTGATGTACCACCACTTTGCTATAGGTCCTTCCAATAAGTGAGTGGAAAACCTCACCTTCTCTACATCTGTGCAGCCAACAGTCACTAGGCTCTTGTTCACTCTTTGCAACCAATTATCTGCCATAGTAGGATTAGAGAAGCTTGAGTATGCTGGTGGTCCGAGCATCAGAAAATTGCTGCGTAGATCCTACTGAGGCAGTGGATTGTTGTTATTGTTCCGGGTGGCCATGAACTGTGTCATCACTTGTGCTAGCTGTGCTTGTGCTTTCATGAGCTTCTCCATCTCAGTGGATTGACGACAGGGTGGCATCTATTGGGATAGCATAGATGAGTTATAGAGAGAAAGATTAGAGAAGTATTACTACCCATAACTATGTGAAACAATCAATTGACACACAAGCAAGCAATCATTACAAACAACACTCAAGATAAAATAAATTTTTTTATGTTCCAGAAGTTTTTTTTAGTGGCATACCATCCACAAAATAGTTTTTTATTACAATTCGTTTGGGGGTGAACCTACAATATTAAAAACAATGGACAGAATCTGTCCTGAAACTACGGCAGTATTCACGAATTTTTATGGGCACCTTAAACTGATCAGAATTTTTTTATGATTTTTGTGCTTATACTACAAACAATTATGAACCAGACATTTTCATGAAGCCACTTGATGAAGCAAGGTTTTGCTATTTGAGGAATGAGCTAAATACCGTAGATTCAAGAAGTTTGACTTGATCATCTTGCATACACATCTATTACTTGATCATTATGTGGTTTAGGTGTAGGCATGGATATAGGGGGAGTGCGGTCCTAATACATTAGGCTATCCCTCCCCCATAATGCCAAAATTAAAGAAATCAGTTCTCTTAATATCTTTCGTGATATGTGAGCTTCATTGATGAGTAAAGGTTATGAACCCAAGGATAATTCTTCGCGGTTTCATGCCTCACACTCTTACATGGTTGCCTCGGCCACCGCCCCCTTCATTATGAAGGGTTGGTTCTTATTTTTGTGTAAATTGGAGTTTCACATGACCATTTAGTTGAATTTCATTGCATTTTTCTTGGTTCTTCACAATTTGAGAAACCTAAGCATGTCACCCTCCCATAAACATTCTATCTATCACACATGTCCCAAAAAAACTTGACTCTGGATGTTTTTGCTCGAAGAGGGCCAGAGATTCCGGTGTGCAAACACCAAAGTCTCTGGTCTGGGGCTTTGTCTTATTAAAAATTCCATGCAAAACCACTTGTTGTCATCGAACAAGGGGGAGATTGAAAGGACATTTATTCTCCTAATCTGTTTTGGTGTTCGTTAACAACATAAGGTTCATTTTACTATGTGTTAATGTCTACAGGTCAAAAGAGAAAAGGTCAGATTAATGTGGGAAATTCCCTAGCCAAAACTAAGCTTTCCTGAAGATTCTAGACCGGAGTCTCCGGCATGCAAACACCGGAGTCTCCGGTGTGGTCCAGAGCTTCCCTAAGAGTTCCCGGTGTGGTTGCTGGACACGCGCCATGTCATTTTGTGAGGGTGTCTAAAGACGGACCAGATATCGGTCGGAGTCTCCGGTGTAATTTCCCAGACCAGAGTTCCCAGTTTGGAAACACCGGAGTCTCCGGTGTCCCTGGTTTAGAGTTTTGGCCAGAGTCCACGGAGTGAACGACAAGACACTGCCCAAGACAGTAAGAGAGCCAGTCGGCAGATGGACCGGAGTTTTCGATGTAGACCGGAGTCTTCGGTCTATCAAACTGGAGTCTCCCGTGTGGGAAGTCCCCAACGGTCAAAAAATGGTCTGCAGTTGTGCGTTCTATAAATAGGGGATCTCATCTTCAACCTCAGGCTGCTCGTTCTAGAAAAGAAAAGGACCACCATTAGAGCCATCAAAACTCCAAGATCTCTTCATCCAACCACCCAAAGTCGTTGATCTTTGAGGAATCGGAGGAGGAGGTATCGATCTACAGCTTCACCAAGAGAGATCTTCATTTTCCCCTCATTCACTTGAGGGCCCCTTGCTCTAGGGTTTCACTAGAAACCCTAAGCCTTATTTTGGTTTGATTTGATTCTTACAAGCTTGTCTTTGATTGTGTGATAGCTTGCTTAGATTCGGGAGCCCCCAATTAAGTTGCGGGTGTGTTCCTCGAACTTTTTGTAAGGGTGTCTGATACGTTGCAAACATATCTATAATTTGTGATGTTCCATGCTTGTTTTTTATCTACTTTCTTATGTTTTGTCCACACGTTGGAGTACTTTTACACATTTTCTGGAACTAACCTATTAAAAAGATGCCACAGTGCTAGTTGCTTGTTTTCTTTTATTTTTGGTTCTAGAAAATCTAGAAAATGAATATTCTTGGAATTGGACCGGACAAAAGCTAAAGTCGATATTTTACCAGAAGACTCACGGAGCCAGAAGACGAGATGGAGAGGGGCCAGGGGCTGGCCACACCATGTGGTGGTGTGGTCTAGCCCTGGCCGCGCCACCAGGTGGTGTGGGCCCCTGGTCCACCCACCGACCTTGCCTCTTCGCCTATAAGAAGCCTCCCGATGCAAAAACCCTAGATAGACAAGCCTCCAGCCACGAAAAGTTCCGCAGCGCAGCCTCCACCGATGGGGAGATTTGGGGGATAGAAAGTCTCTGTTCCGACACCCTGCCGGGACGGGGAAGTGCCCCCGGAGCCATCTCCATCGATCTCCACCGCCATCTCCATCCCCGTTGCTGATTCCCATGATGATGAGGGAGTAGTTCTTCCTCGAGGCTAAGGGTTCTACCGGTAGCTATGTGTTCATCTCTCTCTCTATGCATGATCATATTGTGATCATGAGCCTTGTAATCAAATAGATCTACCTTGCTACTCAAGTGCTTTAATAGATCTCTGCTCTCCCCATGTGTGTGAAAGTGACAGCGTGCACACCATGGTGGCACATAGGCTAGAGATTACAAATACTTGTTATGAGTTATATTTGGATTTGGATGTCTCTATGAAATTGTGGTGTTTATTGGAACCATCTAGTGCTCAAGGTGACGGTGTGGGGTTATCTAGATGGGAAAAGCAAACTTTGAGGAGTGCTGTTATAGCCCTACCATGGATTAGAATATCCAACCGGAGAGTAGTTCAGAGTAGTATCATAAAGAGAAGATATTTATATGAGAGTGACCACTAGTGAAAGTATGATCCCTAGGCCTTGTTTCTAAACATTGAAACACCGTTTGCAACTAGATCTATTACATGTTTGCTTGCTTTCATCTTTATTTCAGTTTGCCTTTAGTCTCTTCCGCGCCATCAAGCTATTTTATAGCATCGTTGTCTTATATCCATACCACTTGTATTTTACTATCTCTTCGCCGAACTAGTGCACCTATACACCTGACAGGTGTATTGGGTGTGTGGGGGACACAAAAGACTTCTTGTATCTTGATTGCAGGGTTGCTTGAGAGGGAATACCTTTGACCACTTTCTCCCTGAGTTCGATAAACCTTGGGTTATCCACTTAAGGGAAACCTGCTGCTGTTCTACAAACCTCTGCACTTGGAGGCCCAACAACTGTCTACAACAATAGAAGTGCGTAGACATCAAGCTATTTTCTAGCGCCGTTTCCGGGGATTGAAGAAGAAGAAGCTCCCACGTCAACCACGCGCCAGAAGCTATTTTATGACGCCATTGCCGGGGAGGTAAGGTAAAAGGTACTCACACCCTCTGGCTACTAAGCTATCTTCTAGCACTGTTGCTGGTGTGTGAGTGCTCGAAGTTATTTCCTTTAGATTCTGAAATTTTTTCTTTTTGTTTCTTGTTTTTATTTTCACTAGTTAGGCTTAATGGAAAACAACAACAAAATTAGAGAGCTTTATAGTATTTATCTTGAGTTAGGAGATGAACTGTTTGAAGAGAAAATTAAAAAACCTATGGAACTTTATTTGCATGCCAATAGCAATGTTGTTAGTATGAATTCTTTGGACACCATTATTGCTAATTCTATGGAAAAGTCTAAGCTTGGGGAAGCTAGTTTTTATGAAAATGATCTTTTTAGTTCCCCAGCTTTGGAAGATAGCTATTCTATTGCTTATGATGATACACAACCTCCAATATATGATGATTACAATGATGAATATGATATTTTCAGTCCACCTACTATTTAGGAGAAAATTAATTATTATTACAATATGCCTCCTATATTTGATGACTATGGTGATGAGAATAATAATGATAGCTATTTTGTTGAATTTTCTCCCACTACAATTAATAAGAATAACTATGCTTATGTGGAGAGTAATAATGATTATATGCATATGGCTCATGATAAAAATGTTTTATATGATAGTTATATTGTTAATTTTATTCATGATGCTACTGAAAGTTATTATGGGAAAGGGAAACATGGTTTTATGCATCTTAATAATATTAGGTTTCCCCTCTTTATGTTGAAAGTCTTGAAGTTGTACTTGTTTTGCTTTCCTATGCTTGTTGCTTTGTGCTTTCATGACTCGTTTCTTTACAAGATTCCTATGCATAGGAAGTGGGTTAGACTTAAATGTGTTTTGAATTTTCCTCTTGATGCTCTCTTTTACTTCAATTCATATTTCTTATGTGAGCATCTTCTCAAACTATCATGCCTAACTTAAAGGTGTTAAATAAAGTACTTACTGGGAGATAACCCAAAAGTTTTAGATGAGTCTTGGAAGTTATTACCCGTGTAATAGCCGCTCCTTATCCTTTTTATTTGCTTTTTGTGCCAAGAGTAACCTCTAATGGGAGAGAAGTAATGCTTGGGAAAGTTACTGTCCCGAAACAAATTTTTGTGCTTCACTGTAAAAATTTGTGTAAAATTTATGTACGTCGTTTTGAGGCGTGAATTTTTGTGTTTCTATCCCAGGTTGTTATCTAACATCCGTTAGTTCAATACTTTTCGATTTGAGCAACAGAAGGTCTTCGCAAAATTCGTTTTTACCTGCTGGTCTGTTTTGACAGATTTCTGTCATTATTTGCATTTGCTTCTTGTTGGTTCCTTTTTGAGTTCTTTTGGAGAATTGAGATTTTTGAGGGAAGTGCTACAGTAGCATGCGATTTAATGGAAGTTTTATTGGTGTTGAAACTGAACTCAAAGACTTATTATCTTGAGTGCACTTATGTTGCTAATAAAGATTGTGTGAAGTTTTGTATGAAGGAAAAATTTCAGGTGTATGGAAGGAATGAGTAATGAGATGAAGAATAGACTAAAGCTCAAGCTTGGGGATGCCACTCCGTGTCACCCCAAGAAATATCCAAGAAGTACAAGCCTCAAAGATTGGGGATGCCCAAGGCATCCCCTTCTTCATCAATAAAAATCTCAGGTTTCTTCCAAACACTTCATTTTTATTGTTTCATGCACAATTGTGTTGTTCTTGGAGCGTCTTTGTTTTTGTTTTTAGTTTTCTTTTGCTTTGTTTGCTGCAATAAGTTGGTTAGATCGCAGCACTTGTTTTGGAGAGAGACACACCCCGTTATTCATTGCCTAGAACACTCTAGTTTTCATTCTTATTGTTTTGTGAGTGTTCTCTTTTGCTAGCACTGGGTTTAGCCTTAGTTTTCTTGTGCTTTCAGCTTAGAACTTTTTAGTTCTTCCTTTTGGATTTGTGAGACAAGCTCACTGATCTTTATTTATTATTATCTTTGTGAGTTCTTTCAAATAAGTTGGTTAGGATTGGAAAAGAGTAGGAAAAGTTCATGCTTAAGTGGTATAAAAGGAGTTTGTTTTTGACTGTGGTCTAGACTTTGTCATGTCATGCTTGATAATGTTTTGACTTTATGCTTAGTGATTCTTGTTGTAGCATGACATGTTATAAACAATTGAGATTGCTTAATGTTCCTTGGAAGAATCATGCGTTGTCTTAGTATATTAAAGCATAGTATTGTGGTATTCTCCTTTGATGCTTTATTTGGGTTGACTTGGCGCATGCTCACACCATGTTATGACTATACCAAGTCACCATAGCCTCTATGATTTTTTAGTTTTCGACTTGTAATATCACTTTATGCTTTAATTAATGATGTTTTGTCGCTTTGCATGATTATGGCCATTATTGCTCTCTTAGTTGGTCGCTCCCAGTCTTTTGCTAGCCTCCATACCAAGTATGAGTTCCACTCATGCATCCAACTCCAAATAAAACCAGGTTATTCCAAAGAGTCCATCATACCTGCCTATTAGCATTTTCTATTCCAAGTATATTCATGTTTTTATCTACCTTCCGAATTAAACTTGTTATGTGAAAATTAGTGATTAAAGCTCTCACAAACTTGATGGCACACTTTACTTTTCTTGCCCCTAATAAACTTGAACCATTGTGTCGTCTATGTTGTATATACTTGCACTTATACGTTGGGGATTATCAGAACCATGTTGTCATGGGGAACGCTTCCAACATTGCACTTGTACATTGTACTCAGTTGATATCATGCTCTTTTGTTTATGGATGTCGTCGGTGTGAATTGAAGAGGGAGCTTGTAAGTCTATGGAGTTATGTATGTGTCTTAGAGAAAGGCCTGGTCTAATCCATGCCTAATCATGGTGGAAACCTGCAACATAACCATAATGAGCAATCTATGAAGCATTCTTCTTATAAAAAAAGAGATAGAGATTGATAAAAAAGAGATGAGAAAAGAGGAAAGAGAGAAAAAAGCACCATTTTCCCATGGTAAATAAGAAGATGCTGAGATGCTTATTGTCTCCTTGCCTTGTCATTTTGATATGGGGATTCTTCCGTATCATCGAGCAAGGGGTACCCCGTTGGCGGTTCTCTATGATACACATGTACTTACTATGACAAGAACATACCGGTAACTAAACTTGAGTAGCATGAGGAGCGACCCTCGTATTCAAGGGACATGAGATTGCCAACTTATACTTTGTCAAGCATATACTCCATAGTTTGTTCACTTTAACCTTAATCACTTCAAGATGCTTATGATAGGGGCAATGAGAGCTGAAAGCTAATAAGTACCATAATTTTTGGAAGCTCTTTATGAGACTTGAATCCCTGCTTCCTTCTATGAAGGCCTTTCTTTTACTTTCACGTTGAGTCTCCATCTTATATCTTTATGCACCTATTGAGAGAGCATAGTGGCCATTCTTAGTTTAATGTGCATTGTCCCAAGACTTGTTGATTGATGCATAACTTTGATATTTCTTGTTCTTAAACTATTTGTATCTAGTCACCCTTATAAACTTTGAAGGTGTCCTATGCATTTATGTTTGCTACTCTATGAGGGACAAGCTGAATGCCACTATGCTATGTTTTCTTTATGTGAAACAAACAAACGTCTTGCAAAGCATTGTTATTCATGAATCTTTTGTTTGTGCCTTTTCATGTTATAACATAGTTGCTATGTCTTATTGTTAGAACTATATCTTTCATGCTATGTTGAAGTACTTTGATCCTAGCTATCAATGTTTTACAAATACTTTGATCAAGTTTATGATGGTGCATGTCACCTCAAAAATTATTCTTTCTTTTTATCACTTACCTACTCGAGGACGAGCAGGAGTTAAGCTTGGGGATGTTGATACATTGCAAACGTATCTACAATTTTTGATGTTCCATGCTTGTTTTTTATCTACTTTCTTATGTTTTGTCCACACTTTGGAGTACTTTTACACATTTTCTGGAACTAACCTATTAACAAGATGCCACAGTGCCAGTTGCCTGTTTTCTTCTGTTTTTGGTTCCAGAAAAGCTAGAAAATGAATATTCTCAGAATTGGACCGGACAAAAGCCAAAGTTGTTATTTTACCGGAAGACTCACGGAGCTAGAAGACAAGACGGAGAGGGGCCAGGGGCTGGCCACACCATGTGGTGGCGCGGGCTAGCCCTGGCCACGCCACCAGGTGGTTGTGGGCCCCTAGTCCACCCACCGACCTTGCCTCTTCGCCTATAAGAAGCCTCCCAATGCAAAAACCCTAGATAGACAAGCCTCCAGCCACGAAAAGTTCTGCAGCGCCGCCGCCACCGAAGGAGAGATTCGAGGGACAGAAAGTCTCTGTTCCGGCACCTTGCCAGGACGGGGAAGTGCCCCCGGAGCCATCTCCATCGATCTCCACCGCCATCTCCATCGTCGTTGCTGATTCCCATGATGATGAGGGAGTAGTTCTTCCTCGAGGCTAAGGGTTCTACCGGTAGCTATGTGTTCATCTCTCTCTCTCTATGCATGATCATATTGTGATCATGAGCTTTGTAATCAAATAGATCTACCTTGCTACTCAAGTGCTTTAATAGATCTCTACTCTCCCCATGTGTGTGAAAGTGATAGCGTGCACACCATGGTGGCACTTAGGCTAGAGATTACAAATACTTGTTATGAGTTATATTTGGAGTTGGATGTCTCTATGAAATTGTGGTGTTTGTTGGAACCATCTAGTGCTCAAGGCGACAGTGTGGGGTTATCTAGATGGGAAAAGCGAACTTTGAGGAGTGCTGTTATAGCCCTACCATGGATTAGAGTGTCCAACCGGAGAGTAGTTCAGAGTAGTATCATAAAGAGAAAATATTTATATGAGAGTGTCCACTAGTGAAAGTATGATCCCTAGGCCTTGTTTCTAAGCATTGAAACACTGTTTGCAACTAGATTTGTTACATATTTGCTTGCTTTCATCTTTATTTCAGTTTGTCTTTAGTCTCTTCCATGCCATCAAGCTATTTTCTAGCACCATTGTCTTATATCCATACCACTTGTATTTTACTATCTCTTCGCCGAACTAGTGCACCTATACACCTGACAAGTGTATTGGGTGTGTTGGGGACACAAGAGACTTCTTGTATCTTGATTGCAGGGTAGCTTGAGAGGGTAACCGAAGTGAAGCTACCACCTTGAAGGTTGCCGATATAGTGGAAGCGTGAATCGATCCCCTTGGGGTGAGGTTCACCGAAGAAGAAGGGAGGCATCTCGTGGCGTTGGTGGTTTGATAGCACCCCCTCTGCAAACGCAGACGTACTTCCCCTCAAAAGGAAGGAACTGCGGGAAATAATCCTTGTGTCCCCGTGTGCTTCACTTCGGTTACTTCTATCCTTTACTGACCTTAATTTATCTAGTTCTTGCTTAGTTAGGTATGCTAGTGTGACATATAGTTAAATTCACCCTAGTTGTATATCTAGAGAATTTACCTTTGTGTCAAACCCTAATTTGAAAAGGAAGTAAAATTTGAAGTAGCACCTATTCACCCCCTCCCCCTCCCCCTCTAGGTGACCATACGATTCTTTGAGCAACAAACTTAACAAAGATGGTTTCATCTAGTTTGGGTTTCTCTTCCCTCAAACTCCGGAGTTCTCCTCGAAGTGCATGGGCAGTATCAGCTTGCCTATCCATTTCCGCCTTTAAATCTTTGATTTCTTTGTCTTGGCGGGCAATGGTTCGGTCACGCTCTTCGGTGGCCATGTTGCTAGATTAAAGAATATTGCTGACACTATGTTCGTGGTCATCCTTAAGCTTGATGAGCTCGGCTCACAACTCAGCATTTTCCGCCTCCAAGACCTTGAAATTCCCTGCCTCCTCCACGTGTTTGCTGGATTGATTCAGCAAGCCTGGAAAGGAAAAAGGAAATATTAAAGTCGGTCAGAATTTGGCACATCATTTGAAGAATTAAACAGGAGAGTCGGAAATATTTACCTTTTGCTTTGTCCTTCTCAACTTTCAGCAGTGCATTTTCGAGTCGGAGAGTTTTGACCTCTTTCTGCTTGTTGCATACATTCATCAACAATTCCTAGTTATAATAAGTAACTTTCTGTATGTCAGAATAGTAACCAGAGTCAGCAGTCTAGTAAGACTTGGGTTGTTATTTTAACTATGTTAAATTTCCAGCACGAGCCTTGGGGCCTACACTACTTCATTTTTTGGCATCCTAAAAAGCATAAACTCGGATTTCTATACTCCTAGGTCCTATCCGACTTCATGCTTGGGGGATAGAAGTTATGATATAAAGATAGTAAAAGAGTCGGATAACAACTTACAATGTGCGCGTGATGCAGCTTGTTGAGGCTGGTGTTGATCCCAAACCTCCTCGGCCAAGGTTAAGGGTTGTACTTGTGGAGGCGGAACTCCACCAGCCCTTAATATCTTGTCTCGAAGATGAATTTGACCCAGCAAATCTTCAAGTTTGACATCTTCGGCTTCTTGATCCTCTTTCTCAGTAGAAATATTCTCCAGGCAAACAAAGGCAAGTTTCCAAATATCTTCTACACTTTCCTTGGTAAGGCCAAGATTAGTAGCACCCAAAATCTTCAGAAAATTTTCGGCAAAGGTGTCAAATGAGGGATCAATGCCCTTAGAGGGTTCACCCTTGTCTACTTTCGAGTCACCAATAGTGACGTCGGTTTGTGAACTGGTGTTCACAAGCTCTTTAATACGACAATAGTCTATTCTAAGTATCACTGCTAATGCATGTAAGGCTTCAACAAGCATTCCCCACGAGCACTCTCGGTGGATTAGGCCGGACCCAAGGCAAGTGAAATTAAATGTCGATGGATCATTTCACTATGATGATTTTGCAGGTTCGGTTGGGGTGATTCTCCGTGGCTTCGAAGGACAGTTTACTACAACTTCGACAGTGTTTCTGCCGAACTTATCATCTGCGGAAGCCACTGCGATGAGGGATGGTTTAGCACCAGCGATCAGGCTGGGCTGCAACAATATTATAGCGGAGTCTGGCTCAACATAAGTGACTGAAGCATACACAGGTGAACAATCTTGGTGGGAAGAATCTGCTGCTATTTTTGCTGATTGTGTAGACCTAGCAACAGTTATTGGAGTTGTCACTTTTTAGTACTGCCCAAGAAAAGCAAACGAGGTGGGGCATGAATTATCTAGGAATTGTTATATTGATAAGATTTCTTGTAATTGGGCTAGTTTTATTCTTAGAAAACTTGTAAATGATGTAACGATTGTGTAATTATAAAGCCTCGCAGCAGTATGGAGTCCGACTATTTCTCTCAAAAAAAAGAGAAGAAACACTCCGTCTACGATGGCATTTGTACGTCATATATTGTTTGGTGGGAGGTAAAGGGTACAAAAAATGTAGGAAGAGAAGAAACACTACATCCTTTATCGAGTGTACCAATCTCATCGCGATCCCTCCAATGTCGCTATGTTCCGCATCAACAATACCGACAGGTAGTTCCTAACGATGTTTGACCCTAACAATTACGTTTGAGAAAAACGAAATAGAAACGTGACATTAGAACCTTTATCGAGTGTACCAATTTTATCGAGTGTACCAATCTCATCGCGATCCCTCCGATGTCGCTATGTTCCGCATCAACCATACCGACTAGTTTTTTTTTTTTTTTGCGAATATACCGACAAGTAGTTCCTAATGATGTTTGACCCTAACAATTACATTTGACAATTGCAACCGATAGGTTGCCACCCCAACATTGCCGTGAAAAACGAAATAGAAACGTGGCATTAGGAGATTAAATGCAACTGTGCAAGGACACTAAAAACTCTAGACGACAAAAATAAACAGTTGGAATTACGCAACCTCTGCATGAAAAAGTACGCAACAGGTGATGAGATATATCGTCGTCGTCAAATATCCAATCCTCGCATAATATGCGGCTACGCATGCCAGAGACAACTACGCCACGTGATTTCAGATACACCAGTAACATCCATTGGCGTCACACAAATTTAGTTCATTCCTCAAAAATTATGATGACAAAGTTAGCAGACTCCGTGCTCAAGCGTGGGGATCTGATGACGATCACGTCATCTTCTTGGTCAGATCAATGAGTGCGGCCAGGGCTAATTGCGCCTGATCTGGCGTTCCAGATATTACAATAATGCTACCGTCACTGGTCTCTGGAGGTGGATCATAAACCGTAATGTTTGCACCAGAGATCTGAATATTCACAAAAAATAAATGCTGAGATCCAACAATTGTTACTTTTATGATGGTAACTTGAGTTCTTATGGTTTCATACAGGATAGCATGAATAAACCCTAGAATAATGAAATAGGTGGGATACAAAAACAAATACTCCCTCCGTCCTAAAAAGGATGTCTTAGATATTTTAAAATTTGGATGTATCTATACACAAAAACGTGTCTACATTCATTCAAAGTTAGACAAATTTGCAACATCCTTTTTAGGATGGAGGGAGTACTCCGATTAAAGGGTACTTGCAGTAGGATTAGTAACTGGCTAACAATGTGATTCCAAATTATAAGAGGTCACAACTTTTAGTACTCCCTTCATCTCAAAATAGATGTTGGAAATTTATCTAAATTTGACTAGACACTATTTAGTCCTCCCTCCATTCCGCAATATAAGCCTTTTTAGCAAGCTGTTTTAGGATGCTAAAAAGGCTTATATTGTGGAACAGAGGGAGTACTAGATACATCATAAATTTGCGACATATATTTCAAGATGGAGGGAGTAAGAGTTATAGTACAACTTTACATGTTTATTTTGTACCTACCCGGGCCTACATGTAGTAAGTCTAGGAAAACCCAAAACATCATATACCCCCTCCATTCCTTTTTATAAGAAGTTTTGGCAAGCTAGGGAACATAGGAAGTAGTTCAGAAATTTCCAAAGGTGGAAATGAAGAAATGTCAGAGATGCCAAATATGAATCTTAAACAAGAAAAAATGAACTGTGTTTTCGTTAGTTTCAGAATTAAACTAACGAACACCAACCAAGGTCTTAGCCAAATTGATGAACCGAATCGAATGCGGTGATGATAAACATATAAAGTTACATAGTTCAGTAACAAGACCTGTCTGAGCTGGGCCAGGTAGTATCCGTCATCTCCATAGAGAATACATAAAATCCTCTGACAAGCAGCAACCTCGTATATCATTCTAATTACAACAGGATCTTTGATTCTCTGGTGACTGGAAGCAGGAGTTATGACAGTGAGATGTCAGATGGATAATTAATTCGTGCATGTTAGTAACATACAAAACGTGCACAACACAAAATACCAAAGGATAGGGACTTTGAACATTGATGCAATCGGTAGTTTGTAGATCAGTTCCGATAATTAGCTAAGGTATAAGTATGCTAGTGTCATTACAAATGATAGCATGGATTGCATCCGGAGAATCACACTAACCCATACAGCCATGGGAACATGTTCAGCCTCATGAGCTAGAACATGAGCCGCCTTATTACAAGATCTGCTAACATGAAAAGGTATGCACGCTATTAAAAGGGCCAGGACGAGTAAATTGGTTCATGGCTGCAAATTCATCACTGTATTAAGACGTTTCTTTTTTCAAAAATCTTAAAAATTAAATGTTAAAGTAGTAAAGTTGACACAGAAACATAGATAGCACATTCAATAGTTAAATTTGTTCACCACCATAAGGTTACCAAAACACTAAGTGAATGCTGTTCTTTTCAATTTTACCAGGGTATATCTCATTTGGAAAATGCTTGATGATTTGTTCGAAGTTTAACGCCTCATGTTTCCTGGACAACACTTACCAAGAGTATAAATGACACGGATTTCTAATACAGTGCAAATAAGAGAGCTAGGAAATATTTGAAAAGAGCAATTACTAACTGCTCTAGGTTTTTCTCTGCTGCTAGAGTGTAGGCAGGCAGCCACAGCTAGATAGCATATATTGTTACTAACTACCCCCTCTGTCCCATAATTTTGGTTGTAATAACATCTTATATTATGGATGGAGGGAGTAGAATGCAATCCCAGATGATTCTCGACTTATAGGCAATACTGATGTAGCACAAACCCATTTCTGAAATTAAATAATCTCATCCTCCTTTAAAGATCAAATTATTAGGGCGAAGGTATACTACAGGGTAGTAAAGAAACAGTTAAACTGTCACCTCGAAATTTTGTTTTCCTCTGGAGATGTAATCCAAATACATGAGTTGTTAATTCTGTGGTCACTCCCATCAGCAGGTTTCTGCACCCCAGTGATAATAACAGCATCACTCCCACCAGCAGAATTATGTACCTCATTTCTTGATTTCATGATTCCAATGACATTCGCATTAGCAGGTTTCTGCATCCAAATACTTATTTAGTGGCACAAAAGAGAAAATGTGGATCAGAACTTAATGCTGAAAGAGATTATAGGTGAGGTCCAAAAGGACTGAAAATGTGTTTTAGTTGCAAATAATTGGCAGGAATTTTGACGCATCTTATATACAAAATAAAAAATTATTACTTCACATAAATTTTAGAAGGAAATAAAAGGACATCTATTTACGAACCCTTCTCCAGATTAAAAAAAGTAGTAGTGAACTATAAGTGCTTGCAGCCTCTTCTATGGGATGATGTCTTAAAAAAATTGTAACATCAGAATATGGGCCTGGTTTAAAGCTCAACTTCTAAGAATTTCTTTCACTGCTATAATCAACGCTTGTTTGTGATGAATAAATAATTTCACAGGTATTCTCTGTCGATTAAATAAAATTAATCCTAGGAAGTTTACCAAATGAAATATTATGATCCTTTAACACAACTTCTAAATGCAACATTTTACTAAATTGACTTCTTGCATTTATTGCCATAAAAAAATTCAGCACGCTATTTCCATTCCACAACATGGGAGATATCGCAAACAAACTCATAAAGAACAAAAATTCCAAACATGGTACAAGCAATTGTTAAACTGTTAGATAATCAGATTGGCGTAACATTGGGTGATACATGACCTCAAGTTCTGAAGAACCAGGAGATCCCAAGTGGAAGGCACAGAAGGAGTTCTCTACTGAGTCTATCTGATTTAAAGAGGGACCATGATCAATCATTGGGAGATTCTCAGTTGAATTGTAGCCAGCTGAAGAAATTTCGACCTGTCTGCTTGGAGTTAATTCAGTAATATATGAAGATGTGGCAATAGCATCATCATGCTTGGTGCTCTTAGAAGAGAAAGCATAATTACGAAGTTTGTCGCAAAGAAGTAATAAAGCATTTCTGACATCCACTAATTCCCCAGTGATCTGTAAGGTAAGAAGATAATTTAAATAAGTATGGAGCTATCCAATACAACCATGAGAAGAGCAGCATCAGAAAACAACATCAATCATGGGTAAAAGATAACTAGGGGTTACATGAAGCATAGAGTGGGCCGAGTACTCTGGCAGTAATATTTCTCTTGAAATCTGAGAGAAGATTCCAGGGCTATTATGAGAATAGCTACATGAGATGCAAGGCATTTGGTATCTAATGAAATGGAAAACAAAAACAAGAACGACTTCCATATATCACTGCTTAGGAATGCAGAGTAACAACCACAAAGTAAACAGTAAACAAAAGGTTAGGTTCACATAGATCAGGTTAATACTTGTTTGTGACTGCTGTTTCTTTGAAGATCAACAGACCATGCATCGAAACAGAAACATGGACAAGAGAATATACAGATCGTACAGTTTATGATGCATTTTTGTTAAAGAAAAATACTTGCCTGCAGAACACGTTCACAGTGTGAGGCACAAACTGGAACATCTTTCTCATCCATTATCTCAATTCCTGCCCCTGTTGACTTCAAAATTTCCTTGATTACAGAACCACCTAAACCAACTAACCAACAGAATTGGCTTTTGGGAACAAGCACCCTGGCTGAGCATCCTGGCTTGCTGAATGTCGAGCGCTCATTTCTTCCAATCTCCACCATTCTTTCGAAGATACGAAGGATTGCCCTCTGCACTGTGGAGTATGGTCCTGGACTCTACATGAGGCAATAGAAACAAAAATATAATGGATGGATGGGTAATATGTTTAATCAAAATAAAAGCACGGATGTGATTACGAATCTCAAAATAAAACACCTAAGATGATAAATTACAAGCAAAAATTTCCTAGACTCGTGAAGAGATGTAGAACAAACAATGGGAAGTGCTAATTTTAATGTTCAAACCTCTAGGGCGGAGATTGTTATCACACGTTCCATGCACCCACTGTAAGGATTACCGACGTCAATCGAAGCTCCAGTTTCAGATTCAAAGCTTTTGATAAGCATGCCCTTCATGCCAATCAAACCTCCAGCAAGATTGACGTGACAGAGAAGTCTAAACGAAATCTGCTGTTGATCTTTACATTCGACATCTTGACTAACACCTTGTGGACTATCAATCCTAAGGATACTGCTGTTTGCATACTGAGTGGACCCCCCTGAGTGCAAAGCTTCGAAATTCGTCTCAGGCACTTCCAAAGTTGTCCCCGGGAGCTCTGGGCTTTCTGTCGTAACAGAAGTCGTTAAGCTGACAGCATGTAAATCACCTTGAACATAGCTAGAGAAAGCAACAATAGCTTTCCTTATGGTGGTTCTGTCTCCAGTTATCTGAAATTTTCAAAAGGAAGACGTGAAATATTAAAACTATCATAGGATGATTGAGAAAGTGCACAGGATAAGGAGAAAGATGATAAATACCCCGTTAAGTTTTTCCATTTATCCTAACCAAAATTCCCCATAACTTTATATGCTAAGTGCCCAGTAAAACAAAACTGAACATGGTCAAAGTTAACAATAATGTAAGGTCTTCCTGACCCTGTATTCATCTTAGAGACCCCTGAGAGTGTATTCCAATTTTTTCACTTTTTGGTTGATAACATAGAAATAGAGATGCACATGACTTATTATGAACTACTCCTTCCATCCTATAAATAAGAATATAACATATAAACAGAGAGGCATATATAACATAGATAGCGTCTTATATTTCGGAACAGACTGATAATTGGCTGCGAACTGAAGTAGCCCTATGGCACCATGAGGCAGCTGCACCATAGGCATGGAGAGAGCGAGATAGACCAGGAACTTGGTATAACTATTGCTTAATCTCTGTAAAGAATTCAGGGAGGATACATAGATTTCTTCCTAAGAACTTCAACTAACTTGGGAGAGGAGACACTAATCAAGCATATCTTGTCTATATCTTCCTAACCAACTTCATCTTTCTAAAATAAATGAAACTTGAGAAACCACAAGTTGCTCTCTGATTCCTTGCACTCAACAATACCATGAGGTTCTGTTACATGAATTTTACAAAACTTTCCCTGGTTCACATAACACTACTTGGATTAGCTTATTGTTGAAGTATTCTGGTGAGAACGATGGAAAAGTTTGCCAACCACATACCCATAACTAAAAAAAACACTCACCATTTACTTTCCAGAAGATAATACATGCACCACAAAAAAGGACAACAAAATATCAGAAAACAAAATCTAGGAAAAAAATCGATTGCCCTATTGTTCTGGTGAGAACGATGAACAGGTTTGTGATGCATATACTCAGAAGTGAAACAAAAATGCAATATATCCATCTAATTTCTGATAGTAAGACATGCACCATAACAAATACTCCTACAACAAATTATGGAGCACATGCCAAATATCTGAAACAACACCTAAAGGAAAAAAGTTACTACATTGATTACAAGACAAGACAGTAACAAAGTATAACATTAACATGCAAAGATGTGTCACCTTCACACTCTACAGAAAACATGCCAAATCTTAAGAAGAGTATGCCTGGAATTTGCTTAACAAACCAGAACTTAAACGGAAGGCATGTGAACACTGAACAGTAATCATAGTGGGCTAGTGGGGATAGCCATTGTCCGAAAGCAGCAATTTTTTTCGTAGCAGGTATCCCTAGAATTACACAGAAATGATTTTCACAGAATGCAACTACGCATCCTCCCCTAATTAATGCGCATCATTGTTTGGCCTCGACCTGCGCAGTTCCGTTGAAGAACTACAATTGCAGAGCAAGCACTCACAAATTTAGGATCAATGCCTCCCTTGAAAGAATCAAGTAGGCATTATTTAGCTTCCATGGCGATTTGCCGCTATACCATGATACATCAGCAGAGTGCACGATAGCAATTGAATCATCAAGTAGGCATTATTTAGCTTCCATGGCGATTGGCCGCTACACCGGCAGAGTGCAAGATAGCAATTGAATCATCAGGGCTAATAGCGAGAGCTTTATACCTCAACGACCTCGTCGGGAGAATGCAGGCTCGGCTTCGTGTTCCCTGCCAACGACGTGAAGCGAATCTCAGCGCCAGTCTCGCTGGCGATTGCCCTCAGAGTCCTACTCCCTTGGGCGTCGAGTCGGGCGGCCTCGACCAGGACCAGGCATGTCACCAACTCGGGGCCCCGGCCCACGACGCGGTGTAGGACCCCGCCGACGTCGATGAGGGAAACGAGAGCCTCCTGCACGGGCGAGAGCTGGAGGGGCTCGCCGGAGGAGGAGGAGGCCTCGACGCGGCGGCTGGGAGAGGTGGGGCCGAGGACGACAGCGACGCGGCTGGCGGACTCTTCGGGGTAACCTTCGAGGGCATCGACGCGAACCTGGAGCGCGGCGGCGTGGCGGCGGAGCGGGGCGATGGCGGCGTAGAGGTGAAAGGCGTCTTCGTCCCCAAAGGCCCGGGGGAGGAGGAGGCGGAAGACGATGACGTCAGCGTCGGCGCTTGCGGTGGAACCGGAAGAGATGGAATCAGAGGCGGAGGCGGAGGCGGAGGCCGAGGCCGGGGTCGAGGCGGCGTAAGCGGCGTGCGGTGCAAAGTGGGGTTTTGCCCCGGCCATTTGGTCGGTGGTGGTGACCGCGGCGGAAGCGAGGAGGGTGGCAGTGGAGGAGCCGGTGGGGTTTTGCCGTTTTGGTGCGGGTTTGTAGGGGTACCGCGGGGATTTCGAGTGTGCTGTCCTTGTCCTTGTTCTTGGACCCGGTGCACAGCACAGTGTCTCGCGTCTTCAGTCCACTAACCAGGGCGATACGGACGTGTGTGTCCTGATTAGGGGTGCACAAGCGGTCCTACTTAGAGCATCTCTAGCTGTGCACTTAAAAGGATCTATTCGGCGACATAAGGTTTCGCTCGGAATTTAGCGACACTACCTGGTTCGTAAACGCAATTTGGTGATCCGTTAAATCACTCGCGGAAACGCTATTTATAGCGGTTGGCGGGTGCGACCTGTAGCCAAACCCTATCCTATCCATCGTGCGAGCTCGACCTCTCCTCCGCCGCCGGCCACCCTCCAGCGCTCAAACCCACGCACTTCGTCGCCCCATTCGCTCTGCCGCTGCAGCAAATCCGCCCGCCTCACCGCCATGCGACCTGACACCCCCTAGAGCAAGCGTCGCATTGGCTCCCGTGGTCAGCTCCTCAAGTTCGAGGAGGAGCTCCGCTGCAGTCGCAGCGTCGGTACAAAAAAGCGCGCCGCGCTCAAGTACGCCAACCAAGGTGCATGCCCACCTCCCTCGCTCCCTACCCTCCCAAACATGGTACACCGGCAGCCGGATCTTCTCGGTCGCGCCCTCCCTCTATGCCTCCAACAAGCTACAATGATAGCTCCGGGTACCGCGAGTACGCGACACCTGGGGAAAGCGCTGCTCCGACGAGAGCGGCGGAGACAAGGTCATCGCTAGGGACTTTGTGATGCTGCTGAGCATGGACGGGATGACCTTGTTCTCGAACACCTCCATGGAGAAGGTCGCCATGCCCAGGTGGGAGGGGGGGCATGTGAAGAAATAGTCGCTGCTGACGAGGCGGAGCAGCGCGCTACCCATCGCTCAAAGCGCGTCCATTTCGACGTCGTCGTGAAGGAGCAGAAGGAGGTGAAGGTTGCCCTCCGCCTCATCGAGCGCCAGGAGGCGGAGGAGCACGAGGTGGAGCATCTCCGACGCCAGCAAACGGGGGAGCCCAGGGTGATCATCGCCGACTCCGACTGAGCGGAGCCGCTGTCTTCGCCGCCTCCGTCACCACGCATCAAGGCTCCATAGGAGCCATATTTTGGTAGCTTAGATGCGCGCCTTGCTCTAGTTTTACTTTTGTGACGCATTATGTAAATTATGTTGGTTTGACATGCGTGACAAACTCTGAATCATTTGTTGTTCTCTGAATTTTGCCGCGAAGGCAATCATCACAAGATTTTAAAAAATTTAGTTTTTGTTTATAGGTTCTGCTCCTTTCTCATGTGTTTGCAAACCATATTTGTTTTTTCAATGCCCTCTATCAATGTTTTATAGGACAAATAGCTAGAGAAGACTTAGGCCCGCAAAACACCATGGATAGTACAAATTATACCGCATTCTTCCATCCAGTGGCAGATCCAGGAATTTGTTGAAGCCTGGGCGCGACGCAAGACACCAAAAAAATCTCGGACAGAAATAAGCTTCATATGGAGCAAAAGCATTTTTCACAGTAGTTTTAGTGCGAGGACACGAATACAATTCATTACACGTTTCCAACATCTTCCAATGTTCACAAAAGTCCACAACACACTCAAATGCTCATAAGTTTAAAATACATTCAAACGCGCATATGCGCTAATATGATGTGCTAATTAGTCCTAGGCTACGAGGTAAATGTTTCCTTCTCTTCTTCAAGGCTTGAAACCGTTGAGCAATAACATCACTATGAATTTGTCTAAATATCTCCCGCTCACTGTAACATATTATCAAGTCATTGAACCATCCATTTGTTGGGGATCGGCGCAGAAAACAAAAAAAATTCCTACGACGGAATCCCAGAAACTTAGCCTAGGATCTATCTATGTAGTAATGCGGTAATGGCCAATGCGTATAGAATACATACCCTTTTAGTCTGTACGCAGTTAACGTTCCGCGGGGAACGTGGTTGATGTAGTCATACTCGAAGCCGACCTCAAGGTCGCGAAGCTCCTCGCAGGTCACCCCTTGCTACTTTTTGATCTTCATCATCTTCATCGTGCAATAGCTCCGGCTCACGACATTCTAGCGCCCCAAGTGTTGCGCCTCGTGTCTTCGTACACATCCGGTGCACGATGAGACCTCCGGCTCCTCGATCCCGCCGGAAGTCCGGAAGTTGATATCCGGCTAGGAATCCCTGTAGCGCAATGGCGTACTGCAAGTGTGCCTCGATCGCACAGCCCAGACTTGGGGCCATGGTCACGAGGCATGGAGAGAGAGAGAAGGAGTAAGTCAACCAAAAGACTTCTCAAGTTGTGTATTTGGTGTCCTTAATTCCACCCATGGACACCCCTTTATATAGGCGGAGGGGGTGTGTCCTCCCTATTGGATTATCCATGTGGGACTAATACTAAATAAAAAAGTCAGCAGAAATTCGGACTGCCAAATGGGCCAAATTAACTCAGCCCAATAGACAAAACAGAAATCAGACTAAAAAGAAAAAGAGGCAAGCAGCAGCCAGCCAGCCGGGTGGGCCGGCCTGCCCACCGGCGGCCCAGCAGCCCCCGCGGTTGGCAGCCTGGCGAGGCAGCTCGGGTGGGCTGGCCACCCCTCCCGGCGGCTCGCTGGCTCCCGCGGCCCGGCTCGCTCCCGTGGCCTGCCAACCCAGCCCGGGTGGGCCGGCAACGCCTAGTTATCTGCTGCCCTGTGCGGTGGCGGTTATCCGCCACCCACAGGGCTGGCTGTTTTGCCTTTTTCTTTTCTTTTTCCTTTTTCTTTTTCTGCACTTTTATTTCTAGACTATTTCCCTCTAGGATTTGGCCTAATATAAAAATTGACTTTATAAATCTTAATCTAAATATTATTTATAATATATTAATTCACAATTAACATATAATAAATATATATTTAAATTCCCATTTATCCGAAAACACTTTTCGGGGCTTTTCCTTTATTCTTTCTCCGAACAACTTCGGATCTCTCCGCGGAACGATTCCGGCTTTCTCTCTATCTCTACTGTGATTCCGTCTTACGAATGATCGCTCTCATCGTACCCTTATGTGAATCCTCTCACGGCTCGGAATGCTCTAGACATGATCTGTATCAATGATCAACAGAGGGACCAGGGATATCCATGTGACCCCTATGCATTCCCGATGACAATGTCGTTTGAACCGTCTAAATGGATCATCCTCTTCCTTTTGTTTATCGATACAACTTGTCCGAGATCCGATCAATGGTATCTTATACCTTGTTCAATCTCGTTCATAACAAGTTATGTTTTCTTGTTACCGTGATATTATATCCCCGTGACCTAGTCACATGTTGCAACATTTATGGATGTAATCTCACCAAGCTGGTCGTATGTATCTTACCCGTCATGTGGGTGGACAAATCCCGGTCTTGCAATCACATGTCATCTACTGTTCCTTCGGAATACCCAACATACACCTTTATGGCCACCGTATTACCAGATGACGGTTGATGTAGTCTAAGCAGCCTAGGGAAACAGTGAGTAATATGAGCTCACGGTCTAAGGAGAAGGAGTCTAGGTATAGCTGTTGCAACAATGAACTAGATGACCTGATCGTGTTGCAATCCTTCGTGGAATGTCCAACCACATCATTCTCCAATGATATGATCTCGTTGTCAGTCGGCATAAATGCCCATGATCTTGAAACCCAAATCATCTCTGTGACCAACGAACTAGTATGAATAGAGGCTACTAGGGACTATGTTATTTCATACCACACCTGTACCAATGTTTCTACTTGGCACAATTATAGCACAATATGAAACTATTATAAACTAATTGAGATATGATAATAAAAACCTATTTCTTATTTGCCTCTAGGGCATATCTCCTTCAGTCTCCCACTTGCACTAGAGTACAAATAATCCAGCTCGCATTTTACTTGTATAAACCATATACCATATGTGTTTATAGATTATGCATGCTCATGGGAAACGTCATGTCCATGTTCTGTTTTACCAGATCATTATGTCTTTTGCAAATCGTTAATGTCTTCCTAATTTTGACATTCACTCCATTATCTTATAATGGGTCGAAGTATTTGTTTGGCAACAAAGTGAGACTTTTGTTTCTAGTCTTTATGATGACGGTCGTTTGTCACTATTGTCATCTAAACTTCGAAACACACTTTGCTATCCTTTGTGTATATACTATAGTCATGGCAGCAGAACGAGGCCGGATTCCAGGAGCTTACAATGACATTAGATCAACCTCGAGGGCTTTCTCATGGGCACTGGGCCCTGAGACACATCATTCTACATTAAAAGCGAACTAGCCCTGCCATAACATTATACAACACATTAGATGTAGCTTTTATACTTCTATATCTATGTAGATCCTAGTGCATGAAATGCAACTATGCCACTTACATTGCTTCTTGCCATTTAAGTACAAACTTAACTCTGGTTCAGTGATCAACTCAGGAATCACTTAAAGACATGTTCTTACAGTTAAGAGCTAGTCCTCCCAACTAGAAACTTGGGTCACATTATGTCGAGTATACAACATGGTTATGTGGAAGAACCTATGACTGAGGCATAGGAGATGCAACGCATCTCTTTCTTTCAACCATAGTTGTAATACTCAATGCTTCATATAGTAAGAACTTCTTTCTTACCTTGTTCTATTCTGAACTTCTTCAGAATCTTGCTTAGGACATTCTGAACATCTTTCAGAATCAAGTCCAGGAAGCATTCGAAATTCAGTGTTTATTAAACTTACTAATCTATCTCGATAGATCTTATTGTTTAATAACTTCAGCTTCATCCTAACTTAAATAGTATTAACACCAATCACATCATTCACATATGTCGTCTACATATTCCAGAATGATTTCACGCTCCCACTCAAATATGACATTCATGTTTGAGATCCAGGGATTTTACTTAGCTCCCACTCAAAATATGTCAGCTACATATTATGAATTAGCCAAGCTGATTTGCTCCCACTCAAGTTTAGGTCCTCTCAATAATCTTGGACATTCCAAAATTCTTTGATCACTATCAAAACAAGAATTCCACCAATGAGATTTCAATGACTATTCATTTCTCGTACTTAGGTCCATCACGCTTCTTTGTATTTCATAGGTATGTCTTGTTCAAAACATGACAAGTGAATCAACTATAGTTCCACAAACTTGTAGAATATATAGTTGAATCCTACTTTCTTTAGTAAAAGTATTCCTTGAAACTTTATGATCATTATCAACAGTTTCTCCTCTATTTGTAGAGTTTGGTTTCATGAAACAAAGTCCACTGCGCCACTCAACAAATCGGAGGTAAGGTCAAATACCTTGTTTTGATCTTTTACTTTCTTCCATCTGTATCTTCATCAAGACACATCAACTTTGGACAACAACATGTTTGCCCCTTTGTGGAAGATGCATTCATAGCTTCTTAAGAATGCTCTACAAAGACTTGTTTATTCACCACGATTTCAACTTGTCAAAATCTCCAGAAACTCGAACTTGCCATAACACTTATGGTGTTGTTTCCACGAATCTTTAGATGTTCCTTTGTATTTCAAATGAGTGTTTGCTTATTTTGATCTCTAACTCTAAACAACAACCATAACCTATAAGAGATAATATGATATCATATGTATCTAATACAAAATGTTTATGATGTTTAGACATTTCAACAAAGTTTGAATTCATCCAATTATCATAATTTGTGAAACATCTTTCACAAGTTCCTTTTATGCTAAACTTAACTTGAATACTTTAGTCATGTCGATCAAATCGAAGAGACTTGTTAATTTAGTTAATTCAATATCCCATTTAGTCATGAACTCATTTGAACAATTCAAATAATTTCAAACTTCATGTTTCATTAAGTAAATACGCTTATTCACTTAAGTCCACAATAAATGATTTCCATTACTTGTTGAAAATATGATACATCATTATGTATAAGTTTCAACATTTCTTCGCATATCACCGTTTTACCAGAATGCGGAGTTTTAGTCATTCTGCCCAAGATGCATGGTTTTGCAAAGTCTCTAGATTAAGCATCTAGGACCCCGATCTTTCATAAAGAACCTGCAATAACCAAAATGACTTAAACTGTAGTGTCTTTTCATTACTAAGCTTTGGATATCTTTTAGCATTCTAATCCTTTATAAATGTTTAAACTATTATCATTAACATAGTGATGAGAATAACTTGTTTATAATCGTAATGTGACCATAACGGTATTATTTATAAGAATAGTACAAACTAGCTTGTAACTTGTTCATATGAATAATCATCTTGCCAAAAGCAAGACACACAAACTAGGATTACAAATTATATTCAAGTCCACTAATCCAAATGATAAACTTTGAGGGAAAAGGTGATGTCGTCCATCGACTATTTTGCTTGTCGTCATCAAGCCACATTGTATCAAATCCAACAATTCTCAAGCAGATCATCCTGTTTTCACAAAACGGGACAAGTATCAAATACTTTGCAAACTGCAATGAGTTTTGCAAGAGCCACATTTATAATTTGTATATCTTACATATACTTTTTCCATCCATGATCTCCTTTTGCAATCAAGCCCTTCTAAGAGTTCTTAACTCTAATTCAAGATCGTTGAGTGTTTTTCCAAACTTTCTGGAGTCATCGAATTATCTCCTAATGATTATTGTATCAAGAAGAGAAGATCACCATTTACGAGGATATCCCTCGGGCGTGGGTATTAATCTGTGAAGTTGGACCCTTCTGCTAAGTACCAAATCATGCAATATATTCCCATGGTCGCAAAGGACCTCAATGGGATAGGCTAAGATCTACTAAGATATTTGCAAACAGACATCTAGACTAAGTTTATAATAAGAGATCAATTTATAATTGGTCTCCACTAAAATCGTCATCCCCTGGACAATTTTAATGATCACATGATCCCTATCCTATGCACCTCCCCCGATCGTCACGGCCATCAGTGCAGTATCAAAGGTAGACATTCAATAATGCCAATCACATCATCCATGTGACTCATGCTCGATCTTTCGATCTCTTGTGTTCCGAGGCCACGCTTCTCTAGCGTGCTAGGCTCGCCAAATCTAACTTGTGTGTATTCGCTGTGCAATATGCCTTACACCCACTGTATGCGAACGTAGATATGTTTGACACACAGGCCTGTAACCCTGGATCGCCTCATACCGAAGAACTTTCTTGGTGGTGCACACACAAGGGGAACACGGAATATTGGAATTAAATAGGGATTATCTTATTTCCTACCGTTGAGTATCTAAATACTAGCACACAATAAGATGTAAAAACAGGTATCAACATCATATGTATAATGTGATATGATATGGTCTTTCTTGCGCCTTGATCTCCATCGAGCGCTCCGGCATGATCTTCATCTTGCCCTTGGTTTGACGCCAAGTCCACGACGCCTCCACCAGGTCGTTCATTGGAACGATGACTATTACTATACTACTTAGCAATAGAAAAGTAAACTACTTTACCTTCGTATCGACCAATGCCATATCATAATCACATGCCCCCTACAAAATAAAGTTAGACGCCTCTACTTTATCTATTGCAAGTTTTACGTGATTGTTAGGGTTTTCGCACTAGAACCGTTTCTAAACTATGAACTTTCCAACCACAACATGGATCCGGCAGTTGTCTCTATTACACTCCTTTCGGGACCCTCCGTTGTAAATGCTATATCAACTATCGAATGAGAGACAGACACCCGCTAGCCACTTATACGGTACAAGACGTATGTTGAGCGTGGAACCAGTCTCGCGTACGAATACGCGTAAGGTCGGTCCGGGCCGCTTCATCAAACAATACCGCGATATAAACAAGTACACGTTAGAGGGTAACAACTAAGGGATCAATGCCCGCACAATACTTGTGCGTACTGGCCGCACAGCACTCCTACGCATAGATCGGCTCTCATACCACTGTTGGGGATCGGCGTAGAAAACAAAAAAATTCCTACGATGGAACCCCAGAAACTTAGCCTAGGATCTATCTATGTAGTAATGCGGTAACGGCCAATGCCTATAGAATACATACCCCTGTAGTCTGTACGCGGTTAACGTTCCGCGGGGAAGGTGGTTGATGCAGTCGTACTCGATGCCGACCTCAAGGTCACGAAGCTCCTCGCAGGTCACCCCTTGCTCCTTCTTGATCTTCATCATGTTCATCGTGCAACAGCTCTGGCTCACGACATTCTAGCGCCCAAGTGTTGCGCCTCGTGTCTTCGTACACATCCGGTGCACGATGAGACCTCCGGCTCCCCGATCCCGCCGGGAGTGCGAAAGTTGATATCCGGCTAGGAACCCCTGCAGCGCAACAGCGTACTACAGGTGTGCCTCGATCGCATAGCCCAGACTTGGGGCCATGGTCACGAGGCATGGAGAGAGAGAGAAGGAGGAAGTCAACCAAAGGACTTCTCAAGTTGTGTATTTGGTGTCCTTAATCCCACCCATGGGCACCACTTTATATAGGCGTAGGGGGTGTGCCCTCCCCATTGGGTTATCCATGTGGGACTAATACTAAAGGAAAAAGTCAGCAGAAATTCGGATTGCCAAATGGGCCAAATTAACTCAGCCCAATAGACAAAATAGAAATCAGACGAAAAAGAAAAAGAGGCAAGCAGCAGCCAGCCAGCCGGGTGGGCCGGCCTGCCCACCGGCGGCCTAGCAGCTCCCGCGGTTGGCAGCCTGGCGAGGCAGCCCGCGTGGGCTGGCCACCCCCCCGGCGGCCCGCTGGCTCCCGCGGGCCGGCTCGCCCCGGTGGCCTACCAACCCAGCCCGGGTGGGCCGGTAGCCCCGCCTCCCAGCTCGCGCCACCCCGTTCGGCGGCACCTAGTTATCTGCCGCCCTGTGCGGTGGCGGTTATCCGTCGCCCACAGGGCTGGCTGTTTTGCCTTTTTCTTTCCTTTTTCCTTTTTCTTTTTCTGCACTTTTATTTCTAGACTATTTCCCTCTGGGATTTGGCCTAATATAAAAGTTAACTTTATAAATCTTAATCTAAATATTTTTCTATAATATATTAATTGACAATTAACATATAATAAATATATATTTAAATTCCCATTTATCTGAAAATACATTTCGGGGCTTTTCCTTTATTCTTTCTTCGAACAACTTTGGATCTCTCCGCGAAACGATTCCGGCTTTCTCTCTATCTCTACTGTGATTCCATCTTACGAATGATCTCTCTCATCGTACCCTTAAGTGTATCCTCTCACGGCTCGGGAATGCTCTAGACATAATCTGTATCAATGATCAACAGAGGGACCACGGATATCCATGTGACCCCTATGCATTCCTGATGACAATGTCATTTGAACCGTCTAAATGTAGCATCCTCTTCCTTTTGTTTCTCGATACAACTTGTCCGAGATCCGATTAATGGTATCTTATACCTTGTTCAATCTCGTTCACAACAAGTTATGTTTTCTTGTTACCGTGATATTACATCCCCGTGACCTAGTCACATGTTGCAACATTTATGGATGTAATCTCACCAAGCCGGCCGTATGTATCTTTACCCGTCATGTGGGTGAACAAATCCCAGTCTTGCAATCACATGTCATCTACTGTTCCTTCGGAATACCCAACATACACATTTATGGCCACCGTATTACCAGATGATGGTTGATGCAGTCTAAGCAGCCTAGGGAAATAGTGAGTAATATGAGCTCACGGTCTAAGGAGAAGGAGTCTAGGTATAACTGTTGCAACAATGAACTAGATGACTTGATCGTGTTGCAATCCTTCGAGGAATGTATAACCACATCATTCTCCAATGATATGATCTCGTTGTCAGTCGGCATAAATGCCCATGATCTTGAAACCCAGATCATCTTCATGACCAACGAACTAGTATGAATAGAGGCTACTAGGGACTTTGTTGTTTCATACCACACATGTACCAATGTTTCTACTTGGCCCAGTTATAGCACAATATGAAACTATTATAAACTAATTGAGATATGCTAATAAAAACCTATTTCTTATTTGCCTCTAGGGCATATCGCCTTCACCATTATTGAGCTTTTTACACAATTTGGACTTAATGATTTTCATTGCCAAAAAAGCCCTCTCAATTGATGCGGTTGACACTAGTATTATTAAGGACAACTCAAGAAGCTTGTAGAGCAATGGGAAGACCAAATGCTTCCCTGTTTTAACCATCTTTGTAGCCAAACTTTTATGACTTATGCAAGTAGAAAAAGAGGCATGGATTCTTACATGGTGAATGTAATTCTCAAGTTGGACTCTTATAGTTGCTCGGTCATCATTGGAGGAATCCATACGATAAATTGAAGGTAAGAGAGAAAACTTGTCCACATTAAACAATGAGAAGGAGTTCTTTGGACTAAGTCATTAGAAGCTTTCCAATACCTCCATTGAAGCTTCACAAAAGCGATGATTCATCTCAACACATATCTTATCAATAGCAACATACAAGATCTCAACTTTGTAGAAATGAAGGTTAGTGTAGGTCATGCTATCAAGCCTTGAACGACCTGGAATTGGTATTTGTTCATCCATGTTCGGAACCGGAATACCCTTGTCCATGCAAAATTGTTGCACCTCATGAAATAGGCCATTCCAACCAATTTCTCTCATACAGGCCAAACGATCTTTCACATCATTAACTAATTCCATTGCATGCACAATATTTAGATCTTTTGATTGCAAAATGTGGCATCCCGCTAAAACCACTACTAGAAAATCGCTCGTTGTTTCTACTTTGTGTATCATCATGACATCATCATGCATGTTTGATCATAAAAGTACTTTGCAAAAACCCTATTTTGTTTTCGAATTAGCCCTCCTTTAATTTCAAATCATAAAACCAGGTCTTCCTGGATATTTTATTTGTCTAAAAACTATTTATAAAAATATTTTAAAAGTGAAATAAAAATAAAAGTATTTTTTTAGGGGGAGGCAGCCGGCCAGGCCAAAGGCCCAGCCAGCCAGCCTACAACCCCACCTAATCTAGCCAGCCCCACCAACCCAGCCGCCTACCCCATCCGTCGCCACCCTGATACCCCTCCACCTCACCCCGCCCACTCCCAGCCTGCCACATCACCCCGCTGGCCCACCCACACCACACACTCCTGCCCACATCCCCACACCAACCCCCACAGGCACACATGCAAACACACGCACACCACGCACTCCCTAGCCCCATCCCCGCGCGCAGCCTCGCCCCGCGGTCAACCACCCCGCTCCCTGACAAGACCGGCCCCACCACGCATCCCTCTCCCTCATTCCTTCCCACCTACCGCGAACCCCACGATCTCCCTCCACCTCGGCTCCCCTCGCCCGTGGTGCCTCCTTCCTCGGCCGCCACCACGGCACCGCCGGGCACCCGGCCGCTGCAAGATCCCTTGCTCGCCGCCCTCCCCGGCTCCCTTCCTCCTCGGCCCTGCTTCGCGCGCCGCCGTGGCTGGCCCGCAGCATCGCCAAGCTTGTCTCCCCGGCAGCCCCGACACCATGGCTCTCACCCGCCCCTGCGCTGGTGCCCCCGAGCACCTCCGTTCGCCGCTGCCTCTCTCCTCTGCGGGCCATCGTCGCCACGACCGCCCTTCCTCGCCTTCCTGGCGCCACCCCGCTACCTTTCGTCGATCCCTCGTGGAAGCAGTAGCTGCCGCGCGACCCTCCTCTGCCCTGTAAGCTTGTCCGCGGTCGCCCTCGGGCCTGTGTTCCGGCCAGGCCGAGCCTCCTCCGCGCTCTGCCGCTCGGTGCTCTCCTACCGGCCACGTACGACCCCAGCGGCTCCGCTTCGCCTCCTCGGCGCTCTTCCCTGCGACCCGGTCGTCTACCTCTGGTCGCGCATTGGCACCCATGGCACCGCTCTTGTTCTAGCTCTAGGCCCTGACACCGTCCGCGACCTCGACCTCCTCTCGGTGTTGGCGCCCTCGCGTCTGCCCCTTCCTGCCGGTGGAGTTGGAGACAGAGGCCGCGTGCCCGTGTGTTGGTGTTGGTCGGTGTCCTGATCTTAGTGCTCCTTCTCGTATGTGCGTCCATGTGTTTATGCCGGTGTGTTCGTATTGTTGCTAGCCATCGGAGCGTGCTTGGAGTACCGTGAAGGATCCCCACCGTCCAAGGCCAAGCGACAAGATCTACATTGAAGCTATGTATCCCTGAGGTGAAGATACGACAAGATCTTCTCATCGACCTAGTACCTCGAAAGGGTGAACATGGTACTACACAGAGAGCCTATCTAACCGAAGACACTCAAATCACCATCGACAAGAACTTCTACACGGTTCCGAGACCCCGACCCCGAAGTTCGAAGACCGTTCCCGCTGAACCCGAAGCCGAACCTTCGGCACGCCAAGATCTCCTTCACAACATCCAAAGGCCGTTGCCCGAAGACCGATCTCGGAGTCTGAAGACCGAACCCTGGCGCTCTCACTTCCGATCTGAACCCAAGATCCTCGAACCCCATGTGTGACCCCTTTTCCGAGCCTTATTTTATAAATTGACATCTATATAAATTGTTGCATATCAATTATACATGCTTGCATACATATTTCGCGGGTCTGGGTTGTATAGTCGAATCACATCATAATTAAATATGGAGTCTATATGAGGGCTTTTCTAGTCTTATATTGGCTCTATTTAAATTTGTGTAGCGAACCGTTGCCCTGTTTCGCCTTGTTAATCCAACATTTAAATTGCGAGGTTTCTAAATAACTTGAACCTTCTAAATAATTGTCGGGACCCCGGTTCCGCTTAATATTGCCTAATTGCACCGCATCTGCATCATATCATAATCATGCCGGATCTTCTGCCGTAGTATTAAATATTGCATCCGGTGTTTCTTCTAGTGTTTGCTTCTTTGCGGATTAGGCCGGTGAGTTGATGCGAGTATCGACAAGTTCTTCGGATAATGTCTCTTCGGCAGTGTTTTCCTAGGCGAGCATCTCTTCCTCTTCTACCTATTTTGCATTTATAGTCTTTATTTCCTCTTGTTGATCTATTGTTATCTGTGTCGCGGTGCTTTAGTTTCCGTACACCAGTTATATCCCGTGCAGCCTCTATATTGGCTTGGACACCTCCTATTCCCTGTGTTTGGTAGATAGCTAGCCTTGCGAGTCGTAGTTGCTTGCTCAGGTGCGATCTTGTGTTGTCAAGTGCCAAAGTTGTTGGAATGCTGGCAGATGTTTATGGTGGAGTTGATCATGGCTTTAATTACAACTTGAAATTAAATTGTTAGATATAACTAATGCAGAGGCATCGGTGGGCAATAGATGTTATTTGGTTCTTCCACGCTCACTTGTGTCCCGTAGGCCCCGAGTACTTGATACCTGTTCCTTGACTATTCGCACTATCCACATACGGGAGAGTCTATGAATCCCTCTTAGCCAGAGCTTGATTCATTTCTTATTTCTTGGGGCCATAAAGTAGTTTGGGGCTTTATTACTATCCCGTACCTATGCCATGCTTTACTGTCTTATTTACGATTGTGCGTGGAGCACCTGTACTGTTTTGGATCGTGACACGTTTTCGCTGTATCGACAAGCCTAGTCATACTTTCGGGTTCCCAGTCGTTTACACCCGTCCACACAAACCTTGGGTCCGTCTCGGAGCTGGCCAACTTCGTTGCGGGTAGCTTAATGGGGTGGCTCCCTGAAATATTTTATGAATCCTGTGATTGCTTTGTCATGAAAGCCTCGTTGGGTTTTGATTTGGTTTTTCCGAGGTTGATCGTGTGTGTGTTGCTATTTGTGCACCCCTGCAGGGTAAATCTTTCTGAAAGTTGTGTCCGCGGTTATGGACGACTTGGAGCACAGTATCTCGATCATAGACAAGCATAACTAAAGTAGTGCTATAAAATTGACTTAATATATGACTAGTAATTAGATTCAACTATCACGGAATGGATATTAAAATGCCAACAACTGGTGGATCTGGGGTTGTTTGGTGACATGCTGTACCTGCCTAGTAAGTATTGCAACTCCAACGGAATACAACTGCTGGGTTTTGGGATTCCTCGGGACAATTATATCTGACTAGTAAATGTTCCAACTACAACGGAATGTTAACTAAAACTGCCCACTACTTATGCTTCAGGATGACTCATGATATCTATATCTGATTAGTAAGAGCTTCAACTATAATGGAATGAATAAAACTGCCAACTATGTGAGTTCCTTGGTCTGACTTCCTTGTTTGGTCTCGAGGGGGAATACCAGGGTGGGTATGATTGGTGTTAGTATAAGGTTGGTTCCGAATAGGTCTTTCTTATCCCTCTCTAATAGCCGCCAATTTTACTGAGTCTCTATAGGTTGTTTAGTGCTGTTGCGCTGGCGCTTCAGTCCACCATACCTATGTAGGCGAGGACCGCCGAATTCTAGCCTTGCCATGTACTGGCCTCAGTACTGACGCTCCTCTTTTTCCTTTGCCCTTTATCGGCACCCCTTTTGTTTTAGCAGGTTCGAGATCGACGTCGTTAGCAGGGTTACCCTTCCGGCTTGGCCTGGGCAGGGTTATGGAAGCCATTGGTTATTCTTCAGGGCTCTTAGCCCCATTTGCAACTTGTCCGTACTCGGACGCTGTATCGTTTTCAAGGTGATTTGGATCTTTGTAGTGTATATCTGTATTCTTGACTCTTGGAGTCATGCTGTATATATATATGTTCTGTGGGTCCCATCGAGGACTGTTGTGTAATGGTATTACTTTGTTTTCCACCCGTACGAAAGTGCCTAGTGGGCGTCCTTGAATCGTTTCTATGCAGGTTTGGCGGAAAGGGCTGAAACTTGCATAGGGCCGATTCGAGGGTGTTATAGAGTGGTATCAGAGCTCAGCAGTTGCGATACCCCACAAGTCCAGCCTGTAGGATAACCTAGCTAACGGCTGAAGTAGAGTGTCAAAACTATTTTGCAAAATCGGTTGGATAGATCTGATTAGGTCTGCTTTTACTCCTTACCCCTCTACTATTCTCCTCTTACCTCTATGTGTTTTAAATCTGCTCTCTTACCTTTCTTCAAGTCCAGGATTTCTCGTGGTTGGGTTTCCGTCATACCTTCAGGGTTTCGCTTTCTCCTTTGGCAACGATGTTTCTACATCCAGTCTTCATGCTATCTGAGGAACCCTTCATCTGTTGGACTTCTCTTTGTTCCTTTTTGTGCATTCTGGTGTTTTCCAACACGACAACGTCTTCTATGCCAGATCCGATGCAGAGTCTGCACCACTCTTTTATTTCTGAACCTCGCTTGTCGAGATCTTCAGTCTGATTACGAGAGTTGGTTGCATAATTCTCCTATTCATGTACAAAGTAATTCTCTAGGTGCACGATGGACTGATCCCTATCCGACTACTCTTATCATTCGCTCTGGTACATTGAATCAGTGGATCTGCAATTACTCCTTCCACTGAAGTTAGAGGTGGCTTTATTTGTTGATACCTCTACCTTCGCCCTTTGTTCCCGGAGTGTTCTCTCGACAATCACGGACAACGACCTCTTGTTAGTATTGTCGCGAGGACCTACCCGAATTCTAGCCTTGCCGTGTACTAGCCTCAGTACTGACGCTCCTCTTTTTCCTTTGCCCTTTGTCGGCACCCCTTTTATTTTAGCAGGTTCGAGATCGACGTCGTTAGCAGGGTTACCCTTCCGGCTTGGCCTGGGTAGGGTTATGGACGCCATTGGTTATTCTTCAGGGCTCTTAGCCCCATTTGCATCTTGTCCGTACTCGGACGCTGTATCGTTTTCAAGGTGATTTGGATCTTTGTAGTATATATCTGTATTCTTGACTCTTGGAGTCATGCTGTATATATATCTGTTCTGTGGGTCCCATCGAGAACTGTTGTGTAATGGTATTACTTCATTTTCCACCCGCATGAAAGTGCCTGGTGGGCGTCCTTGAATCGTTTCTATTCGGGTTTGGCGGAAAGGGCTGAAACTTGCATAGGGCCGATTCGAGGGTGTTACACAAAACATGTGAAAGTTCATTTGTGATGGCAAGCAACTTTATCATTAGCTTTGAAATTAAAACAAATTTGTAGTCCTCCATTTTGTCTATCCAACCCGCTGCTTGGGTTAATCCACGACTCTCATCATTGACCACACGGAGAATATGCAATGTTCACATACCTACAACAAAAATATTACAAGAAGGTTAAATAAAAGCATTGAACAATAGGTAGAGTTAATAACAAAAAAAACACTATGAGTTTACGGACCTCAACATTACCGCCATTTGCTCTTTCACGGATATATCACATGATTCATCAATAAGAATGGAGAAGTTCTTATCACCAACTTCTCCCATAATCACCTTGGTGACTTCGTGTGCACAACACTTGGAAAGGTCCTTTTGGATTTTTTGAGAGATCATTTTGGAATTTCCACCATGCTCATAAGCATTATTCACTTTTTCATTTTTTTCTTTAGTCCAATCTACCATCTCACTGAAGTTGCCCTTGTTTAATGAACTAAAAGATTTATTATGACCACAAAATGCCAAGCCTTGACCAATGAGAAACCTTGCACAATACAAGGAAGAAGTCAAACGGATTTTATATAGTTCTTCGGATTCCTTGGATGCACGAGCGAGATTACTAGACAAACTTTGTCTCTGATTGCGAAAATCATCCCAATGCAACCTTGCATTATTATGGTCACTATGAACACCACCATTGTGTTCGGGTAAAGCTTTGTAACCATGATTCCAATCACTAAACCTGGTTTTTGTGAAGACATCATTACCAAAACGGTTTACACTTCCAAGTGGTTTAAAAATAAAGCAATAGAAACAATATGCCTTATCATGAGACTCACTATATTCTACCCAATCATACTTAGCATACCATGATTTCGACAATGCTCTAGATGCCATATTTTTAGGAAAGTCCATAATTGCTTGGGTTGGACCCTTCAAAAGGTATGTTCTTTTCACTTGGTCTTGCACTTTAGGATGGTATTCATTGATTTGTTTTCTAAGAGCAGGATCACACACAATTTAATCTAGATTCAAACATCCTCCGCCTCATGCTCCACTTCCTCTTCATTTGCAACATTTGGTTGAAGTTGTGGTTGTGATAAGCTTGTATCAACCAAAAACCTCCCACGTCATGTAATTTGAACAATTTTATTAATAATTCAAGCCTCAAGTTCAAATTATTTTATGAAATTTACAAGTCAAACCGTCCTCAATTACCACAGATTTACAAGTTAGATCCGAAATTGTCCAAAAAAAGAGGAATGGAAAATTAAGAAAGTAATACATGTTTGTCTTCTGCCAGCTGAATTGGAGCCCGACGACCCTGCTGGAGTAGACCTCGTTAGGTCACCTCGCTTGCGCTTGTATCCGTTAGATGTGGATGGTCTTGACTGATGCTGCTGCCTAGGACACCTGATGCCACCATCACCGGAAGTATTTGGAGTAGCCGCTCTCGTTCCACCTCCCTAGTCTCCAACTTCGTCCTCCATGATCTGTTGGACGTGATTGGGGAATCGGGACGACCGTCTGCCGGTCGGGAAACTAGGCAAGGGTTTCGTTTGGGAGTAGGGACAGAACAACTCGAGTTGTCGAGGAAACCGTGTACATATGTGCGAGCAGGTTGGGAATTTGGGATCAATCGATGATTGCCAGGATGCCTCGCTATGCTGCTGCTGCTTCCTTTTCCACCACAAGGCCTAGCCCAAGCCCATATCCTCAAGGCCCACCAACATAACGTGCCAAGTTTGCCATGATTTTCCCCTGGCCAGATGGGATTTTGTTGCTGTTTTCGTTCTCATGCACAAAGCGAGCGCTAATTAAGCCTGAGCAAGCTCCGGGAGGGAGGAACGCTGCACCCTGATACGTTGCAAACGTATCTATAATTTTTGGTGTTCCATGCTTGTTTTATATCTACTTTCTTATGTTTTGTCCACACTTTGGAGTATTTTTATGCACTTTGTTGGACTAACCTATTAACAAGATGCCACAGTGCCAGTTGCCTGTTTTCTGCTATTTTTGGTTACAGGAAAGTCAGAAAATGAATATTCTCGGAATTGGACCAGACAAAAGCCAAAGTCGATATTTTACCGGAAGACTCACGAAGCTAGAATACGAGACGGAGAAGGGTCAGCGGCTGTCCACACCATAGGGTGGCGCGGGTCCCCGTAGCTGTCCACCAGGTTGTGTGGGCCCCTTCGGCCTCCACCGACCTTGCCTCTTCGCCTATGAGAAGCCTCCCGATGCATAAACCCTAAATCGAACAGCTTCTAGCCACAAAAAGTTCCGCAGCGCCGCCGCCATTGAAGGGGAGATTCGGGGGAAAAAGTCTTTGTTCCGGCACCCTGCTGGGACGGGGAAGTGCCCCCGGAGCCATCTCCATCGATCTCCACCACCATCTCCAATGCCGTTGCTGATTCCCATGATGAGAAGGGAGTAGTTCTCTCTCGAGGCTAAGGTTTCTACCGGTAGCTATGTGCTCATCTCTCTCTATGCATGATCATATTGTGATCATGAGCTTTGTAATCAAGTAGATCTACCTTGTTACTCAAGTGCTTTAATAGATCTCTGCTCTCCCCATGTGTGTGAAAGTGACAGCGTGCACACCATGGTGGCACTTAGGATAGAGATTACAAATACTTGTTATGAGTTATATTTGGAGTTGGATGTATTTATGAAATTGTGGTGTTTGTTGGAACCATCTAGTGCTCAAGGTGACAGTGTGGGGTTATCTAGATAGGAAAGGCTTACTTTGAGGTGTACTGTTATAGCCCTACCATGGATTAGAGTATCCAAGTGGAGAGTTGTTCAGAGTAGTATCATGAAGATGATATATTTATATGAGAGTGTTCACTAGTGAAAGCATGATCCCTAGGCCTTGTTTCTATGTATTGAAACACCGTTTGCAACTAGATCTGTTTGCAACTAGATCTGTTACATGTTTGCTTATTGCCATCTTTATTTCAGTTTGCCTTTAGTCTCTTCCACGCCATCAAGCTATTTTCTAGCACCGTTTTCTTATATCCATACCACTTGTATTTCACTATCTCTTCGCCGAACTAGTGCACCTATACACCTGACAAGTGTATTGGGTGTGTTGGGGACACAAGAGACTTCTTGAATCTTGATTGCAGGGTTGCTTGAGAGGGATAACTTTGACCACTTCCTCCCTGAGTTCGATAAACCTTGGGTAATCCACTTAAGGGAAACTTGTCGCTGTTCTACAAACCTCTGCACTTGGAGGCCCAACAACTGTCTACAAGAATAGAAGTGCGTAGACATCACACCTGCCCGTGCTCACCATCCCGGACAACCGTACTGTTGGGCCACATAGAGAAAAACAAAAAAATTTCCCTACACGGTGAACCCAAGATCTAGCTGAGGTAGTAGGCCACGAGAATTACCACTAGACGCGCAGTTGTGGAATTGATGAAGCACGTCGATTGATGCAGTGCAGTCCCCACGATCCGTTCCGATCCACGATCGTCGAAATGCTGAACATACAACACCTCTGCCAGTATCCACACGTACGAGGAGGAGCACCAACGATAGACTGCTAGGTCCGCTATGGCGGCGACATGACTGGACTAGGGCTAGGGTTTCCAACAGATAGAGTGACCTAACCGTGTACTCTAAGCACCTGTGCCCCAGCTTATATAGGGAGTGAAAGTGGGCTCCACTCACTTGTGGCCCATTCACTAAAAGGCCTATATTAGTCACTGTGAGTCCAACTCACTGACTCTGTCTGTTTCCATTTTGGGTCCAACCCAAATATGCTCCCGCTCTTAAGTGTGTGACTCGACAGGCTCATGGTGACCCGGACACGATCCGAGTCTCACTCGTGACCGATCAGTTGGTAGCGGCTCCCAGCAGAACGTGCCAACTCCCAAGTACCAAAGAGTCATGACGACATCCCTTCCAATGCGACTTTCGTCTGAGTCCCTTTTGCCTCACGATATACCTTGTAGAACTATAGGTGAATAATCGTCATCCCTTAAATAGTTTGACTCTCTTTCTCGATCCGAGATAAGTGATTCATCCGACTAACTCTTAGTCGATTGCCTTGGTTAACACTTAACCGAGTCATGCATGGCCATGCTTTCTGAATCATATCTTCCGAGAGGGCCCAGAGAATATCTCTCTAGACGGAGGGGCAAAATCCCATCTTGGTTATTCACATCACGCAGCTTGATCCTCAGTCGACCCGAACTCCGGCTTTATAACTGCCCAGTGATGGAACATCGTTTGACAGAACCTAAGTCGGTGATCCTCAACTCGGATTGTGCAATAACCTCAGGTCTAAGGATTACATTGATTGAGATATACAAATGACGACATATTCGTTGTATCTCAATATGGGTCAGTCCGACTCGCTAAACTCTTTAGCCGAATTAGTGTAAGTCGGAATAGCATATCTATGACCATGACAAGAGGAACCGAGTCATCAGCCGACTTTCACATTAATCTAACTTGTGTGTCCAACATAACCTCAACGACCAAGGAAAATTAGTATAAACAACATGAATATATAGTTCCACAATTGAATCACATATTCAATGATACATGTCAGTAGTTCATACAAGGACAATAACTTTATGAATACATTGGGCATAACATCATACATGATTGCCTCTAGGGCATATTCCCAACAGTCTCCCACTTGCACTAGAGTCAATCATCCGACATCACATGTCTAGGCATCTAATGCCCATAGCTCTCAAGTGCACCTCATGCTGCGGCTATGGAAGTGGCTTTGTTAATGAACCCGCAATGTTTGCATCCGTGTGTACCTTGCATAACTTGATATCACCTTGATCCACGAACTAGCGAATAAGGTGGTACTGCATGAGTATATGTTTGTTATTATGGTGTTGTCTAGGTTCCTTGGCTTGTGCGATTGCACCATTGTTGTCACAATACACATCTAACGGATTGGACGAGCCCTGAACCACACCAAGATCCATGAGGAAATTCCTCATCCAAACAGCTTCCTTTGCCGCCTCCGAGGCAGCAATATACTCAGCCTCTGTCGTAGAAGTAGACACCGTCTCATGCTTGGAACTCTTCCCGCTCACAGCCCCTCCATTTATCACAAAAAACATATCCAGATTGCGAACAAGAATCATCCGAGTCAGTCAGATAACTCGCATCCATGTAACCCCTTACACTGAGTTCATCCTCACCTCCATAAACCAGGAACATATCCTTAGTTCTTCTCAAGTACTTAAGGATATTTTTAGTTGCTACCCAGTGGATTTCTCCAAGGTCAGCCTGGTCTCTGCTCACAACACTTAGAGCATAGGAAACATCTGGCCTAGTACAAATCATAGCGTACATGATGGATCCGACTGCAGAAGCATACGAAATCGCTCTCATCCGACTTCGCTCATCAGTTGTCCAAGGACACTGAGTCTTGCTAAGTTTTACGCCATGGGACATTGGTAAGAACCTCTTCTTAGACGATTCCATGTTGAACTTCTTCAACACTTTGTCCAAGTATGTACTCTGACTCAATCCAATGAGCCGTCTTGATCTATCTCTATAGATCCGGATTCCTAGTATAAGGAGCCTTCTGACCTAAAAACTTTGGGAGTTTCGACGTTTTTCCAGAAGGAGTTTCGCTCTGCCGCCACCACCAGATTCCACGAAACAGCACCAGAAACTCCGTTCTGGCACCCTGTCGGGATGGGGAATTGGAGGAGATCATCGCCATCATCATCACCATCGCTTCTCCATCGACCATCCATGTTTCCCCCATCTATGAGTGAGTAATCCCTCGTTGTAGGCTATGGGGACGGTAGGGATTGGATGAGATCGTTCATGTAATGGCATCAGATTGTTAGGGCATGGTGCCTAGTATCTTTTATTAGTGCTTTATGACTTTGTTGCGACTTGTTGTGCTTAATGCTTGTCACTAGGGCCCGAGTGCCATGATTTCAGATCTGAACTTATTATTGATTCATTATGATATTTCTGGTCCTATCTACAAGTTGTATACACATGTCGTTGTCCGGAACCTATGGCCCCGAAGTGACAGAAATCGGGATAACTGGAAGGGAAAGGCTTTGATGTGAGGATCACATGTGTTCATGGAGTGTTAATGCTTTGCTCCGGTGCTCTATTGAAATGAGTGTACTTGGATGCTTTATCTTATTTATCTGCAATTGCCCTATGTTATGATTGCTATGTGAATTGTCTTGTCCATGCAACCCCCGTCCATCCATCCTTATGCCTACCGCACTCGAATCCCACTGTTTACTGCTTTTGTTACTACTGTCTTTGCTTTACTACTGCTGTTACTTTACTATTCCTACTACAAAACTATTGCTACTGATAAACTGCTGTGAGCAAGATTATTTCCAGGTGAAGCTGAATTGACAACTCAGTTGTTAAGGCTGATAAATATTCTTTGGCTCCCCTTGTGTCGAATCAATAAATTGCGTTTCACTTCCCTCGAAAATACTGCGATACACCCCCTATACTTGTGGGTTATCAAGACTATTTTCTAGCGCCGTTGCCGGGGAGCATAGCTTTATTTATCAAGTTCACTTGGATTCTCTATTGTTCGCCGCTATCCTTCCATCATGGGTAAGTCTCGTGATGGCAAGGTTCCTATTTTACCATCCACTACAAGAAGAGGTATGGTTCTGAACACCTCTACCGCTCTTGATTCACCGTCTGTTTTGAGTAAGTTCCTTACACCACCACATACACATGCTACACACACTGCTACTACTGCTGAATCTGAAACTTCTGATGCTTATGATCCTGCTTCTACTGTGCTTGATAAGAGTGGTTCATTAGATCCTTTCCTAGATGCTACGATTGCTAGAACTATAGCTGGAAATACCGAAACTCCTAATGAAGACACTGCCACACCTGTTAGCTCACCTGAGTCTAGTGAGAGTTATGAAATTGAAGAAGATTATGTTGAGATGACCGATGAGTTTATTAAAGAATGTAAGAACACCCATGATAGGAGCGCTGCTAAGAGTCTCCTTGAGAGGCGTACTATTAGACCCAAATTATCTCCTGCTGCTAAGTTTGCTGCTTCTCCCATAAACATTATAGATGAAGATTATGATTTCTCTCTCAATCTATCTTACATATCTATTGTCGAGAAAGAACCTTTTTGTGGGACTAAGAATGAAAGTGTGGTAGCACATATGAATGAACTTTCTACCATGAGTGGCTTGTTTTCTGATGATATTAAGATGCATACTTACTTTGTTGCTAAGATTTTTCACTTTTCACTGAAAGGAGAAGCTAAAACTTGGTTTAGTAATCTACCTCCTGGATCTATTGATAGCCCTGAGTGCTTGATTAGTACTTTCCTGTAGAAATATTTTCCTCCCAGTGCTAGACATGCTGTTTTGCTGGAACTTTTTGATTTTAAACAGGGAGAAAAAGAGGTATTGCCTGAATCTTGGGCAAGGTTTTGTGCTTTGATTCATGCACAGGCTGGAAGTCCATTACCTAAGAATGAACTACTTGATATATTTTATAATGGACTAACCGAAGAATCTAGGACATACCTAGATAGTTGTGCTGATTGTGTTTTCAGGAATAGGACTCCCAAGGAAGCTGAGGAATTAATGGCTAAAATAAGCAAGAATTATGAAGATTGGACTCCTCCTAAACAAGTTACACCAGAAGTAATTGTATCTGAACCATCTATTCCTGTGCCCATTCCAATACCAAAGAAGAGGGGAGTTATTGAATTAAATGATGAAGTGATGAAGGAAGCTAAGAAATGTCTTAAGGAGAAGGGAATTAAAGCTGCAGATGTCAAAAATTTACCTCCTATAGAAGAATTATGTAAGCCTATTTCCTACTCACCCACTATTGAGGTACACTCTCTCCAACACTTTGATGAAGGTGATATCCCTTACTTGAAACCTCCTGATCATTGCTTAGAAGAATTTGATACCTTCATTGTTAAGCAAGATAACTTTAATAAAAGGGTGCAAAATCATCTAATGGAAAACACTAGAGCTATTGTTGAGTTGAAAGATATTGTGGAAAGAACCTCTAATGATGTTAAAATGATTGTTAAACACTTTCAAATGGTTCAAACTCAAATAGATCAACTCGTTAAAGTGCAAAACGACTTGCTAGTTAATGCTGCTAAAGAAAAACATGCTTATGAAATTAGAACTAGAAGTGGTGCTGCTACCCAGGATCCTCTATATCCTGAGGGGCATCCCAAAACAATTGAGCAGGATTCTCAACAAGCTGAAAATAGTGGTTCTACTTGTAAGAAAAGGAAAAAGAAACATAAAACTGTTGTAGAACCCTTTGAACCTGCTATAGATCCTAATAGTATATCTATCTCTGATGCTGAAACTGAAAGTGGTAATGAAGAAAATGAAGTGCCTAATGAAGAAAAAGTTGAAGAAGAACCTGAAAACCACACTAAGACTACTAAATACACCAAAGAAGATTTTATTACTAAGAAACATGGTAGTGAAAGAGAACATTGGGTCCAAAAACCTATGCCTTTCCCTGATAAGAAACACAAGTCAAAGGAGGATGAACATTATAATAAGTTTTGTGAGTGGATGAAGCCTTTATTCTTGCAAATTGCTTTGACTGATGCTATTAAATTGCCTCCTTACTCAAAGTATATGAAGGACATTGTCTCGAATAAAAGGAAGATCCCTAATGAAGAAATCTCTACTTTGCTTGCTAATTATTCTTTCAATGGTAAGGTTCCTAAGAAACTTGGAGACCCAGGGATTCCAACTATCCCTTGCTCTATTAAGAACAGCTATGTTAGAACTGCTTTGTGTGATTTGGGAGCTGGAGTTAGTGTCATGCCTTTCTCTCTCTATAAGAGGCTTCAGCTTGAAAAATTGATACCAACTGATATATCTTTGCAAATGGCTGATAAGTCTACCACTATTCCTGTGGGTATATGTGAGGATGTACCTGTTCAGGTGGCTCACAATTTCTTGATATTAACTGATTTTGTTGTGCTTGAAATGCCTGAAGATGATAATATGTCTATTATTCTTGGGAGACCTTTTCTTAATACTGCAGGAGCTGTTATTAATTGTAATCAAGGAAAGGTGACCTTCAATGTTAATGACAAGGAACATACTGTCTATTTCCCCAAGAAGATTGAAAGGACTTATGGTTATTGAACATGTTGAAGGCATTCAAGTTGGAGAAATATATTGTCGCATACCAAGAGAAAAATTTGAAACTATTATGATTGGGACCATTGCTATCAAGGTTGAGGTAACATAATCATTAGTGGAGTACAAAGTTTTGTCTCATATGCAATTATTTTGGTAGCAATACTTGATCAACCTTGCTAACAAAAGGATTTCATTGAACAAAACAATGTTTTTAGTATGATTATCTCCGTTCATTTCTATCCTTTGCATTTTAGTTTTTGCTTTCGCTTAGTTTTATTTTTGTTGTTAGTTTCTTGCATGCTAGAACTTCTGTAGTTCTAGCCTTGTTTTGTCCTTACATCATGTTTCCAAAAATAAAAAAATTTGTCTGTCAGAAAAATCATTCTTCTATTTCTGAAAATTGCCCAAAAATAAAGTGTCTCGAAAAATTCCAGAAAATTCATATTAAATTTTTACGTGAAAAAGGGGCAGAGGAGTACCTGGTAGGTACCAGGGGGGCCGACCAGGCAGGCACACCATGTGGTGGCGCGGCCAGCCCTGGGTGGCGCCATGCCCTGGTGTGGGCCACCCTGGCCCCCCACTACTTCTCTCCCCTGCCACTTTCTTCTCTCTCCCGAGTAAGCTCCAGTTCGTAGCTCAAAATTGCCTTCTTTCTGTGCTTGCTCTCGATTTCTTCGATCTCCTTGCTCAGCCCATCTTTCTTGCTGAAATTTGGAGCAATTGTTCCTTGGTATGTGAGTCCTCCCCTTATCCAAGTAGATTTGTGTTTAGTGGATTGTATGTTGAGTATTTTGCTGCTGTAGGTGACTAGTTATGAGAGCTTGTAAGCTTGTTTGATGCTTAGAGATATAGTTTTGATGCATGTTTAGGCCTCTTGCAAGTCCCTATGAGTAGAATCCTTCATTATATTTACTTTGCAATCACTTGTTTAATAGGTGTTTAAATTTCAGAATAAAAGATGAGTGAACACCACCTAAACCAACATGAGCTTTGGGTGCCTGATGTCATGAAGGTCCACAGGGAGGAGGAAGTTTTTCCCTCCATTTATCCATGCTTTGAGTTCATGAGAGCTGCAGGAATTCTACAAGATTTCCACACTTTGGTTTCTAATGCAGGGTTAGAGCGCTTTTTGGAAGATGAACCTTGTGAATTTGTGAAGCTAACCATGTCGGTGGTGCAGGATTTCAAATTTAGTCACTCTTTGCCTAACCCCATGGTCCATTACAAAATCTACAATATAGCTGTCGACCTTTCTCTTGATGATTTTTCTGCAGCTATTAAGGTACCTCAATGGGGATCATGTAAGAAGATTAAAGAGATACCGGAACCACCCATGGATTTATACGCAGAAATTTGTCAAGGGAGTATCTTCTCGAAGGAGAATGGAAAAATCCGTGACATTCATCTTCCCTCCATTCGCTACTTTGCCTACTTTATTGCCAAGTGTGTTCTTGCTAGGAAAACTGCCAATAAGTTATCTTCGTTTGATCTAGCATTTATCTCTGCTACTCTTTGACGAGATAGGTCTTACAACTTGGGTGCTTTGATAGCTTTCTGTCTTGATGCTAACCGTGAGAAAGGTGGAATTTGTGGAGGCCCCATCGCTTCTTGTTTACTAGCATTGCATGGTTTAGTGCCTCATCATCTAGCCCTACAGTTTCCCATAGAGAGGCTTGATTTCAATTTCATGATACAACATAAATTTATTTCCTCATGGGCTAGTTTGAGTGAGTTATCTTATGAAATAACCTTTCTCAAAGCTGGTTGGAGAAAGAGCAAGTCCGAGCGTGTTGTTCCTTTGCCTGCACCTATTTTGTTTAACCTTGATAACAGGGAAGGATGGTCCCTCACTGAGGAGGAGCTTGACACGTACTTGGGAGAGCTCTCCCAACAGGAGTAGGACACTAGAAGGGAGGTTACGGATGATTCGGGCCAGCCCTCGAATGAGGGAGAGTCTTCATATCAGCAGCCCGCTTATGATTGGGGAGCCTCTTCTTCTTCTCATGGGCCCAGCTACGACCATTCTTACCAAGATCCGCCCGCTTGGAACCCCTATTCATACATGGATTGATACCCACTTAGGCCAGAAGCCTAAGCTTGGGGGGAGGTACGCCGACACTGCACTCATCTCCATATCATGTTGCGTCGGTACTTTGTATATTCATGTTTTTGTTCTCTTTTTAGTTTTCGTTCTTTTTTGCTTTTGCTTTCTAAAAACACAAAAAGACCAAAAATATTTCTATTGTTTCTCTTTGGTTTGCTTCTTCTGTTTGCCTTGTTTTGCTTTTCCCTTTTTGCTTTGTTTGAACTATTTGAAAAACCCAAAAATATTTTGCTTTGCTTGTTTTTCTCTTTTGGTTCTTGTTTAAAAATCGAAAACACCAAAAATATTTATTGTTCTTCTTTGGTTTTTGCGAGTTGGCTACAGGGTTCGGCAGTTCTCAGTGGATTATTGGTTTCATATTATTATTCAAGCCACACAAGTGAAGAGCAATAATGAGGACCAATGACAACTTGAGGCGTGGTAAGAGGCTGGTAACGAACTCTATTTGTCTTCATTTTTCTACATATACTCATCATTGTGAGCTTGCTTAGTCCGTTCATGTAGAGTGTATGTTTTCTTTGGATGCTTAGTAGTTCTTGCTTTCTTGTGATTAGCTCCAGCTCGCTAATAGTTTGTAGCATGTTTCATGAATGTTTGCTTGCATTACTCTATTCATAAATTGGTATGACACCGTGGTATCCTCCTTTGAATGTTTCATTTGATTGACTTGGCACATGCTCATGCATGCACATGACTGGGATAATCAGTTAAGCCTTGATGAATTATTTTGCCTTGAGGATCTGGAATCATTTTCATGCCATGAGCAGTCTTGTTTGTTGCAAGCATGATAATGACAGCTATTGCTCTCTCGTTTGTAGATCCCTTACTATTGCTTGCCTTCACTTCCACTGAGTGTTTTACTCAAGTTTCCAACTCCCTAAACCGAATATCTCCAAAGTGTCCACCATACCTACCCATTAGCATCATTTGCTACCTCCGTGCATATTCAATGTGCCTTGTTTTCTTCTGAATAAAATGTTTGCTTGTTATGAGAAATTTAGTTAGTAAAGCTCTCACGAACTTGATGGCACACTTTATTTTCCGCACTTAATAAACCTGAACCACTGCGTCCTTCTTTGTTGTGCATATGCTTGCGCTTTATAGGTTGAAGTTAGCAGAACCATGTATCATGGGGACCGCTTTCAACGCTTCATAGGTACTTTGTACTTACTTGATATCATGTTCTTTTGCTTATGGATCCCGACGGTGTGAAATAAAAGTGGAACTTGTAAGATAATGGAGTTTGTATGTATGTTAGAAAAACGCCTGGGCCGCTAACCTAAGCCATGCCTAATCATGGTGGAAACTTGCATCATAACCATAATGAGCATTCTATGAAGCATCCTCAATAAAAATCTATGCACATAGTAAATAAAAAGATCGCTGAGATGCTCATTGTCTGCTTGCCTTGTCATTTTGATCATGGGATAGCTCTCGTGTCATGTGCAAGGGGTACTCCGTTGGCGGTTCTCTATGATACGTATATACTTACAATGACAAGAGCTTACTTGTGACTGAAGTTGAGTAGCATGAGGATTGGTCTTCATAAGTAAGGGGCATGAGACTTCAATTTATAACTCGTCAAGCATATCCTCTTAGTTGTGTCACTTTCACCTTAACCACATTAAAGATGCTTATGATAGGGGCAATGAGAGCTCAAAGCTAACGAGTACCATACTTTCAGCATTTGAAGCCTTTCAAATTATTCAAAACCTTTTCCTCTACCTGTTGAGTCTCCACTTATTCTTTGAGCACCTTCTTGAGAGCATAGTTGTCATTCTTTGTGTTTGTTCCAATACTTGATTATTTGTGTTATGACTTTGATGCTTGTATCCTTGATATCTTTACTTCTAGTCATCACTTGAACTTCAGAGGTGCCTTGGCATTCATAATCAAAGGCAAGCGAGATACCACTCTATCATACCTTTTTATGAGCATTATAATGTTGCTTATGTTTGTGCTTCATGCTACTTATTATTCTTGAGTTGGAATCTCTTCATAGCTTGCAATGACTATTAAGTAGACTTAGTTGCATACTCTTTATTATGAATTGTCCAAGTAGTTGATCACATTGATGAGAATATTTACATCATATGAAGCAAATGTGTTCGTGAAAGTTCTTTTGTCGCACTCAGTTTTCAACTGAATTGCTTGAGGACAAGCAATAAGCTAAGCTTGGGGGGAGTTGATACGTCCAAAATGTATCTACTTTCCCGAACACTTTTGCTATTGTTTCTCCTCTAAACTTGTGTGATTTGGATGCAACTAATGCGGACTGACGCTGTTTGCAGCAGAATTGCCTTGGTGTCTACTTTTTGTGCAGAAAATCAACTATCAGGAAAAATCCCGGAAAATATGCCAAAAATCCTATTTCACCCGAAGAGTCCAGGAGCCAGAATACGAGACGGAGAAGAGCCCTGGGGTGGACACACCACCTGGTGGCGCGGGCCAGGCCAGGCTGCGCCAGGGGGTGGTGTGGGCCCCCCAGGCACCCCCTCGGCCTCTCTCTTCGCCTATAAGGAGCCCTCTGACCTAAAAACTTCGGGAGCTTCGACGTTTTTCCAGAAGGAGTTCCGCTCCGCCGCTACCACCAGATTCCACGAAACAGTACCATAAACTTCATCATCGCCATCATCATCGCCATCATCATCACCATCGCTTCTCCATCGACCATCCATGTTTCCCCCATCTATGAGTGACTAATCCCCTGTTGTAGGCTATGGGGATGGTAGGGATTGGATGAGATCATTCATGTAACGGCATCAGATTGTTAGGGCATGGTGCCTAGTATCTTTTATTACTACTTTATGACTTTGTTGCGACTTGTTGTGCTTAATGCTTGTCACTAGGGCCCGAGTGCCATGATTTCAGATATGAACTTATTATTTATTCATTATGATAATATTGTTTCTGGTCCTATCTACAAGTTGTATACACACGTCGTTGTCCGGAACCTATGGCCCCGAAGTGACAGAAATCGGGATAACCGGAAGGGAAAGGCTTTGATGTGAGGATCACATGTGTTCACGGAGTGTTAATGCTTTGCTCCGGTGCTCTATTAAAAGGAGCACCTTAATTGCCAGTAGTTCCCTAGAGGCCCCGCTGCAAACGGGCTGGCAGGACAAAAGATGTTGTGCAAGTTCTCATTGCGAGCACGTATGACTATATATGGAACACATGCCTAGGATTGTCTAGTACTTGGATGCTTTATATTATTTATCTGCAATTGCCCTATGGTCTGATTGCTATGTGAATTGTCTTGTCCATGCAATGCCCGTCCATCCATCCCTATGCCTACCGCACTCAAATCCCACTGTTTACTACTTTTGTTACTACTATCTTTGCTTTACTACTGCTGTTACTTTACTATTCCTACTACAAAACTGTTGCTACTGATAAACTGCTGTGAGCAAGATTGTTTCTAGGTGCAGCTGAATTGACAACTCAGTTGTTAAGGCTGATAAATATTCTTTGGCTCCCCTTGTGTCGAATCAATAAATTGGGTTGCACTTCCCTCGAAAATACTGCGATACACCCCCTATACTTGTGGGTCATCAAGAGCCACTTCTAGTGAACTATGGATCCCGGTCCATTACTTTACATACAATCTACAATCTTTTACTGCTTTGTGTTTACTTTCTGCAAACTTTTGCTTCTTTCCATTCGATACGTTTAATCCTTTGTTTTCCAAAAAACACGGTGAGATTGACAACCTCATCGCAAGTTGGGGACAAAGTTCAGTGGTTGTGTTGAGCAGGTCTCTACGTTGCTACTAGCACCGGTAGTGCGCCCTGCCAAAGCTCAGCTAGTAACACCTTTGGGGTGTTTTCTTGCTCCTACTGGTTCGATTAAACCTTGGTTTCATAACTGAGGGAAACTTGCTGCTGTGCTCATCATACCTTCCTCTTGGGTTTCCCAACGAGCTCTACATCAACACCGCCATCAAGCAATTTTCTAGGCGCCGTGCATTGAGCCATCAAGAGATTTTCTGGCGCCGTTGCCGGGGAGTCAAGGACATCTTCACAAGGGGAGTCTCTCATAACCAATCTCTTTACTTTGTTGTTTTTGTTTTTCTTAGTTTCTTTTTTCTTTGTTTGCTTGTTTTGCTTTTCAAAAACAAAAAAAATTAGTTGTACTAGTTTGCTTTCTTATTTCAAAAACACAAAAAAATTAGTTCCTATCTTCAAGTTGTTTTTATGTCTAGTTCTGCTCCAATCACTATTTCATTATGGATAGCCCACTCGGTTTCCTATTTGGGGAAACTACTATCATTGCCAAGGTAGTAGATGAACCACCGCCTGCTAGAACCTCCGTGGAAGATTTTATAAGGTATAGAGAATCCTATAAGGGTAAAGTCATGAGAGCCGTGTTAAAAAAGTTGGATCTAATTGCTAAAATTTTGCTTAAACGCCATGATATAAATTGTTGCTCTGAATAGGATACTAAACATCTTAAATTCCAATGTGGCTTTAGTAAAGAATTTGTAATCATGAACTATCATTGGAATAATTACATTCATCTTGGATTTGAAGAAGTAGAACAATTTGTTTTGTTTATGGGAGCTGCTGAAATAGAATCCTTCATGTCTAAAAACTATGAAACCTGTGTTGCTTGTAAAGACCTTAAGGATATGGTCTCTTATATCCTTGATCTTTGCATAGAAAATTTCAGCAATAATTGTTATATCATTTATTATAAAGAGAGACTCAGTCATGCACAAGAATGTGTCCACAATTTGCAGGAGCCTATGGAAGAAGAAATTGCTGAACCTGAAAGCTCATTGGATGAAAAAGAGGAGGAGAGTGATGATCAAGAGGAGGAAGAATGGATCTACCCATCCCTACCTTCTAATGAGAGTAACTCTTTACCCCTTACATTATTTGATTGTCCCCCATGCTTATCAAAGGAGGACGAATGTCATGTTCCTAAGGATTCTTTTGAAAATGTTTATAATAAAGCTCTAGTGCTTGAAGATCATGAAAAGCATGCTTTTATGTGATAGTTATATTGTTGAGTTTATTCATGAGGCTACTGAAAATTATTATGAGAGAGGAAAGTATGGTTGTAGAAGTTTCCATGGTAATGAAACACCTCTCTATGTGCTGAAAGTTTTGAAGTTGCTCTTGTTTTATCTATCCATTCTTGATACTATGTGCTTCTTTGATTTATTTTCTTACAAGATTCCTATGCATAGGAAGTGGGTTAGACTTAAATGTGTGTGTGTTTTTGCTTCTTAATGCTCTCTTTCACTTCAATTCATATCCGTATGAGAGCTTCTTCAAAATTATCATGCCCATCTTAATAGCTATAAAGAAAGAGCTTTATGGGAGACAACCCAAAAGTTTTAGATGATTCTTCAAAGTTATTACCTCTGTAATAACCTCTCCTTATCCTTTTTATTTGCTTTTTGTGCCAAGAGTAACCTCTAATGAGAGAGAAGTAATGATTGGGAAATTTGCTGTACCGAAACAGATTTCTGTGCTTCACCGTAAATATTCGTGAGAGAGCTCTGTATGTCGGATTGAGCTGTAATGTTTTGCTGCTGCCCTAGGTTGTTATCTAACTTTCGTTAGTTCAACACTTTTTCATTTGAGTAACATAAGGTCTTCAAAAAAATTCATCTTTACCTGCTGGTCTGTTTTGACAGATTTCTGCCATTTTTCTGCATTTTCTTCTTGTGGGTTCCATTTTGAGTTCTTTCGGGGAAATGAGATTTTTGAGGGAGGTGATACAGTAGCTAGTGTTCTAATTGAAGTTTATTTGGTGTTAGAACTGAACCTTAAGACTTATTTATCTTAAGTGCACTAATGTTGCTAATGAGATTGTGTGAAGTTTTGTATGAAGGAAAAATTTCAGGTGTATGGAAGGAATGAGTAATGAGATGAAGGATGGACTAAAGCTCAAGCTTGGGGATGCCACGTGTGTCACCCCAATAAATATCCAAGAAGTACAAGCGTCAAAGCTTGGGGATGTCCAAGGCATCCCCTTATTCATCAATAAAAATCCCAGGTTTCTTCCAAACGCTTCATTTTTTTTGTTTCATGCACAGTTGTGTTTTTCTTCGAGCGTCATCTTTTTTGTTTTCGTTTTGGTTTTTGGTTTGCTCTTGTTTCCTTAGTTTTCTGAATAAATTGGTTGGACCCCCTCTTTCATACATTGGTTTGCAAATAGTTTGGTTTGGTTTGGAAAAGAGTAGGAAAGTTCATGGTTATGTGGTAAAAAGAGCTCGTTTTTGACTGTGGCCTATGCTTTGTCATGCCATGCTTGATATTGTTTTGGCTTTATGCTTAGTATTATTTGCTGTAGCATGACTTGTTATAAACAATTGAGATTGCTTAATGTGCCTTGGATGAATCATGTGTTGTTTTAGCATATTAAAGCATAGTATAGTGGTATTCTCCTTTGATGCTTTATTTGGGTTGACTTGGTGCATCCTCGCACCATGTTATGACTATCTCAAGTCACCATAGACTTTATGATCCTTTAGTTTTCAACTTGTAGTATCACTTTATGCTTTGATCAATGATGTTTTGTCGCTCTGCATGATTATGGCCATTATTGCTCTCTAAGTTTGTCGCTCCCAGTCTTTTGCTAGCCTCCACAACCAAGTATGAGTTCCACTCATGCATCCAACTCCCTAAACCAATTTATTCCAAAGAGTCCACCATACCTACCTACTAGCTTATGCTATTCCAAGTATATATTCATGCTTTGGTTTACCTTCCAAATTAAACTTGTTATGAGAAAACTAGTGATTAAAGCTCTCACGAACTTGATGGAACACTTTTCTTTTCTTGCCCTTAATAAACTTGAACCATTGTGTCTTCTATGTTGTATATGCTTGCACTTATTTGTCGGGAATTAGCAGAACCATGCTTTCATGGGGAACGCTTTCAACATTGCACTTGGTACTTGTACCTAGTTGATATCATGCTCTTTTGTATATGGATGTCGTCCTTGTGAAATGAAAGGGGAGCTTGTAAGTCCATGGAGTTATGTATATGTGTTAGAGAAACGCCTGGGCCGCTGGTCTAATCCATGGTGACATGGTGGAAACCTGCAGCGTAACCATAATGAGCTGTCTATGAAGCATTCTTCTTATAAAAAAAGAGTCCTATATTGAGAAAAAAAGAGAAAAAAGAAAAAAAGAGATACTATGAAAAGAGGAAAGAGAGAAAAAAGCACCATATTCCCATGGTAAATAAGAAGAATGCTGACATGCTCGTTGTCTGCTTGCCTTGTCATTTTGATATGGGGATTCTTTCGTATCATCGGGCAAGGGGTACCCCGTTGGCGGTTCTCTATGATACACATATACTTACAATGACAAGAACTTACCGGTGACTAAACTTGAGTAGCACGAGGAGCGGCCCTCGTATACAAGGGACATGAGATTTCTGACTTATACTTCGTCAAGCATGTACACCATAGTTTGTTCACTTTAACCTTAATCACTTCAAGTTGCTTATGATAGGGGCAATGAGAGCTGAAAGCTATAAGTACCATAATTTTTGGAAGCTCTTTATGAGACTTGAATCCCTACTTTTACAAAGGCCTTTCTTCCACCATTATATTGAGTCTCCACCTTCTATCTTTATGCACTTACTTTGAGAGCATAGTGGCCATTCTTAGTTCTATGTGCATTGTCCCAAGACTAGTTGATTGATGCATACTTTGATATTGCTTGTTTTAAACTATTGTATCTAGTCACTCTTATGAACTTTGAAGGTGTCCTATGCCTTTATATTTGCTACTCTATTGAGGGACAAGCTGAATACTATTATGCCATGTTTTCTTTATGTGAAACAAACAAACGTCTTGCAAAGCATTGTTATTCATGAATCTTTTGTTTGTGCCTTTTCTTGTTGCATCATAGTTTCTTTGCTTATTGCTAGAACTTTGTCTTTCATGCTATGATTGAAGTACTATGATCCCAGCTTTGAATGTTTTACAAATACTTTGATCAAGTCTTCGATGGTGCATGTCACCTCAAAAATTATTCTTTCTTTTTATCACTTACCTACTCGAGGACGAGCGGGAGTTAAACTTGGGGATGTTGATACATTGCAAATATATCCATAATTTTTGATGTTCCATGCTTAGTTTTATCCACTTTCTTGTGTTTTGTTCCAACTTTGGATTACCTTTCATATGATTTCTTGGACTAACCTATTAACAAGAGCCACAGTGCCAGCTGCCTATTTTCTGCTGTTTTTGGTTCCAGGAAAGTCAGAAAATGAATATTCTCGGAATTGGACGGGACAAAAGGCAAAGTGCCTATTTTTCCGGAAGTGATCATGTACCAGAATACGAGACGGAGAAGGGCCAGGTAACCACCACACCACCTGGCCGCGCGGCCAGGCCTAGCCCGTGCCAGGGGGTGGTGTGGCCGCTCCCGGCACCCCCTCGGCCTCTCCTTCCGCATATATATTGCCCTCGGGACGAAAATCCTAAGGACCCGATTAAAAATCCATCAAAGAGTCTGTAGCCGCCGTCATCTCCATCCCTAGATCGGGAGGGATCTGAAGCTCTTCCCGGCACCCTGCCGGAGAGGGGAATTCACCCTGGAGGCCTTCTTCATCACCATGCAAGCCTCCGGTGTGATGCGTGAGTAGTTCATCCTTGGACTACGGATCCATGTAGTAGCTAGATGGCTGGTTATCCTCCTTTGTGCTTTCATGTTTAGATCTTGTGAGCTCCGTTCATGATCAAGATCATCTATTTTTAATTCTGCGTGTTGTGTTTGCAGGGATCCGATGGATATTGAGATGCTATTTCAGATTGATTATTTATTATATCATGTCTTTGTTATTTGTGATCTTGCATGCTTTCCATTGTTAGTAGCTATCTTGGCCAAGTAGATGCTAGAAACTCCAAGAGTTAGTATTTATGCTCGATAGTGGGTTCATGCCTCTAGTAATCTGGGGAAGTGACAGAAATCTCTAAGGTACTAGATGTGCTGGTGCTACTAGGGAGAAAATAACAATCTTTTGTTCATAGAACAATCGTATTGTTTACTTTACACACAGTTCGTAAAGCAATAATCTGTTGCTTGCAACTTAATACTGGAGGGGGTTCGGATGATAACCTGAAGGTGGATTATTAGTCATAGATGCAGTTGGATGGCGGTCTATGTATTATGTTGTAATGCCCAATCAAGTCTCAAAGGAGTCAAGATGATTAGTATATGCATGTATTGCTTTCTCGGTGTTTGTCAATTGCCCCGCTGTAATTTGTTCACCCAGCATGTTATCTATCTTAAGGAGAGCCACCTCTAGTGAACTATGGATCCCGGTCCTTTACTTTACATACAATCTACAATCTTTTACTGCTTTGTGTTTACTTTCTGCAAACTTTTACTTCTTTCCATTCGATACGTTTAATCCTTTGTTTTCCGCAAAACATGGTGAGATTGACAACCTCATCGCAAGTTGGGGACAAAGTTCTGTGGTTGTGTTGTGTAGGTCTCCACGTTCCTACTAGCACCAGTAGTGCACCCTGCCAAAGCTCAGCTAGTAACACCTTTGGGGTGTTTCCTTGATCCTACTGGTTCGATTAAACCTTGGTTTCATAACTGAGGGAAACTTTCTACTATGCTCATCATACCTTCCTCTTGGGGTTCCCAACGAGCTCTACATCAACACCGCCATCAAGCAATTTTCTAGGCGCCGTGCATTGAGCCATCACCCCCGAGCAATGTAATTGTAAGTAAAATAGAGACACAAAGTTTGGGGAACTTAGCTTTATTTATTCGCAGAATATCACGAGGTATAATGTATGGCTAAGTAGTTGGGCGGAATAGCCTTATTTGCAAAGTAAAAAACATCTAGGGGTAGAAACGATGCAGCTGCGTGACATTCCAGGGGTTGGAGTATGCGAATCCACTTTCTATGTCTTTAAGGCGGTAGGCGCCACCTGGGATTACTTCGGTAATTACGTAAGGTCCTTCCCAAGGGGACTCGAATTTGAGGTTCCCTTGCTGCTTCAGTCGCAGGACCAGGTCTCCTTCGACGAAGGATCTAGGGCGTATCCTTCTGCTGTGATAATTGCGGAGGTTCTGCTGGTAGATCGTGGATCTCTCCGCTGCAATCTCGCGTGCTTCATCAAGGAGATTGATGGAGTCTTTGAGTGCGAGGGTTGATTCTGCCTTGCTATATGCTACTACCCATGGGGCCTTGTACCACACTTCTGCGGGTAGTACCGCCTCGGCGCCGTGTACCATGAAGAATGGAGTGTAGCCTGTATCGTTGTTTGGAGTTATACACAAGCTCCATAGTACCCGATTGCAGCTCCTCAGGTCAGCACCCGGCAGCTCTTTCGAGTGGCTGGAGGAGCCTTTTCTTGATCCCGCCACAGACAAGGCCGTTGGCCTTTTCGACTTGACCGTTGGTCTAGGGATGTGCCACCGAGGCGTAGCTAATGTTGATTCTCAGGTTTTTGCATAAACCCTAGAACTCTTTGGAGGTGAAGTTTGTCCCATGTCCATGATGATGCTATGTGGCACCCCGAACCGGAAGACGATGGACTTGAAGGATTTTACAGCTGCTTCCCTGATTGGTTTGTTACCGGCATGGCCTCAATCCACTTCGTGAATTTGTCGACTGCAACGAGGAGGTAGACATATCCTCCAGGTGAAAATTTGTGCAGCTTGCCGTCCATGTCGAGTCCCCATTGCACGAAGGGTCAGGCCACATGTATTTTCCTGAGTTCTGCGCTAGGTGTGTGCGGTTTATCCGCGAATCGTTGGAAAGCGTTGCATTGCTGGACGATGTCCTTAGCATCATGCATTGCCGTTGGCAAGTAGAATCTAGCTCGTAGAGCTTTGGCGACAAGGGCGCGACTGCCAGCGTTGTGGCTGCAAGTGCCTTCGTGTATGCCGAGGAGGATGGATCTTCCATCCTCGTTGGAGACGCACCGTTGAAGAACTCCTGTGATGCTGCGTTTGTACAGTTCGCTGTTGATGAGGGCTGAAAAGGAAATGGACATCGCCTAGAGGGGGGGGGGTGAATAGGCATTTTAAAATTATTACGGTTTAGGCTCTAATAAATGCGGAATAAAACTTAACGTTTAATTTATCAAGCCAAAACCTAAATACACTAGGTTCACTAAGTGCACCAACAACCTATGCTAAGCAAGAAGAGCAACAAGGTAATAGCAAGATAATACTTCAAGCACGAAGGCTATCACAATGTAAATTGCATAAGTAAAGGGCTCGGTTGAGAGATAACCGATGGACGCGGAGACGATGATTTGTTTCCCGAAGTTCACTTCCAAAGAAGCTACGTCTCCGTTGGAGAGGTGCGGGGGTGCAATGCACTTCGAACGCCACAAGCGGCTCACCTCGAGGTGTGGTGGCTCGATGCTCACCCAACGCCACACAAGGCCTCACCCCAAGATGCGAAGGCACGCAACCTACCGATGCCACAAAAGGCTCACCCTATTCTCCCGTGAGCTCGCCACAAAGGCCTACTCACGTTCCACTATGGGACACTTGAGGGCGGTCACCGAACCCGTACAAGGCTTGGGGAAATCTCCACAACTCAATTGGAGGGCTCCCAAGAAATGCCACAAAGGCTCCACAATGCCACAAAAGGCCAACAAGCTTGGGGAACCTCCACAACTCAATTGGAGCCCCAAGAACACACCACAACTCCACACAACCGTCTAGGGTTCCAAGAACCCAAGAAAAACAAGCCCAAGGGCTTGAACTCGCCGAATCTCCGAGGAGAACTCAAACCTATGCACCAAATGCAAGAGGTAAGTCCTTCTCTCTCAAATTCCACCAAAGCTACAAAAGCTATTGAGGGAATAAGAGAGGAAGAACACAAGAGGAGAACACAAAACTCTCCAAGATCTAGATCCCAAGGATTCCTTCACAAAGAAGGGATTTTGCTTGGTGGGGCTTGTAGATCTAGATATCCTCTCTCAAATCCCTCAAAAAGATGCAAGAATCATAGGAGGGGAAAGGGGAGAGGGCAAGCTCTTCAAGGTCAACAATGGAGGAGAGAGAAAGCCAAAACCGAGAAGAACAAGTGTTCGGGCCGAAGGGGAAAGGGGAGCTCCTTTTAAAGGGCTCCCCGATCTGCCCGTTACCCACAGATTCCCGCACGGCCGGTAGTACCGGTGGGTGGCTGGTACTACCGGTGGCACCCAGCCAACGGTCAGAAAACAGCGAGACAAAGAAAAAAAATGCGAGCCTGGCCGGTACTACCGCCGCTTCGCCGGAACTACTGGTGGCAAGAATGTCCTAGCGGTACTACCGCCTGAAGATCCGATCCAAGTTCCGTCAAATAGCGCAGACCGGGCAGAGAGCATACTGAAGCGAAAACGGGGTTACCGGAAATTGGGCCGGAATTAACACCGGTACTACCGGCGGCAAACTGCCCTAGCGGTACTACCGGTGGCCCGCCGGAACTACCGGCCAGGCAAAAACTCCAGAACCAGAAATGCCACAACTTTTGCATCCGAACTCCAAACGAGATGAAACCAATTTTGTTGGAAATATAACGACGCGTAGAATCCAACATGTATGTGAGATACCTCCCAAGGTGTGGAGCCGGAAAACCCGAAAGATCAAAAACGTAATAAGATATGCATGGGAAATCCGTTTTTGATGAACTAGAGCTTGTTATGAAGATAACCACAAGCTCTAGATCCTCACATGGACAAGAACCAAACAACAACTAAGAAAGATGATGCTATGTATGCAAAGGTTTGAGCTCTTTCCGAAAGATACGAACGAGTCACCCACTCGAGAGCTCCTCTTGATAGTACGACTATCTATCCTAAACCCGGTCTCCCAACACTACAAGAGACCGGTAAAATAAAAACCCTATCAAGATCATACCTTTGCCTTGAGCATCCCACTTGAGCGTGATGTAGACGATCTTGTCACCTTCAAGATGGAACACCTTTCTTGATTGCTCTTGCTTGATGAAGACTTGAGAAATGCTCCCCCATACTCCATGGGGGAAGCCTCTTCTTCGAACTTGTCTTCATCATTCCATGATTGCCGAGGATGGAAAGCTTCAAGAATGAGATCCTCTAGAGATGACGCATCTTGATCTTGCACTTCAAGTCTTGACGATGTCTTGAAGATAGCCATGAGGAACTCCATCTTCTTCTTCTTCAAGACAAACTTTATCTTCTTATTTTTCTTCTTCTTCTTCTTCTTCTTCTTCTTCTTCTTCTACTTGATCCGAATAGGCACAAAGCCCTTGGACGATGCTTCTTCTTTTTTTCATCCTTGAAACCAACACATGGTCCAAGCGATGCCAATGGACAAACCTACAAGTGAAACTCAATTTGCACATTAGTCCATAGGGATTATCATTAATTACCAAAACCACACATGGGGGCATACATGCCCTTTCAAGGGCGAATGCCTTGGATCATCGCGCTATATGACGCGCATCTGTCGGATCATCTGGCAACCTTTTAATGAGAAAGTACGTGATGTATGGTTGTGTCCAGGATGGCTCGATCATCATGACCTCCATGGGGCCTTCGAGTCATGTATCTGGCTCCATGTCGTCGAGTGTCGTATGTGCGTTGGGTGGCGTTGCCCCCGAGTTCTTTGACGTGCTGGTTTTATGCTCTGGAGACTTGGGCTTGATGGAGCGCTCGTAGATGCGTTCTAAAAATACTCTGGGTGGCACTGAGGCACAAGTGGAGCCGATGTAGGCGAGTATGTCTGCTTCCTCTTTGCTCTCTTGGACGATGTGCCACAGCTCGCAGCCATCGAAGTCTCCCTCGGGTGCGTCGTAGAGGTCGTGGTAGGCGATCATGTTATCGCTCAAAGCATCACACTCATTCATTGTTTGGTTGACCACCAGTTTGGAGTCGCCGTAGATGACGAGTCGCTTTGTGGCACAGGATTTTTCCATACGCATCCCGTGAAGTAAGGCTTCGTATTCAGTTTCATTGTTGGAGGCAGTGAACTGCATTCACAGAACATATCTCATCTTGATGCCTTGCGGCAACGTCAGGATGATGCCCGCGCTAGCTCCCTCCTTGCATTTGGACCCATCAAAGTGTTTTGTCTATAGATAGGACATGTCTGTCTTGTCGGGGATCTGGTTTTCCATCCAGTGCACGAGGAAGTCCAGGAGAACTTGCGACTTTATTGCATCTCGCTTCTCGTAGGTGATGTCCCGTGGAGACAGTTCTATCCCCCAAAGCACGACTCATCCCGTGGCATCGGGGTTGTTGAGGATGTGCCCTAGCGGGGCATCGTTCACCCCGATTATTGGATGCTCCTGGAAGTAGTGGCGTAGTCGCCTGGCTGTCATAAAGACGCCGTACGCCAACTTCTGATAATGCGGGTACCACTGCTTTGTTGGCCGAGCACCTCGCTGAGGTAGTAGACTGGGCGTTGTACCCCGTGGACTTTATTTTCTTTAGCTCGTTCCACCACCAGCACAGTGCTAACCACCTGGTTGGTGGCGAAGATGTATAATAGTAGCGTCTCCTTTTCACGAGGTGTTACCAACACTGGTGAGGTGGATAGTAGATGCTTGAGGTGTTCAAATGCTTCTTGTGCTTCGTTTTTCACTCGAATTAGTCAGCTTTGCAGAGAAGTTGGTAGAAAGGCAGTGCCTTTTCGCCCATCCGACTGATGAATCGACTGAGCGCCACGATTTTCCCAGCCAGCCGCTAGACGCCTTTTACGTTCTTCGGCTTCTCCATAGCCAGTATGGCTTTTATTTTCTTTGGGTGGGCCTCGATCCCTCTCGCGGAGATGAGGTACCCTAGCAAGTTCCTAGATTTACGCCGAAGGCATATTTGTCCGGATTCATCTTGATCCGGTAGCGGCCGAGGTTATCGAAGGTGTCACGAAGATCGTCGAGTAACAAGGCTTCCTTCTTTGTTTTGACGATGATGCTGTCGACGTAGACATGAATGTTGTGGCCCATATGGCTCTTGAGGTAGGCCTGCATACACCGTTGGTAGGTGGCTGATGGCCCAAAATGTATCGATCTCATTGGGGAACCCCAAGAGGAAGGTATGATGAGCACGGCAGGAAGTTTTCCCTCAGTTATGAAACCAAGGTTATCGAACCAGTAGGAGCAAGGAAACACCTGCAAGGTGTTGTTTCCAACTTGGAATCCTGCACAACACAACCACATAACTTTTCCCCCAACTTATAGTGAGGTTGTCAATCTCACCGGTTTTGCTGAAAACAAAGGATTAAACGTATTGTGTGGAAGAAAGTAAAAGGTTGCAGAAAGTAACTGAAAACAGTAAACAATTGTAGATTTATGGTAAAAGAAAGGACCGGGGTCCATAGTTCACTAGTGGTGGTTCCCCTTAAGATATATGACATGTTGGGTGAACAAATTACAATGGGGCAATTGACAAACATCGAGAAATCATACATGCATATACTAATCATCTTGACTCCTATGAGATTTGATTGGGCATTACAACATTATACATAGACCGTAATCCAACTACATCTATGACTAAGAATCCACCTTCAGGTTATCAATATGAACCCCCTCTAGTATTAAGTTGCAAGCAACAGATAATTACATTATGCATTGCGTGTAAAGTAAACAATACGATTGTTTTATGAAGAAAGGATTGCTGTTTTGTCCCTAGTAGCAACATCACATCTAGTACCTTAGAGATTTCTGTCACTTCCCCAGATTACTAGAGGCATGAACCCACTATCGAACATAAATTCATAGGACACCTTCAAAGTTCAGAAGGGTGACCAGATACAAATAGTTTAAGAACAAGCAATATCAAAGTTATGCATCAATCAACAAGTCTTGGGACAATGCACATAGAACTAAGAATGGCCACCATGCTCTCTCAATAGGTGCATAAAGATAGAAGGTGGAGACTCAACATAAAAGTAAAAGAAATGCCTTCATAGAAGGAAGCAGGGATTCAAGTTTCATAAAGAGCTTCCAAAAATTATGGTACTTTTAGCTTTCAGCTCTCATTGCTCCTATCATAAGCATCTTGAAGTGATTAAGGTTAAAGTGAAGAAACTATGGAGTATATGCTTGACAAAGTATAAGTTGGAAATCTCATGTCCCTTGAATACGAGGGCCGCTCGTCATGCTACTCAAGTTTAGATACCGGTAAGTTCTTGTCATAGTAAGTACATATGTGTCATAGAGAACCGCCAACGGGGTACCCCTTGCCCGATGATATAGAAGAATCCCCATATCAAAATGACAAGGCAAGCAGACAATGAGCATCTCAGCAATCTTCTTATTTACCATGGGAAAATGGTGCTTTTTTCTCTCTTTCCTCTTTTCCCATCTTTTTTTTTCTTTTTCTCAATCTCTATCTCTTTTTTATAAGAAGAATGCTTCATAGATTTCTCATTATGGTTACGCTGCAGGTTTCCACCATGATTAGGCATGGATTAGACCGGCGGCCCAGGCGTTTCTCTAACACACATACATAACTCCATGGACTTACAAGGTCCCCTTTCATTTCACACCGACGACATCCATAGACAAAAGAGCATGATATCAACTAGGTACAAAGTACAAGTGCAATGTTGAAAGCGTTCCCCATGACAACATGGTTCTGCTAATCCCATACATATAAGTGCAAGCATATACAACATAGATGACACAATGGTTCAAGTTTATTAAGGGCAAGAAAAGTAAAGTGTGCCATCAAGTTGGTGAGAGCTTTAATCACTAGTTTTCTCATAACAAGTTTAATTCGGAAGGTAGATAAAAACAGGAATATACTTGGAATAGCAAATGCTAATAGGTAGGTATGGTGGACTCTTTGGAATAATTTGGTTTTATTTGGAGTTGGATGCATGATTGGAACTCATACTTGGTTATGGAGGCTAGCAAAAGACTGGGAGCGACTAACTAAGAGAGTAATGATGGCCATAATCATGCAAAGCGACAAAACATCATTAATTAAAGTATAAAGTGATATTACAAACTAAAGGATCATAAATGCTATGGTGACTTGGGATAGTCATAACATGGCGTGAGCATGTGCCAAGTCAACCCAAATAAAGCATCAAAGGAAAATACCACAATACTATGCTTTTATATGCTAAAACAACGCATGGTTCTTTCAAGGCACATTAAGCAATCTCAATTGTTTATAACATGTCATGCTACAACAAAAATCACTAAGCATAAAGCCAAAACAATACCAAGAATGACATGACAAAGCATAGGCCACAATCAAAAACAAGCTGCTTTTTACCACTTAAGCATGAACTTTTCCTACTCTTTTCCAAACCAAACCAAACTATTTGAAAACTAATGTATAAATGAGGGGGTCCAACCAATTTATTAAAGCAAACTAAGAAAACCAACCAAACGAAAATGAAAAATAAAACAAAGACACTCCAAGAACAACACAACTGTGCATGAAATAATAAAAATGAAGTATTTGGAAGAACCTAGGATTTTTTTATTGATGAAGAAGGGGATGCCTTGGGCATCCCCAAGCTTTGACACTTGTACTTCTTGGATATTTATTGGGGTGACTCGGGGTGGCATCCCCAAGCTTGAGCTTTAATCCATTCTTCATCTCATTACATCATTCTCTCCATACACCTGAAATTTTTCCTTCATACAAAACTTCACACAATCTTTATTAGCAACATTAGTGCACTCAAGATAATAAGTCTTTGGGTTCAGTTTCAACACCAATAAATTTTCCATTAAAACACAAGCTACTGTAGCACTTCCCTCAAAAAGCTCAATTCCCCAAAGAGAACTCAAAAAGGAATCAACAAGAAGCAAATGCAAATAATTGTAGAAATCTGTCAAAACAAACCAGCAGGTAAAAACCAATTTTTTCAAAGACCTTCTGATGCTCAAATCAAAAAGTGTTTTACTAACGAAAGTTAGATGACAACCTGGGGCAGAAGCACAAAAATTCACGCCTCAAAACTACGTACAGAGATTTTACACTAATTTTTATAGTGAATCACAAAAATCTGTTTCGGGACAGCAACTTTCCCAAGCATTACTTCTCTGTCATTAGAGATTACTCTTGGCACAAAAAGCAAATAAAAAGGATAAGGAGCGGTTATTACAGAGGTAATAACTTTCAAGACTCATCTAAAACTTTTGGGTTATCTCCCAATAAGTACTTTTCTTTAACGCCTTTAAGTTAGGCATAAGAAGAAAGAAAAAGAATCAAGTGCTCTCGAATGAAGAAGCATTAAGAGCAAATTTTGTTTTCATAGTAGAGGAAAAAGGAATATTCTCTCTCTTCTTAGGTAAGTGTTGTATACCTTTCTTGAGTGGGAGTTGATATTTAATGGTGCCTTCTTACATATCAATAATGGCACCAACAGTTTTAAGAAAAGGTCTTCCCAAAGTAATAGGACAAGAAGCATTGCATTCAACATCCAAAACATAGAAATCAATGGGGACATAGGCATTGTTAACCATAATAAGAACATCATTAATACTCCCCATGAGTTTCTTTTTAGCATTATCATCAAGTGGGACATTCAAATAACAATCTTCCAATGGTGGCTAATCAAGCATATCATAAATCCTTCTAGGCATAATGGAAACACTACTATCAAGATCACATAAAGCTTTGAAATCAAAATCATTCACTTTCATATTAATGATGGGTTCCCAACCATCTTCTAGTTTCATAGGAATAGAAGCTTTATGTTTCATCTTTTCTTATTTAATTTTTATGAGAGCATTAGTAATGTGTTTTGTAAAGGACATATTCATAGGACTAGCATTAGGACTTTTAGCAAGATTTTGTAGGAACTTAATTACTTCAGAGATATTGCAACCATCAAGATCAAAATCATATTTATCATCTAAAGTGGTAGAGCTATTGTTTCCCATGTTTTGAAGAATTTCAGCGTTTTTATTAGAAAAGGTTCCATTAGGTTTACTAGCTTCAACATTAGGGGTAGTGATAGTAGAAACACTAATATTTCTAGCAATTTCATCTTATGTTTCCCACTTAGCATGCAATTCAGCTAATAATCTAATATTTTCATCAATTCTAACTTGTATGGCATTAGTAGCAGCAAAGGGATTTTCAATAGTTTCAGGTTGATTTTCATTAGTAACAGCCATTTTATTAATCAAAGAGGATTGTGCTTCTGACAAAGATGATATATTTCTTTCAGCATTAGAAAGTTTCAATTGCAAACTTGGAATTTCCCTATTTAAACTCTCAAGTTGATGACTAATATTTTTAAAAATAGTAGATTGTTCCTCCATGGTTTTAGTAAATAACTTATTTTGCTCATATTGCATTTGCATGAAGTTTTTAGTGGCTCTTTCAACTTCTAAAATTCTTCCTTCACTAGGTATTCCAGGTTTGCCATGATAACCATAAGTATTATTAGGAGGGTAAGGCCTATAATTGTTATTACCAAAAGCATTGCTACCAAAATTATTATTTTTTATAAATTTCACATCAACTTGCTCTTCTTGAGCAACCAAAGAGGCTAAGGGAGCATGATTTGGATCAATATGAGCTTTCCCATTAACAAGCATAGACATAATAACATCAATTTTATCACTCAAGGAGGATGTTTCTTCAACAGAATTTACATTCTTACCTTATGGAGCTCTCTCTGTATGCAATTCAGAATAGTTAACCATCATATTATCCAGAAGCTTTGTTGCAGCACCCAAAGTGATGGTCATACAAGTACCTCCAGTGGCAGAATCCAGTAGATTTCTTGAAGAATAATTCAATCCTGCATTAAAGGTTTGGATAATCATCCAAGCAGTCAGTCCATGAGTGGGACAATTCTTTACCAAAGATTTCATTCTTTCCCAAGCTTGAGCAACATGTTCATTATCAGATTGTTTAAACTTCATTATGTCACTTCTCATAGATATAATCTTAGCAGGAGGATAGTATTTTCCAATCAAAGCATCTTTGCATTTAGTCCAAGAATTAATACTATTTCTAGTTAGGGATTGCAACCATTCTTTAGCTTTTCCTCTCAAAGAGAAAGGAAATAATTTAAGCTTAATAATATCCCCATCTATATCCCTATGCTTTCGCATCTCACAAAGTTCAACATAGTTATTTAGATGAGAACCAGCATCTTCATTACCAATTCTAGAAAATTATTCCCTCATAACAAGATTGAGTAAATCAGGTTTAATTTCAAAGAAAGTAGCTTCAGGAATAGGTGGAGCAATAGGTGTGCACATGAAATCATTGTTGTTTGTGCTAGTGAAGTCACACAACTTAGTGTTTTCAAGAGTATTCATTTTTGTGTGTTTTTAATAAAGAAAGCAAACTAGTAAAACTAATTTTGTGTGTGTTTTTGATAAAGAAGCAAGCAAAAAGGCAGAAATAAACTAAGAAAAACAAAAATAACAATGTAAAGAGATTGCTTATGAGGGTCTCCCCTTGTGAAGATGTCCTTGACTCCCCAGCAACGGCGCCAGAAAAAGTGCTTGATGGCCCAAAATGTATCGAGCTCATTGGGAACCCCAAGAGGAAGGTATGATGAACACAACAACACGTTTTCCCTCAGTTATGAAACCAAGGTTATCGAACTAGTAGGAGCAAGGAAATACCTCCAAGGTATTGTTTCCAACTTGGAATCCTGCACAACACAACCACATAACTTTGCCCCAACTTACAGTGAGGTTGTCAATCTCACTAGTTTTGCTGAAAACAAAGGATTAAACGTATTGTGTGGAAGAAAGTAAAAGCTTGTAGAAACTAAACAGAAAACAGTTGTAGATTGATGGTAAAAGAAAGGACCGAGCACTAGTGGTTGTTCTCCTTAAGATAGATGACATGTTGGGTGAACAAATTACAGCGGGGCAATTGACAAACAATGAGAAAGCATACATGCATATACTAATCATCTTGACTCATATGAGATTTGATTGTGCATTACAACATTATACATAGACCGTAATCCAACTACATCTATGACTAATAATCCACCTTCAGGTTATCAATCCGAACCCCTCCAGTATTAAGTTGCAAGCAATAGATAATTGCATTACGCATTGCGTGTAAAGTAAACAATATGATTGTTCTATGAATAAAGGATTGATGTTTTGTCCCTAGTAGCAACAACACATCTAGTACCTTAGAGATTTCTGTCACTTCCCCAGATTACTAGAGGCATGAACCCACTATCGAGCATAAGTACTCCCTCTTGGAGTTGCTAGCATCTACTCGTTCAAGATATCTACTAACAACGGAGAGCATGCAAGATCACAAATAACAAAGACATGATAGAATCAATAATCAATCTGAAATAGCATCTCAATATCCATCGGATCCCCGCAAACACAACATGAATGATTACAATAGATGATCTTGATCATGAACGGAGCTCACAAGATCTAGACATGGTAGCACAAAGGAGAAGAACCAACCATCTAGCTACTACATGGACCTGTAGTCCAAGAATGAACTACTCACGCATCACACCGGAGGCTTGCATGGTGATGAAGAATGCCTCCAGGGTGAATTCTCCCCTCCAACAGGGTGCTAGGAAGAGGTTCATATCCCTCTCGATCTAGGGATGGAGATGACAACGGCTACAGACTCTTTCGTGGAATTTTGATCGGGTACTGTCGTCGGATTGATGACAAGTACGCCATGACGGGGTCCTCGAGGCGTGCGGAAGGGAGGGGTGTGAGACGTACATGTTTCGAGACGGTGAGCACACAGGTTTACCAAGGTTCGAATCCGCCGGCTTTGGACGGATCCTACTCCTACTAGTAATCCAGTAATACGGCAGAGCCGGAATATGGGTTACAAGGGTTCGCCTGTGCGAGTTGAGATTGTAGACTATTGAGGGTGCCCTAAAGGCTCTCCCTAGGACGTCATATATAGATATCTGGCCTAGGGTTTACATGAGAGATCTATCCGGCTACGACTAAATGTCGATTACAGAGTACATCTTGAACTACAAGTAACACTATGGGTCTACGTCGGTAAGTCTTCTGGGCCATCCCGTAGCCGGACTGGACTCCGTATGTTCTCCCTAACTAGGCCGCCTGTGAAGCGAAGTGGGCCACCCTGGTCAGTGAGGAAATGTGAGGATACCCGGAAAGTATATCCCCAATAGTAGCCCACGGAAGTCTCCAAGATCCAAAGTCGGATTCACAATCATCTAGCTTGATCTTCGGCTTGCAGAATCTTGAAGGGTTCTTGAAACTTCAAAACAAAAAATACGATCCGGGTCTTAAAAATAAGTTGGACCTATCAACATGTTACTCAGATTTTCCAGCTTGATATTCAAACTAAGCCGGAACTTGGTCTCTGACGTCATCTGACACCGGTCATGGTCAAGTAACATCATCTGACAAACATCCTGTCAGCACGACCGTTGGTGGGTCCACCGTTCGCGGAACCGAGGCGCCGTTTTAATGCATACACGGAGATCGAGGCGACATAATCATCGCATGGGACCCTCCCAGTTCCTTCCATGATGCGTGGCATTTACACAGTGCCGTTTGCACGAATCTTTGGCGCGGTTAGGTGGTTATAAGGGGTGAGGATTTCTTTTCCTCATCTTCACCTATTCCCTTGCCATTCCTTCTCCTCCACTTCTCCCTCGCGCACAGAGCTCTTCTGCCTCCCAGATTCCCAGCGCCGCCCATCCAAGGTCACCGGCACACAAGAGAAATGGCTTCCTCTTCATCGTCCGACTTGGCTGCCTTCACAACGGTGGCGACGGCGGTGGCGGCAGTAGAGAAAGAGAGCAACCGTGGGGTTGGGATCTCGTGTCTCCTCTACGACGAGAAGCTCCACGGCATGGAGAATGAAGGACTCCTCCGCCCCGGTGACTGGCGGAGCGGTTTCGGCGAAACCATCCCCAACCCGCACGCTAACGAGCGGGTACACTTCGGCACCCACCTCGACAGAGGTTCGTCTTTCCCTCTCTCGGAATTATTTTCCGAGGTGATTGATCACTATGGCATTCAACTTCACCATCTTCCTCCCAACTCCATCTTAGAGATGAGATCTTACAAGGCGTTGTGTGAGGGATACCTCGACATTAGGCCGAGTCTCACTTTGTTCCGATTTTACTTTCATGTCCGGAGAAACTCTATCACTGCCGGTAATCCGTATATTACCAACACTATTAGCCTTTCAGTTAGACTCAAGCGTGTTTATCCTCGTATTCTAGCTAGTGAGTCGGTCAAACAGTGGCCGACCACCTTCTTTTATCATAAGGATGTTCCTGCTCCGGGCAAAGCTACTGCTTTGCCGACTTTTATCGACAGAGCGGCCATGGCCCTTCCATCTTGGGACGAGGCTCCTCCGGCTCTCAGTGACGATCTGATCCTCACCAAGAGGCGGATCGAATACCTGATGAAGCACAAGGGCTTGAGAGGATCTGACCTAGTCCAGTGTTGGGTGGCACGCCGGATCTAGCCTCTCCAGCACCACGAAGACCGACTGATGCATTCCATCATGGCGTTGAAAGAAGACTCCCTCCGCATCAGCCCCAAGCCCCTGAAGCCACTGGACTACATAAGCCAGATTAAATGGCTGATTAAGGAGCGGATTGAGAGAAAGATTCCGGATGTGTCTCTGGACATGCACACAACGGAAGACCCTGTAGTTCCGGTAATATTTAGCAATAAACCCTTTTATGTGTTTCACCTTTTAAGTTATTTCGCAACGCTGAGATATTTTCTTCTTTTCAGCTTGACGACCTCCTCAAGTCGGAGTTGGCTCCTATCAAGTGGTATCCTCTAGAGTTTTCTCAGGAGGAGGAACTGGTCCCACTGCCGAACGTTGTGCCTAGGAAGCGCAAAGCTCCGACAGTGGCCGTCGGCACAAAGGAGGTGCCAGTTGTGAAGAGGTAACTTTCAACACAACTTCTAACTTTGTACTTTACTCATAATTTCTTCCGAGATGTAATGTTTTCCATTATTTTACATTCCCAGAGCTAAGCAGCTCATCAAGGGCAAGGGGAAGGGAACTTCTTCAAAGCCCTTGCGGCAGACGAAGCTAACTATGGCTTCTCCTGCCATTGGCTCCTCCAACTCCTGCCCCTCAACCTTCTGAAACGCCGGTGATCACTCCATCGTCGGTTGTCGCAAAAGATCCATCTCCTTCATTGGGGCCAGTGACCCTTGAGTCGCATACTAACGTCACCATGGGTGGCTCAGGTTTAGATAAGGGTGAACCCTCTTCGGGTAATGATCCCTCGGCAGAGACCTTCGCCGAAAACCTCCTTAACAATCCGAGGCTTGCCAAATTTGGCTTGTCTCGGAAATCTACGGAGGAGATCCAATGGCTGGCCCGACAATGCCTAGAGAGCCGTAATCTCTCAACCGAAGAAGTAGCACAAGAAGCGGAGGACGTCAAGTACTCTGACCTTCTTGAACAAGTCCGCCTTCGCGACGAGGGACTAAGAGCTGGTGTGCTTCCACCACCTCCGGTTATTCCACTCACCCTCACCGAGAAGGTTACCACCGATGTGAACATGTGCCTGAGAAATCTCACACATGAACATCATGTAAGTCGGAATTCCAACTCACGTTTTTCTTTATTATACTTTATATCATATCCTCTAGCCCCCAAGCATGAAGTGGGATATACGATCCAGGTTTATGCTTCCTTAGGATGCCAAAGAATGAACTAGTGTAGCCCCCGAAGGCTCGTGCTGATATTAGTAACAATATTAGCCCGAGTCTTCAGTAGACTTCTGACTCTAGGTATTCTGACTTACAGAAAGTTAATTCATATAACCAGGATTTGTTGAAGAATATCTGCAACAAGCGGAGAGAGATCAAGGCTCTCCGACTTGAAAATGCTGAGCTGAAGGTTTCCAAGGATGAGGCCGAAGGTAAACATTCTGAGACTCAAGCCTTGTCCTGTATTTTCATAGACAAATATTTTTTGCTGAACTATTGTTCTTTTGTCTTACAACATTGGTAAAACAGTCCTGTGCTATGATTGAAGAGGCTGAGAACCTCAAAATCCTGGTAGTGGAGAATAAAGAACTTCACCAAGAGGTGGATAAGCTCAAGGCAGATCATGAGAAGAGCATCGCTCAAATTCTCAAATCCACCTCCATGGCCACTGATGAATGTGATCGTAAGATTGCGGCTCAAGATCAGAAAATCTCAAATCTCAACAATGAGCTTTGCAGAGAGAAGGATCTTTCTGAGGCGCTCCGGGATGAACTCTGGAGTCTTCGAGAAGAGAAGACCAAAGTTGATGACGTCATCTTCGGTATGTTTTCCATCTTTCTGGCTTGTCTACATTCTTCGACTTTTTTTACGCCGGATTTACTTAACCGTTTTTGTGTTATATGTATAGGTCCTCTGAACTTGACGGACTCCACTTCTGCCGAGCCTCGCACCCACCGGCCTACCCAAGTTGGTGATTTGCTTCATGACTTCTGCCAATCAATCAAGGACATTGGCGAAGCTCTCAAGGTTCTAGACATGCATAGCATGTCCAACTTTCAGGTGCGGGACAAGGCAAAGGAGATGCCGCAGCTCGTCCGGGACTGGAATATGTCCTACGCGCGAACCGCAGCGGAAAACGCTCTCACCATGGTCATGAGCCACCATGGAAACATGGAAATCTGGCAAGTGACCAGAGGGTACCGCAAGGTGGACGAAGACGGACAGGAGCAAGACATCAAGGAAATCATGGACTCTTGTGCCGGATATGGGTGTCATGTAGCTGATTTAACCAGCTACGACACTCCCTTCTTCACTCGCGTGGACACGCCGCCTCCACCTCGCAAAGAAGCAGCCGAAGTTTCTGATGATGACCACACCATGTTGGATGTGGACATCTCGGAACAATATCAAGGCGATGTATCCAGTGAGCCGGCAGCTCCTTCCTCTCCTCCTGCATCATAGATTACCAGAAACAAATGTATTATTCTGAGAAACATTATGGGTCTATAAATATGCAGTACTATACTTTTGCTAGTGCTAAGCTTTTATCTATTCAACACTTTTTGCTTTAAATTTTTGCGTGCCAAGCACTTGTACTTTTTTGTCTACACTTATCGTTTATCTGGCTTTCCACCTCATCTCTTTCGTGAGCCGGCTAAACCTTTAGCACGAAAACTTTGCCGAGCAACGGAGCTCAATTGCTAAACCAGTTTAAACTCAGAAACAAAGCCGGCTTCCAGTTCCAACAATTCACTACTCAGAAAATGCCCGCATCCGGCAATCAGACAAATAACCAAAGTATAGACTAGAAACTTTAGAGTTATACCCGAAGGTAGCATTTTTAGAATCGGAAATCTAAACCAGAACAAACATGAGCATAAAGTACTTTCAAGTATTCTGGGATTTTCGACTTTGTGACATGATCATTCGGAAATAAGATGGTAAAAACTTCTCAGAAAAAACTTGAGGCAACCAAATTTTTTATTTCTCACAGAACATGTACACATATATGATTACAAAGAAGGATAAACTAAGAATAAAAGGGACGTAGCTGAGCAATATTGCACAGTTTGTCTAACTCATCCGGATTTGTACTGCCTCCAGCTCTCTTTCTCTTCTTAGTAGCAGGTCTTTCTTTAACTAGCCTCATATCAGTTAAGTAGTACAAACCATTGTGCAATACTCGACTAACTAAAAAGGGCCCTTCCCATACTGGGGAAAGTTTGTGCTTTCTTTGTTGCACAAGCCAGAGAACCAAATCACCTTTATTGAAAGATCTGTTTCTGACTCTCTGGCTATGATACTTGCGTAACTTGTGCTGATAGGCCGTTGATCTCATTTCACCAACGACGCGAACTTCTTCGACTCAAGATCATTTTGTTGAGAAACCTCGGCATCCTCTTCGATATACGTGGACACTCTAGGAGAAGTGTGAATCAAATCACTAGGAAGAACTTCTTCTGCACCATAGACCAAGAAGAAAGGTGTGTATCCGGTTGACCTGTTCGGAGTTGTTCGTAAACTCCATATTACAGAGGGTAATTCCTCTGCCCAAGCCCCCGCAGCACGTCGTAGTGGTGCTTCGAGTCTTGGTTTTAGGCCTTGTAGGATTAAACCATTTGCTCTTCAACTTGTCCATTAGCTTGTGGATGTGTGACTGACGCAATGTCAAGCTGGATATTTTGTTCATTGCAGAATTAGGCTAATTCTCCCATAGAAAAATTACTCCCGTTGTCCGTGATAATACTGTGCGGATAACCATACCGGATTATAACATCCTTGTTGCTCCATCACAACTAGTGACGGGTTTAGCCTCAATCCATTTGGTGAACTTATCCACCATCACTAAGAGGTGCGTAAATCCACTTGGAGCCCGTTTAAACGGTCCTACCATATGAAGCCCCCAGACCGTAAAAGGCCATGTTATAGGTATTGTTCGCAACTGATCAGCCGGAACATGAGCCTGTTTGGCGTACTTTTGGCAGCCCTTGCACGTCTTGACCAGCCGTTCGGCATCTACCTTGGCTGTAAGACAGAAAAACCATGTCTGAAAGCTTTTGCCACTAAAGATTTGGCTGCAGCGTGGTGACCACACTCGCCTTCATGGATTTCTCTTAGGATTTCCACTCCTTCTAGAGATACGCAGCGCTGAAATACCCCCCATACACTCCGCTTATAGAGCTCACCAGTAACTTTAGTATAAGCTTTTGCTCGTCGGATAATCTGTCGGCTCAGAACCTCGTCTTCGGGTAATTTTCCATCTATCAAATAGTCAAGGTAGGGTTGAGTCCAGCTGGGAATTACATCCAGAACTGCTATCAAAGGTGAGTCGGATTTGGTCAGATATTCCTCGTCCACTCCCTTTATTGAGGGAACTTTGAGGTGCTCTAAGAAAGCGCCAGCCGGGACCTCTTTCCGTGCAGAGCCTATCCGAGATAAGGCATCTGCTTCCTCATTTTCTGCTCGAGGGATGTGTTGAACCTCAAACCCTTCGAACGATTTAGATAAATCATCCACATAAGCTTTATATGCTGCCATGTGTTTATTTGCATTACAAATTTCCGACATTTACTGAGCCACAAGATCCGAATATCTGTAACACATCAAACATCGGATGCCGATATCCTTATGTATCCGGATTCCATGCAATAGTGCTTCATACTCGTCAATATTATTTGTCGTTGTGAAGTGGATCTGCAACACGTATAGAAGTTTATCTCCTTGGGCTGATTTGAGCACCACGCCAGCCCCCGAGCCCCCACGAGCCTTAGACCCATCAAAATATAGGGTCCAATATTCCGACTCAGGGAGGGTCATATTCTCCTTCGTATCTGTCCAATCAGCAACAAAGTTGGCAATGATTTGAGATTTAATTGCTGTCCGAGGTTTGTACTCAATATCGAAAGCTGAGAGCTCTATGCCCCATTTGGCGACGCGTCCTGTGGCGTCACTATTGTTGATTATATCTCTCATGGGAGCTGTGCTCACCATGGTAATTGGATGCTCCTAGAAATAGTGTCATAGCTTACAAGATGCTAGGAAAACATGGTATGCCAGCTTTTGATAGTGCGGATACCGCTGTTTTGACTCTGTTAGGACCTCGCTAACAAAATAAGTCGGACGCTGCACCAAGTATTCCTGATTTTCCTCCGGTCTCTCCACTACCATGACGATACTGACGACTTTGTTTGTCGCAGCAAGATAAAGCAACATCGGTTCCTGTGGTTCCGGTGCAGCAAGGATAGGAGCAGATGAGAGTACTTTCTTTAGGTCTTGTAATGCAGCTCCAGCTTCGTTGGTCCACATAAAATCCTTGGTCTTTTTAGGAGTTTGTATAATGGTGCGGCTCTTTCACCGAGCCTGCTTACAAACCGACTGACTGTAGCGATGCAACCAGTTAGTCTCTATACGTACTTCAGGCGGGTTGGCCTGGAAATATTGAGTATAGCCTTGATTTTGTCTCGCTTCACCTCTATGCCTCTTTCAGACACGATGAAACCTAACAGTTTTTCGGCTGAAATTCCAAAAAAGCATTTCTTCAGATTAAGCATGATGTTGTATTTTCATAGATTGGCAAACGTTTCCTCCAAGTTGGAAATCAGCGTTTCCTTCTTTTTGGACATTACCATCATATCATCCACATATGCATGTACGTTGCGTCCGATTTGATCATGGATGCAACATTGCATTGTGCGTTGGTACGTAGCTCCTGCATTCTTCAGCCCAAAAGGCATTGTAACAAAACAGAAGGTTCCAAAGGGGGTTATGAATGAAGTTTTGACTTTGTTAGATTCCTACATCCGAATTTGGTGATAACCGGAATATGCGTCGAGAAAACAGAGGAGTTCCGAGCCTGCCGTAGAATCGATAACTTGATCAATCCTAGGCAGAGCGAACGGATCTTTTGGACAAGCCTTGTTCAAGGCAGTATAATCAACACACATCCTTAAATCAGTGGTGTCCTTTTTAGTGACCATTACAGGATTGGCCGACCAGTTAGTGTGGATGACCTCTACTATGAATCCGGCTAACTCGAGCCATGATAGTTCCTTAGCTATTGCCTTACGCTTTTCATCGCGAAAACGTCATAAGGACTATTTGACGGGTTTAGCGTTCGGGTTTACATTTAAAGAGTGCTCAGCAAGTTCCCTAGGTACTGCGGTCATGTCAGATGGCTGCCATGCAAAGATATCTTGATTTGCTTTCAGGAACTTGATGAGCACGCCTTCCTATGCGCTATCTAGGCCTACACCTATATGGGTCACCTTTGAGGGGTCATCATCCTTCAACGACGTCTTCTTCATCTCTTCTGATGCCTTGAACTCCGGATTCGACTCTGTCACCTCCTTCTTCGTTGCGGGCATCTCAGACGGATCTATGCTCTTCTTGATCTCCTGGTACTCCTGGGTGTGCAGCACGGCTTCAGCAAAGGCGGCATTTCCATCCTCGCACTCTCACGCTTTCTCTGGGTCTCCTCTAATGGTGATCACGCCGTTGGGACCTGGAATTTTCATCATATTGTAAATGTAACACGGACGAGCCATAAAAGCGCAGTAAGCCGGACGTCCAAATATAGCGTGGTACACGCTCTTGAACGGGACCACTTCGAAGGAAAGTGCCTCCGTCCGATAGTTCTTTGGAGTTCCGAAGGTAACGTCCAAAGTGATTTATCCCAGGGAATTAGCTTGTCTTCCTGGGACAACTCCGTGAAAAATCACAGAGCTGTGATTTAGCTGGGTCTCCGAGATCTTCATCTGGCGTAGCGTTTCGACATACAAAATATTAATACTGCTGCCACCGTCCATGAGAGTCTTGGAGAAACCATAACCGTCAATAAGTGGATTGACGATTAAGGCGTATTTTCCTTGCCTGTGTAGCTTAGGCGGATGATCCGCGTGGTCAAATGTGATTGCCACTTCCGACCAGTCCAAGAATTGGGGGACAGCCAGAACTGTTGCATTGAGCTCATGTAGCACTACCTTTTTGACCTTTGTTGGTTGAGATCCGAGGAAGGTGACGTAAGTGTCTTTCTTGGTCAGAATTTTTTTCTTCCCTTCCGACTTGGGATTTGAAGCATCAGCTTGCTCCATGTCAGACTCTTCCTTGGTCTCTTTATCCTTTTCGGGATTCTTCTTTCCCTTCTTCCGCTTAGCTTTGTAGCCAGCGGTATCATCTCTCTTAATGTCGTCGTTGAAACGACACTCGGCGTTGGTGTGGGACGAGCCCCCATTGGAGTCTAAGTGATGCACACATGGGTTATTGGCAATGTCGGCCCAAGAGTAGGTTTTGCCTAGTTGCTGGTCTCCTCTACCTTGAACACTCGAAGTCCCACGACCGTGTCCGCGGCCTCCGCCCGTCCTCCTCGTCCTCCAGACCCCAAAGTAGCAGTAACCACTGTCGTTTCCGCGTTGGGTTTTTCTTCCGAGGTATTCTTGCGCTTCTAAGCTTGTTGCTTTGGTTGTTTTGCCGACTATGGCACAACCAGGGCGTTGACTAATCCCTCTACGTCATCGTCTGCATCTGCATACTTGCTCACTATTTCTATCATCTCTCCCAAATCAGTGACTTTGTCACAATTTAAGCGATGACGCAGTAAACCAATTGGGAGACCTGCAATGAAAGCTTCAATCGCAGTTTGGTCATTTACTCCTTCACAGGAGTTCTTGGTGTCGATCCATCATTCGAGGTAATCCTGGCAAATTTCTACGGCTTTCTGGGTGCAACGCTGTAGGTCTCCGACCGTACAGGGCCTCCGACCGTACAGGGCCTCCGGTATGTGCCTTCGAAATTCCGAAATAACGCACTTTGCATGTCATACCAGTTGTGGATGGTGTTCTCCGGAAGTTCATTGAGCCATGATCGTGCCGTCTTCCGCAACATAAGTGGGAGATATCGGGTTGCGACGAGGCTATTTCCGCCTTTGGCGATGCAACAAGCTTGGAAGAAATCCTATAGCCAAGTATCTGGCCGAGTTGTGTCGTCGTAGGCTTGGATATGTCTTGAGATAGAAAATCCTTCTGGGAATCTTGTAGGTATTATACATGGTCCGAAGCACTTTGGGCCCATGTATATGCCATCATTTTCGTAGCGCCGCGCCTCTATATTGGAGTTGATCCCGTGCCTTGCGTCGTTCAGTGATAAAGATCGTCCCAAATGATGGCTGTGGCTGCGGTGCCTTGGAGCTGGACTTCGGCTTCTGCCACCACCTCCTCCACCACGACGCCCTCCATGGCCTCCTTGGGAGCCATTGTGATGGCTACTTGGCGGAGAGGGTGGAGCAGTTGGGTTATTTCCGGCTGATCGCCAGCCTACGTCTGGAGCATCATTATTCCGGTTTCGGGGAGGGTCTTCATTGCGACGAGCCCCCTGCCTTCTTGTCTTAGCACGGTGTCCGTCATTCCTTCGCCCATCATCCGGACGGCTTACGTGTCTAGGAGGTGGCATTCTTTGTCGGTCCTCCTCCCGACGTTTCTCCTTATCATCATCCCTGCGGTCTTTCGACTCTCGCTGGGGCGGGTTCCTCGGATTCAGTGCAGCAATTGCCTCTTGCTCCGCAACTGGGTTAACGTTACGCCAGTCGTGGGCAGTTTTGTGGTGCTGTCCCGAAGATTCGGTTCTTGAATAATTGTCTTCCCGACGGTCGGAACGGTGGTGCTGCTCCAGAATGCGCTGGGGTCTTACATCAGCCCATGCCGGATCTATGCGACATTGGTCGGAATCGAAGACCAGCTTTTGACATCCGGGCATGGCGACCTTTTGCTGCTCTAGTCCCTTGTTGAGTAACTTGATGCCCAACCGGATCTACTCCGGGCCTAGATTAGCCGATAGGATTTCTCGGGCCACAACGGTGTTCTGTACTGGTGTTGGATACACCCAATCCCCTTTGCTATCTTTCCGAGGCATCCCCATTTCTCCTCCAAAGAGGACTTTGTGGATCGCCGGGAATTGGTTGTCATTAGTATGTTGTTTCCTTGTCTTCTGATGTTGCCTGGAGTTGTATTTTTCCGCAGATGCCATCTGTTTCTTTTCCTCCTCAATGTTTTTAGCTTTATCGAGAGGTACTTGGCGACGCGCTTCTAATGCTTGGGCCCTTTCGTCCAGCTCTTCAGCAGTAAGTTCTGCAGCTGTAGGAATAGGTGTGGTTAGTGTAGCATCGATGAGTTTACGTGCACCTTCAGTGATCACGATCCACCGATTCTTCTTTTTTGGGCTCGTCTGGGATAAGTGCTCCATCTGAGTCTTCCTCATATTCCTCGGCGATCACCTCTTCTACTGGAGGATCTTTCGCCGGGGTCTTGTTCTTCTTATTCTTATTCTTTGCCTTCTTGGAAGCGCCGATAGCGAAGAGGGCTTTGGGCCCGTTTCCTGGAGTCAAGCTCTGATCGGTATTTTCAGCCATTTGGTTCTCGGGATTGTCTCCGATTTCCATGTCATCCTGCGCTTTGGGAGAGTTTTCTTCGGATCCTTCGTCCATGTCTTCTCCTTCTGATGCAGCCGTGGAGTTAAGCTCCTCATCATATTCCGTGGAGAACTTTCGGAAATCTGCCGATGTCATCGACTCATCTGAGGATGCGGGTACGTCGGCGTTTGTTCCGATCGTTTCCAACACAGAGTCGGTGTTGTCTCCAGCATTGGCCGTGCCGGATCCGGATCCCACATATCAGACAAAGTGTGATGTGCCCCTCCTGAGATAGCTGCGGTCTTCATAGTAGGCTTCGTCGAAACGTTTGATGGTCTCGAGGATTTCATCTACGCCTGAGTACGTCGAAGTGTGTACCTCAGGAAAGGCCTGTCTGTCCCGTCATCGTCAGAGCCGGAACCTTCGTTGTTGTTGTGCTCCTCCTGGATTTTGACCTCATTGGGTGGGTCGATCTAGGATTCGGTATCTCCATGGAGATCCACTCCAGATTCGACTTGGACCGCTAAGTCTGCTTAAGGATCGAATTTCTCTACTATCTCCGCAACTGGTGCGGGTTGGGTGGGATTAGGGTTTCCTGAGATCCGGAACTCTGCCGCCTCCGTGGACAATGGGGACCCAGAAATTTTTTCTGCCTCTATCGTCACCGCTGGGGTGGGTGGGACAGGTTCAGCGAAACCGATGTAAACATCGATCTTGCCAAAAGACATGATGGTGTAGGCAGTCATAGCCTCCCTAGCTGGAATCTAGGACTCGTCGAGAACGATGAGAGGGACGTCATTGGCATAGAGGATGCGACAGACGGCGATGGTCTCACCGATTCCCATTCTTGCAGATTCCGCTTGGAACGCAGATCCGAAGCTCACTTGCCCCATGGTGGGCGCCAACTGTCGTCGGATTGATGACAAGTACACCATGAGGGTGTCCTCGAGGCATGCAGAAGATAGGGGTGTGAGCCGTACGGTGTTCCGGCATAGTGAGCACACAATTTACCCAGGTTCGAATCCACCGGCTTTGGACGGATCCTACTCCTGCTAGCAATCCAGTAATACGACAGAGTCGGAATATGGGTTACAAGGGTTCGCCTATGCGAGTTGAGATTGTAGACTATTGAGGGTGCCCTAAAGGCTCTCCCTAGGATGGCTTACATAGATATAAGGCCTAGGGTTTACACTAGAGATCTACCCAGCTACGACTAAAAGTCGTTTACACAGTACACCTTGAACTATAAGTAACACTATGGGCCTATGTCGGTAAGTCTTCTGGGCCTTCCCGTAGCCGGACTGGACTCCATCTCTTCTCCCTGACTGGGCCGCCCGTGAAGCGAAGTGGGCCACCCTAGTCAGTGAGGAACTGTGAGGATACCTGGAAAGTATATCCCCAACAAGTACTTAGGGTTTCTGTATCGGAGGCATCTTATAGGCGAAAGGGGAGGCCGAGGGGGTGCCCTAGGCGGCTGCATGACCCCCTGGCATGGGCCAAGCCTGGCCGCATGGCCAGGTGGTGTGGCTGGCCCCTTGCCCCTCTTCGTCTCATATTCTGTCTCCGTGTCCCCCTCGGTGAAATATTGACTTTGGCTTTTGTCCAGTCCAATTTTGAGAATTTTCATTTTCTGACTTCCCTGGAACCAAAAACAACAGAAAATAGGCAGCTGGCACTATGGTATCTTGTTAATAGGTTAGTACAAGAAAGTGTGTAAAAAGTACTCCAAAGTGTGGACAAAACATAAGAAATTAGATATAAACCGAGCATGGAACATCAAAAATTATAGATACGTTTGCAACGTATCAGTGGCCCCCACGTTTTTCAGCCCGAAGTGCATTGTTGTGTAGCAGAAGACACCAAAGGGCATGATGAACGCCGTTTACTCCTGGTCCTCCTCATTCATTTGAATCTGGTGGTACCGTGAGTAGGCGTTGAGGAAGCAGAGGCGCTCGCATCCCGTGGTGGAGTTGATTATCTGATCGATCCGTGGCAACGGGAAGTGGTCCTTCGGGCAATGCTTGTTTAAGGAGGTGAAGTCCACGCACATCCATAGGATATTCGTGTCTTTTTAGGAACAAGCACGGGGTTTGCTACCTAGGTGCTTTACTTGATCTTGTGTATGAAGTTAGTGTCGAGGAGTCTATTGACTTCCATACCGACCACTTTTTCCCTTGGTTCAAACAATCGCCGTATTGTCTGTTTGACTGGTATTGCTTTAGGATTCACATTGAGTGAGTGCTCGGCGAATTCCCTGGGAACTCCTGGCATGTCCGCTAGACACCAGGCAAAGATTTCCCAGTGCTCACGGATGAATTTGACGAGCACGAGTTCTTATGCGGAACTCAAGTTGTTGGCGATGAGGGCCATCTTGGTCGGGTCCGTTGGGTGGACCTGGACTGCCTTGGTGTGGATCAACGTGTCGAAGGATTGGTCATGTGAGCTTGTCTTGTCATGTGAGCTTGTCCAGCTCCTCTTGCATGCCAAAAGACTGGGAGATTCTGTTGAACTCCCTGTCATAGCTATCGGACGTCTCGAAGCTTCCGTTGACTGTAATAATACTGTTTGGGCCTGGCATCTTCATCTGTAGGTAGTCGTAGTGTGGTACTGCCATAAAACTCACGAACGCGACATGTCCGAGGATGTAGTGGTATTGCGAGGGCTAGTCGACGACTTCGAATTCGATACTCTCTCGTCGAAAGTTTGCTGGCATTCCGAAGATGATGTCGAGGCTAATCTTACCCAGGGGGTATATGCCCTTGCCTAGGACGATGTTGTGGAAAGTCGTATCCGAAGCTTCCAGACATGACAGAGGAATCCGCATCATGCCCAAGGTACTTGCGAACATGAGGTTGGTGCCGCTTCCTCCGTCCATGAAGACGCGACTCATCTCGAATCCTCCAATTTGTGCCTCGAGCACTACGAGACAGTGACCTGGGTGAGGTACTTGGCGCGTATGATCACGCTTGTCGAAGGTGATGGAGGACTCGCTACCACTTAGGTACTCAGTGGTGGAGGGCGGAGAGTTCATCGCCAGATTGACTTGGCGAGTGATTGATTTTTGCACTTGATTTGAGGGGCGTCCTTTTTAGATCATCCCCATGTTCCCCAGTGGTCGGGGGTATGGCTTGCCTCCATGGTTCTGGACTAGCGCAGCGCAAGTGGTGGTGGCTGGGGTGGTGGTGGAGGTGCTCCATGAGCCACAGCGCCCGGGGCAGCTCCATAGCTCTGGTTTATCGTGTCGCGATTCATCTGGGCCAGGCCTTCATGAAGCTTGAGAAACTCGCGGCAATCCTTTAGAAGGTGGCTAGATTTTTTCTTGCCGTCGTGCTTGTCAATGTAGAAGTGTACGTTGCATGGTCCGGATAGCTTGTCCTGGATAGATGTTCCAGGTGCCTCATCGCGAGTGTGGCGTTGCCACACTTGCATGGTTTCCCCGCTATGGCAGTATCCACTGCTGCGGTATCCGCTGTTGTGGTTGTTGTCATCGCGTTTGTCAGCGTAGCTAGCCGTGACCATGTCGACCTCCTCGCGGTCCTTGTAACCGTGCATTCGACGCTTTCCTCAGCGATCACACCTGCGGCCGAGGTCGTCGTCATCATCGGAGTGGACATGGTTTTTTTACCGAGTCCTCCCCATTAGCCCACCTGTTCGTGATTTCCATCAGGTGGTCGATTGTTTTGGGCTTCGAGCGGCCCAACTCCTCTCTAAGTTCTCTACGGCGCATGCCGCCATTGAACACATTGATTACGCGGTCTTCAGATATGTCTTCTATAGAGTTTTTGATGATGGACCATCTCTGAATGTATGAGCACAACAACTCGCCAGTATTCTGGTAGCATCCTCTCAATTCTTTGATTGATGCGGGTCTTTTGTAAGTGCCTTGAAATTTTGCACGAAGGTGTAGACTAGCTCTTCCCAGCTGTGAATCGATCCGCGCGGGAGGTTGTTGAGCCACGCATGAGCGGCGCCTTGTAGCTGTAGCTGGAGGCATTGCATTGCCGTGGTCGTGGTTCCGCCATGGAGCCTGATGGAGGAGATGTGATCCTCCAGCCAGATCTTCGGGTCCTGTAGGCCATCAAATTTCGGGTTCTCCGATGGGAGTTTGAACCCCTTTGGCATTCGCTTCTGCTTGATGGCTCTGCTGAAGCAGCTGGCACTGCAGAGCTCTATCCCATCATCTTCCGAGTCAGTCGAACGGGCACGCCTCGCGTGCATCTTCTCGACCTTGCGCTGCGTGAAGTCATCACACGCGTCGTAGTCGTGCCACCGTGAGTGGCGTCGCCGCGATAAGTCGTGGCTATCATCGCTGGAGGAGGGTGAAGAGTAGCATTTGGCCAGAGCTTTGTTTTTCTTCGGCTCTGGTGCTGGATCCTTGATGAGGGAAGCTTCGACTAGGCCAAGGCCCGCGGTCATGGATTAGTGCATGGCAGCCGGTGGGTCCCTGGCCGGTGGCTGGTTGTTGAGGAGGTTGATGACCCACAAGTATAGGAGGTGTATCGCAGTATTTTCGATAAGTAAGAGTGTCGAACCCAACGAGGAGCATAAGGTGTTGATGAGTGGCTTGGAGCAGGAATTCTTTGTAAATACTTAGCAAACAGATTTTTAGGGGTTTTTGATAATGTAGATAAATAAAGTACGAGTGAATAAAATATAATAATAATAAATGCAGCAAGTAGCCCAATCCTTTCTTTAGCAAAGGACAAGTCGGTTGTATTACTTAAGATGACCAAACGTTCTCGAGGACACACGGGAATATCGTCAAGTGCTTTCGCTTCATATAGTTGATTAATCTTCTTTAGTTAGATAAGTGTTGTGTGGGTGAACCTGTGCTAATGTACTGACCTTCCTAGGACTAATACATACTTGTGATTATACCCCTTGCAAGCATCCACAAGTACAAGAAAGTAATTAAGATAGAAACCTAAACACAGCTTTAAACTCTGAGATCCTACACTCCCTTGTGCAAAGGTTTCCTAATGGGGGTTTAGGTTTCTGTCACTCCGGCAACCCCTACGATTAGTAGCCAAATACACAATGCATTTCCCTAGGCCCATAAAAGTGAAGTTTCATGTAGTTGATGTTCACATGACACCACTAGAAGAATAACACCACAACTTAATTATGAAACCATTGAATCTTTCTCAACACAATTCCACTACTAACAACATGACTTCTCCCATGTCCTCAAGAACTAAACGAACTACTCACAAGATATCATATGGATCAGGATCAGAGATGAAATAATCATATGTAACAATATGAACATGAACGATAATTCAATGGTTCCACTCAATAGCATCAACTACAACAAGTAATCAACACCGGGAAAGTTTCCCCTAAGAACCATGCAAGATTCAACCCGATTGTTACAATGGTATGGAGTGGTGATGATGGTGCTAGTGGAGATGATGATGGAGATGATGATGATGATCCGATGAAGTCCAGCTTGATGACCGTGTTGATGGCGACGATCTCCCATCTCCTGGAAGGAATTTCCCCGGCAGATTTCTGCTTGCCGGAGAGCTCTTTCTCTCTCTGAAGTTTTCCGCCCCGCGGAGGCAGCGAAATCTTTCTGCGGTCGCTTCCTGAGTCTTAGGGTTTCGTGGGGAATATATACGCCAAAGAGCAGAGCCAGAGGTGGGCCAGGGTGGCCACACCACCTGGTGGCGCGGCCAAGGGTGGCCCGCGCTAGGGGGTGGTGTGGGCCCCCTGTGGCCCATCTCTGCTCCCCCTTCTAGCTTCTTTCGTCTTCTAGAAAAATAGGATTTTCCATATATTTTCTGGGATTTTCTGATCTTCACAAATTTCACCTCCAAACTGTGCCTTTTCGGTCAGAATCCTAGCTTCAGTGGTCCATCCTCCAAAAGTCATGAACCATGCAAAAATAGATGAAATAACATAAGTATCATCTCTTAATATGAAATATATTAATGAATAACAGTAAATTATGATATAGAATAGTGATGCAAAATGGACGTATCAACTCCCCCTAAGCTTGGACTTCGCTTGTCCCCAAGTGAAAACTGAGCTCAATAAACATGACCTCAGGTTTATGGAGTGAAGTGTCGATAAAACAATACGGACAAGAAGCATCACATTCATCAATACAAAAATCATAATAGAAAACAACTCACTATTATATAACTTAACTTGCAATAAGTAAAGGAAGCAAAATAAAGATACACAAAGTAAATCATAATTAGTAATGGCAAACTTTGTTCTTGGTCAAAGAATGGTTAACAATTTTGAAGGAGTTCAAACATGCTAGGGTTTTCAATGATAGCTTTCAAAGTAATACTCACTAAGATAAGAGTAATGTGCAAAACAAGGAACATAAGAAACACGATTGAATAAATCATCATATGAATGAATGAAACACAACAACTCAAAATACTTGCTGAGATAGAAAGGAATAGGTTTACTGACTCAACTAAAAATTAAAAGATAGGCCCTTCGCAGAGGGAAGAAGGGATTTCAAGTTTCATAAAGAGCTTCCAAAAATTATGGTACTTATTAGCTTTCAGCTCTCATTGCCCCTATCATAAGAATCTTTAGGTGCTTAAGGTTAAAGTGATCAAATATGAGGATATGCTTGACAAGCTATAAGCTGAAAATCTTGCCCCTTGCTTACGAGTACCGTTACTCATGCTACTCAACTTTAGTTACAAGTAAGTTCCTGTCATTGTAAATACATGTGTATCATAGAGAACTACCAACGGGGTACCCCTTGCCCGATGATACGGAAGATTCCCCATATCAAAATGACAAGGCAAGCAGATAATGAGCATCTCAGCAATCCTTTTATTTCCTATTTGCATAGGCCTTTTTTTCCCTTTTTTTATTTTTTTATTTTTTTCTTTCCTATTTGCATAGGCTTCTTTTTTTAATAGAGGATGCTTCGTAGATTGCTCACTATGGTTACGCTGCAGGTTTCCACCATGATTAGGCATGGCTTAGACCAGCCGCCCAGGCATTTCTCTAACACATATACGAACTCCAGGAGCCTTACAAGCTCCCCTTTCATTTCACACCGCCAGGATCCATAAGCAAAATAACATGATATCAATTAAATAAAGTGCAATGTTGAAAGTGTTCCCCATGATAACATGGTTCTGCTAATTCACAACTTACAAAACGCAAGAATATACGCAACATAGATGGGCACAATGGTTCAAGTTTATTAAGTGCAAGAAAGTAAAGTGTGCCATCAAGTTCGTGAGAGCTTTAATCACTAATTTTCACATAACAAGTTTAATTCAGAAGGTAGATAAAAACATGAATTTACTTGGAATAGAAATAATTCAGAAGGTAGGTATGGTGGACACAAATGGCATAGGTTTTGGTTTAAGGATTGGATGCACGAGAAGCATGCCCTCTCAGTACAGGTTTTTGGCTAGCAAGGCTGGGTAGCAAGCATAAGAGTTGAAGGAAACAAACAAACATACAAGTGATATAAACAAACATACAATCTTCCTTGGAAACACAAAAGATCTTAACTAGAGAATAATAAGCTTATGAGACAATCAAGAAAGAAAGATGATGAAATTATATTTCTTAAAACTACTTTTCTCTTTTTCATTCAATTCTCAAATAGTGTTGCTACTGACCAGAGCCAGGTTTGCCAAAGTCAACTAAATTCACTTAATGATCCCAAAGTGATACCAACACTAACAACAAGATCAATCATATAACAGAAATTTAAAACTAATATAAGATATGCAAAAGAGTAAATGATAAAAGTTCTCATTAATATTCCATAACGACAACTCACACCAAGGGATACATAGATAACTAACGAGAGGGGAGACACTTCCATAATGCAAACCATCCTATATGATAACTTATCTAATCATGATATGACTCTACTGAAAAGGTAAAAAGATAAAAGATAGTGATGTGATACCGCGGCACTCCCCAAAGCTTGGAACAAATAGAGGGGATGCCAAAACCTAATGACGAATTACTCCTTCGGTGGTGGTGGTGTTCTCTCGATGAGATTTTCAATCAATTTCCTCAAATCCTCAATCTCAAAGGTGAGAGTATGAATCAACTCCGAGTTCATGATCATGTCGGGCTGTGAATCCTAGCTCTTATGATTCTTTCCCCACTCTTCCTCCTTGAAGTATTCTTTCCTGCATGGTTAGAACGAGGCATATCCCAATTGGAGGGTAATTTTTCCTTGGGCATATTTTGGAATTGATGCTCATGAATAAGGGTATGGAAGGGGATTCTTGGTGCGTGGAGGAGGTGACCGTGAAGCCAAGCTGTAACATCCCATCTTTTGTATCCATGTTTGCTAAGGGGAAAGAGGCTAAAATTCAGGGGGAAATAAAACTTTTTCTACTTGATTGAATATGAGCCTTACGTATACTTGATTGGCTTGGTATTATGTGTTGCCATGGTAGTAATCTTATTGTTGCTCGCTAGTCTACATGCTTAGGTCCCCACCAAAAGTGATTTTAGTTAGTTTCTCCACAAACTAAGGAAATGGCTAAGTCCTATAAGTCTAGTCTTGTTCCACATTTGGAGATTTGGTTTGAGTAAACCCCTCACCTTTTGTACCATGCAAAGGCACCATGTGGTACCATGCTTTGAACACTTGAGAACCCCACCTTAGCCCTGGTTAAACCACAAGCTTAAGCTCATTGCATGGAAGTGTTATCTTCACTAGAGGCCATTTAGTGCATGACCACCTTATTTTGTCCAATGTTTGGATGATCCTTACAAACATATGGGTTTGATCTAGGATGCACCCAGGACCTGCACCTCACCAACAAACACCCCACTACACCCCTAGGTCTCCTCCTTTGCCATTGGTGGCCCTAGCTCGAAATGGCAAGCTCCCAAAGTGGCCACCTCATCGCCTAGGCCCTAGATCACCAAAACCCCTCTCTGCACTCCCCCACTAGTGATACACCCCTCTCCTTGGCCTTGGCACGACTCAACGCGAGTAAACCCTCCCCTGTACCACTCCGGACCACCCCCATGCAGCCAGGCCTGGCCGAGAGAAAGAGAGAACCCTAGCAACGGCCAGGACCCGCGCGAGCCGTCACCTCGCGTGCATACCGCTGCCATGCCACGTCTGGACCCACGCGCGTGCTCGCGTCTTCCCCAGACACGCCCTGACCCCCTTCCCTCTCTCACCCGTTGCCCTGGCAACCCCCAACCCGCGCCGGCCACGTCACCCAGAGCGCCGCGCTCGCCGCGCCGTTTCCCGCCCTCCTGGTACAAAATGGCGCCGCACCCCGCCTCGATGGGACCCTACCTCTCCTCTTAACCACCCCAGCATCGATCGCCACGCTGCAGCCCCTCTGTCTTGTGCCCTGTCACGCATGACAGCACGCGAGCACCTCGCGTGCACCACCCCTCTCTCTGCAACGCTCGCTCCCGAGGCTGGGCGACGCGACCGGACACGCCCCACAGACCCTCTCGCGAAGATACGCTATCTCACTGCCGCGCATAGCCAATCCCGGCCTAGCTCCCCCTCTTGCCACCCTCTCCTGTACCCCGTGCACCGTGGGCGCACCCTCACTGGCCTTAAAGCCCCAGACCGCCATAGCCCCGTGCCCCACGCCCCACGGCACACAACTCCTCTGCCTCCTGCACTTCACCCCCAGAGCGGAGCCAAGCCTACTCGGCCTCTGCTGTTCTCACCACCGCCGCACCGTCGCGACATCGTCGGGCATCGTAGAGGTTGCCATCACTGACCTGTCCCTCCGTCCTTCCCGCGCCTCTTGAAACCAGCCGTAATCTTCCTTCTCTGGCTGCTTCTCGTTGACAGGTACATCGAAGCTGCGAGGAAGTCTGAGAGCACCGAGCCACACTGTTGAAGCCGTGACGTATCTAGACACCTGAAGCCGACGTGCCGCCCCTCGTTCGACTTCCCGTCCTCGACCGCATCAAACCACACCGTGGCCAACCCATCTCTGCCCCAGGGTAAGCCCCCTCGCCTCCCGCCTGTCCCGCTAGGGTTTCCCCTCGTCGGCGTCGAGTCCGGCGAGGACAACGAGCCCAGACCGTCAGATCTACTATAGATCCAACGGTCTGCAGAGCCCCGTACCACTTCGCCCCCCTCGGTGCCTATGACATACAGGCCCAATCGCGATTTTTAAACCCCAGCGCTCCCGCGCGCGTTCGGCCGAGCCAGTGGGCCGGCCCAGCCTGGAGCAGGCCTCGTCCCTAGGCCACTAAACCCCTCCCTTTTATTTAAATAGCCAAATTAATTCCCAGAATTACTTCTGCAGCTTTAAATCCACCAAAAATTATCTGTGTAGTATTTTGACTTGGTTAAAATTTTGTAGATTAGCCTAAGTAATTATCTTCTGCATGGCACTGGTAGCTAGTCAAAATCCGGTCTGTGTTTTCACTGGGAATTTTAGTGGTAGCTTTATGCTGTTTTGAGTATTTAATCTATAACAATAACTCTGGAACTCAGAAAAATGTGAAACCAATTTCCATGCCTTTCCTGTGAACATACCTACTGATCAAAATTAAAATTATACAATTTGGATGTGTATAGCGTCTATTCTTATTTTCACAAGTTGTGGACAGAAGGTTTTTATTTAATTTGTAGAGGCTTTTGTGGACCTAATTTTGGGATGAAACCAACTCCCAGGGTTAGGCCTCTGTTAGTACCAGTAAATCGTGGAAGGGCATAATTTTTGGATGAGTAATTATGCCTTAGGATAATTTTTGGATCAGTAATTATGCCCTAGGAATTTTAGTGCTAGATTCAGTATAGTTTTTAGTATATTAATTGTTAAAAATCAACCGTATTAGATAAAAATATGAAACCACTTGGGTTGGCTTGGTATTCTCTATACCTACCCAGAAATGTAAATTGTAGTCACTATTCACCAACTTGTTTTGGTCAAGTCACCTGATTGTGTGCTAATCTAGTCTTTACCATTAAAATCACCAAAAAAGTTTGGGTTAACCTTTTTGATTGATTCCAGTGTCATTGTACTGCTAGGATCTGTAGCTACATGTGTTTGGTTGGGTTTGTTTAGTTGAGCATCTGTTCTGTACTCATTGTGTTGTTTGTCTTATGGATGATGATTGGTGTTGTGGTTTGATTATTTTCCCCTTTTGCGACGATAGATATGAACGAGGACAAGTTTGAGGAAGGTACTTGGGAAGGTTTTGAGGAAGAGGACCAAGAACAAGCTGCCTATCAAGGCAAGCTAGCTACAAGTTCATGAGACTTGTCCCATCTTTATATTATGCATCTTGTTTTACCTACTCTGACTAATGCATTGTTTTACTCGCTATATTGTTATTTATATCTATTATGGTATTGGTTTGGCTCCACCAAACTTATGCCTATGGTACTATTAAAGTACTCCCCTTTGGTATTACCTATCTCTTCCCTAGTAGTAAGGTGGTTACTATACCACAACCCCTTGGAAACCCCGGTTTAGCCTACCAAAAACTCTAGTTTGGGAACCCGATGGTAAGAAAGTTTTTACAAAGGTTTTTGGACAGAAAACCTTGGCAAGTGGGACTTGCCAAGTGAGATTAAAAAGATTTTTGAACTGATTTCCAAGTGGTGGCATTAAGGAGGAAGGTGAAGGAACAACTGTTTTCGAAAACGCACCCGGTTCTATGTAGTTTTGCCAGAACAACTACCCCGTGCGACCACACTACCCCTATATGGGAAGGGGCTTGACCCAAAAGTGGTCCTCCCTGATGCAAGTGACTCGCAACTACTACAGGGGATCACGATCCCTAGAGGCTGGGCCTTCTCCCGTAAAGGTCCATGTGGGACATCGACCTGGAGAAGGAAGGAACTGTCTGCAGGCAGCCATGCGTTACTATGAGCCCCTCATTGAAAGCGCCCACTGTGTGAAGTGTAAAATGCGCTCCGGTTGGTCCACGGTACCCGACGTCCCGGTTTTGAGGGGAACAACACTCATAGGGTAGGCGCTTGTGTTAAGAGGGGATTATCCCGAAGGTCTCGTCCGGTTATCCGAAACACGCATACTAGTGTATGACGATCCGCGACTGTTCGTGGTGGATGTATTGGATCTTGTGGGTAAAGTGTAAAACCTCTGCAGAGCGTAAATCTATTCGAATAGCCGCGTCCGCGGTCATGGCCAGTTGGAAAGGTTGCTGCTTAGTGGTGCTAGTTTGGTTTATAAAAAAAAGTTTTTGAAAAAGATTCGGCCATGGGATGGTCAGAGGGCATGAAGGATGGACCATGGGATGGTCGTACCTAGTTGAAGTGGTTGTCATGGGATGACCAAGGTAAAGGTGGAAAAAGGGGTGATCCCATCCTAGTAGCTCAAGCTTTTCCCTAACAACTTTACACCTAAAAGTTTTATAAATAAGAGATGTAGTAGTATAGAGTTTATATCCTTAAGAGATACTACTCTTACAAATAGCCCATTGGAGCCATCCTATCCATAGCCATATTGCATACTCTTTGATCATTCCCTTGTATGGTGGTTTGCAAGTACATTCAAAAGTACTCACTGGCAATGTCCTCTTCTATCAACTTGGCTAGATTATGAGAAGGATGTTGGAGATGATGGAGGGTGCGACTATGACTTCACGAACTAGGGCGTTACTCCGAGTTGAGCACCTGTTGGGCTATCGCTTGACTCGGGACCCCCGCATTTAGTAGTACCACTACCTTTATCTATTTGTGCCCATGGAGGCAAGTTGTAAGACTATCATTGTAAGACTTGTTGTACTCGTACTGTAATGGATGTGTGTACTTTAATATCATGTCGGTTATGCTCCACGATGCACTGATCATGGGATCGTGGTGGTTTGCATAATTTGGTAATCTTGGGTGAAAATCCGGGGTCGCCACAGACTTGGTATCAGAGCCATCCTGACTTTAGGAGCCCCTAGTTAGCTTGGACATTAGACCCGGACCCAAAAACTATTTTCTCTATAAAGGTAGGAGCTTGGTATTTGCAAAAACAATGCTTATGACTCCTCCCCTCTATTTCAAAAACTACTTGCATTAAATTTAAGTTTTGCATATTTAAAATTTTTCACAATGTTCACTAACTTAAATTTACCTAAAATTTTGTAGATGGTTGTTGCCTTAACCATGTACCATCAGGTCGGACTGGACTTGCCACTTAAGTTGTTTGAGGCTGAGCTGAGGGACTTGGCCAAGCATGTGGGTCGCCCAATGCCGGAGATCCAAGGCACTTTCATTCCCAGGTTGGTTGAGGGGGAGAAGAACTGGTTGGTGGTATGCACCATGAGGGGTGGCATAGTGCCTCCATTCTCCGAGGAGCTGAAGGTAGAAGTACTAGAGAAGGACTGGGGCGATGGTGTGCTCTGTGTGGCTTAGGAGGCCCTAGCACGCCTCGCCTATCACCATCGCGGGCAACTGGAGGGTACCAAGTTCTACCACTTTCGGAGGCACCATCCCCAGGGTTACGCTGCCGTTACCCCACAGCACTATGACTTCAGAGAGCATATCCAAAACTTGGAGTATCTCCTGAAGAAGACCCAGGATGCTATGGATGATGTTGGCACGTGCCTGGACAACAAGACCTTGGAGTACCTCAACCTTGTGGAGGACCTGAGGGTGGAGAAGTTGGAGCACGCCCAGACCAAGCTGAAGCAGACTGTCATGGCTAGGAACAAGCGTCTCTTGAAGACAACCAAGGAACATAAGGAACTCTTGGTGACCATGGAGGCCAACATAGAAGCGCTGGAGGAGGAATCCACGAAGCTTAACAAGGACAACGAGGACCTTCTGAACGAGACAGATAATGACGTTGCATACAAGGAGGATTTTGACATGGAGCCACTGAGTGACCCTGAGGATGATGATCAGATGGATGAGGAGGAAGAGGATCCAGAGGAACGCCTCCTTGAGTCCGAGGACGATACCGAGATCATCATTGAGGAGGACACCACCGCACGTCATGAAGCGGAGTAGGTCTCACGCTAGTCTATGAGAATAAGTAAGAATATCGCCGTGCCCCCTTTTGAGTGGCGATTTTTTTGTCTTCTGCTTGCTTGTATTTGTCGAACTTGTGGTATTACCTATCTAGCGTCGAGATGTGACGCATGAACTTGGATATTTTGTGGTTAATCCTATGGTTGCTTAAGGTTTTAAGCATCCGTTATATCCGATGCATGTATGCCTATTGTGTTGTTGTTTACCGCACCCAGAGTTCCGGTTGCGAACCACCCCTTTTGTAACCCCATCCTAACCGTATACCTTCAGGATGGTGCGCCCCCGCGGACCCCCTCCACCACCCCGACCATGGAGCAGCTCCTGCACATGTTCATGCAAGACCGCCAAGCCGCCAATGAGGAGCGCCAAGTCAACATTGCCACTCTCCAGCAGCTCGTGCAAGCTGTAGCTGGTAATGCCACCGACCACAAGGACGATGAGCAGAGATCCAGACTCAGGGACTTCCAGAACACCAACCCACCTGTGTTTACCAAGTGCACCAACCCACTTGACGCCTTAGCCACCCACTTCCTCACGGGTCAAGCAAGGACTTGGTGGATCAGCGTCAAGGAAATTCTGCCCGTGGGACAAGACATCACCCGGGAGGACTTCAAGGAAAGGTTCCGCAAGCGCCACATCCCTCCAGGTTTGATCAAGATGACGAGAGACCAATTCCGTGACCTGAAGCAAGGATGAATGACTATGCTGCAATATTTGGAGAAGTACACTGACCTGGCTCGGTACGCCCCGGATGACACCAACACTAAAGAGAAGAAGGTGGATACCTTCATGAATGGGCTCCAGGATGAACTGCAGTGTCATCTAGTAGCCCAGAGGTTCCAGGAACTGGATGCTCTTATTGATGCTGCCATTCTCGTGGAAAACGAGCGCAAGGGAGTGATTGAGAACCGCAAATGCCGGATGATGCAGCAAGGAGGACCTAGTGGACAGAGGTCGTGAAGCATGCCTCCCTCAAGGCCTGCACCCCCACCACAGAGGACTCTGTCCTATGCTCCGCGCCCCAACAACCCCAACCGCAACTACAACAATCCTCGCCCTAGAGGCGGGAACCCAAGACCTTCCCCTAGAGGCCCTGTCAACCCCAATTCCCGCCCCAATGCAGCGGGTTGCTTCCACTGTGGACACTACTCCCATGAATGCCCCGAGAATGAAGAAGGACAATGCGCCATGCCCTAATGCCGCCCGCCTGAATCAGGGACACGCCAGGGGCGCTGCCCCCTAGAAGCACGCCAATGCTACCAGAGGACATCTGAACCATATCACTGCTGAGGAAGCCCAGGATTCTCCTGACATTGTTTTGGGTATGTTCCTTGTCAACTCCGTCCCTACTATAGTATTATTTGACTCTAGGGCCTCACATTCATTTGTTACTGAGCCGTTTGTTGAGAAAAGTGGGATGGAACCTAGCAAACTGAGCAGGCTCATGTTAGTGCAAATACCTGGTTCCACGGCCAAAACCCAATCCGTCTGCCGAGATATCCCTGTAGTTATCCATGGTATAACCTTTAAGGCCATTCTAATAGTCTTGGGAGCCCAAGGATTATATTTGATATTAGGAATTGATTGGATGACCAATTATCAGGGAATTATAGACTGTGCAAGAAAAACCATATCCATGACAAGTAGTGAAGGTGTACAAGTCAAGTACAAGGCAACTGTGCCCTCATCTCGGGTCTATTGCCAGAAGGGTATACCCGAACCTACCCTAGAGCAAGTACCAGTGGTATGTGAGTATCCAGATGTGTTTCCGGAGGAGTTGCCCGGTATGCCCCCTGATAGGGATATCGAGTTCATCATAGAGTTAATCCCCGGAACAGCCCCCATAGCTCAGAGGCCGTACTGTATGAACCCTGAGGAGTTGGTCGAACTAAAGAAGCAACTAGATGACATGGAACGCAAGGGTCACATCCAACCGAGTGCTTCCCCTTGGGGATCACCCATTCTTTTTTGTGGACAAAAGAGATGAAACCACCCGGCTAGTGACTGACTACCGGAAGCTCAACGACTTCACTGTTAAGAACAAGTATCCCTTACCCAAGATTGAAGATCTGTTTGACCATCTAAACAGAGCCCGTATATTCTCTAAGATAGATCTCTGCACCGGATACCACCAACTCAAGATCCGAGAGTCAGACATCCCCAAGACCACCTTTACTACCCGATATGGTCTATATGAATACACCGTCATGTCTTTCGGCTTAACCAACGCCCCTGCATATTTCATGAACCTCATGAATAAGGTATTCATGCCCTACCTGGACAAGTTTGTCGTGGTGTTTATCGATGACATCCTCATATACTCCAAGACTGAAGCCGAGCATGAGAAGCATATGAGACTAATATTGGGTACCCTCAGGGAGCATCAACTGTACGCTAAGTTCAGCAAGTGCGAGTTCTGGTTAAAGGAAGTTGGATTCCTTGGCCACATACTGTCTGCCGGAGGAATCTCAGTCGATCCTGCCAAAATCAAGTCAGTTTTGGAATGGAAAGCCCCCACCAATCCCTCAGAGATCCGAAGTTTTCTGGGTTTAGTCGGATACTACCATAAATTTGTTGAAGGTTTCTCGAGCATCGCGAAGGCAATGAAAAAACTACTGAAGAAGGACAAGAAGTTCGAGTGGACCGAGAAGTGTGAAGAGAGCTTTCAGGAACTCAAGAAGAGATTAGTGTCTGCCCCTGTCCTGACCATGCTAGATATCACCAAAAGCTTTGAAGTTTACTGCGACGCCTCCAAGTTAGGACTAGGAAGTGTGCTGATGCAGGAGGGCAAGGTCATCGCCTATCTATCTCGACAACTAAAGCCTCATGAGATGAACTACCCCACCCATGACCTAGAGCTTGCAACCGTGGTTCACACACTCAAGACCTGGCGCCACTATCTGATGGGAAACCGATGTGAGATCTACACGGATCACAAGAGTCTGAAATACATCTTCACGAAGAAGGAGTTAAACATGAGGCAGACAAGATGGATTTAGGTGATCAAGGACTATGATCTTGGCATTCATTATCATCCGGGCAAAGCTAATGTTGTAGCTGATGCCCTCAGTCGTTTACCTTGTTCCCTGAATGGTATGATCAAGAGGGAATAACCAGAACCGAGTCAAGAATTAGAAAGGTTTGGACTAGAAATAGTCAGCAATGGATTCCTAGCCCATCTGGAGCTAAAGCTGACCCTCTTAGATCAAATCAAAGAAGCTCAGAAAGGACACAAAAGCATTGAGGTTATTAAAAGAAGAATGGAAAAAGAGAATGTTCCCGGATTCAAGGTTAACGACTATAGTGTGCTGTGGTACAAAGGGCATATATGTGTACCTAGAGACCATGATTTGAAGCAGATAATTATGAAGGAAGCACACGAGACACTCTACTCCATCCACCCCAGTAGCACCAAGATGTACCAGGATCTGAAGGAACAATTTTGGTGGCATGGAATGAAGCGTGAATTCGCCTTGTTCGTGGCTAAGTGCGATATATGTCAAAGGGTCAAAGCCGAACATCAACGACCCACCGGATTACTGCAACCCATGAAGATTCTAGAATGGAAATGGGAAAAGGGTGGAATGGACTTTATTACTGGACTACCCAAGTCCAGCAGGGGACATGCCTCCATTTGGGTCATCATAGACTACCTATCCAAGGTGGCTCACTTCCTCCCCATGAATACTAGCTACAATGGATAGAAACTGGCAGAATTGTATATCTCTAGGATCGTCAGTCTTGATGGAGTTCCTAAGGAGATCGTGTCGGACCGAGGACCACAATTCACCTCCCGTTTCTGGAAGAAGCTACATGAACCCTTGGGTACCACTCTATCCTTTAGCACCGCCTATCACCTTCAGACCAGAGGACATACGGAGAGAGTCAACCAAGTCCTGGAGGATATGCTTTGCTCATGCGTGCTAGCCTATGGGTCCAAGTGGGAGGGCTGTCTACCATTCGTGGAATTCTCCTACAATAACAGCTATCAAGCCAGTCTAAAGATGGAACCCTTTCAGTTCCTCTATGGAAGAAAGTGTAGGACCCCTCTGAACCGGACTGAGACTAGAGAGAGCCAAATCTTCGGCCCTGATGTGATCAAGGCAGCAGAGGAGCAAGTTCAGCTAGCCCGTGACCGCTTGAGAGCTGCTCAATCTCGCCAGAAGAGCTATGCCGACAACGAACGCCGCGATGTGAGTTTCAACAAGGGAGACTTCGTGTATCTTCGCGTCTCACCTCTCAAGGGAATGCAACGATTTGATGAGAAAGGAAAGCTCACCCCAAGGTACATCGGACCCTTCAAGATCCTCGCTCAATGAGGAAAGGTGTCATATCAACTAGAGCTACCGATAGAATTTCCAGAGTTCCATAACGTCTTCCATGTGTCCCAACTCCGGAAATGCCTTCAAGCACCCGACAAGCCAGAAACATTCAAAGAAATCGAATACCGTGCCATTGACCTTAACCGTGATCTAACCTACCAAGAGGTGCCTGTCAGGATCCTAGAGAAATCCAATAGACTCACCAACGACGAAACATAAATTTCTACAAGGTTCAATGGAGCAACCACTTGGAAGAGGAAGCCACCTGGGAACGAGAGGACTATCTCTAGAAGGAATTCCCCCATCTCTTGTCAGCTGAACCGGCGAATCTCGGGACGAGATTCTTTTAAGGGGGGAAGGTCTATAACATCCCATCTTTTGTATCCATGTTTGCTTAGGAGAAAGAGGCTAAAATTCAGGGGGAAATAAAACTTTTTCTACTTAATTGCATATGAGCCTTGCTTATACCTGATTTGCTTGATATTATGTGTTGCCATGGTAGTAATCTTATTTTTGCTTGCTAGTCTCCATGCTTAGATCCCCACCAAAAGTCATTTCGTTAGTTTCTCCGCAAACTAAGGAAATGGCTAAGTCCTATAAGTCTAGTCTTGTTCCACCTTTGGAGCTTTGGTTTGAGTAAACCCCTCACCTTTTCTACCATGCAAAGGCACCATATGGTATCATGCTTTGAACACTTGAGAACCCCACCTTAGGCCTGGTTAAACCACAAGCTTAAGCTCATTGCATGGAAGTGTTATCTTCACTAGAGGCCATTTAGTGCATGACCACCTTATTTTGTCCAATGTTTGGATGATGCTTGCAAACATATGGGTTTGATCTAGGATGCACCCAGGATCTGCACCTCACCACCAAGCACCCCTCTACACCCCCAGGTCTCCCTGTTTGCCATTGGTGGCCCTGGCTCGAAATGGCAAGCTCCCAAAGTGGCCACCTCATCGCCTAGGCCCTAGATCACCAAAACCCCCCTCTCCACTCCCCCACTCGTGCTACACCCCTCTCCCTGGCCCTGGCACGACTCAACGCGAGTAAACCCTCCCATGTACCGCTCCGGACCAGCCCCATGCAGCCAGGCCCGACCGAGAGAGAGAGAGAGAGAGAACCCCAGCAACGGTTAGGACCCGACCGAGCTGTCACCTCGCGTGCATACCACTGCCCTGCTGTGTCTGGACCCACGTGCGTCCCCGCGTCTTCCCCAGGCACGCCCCGACCCCCTTTGCTCTCTCACCCATTGCCCTGGCCTCCCCCAACCCGCGCTGGCCACATCACCCAGAGCGCCGTGATGTCTATGCACTTGTATTCTTGTAGATAGTTGTTGGGCCTCCAAGTGCTGAGGTTTGTAGAACAGCAACAAGTTTACCCTTAAGTGGATCACCCAAGGTTTATCGAACTCAGGGAAGAAGTGGTCAAAGGTATTCCCTGTCAAGCAACCCTGGAATCAAGATACAAGAAGTCTCTTGTGTCCCCAACACACCCAATACACTTGTCAGGTGTATAGGTGCACTAGTTCAGCGAAGAGATAGTGAAATACAAGTGGTATGGATAATTATAAGTGGTAACGGTGGTAGAAAATAGCTTGATGGCATGGAAAAGACTAAAGTAAAACTGAAATAAAGATAGAAGCAAGCAAACATGTAATAGATCTAATAGCAAACGGTGTTTCAATGCTTAGAAGCAAGGCCCAGGGATCATACTTTCACTAGTGAACACTCTCTCATAAATATATTATCTTCATGATACTACTCTTAACTACTCTCCGGTTGGACACTCTAATCGATTGTAGGGCTATAACAACACACCTCAAAGTAAGTCTTTCCCATCTAGAAAACCCCACACGTCACCTTGAGCACTAGATGGTTCCAACAAACACCACAATTTTATAAAGACATCTAACTCCAAATATAACTCATAACAAGTATTTGTAATCTCTAGCCTAAGTGCCACCATGGTGAGCACACTATCACTTTCACACACATGGGGAGAGAAGAGAATCATTAAAGCACTTGAGTAGAAGAATAGATCTATACAAGCTCATGATCACAATATGATCATGCATAGAGAGAGATGAACACATAGCTACCGGTAGAACCCTTAGCCTCGAGAGAACTACACCCTCCTCATCATGGGAATCAGCAACGGTGATGGAGATGGCGGTGGAGATCGATGGAGATGGTTCCGGGGGCACTTCCCCGTCCCAGCAGAGTGCCAGAACAGAGACTTTCTGTCCCCCGAATCTCCCCTTCGGTGGCGGCGGCGCTGCAGAACTTTTCGTGGCTGGAGGCTTTATGATCTAGGGTTTATGCCTCGGGAGGCTTCTTATAGGCCAGAGGGCAAGGTTGGTGGGCAGCCAGAGGGCCCACACCATGCCCTGGCACGGCCTGGGGGGACCCGCGCCATGGGGTGGTGTGGCCACCCTGTGGCCCCTTTCCGAATCTCCTCCTGGCTCCGTGAGTCTTCCGGGAAAATATCAACTTTGGCTTTTGTCCGGTCCAATTCCGAGAATATTGATTTTCTGACTTTCCTGGAACCAAAAACAGCAGAAAACAGGCAACTGGCACTGTGGCACTTGTTAATAGGTTAGTCCATGAAATCATATGAAAAGTACTCCAAAGTGTGGACAAAACATAAGAAAGTAGATAAAACCAAGCATGGAACATCAAAAATTATAGATACATTTGCAATGTATCACGTCGCGCCGTTTCCCGCCCGCTTGGTGCAAAACGGCACCACACCCCGCCTCGATGGGACCCTACCTCCCCCTCTTAACCACCCCAACACCGATCACCGTGCTGCAGCCCCTCTGTCTCGCGCCCTGTCACGCGTGCAGCACGCGTGCACCTTGCGTGCACCACCCCTCTCTCTGCAACGCTCGCTCCCAAGGCTGGGCGACGCGACCGGACGCGCCTCGCGACCCCTCTCGTGCAGATACGCTATCTCACTGCCGCGCACAGCCAATCCCGGCCTAGCTCCCCCTCTCGCCACTCTCTCCTGCACCCGGTGCACCGTGGGCGCACCCTCACTGGCCTTAAAGCCCTAGACCACCACAGCCCCGCGCCCCATGCCACACAACTCCTCTGCCACCTCCACTTCACACCCAGAGCAGATACGAGCCTGCTCGGCCTCTGCTGTTCTCGCCACCGCCGCACCGTCGCGACACCGTCAGGCACGGTAGAGGTTGCCGTCGCTGACCTGTCCCTCCGCCCTACCCTCGCCTCTCGAAACCAGCCCTAATCCCCCTTCTCTGGCTGCTTCTCGTCGACAGGTACGCCGGAGCTGCGAGGAAGGCTGAGAGCACCGAGCCGCACCGTTGAAGCCGCGACGTATCTAGCCAACCGAAACCGACGTGCCGCCCCTCATTCGACTTCCCGTCCTCGACCGCATCGAACCACACTGTCGCCAACCCATCTCCGCCCCAGGGTAAGCCTCCCCGCCTCCCGCCTGTCCCGCTAGGGTTTCCCCTCGTCGGCGTTGTGTCCGGCGAGGACGATGAGCCCAGGCCGTCAGATCTACTTTAGATCCAACGGTCTTCAAAGCCCTGTACCCCTTTGGCCCCTTTGTGCCTATGACATGCAAGCCCCATCGTGGTTTTTAAACCCCGGCGCTCCCGCGTGTGTGTGGCCAAGCTGATGGGCCGGCCCAGCTCGGAGCAGGCCTTGTCCCCAGTCCACTAAACCCCTCCCTTTTATTTAAATAGCCAAATTAATTCCCAGAATTAGTTCTGTAGCTTTAAATCCACCAAAAATTATCTATGTAGTATTTTGACTTGGTTCAAATTTTTTAGAGTAGCCTAAGTAATTATCTTCTGCATGGCACTGGTAGCTAGTCAAAATCCTGTCTGTGTTTTCAGTGGGAATTTTAGTGGTAGATTTATGCTGTTTTGAGTATTTAATCTATAACAATAACTCTGGAACTCAGAAAAATGTGAAACCAATTTCCATGCCTTGTCTGTGAACATACCTACTGGTCAAAATTAAAATCATCCAATTTGGATGTGTATAACGTCTGTTCTTATATTCACAAGTTGTGGACAAAAGGTTTTTATTTAATTTCCAGAGGCTGTTGTGGATCTAATTTTGGGATTAAACCAACTCCCAGGGTTAGTGAAATGGATCGTATGGATATCTAGAGGGGGGGGGGAGGGGGGGTGAATAGGTGCTACACAAATTTTTAATTCGTTTTCAATTTTAGGCTTAGCACAAAGGGTAACTTCTCTAGATAGACTATTAGGTGGAATTTACCTATATGCAAACCTATCTACTAGTAAGTAAAGAGCGAGTGGAAGAGGAACGAGTGAACCGAAGTGAAGCACGCGGAGACACATGATTTGTTTGACTGCAGTTCCTTCCCTGTTAAGGGAAGTACGTCTGCGTTGGAGGGGTGGGCGGTACTAAGACCACCATGCCACAAAAGGCCTCACCCTGTTCTCCGATGGATCTCGCCACAACATGCCTGATCCACCTTCCACTATAGGTACCCTTCGAGGCGGGCACTGGCGCCTTTACACAACTAGCGGGGCAACAACTCCACAACAAATTGGAGGCTCCCGAAATGACAACAAGCTGCCACAAGAACAAACTTATCAAATACAATAAACAAGATATAGGTATTGACAAGAATACTAGATCAGGGATTTCTCCAAGTGAATGGAGAGGAGTTGAAGCGCTTGATTCTTGATGATGATGATGAACTTCTCCTCCTTCCATTCCACCAAAGATCAAGACCTTCGGGTGGTTGAAGTGGGAGATTGAGAATGAGAGCTCTTGCACAATGTCTGGTCAATTTCGAATGAATCAAGTGTACTGAACGTTGGGGAAGAAGGGGTATTTATACGCCCCTTCAGAAACCAGCCGTTGCAATCTTTGGGGGCCAGATTATCCGGCCCAAGTGAGCGCCGGATTATCCGGTCTGGGAAAACACCGCCCCAGACTCGGAATATCCGGCAGATAATCCGCCCCCTCTCAGAGCGTCGCGCCGAGATTTCCCTTGATCAACTTCTGGGGGGCGGATTATCCGATCCTATGCGAGGGTCGGATTATCCGGCCTAGGGAAGAAGAACCGCCCCAGTTCGGATTTTCCGGGAGAAAATCCGACCGGATACCGAGCGACGCGCCTTGGCTCCTTTTGCTCGAAAACTGGGGGCCGGATTATCCGGCCCATGCGACACCCGGATTATCCGGCCTGGGGAGGAAAAACCACCCCAGTTCGGATTTTCCGGGAGAAAATCTGACCGGGTACTAAGCGACGCACCTTGGCTCCCTTTGAGTGATGAGGTAGGCCGAATTATCCGGCCCTTGGTGGGGCGGATTATCCGGCCCCCCTCAAAACTTCCTGCACACTTAGCACACATGAAAAGTCTCCATAGTATTGTTATCTAACACGCAAAACATAGGAAAAGTCTCCATAGTATTGTTATTTATATCTATTATGGTATTTGTTTGGCTCCACCAAACTTATGCCTATGGTAATGTTTAAGTACTCCCCTTTGGTATTACCTATCTCTTCCCTAGTAGTAAGGTGGTTACTATACCACAACCCCTTGGAAACCCCAATTTAGCCTACCAAAAACTCTAGCTTGGGAACCCGATGGCAAGGAAGTATTTACAAAGGTTTTTGGACAGAAAACCATGGCAAGTGGGACTGGCCAAGTGAGATTAAAAAGATTTTTTAACTGATTTCCAAGTGGTGGCATTAAGGAGGAAGGTGAAGGAAAAACTGTTTTCGAAAACGCACCCGGTTCTATGTAGTTTTGCCAGAATAACTACCCTGTGCAACCACACTACCCCTGTATGGGAAGGGGCTTGACCTGAAAGTGGTCCTCTGTGATGCAAGTGCCTCGCAACTACTATAGGGGATCACGATCCCCGGAGGCTGGGCCTTCTCCTGTAAAGGTCCATCTGGGACATCGATCTGGAGAAGGAACGAAATGTCTGCGGGCAGTCAGGTGTTACTATGAGCCCCTCATTGAAAGCGCCCACTGTGTGAAGTGTAAAATGCGCCCCGGTTGGTCCTTGGTACCCGACATCCTGGTTTTGAGGGGAACAACACTCATAGGGTGGGCGCTTGTGTTAAGAGGGGATTATCCCAAAGGTCTCATCCGGTTATCCGAAACCCGCATACTAGTGTATGACGATCCGCTACTCTTCGCGGCGAATGTATCAAATCTTGTGGGTAAAGTGTACAACTTCTGCAGAGCGTAAATCTATTCGAATAGCCACGTCCACGGTCATGGATAGTTGGAAAGGTTGCTGCTTAGCGGTGCTGGTTTTGGTTTATATAAAAAAAAGTTTTCGAAAAAGATTCGGCCATGGGATGGTCGGAGGGCATGAAGGATGGACCATGGGATGGTCGTACCTAGTTGAACTGTTGGTCATGGGATGACCAATGTAAAGGTGGAAAAAGTGGTGAACCCATCCTAGTAGCTCAAGCTTTTCCCAAACTACTTTACACCTAAAAGTTCTATAAATAAGAGATGTAGTAGTGTAGAGTTTATATCCTTAAGAGATACTACTCTTACAAATAGCCCATTGGAGCCATCCTATCCACAACCATATTGCATACTCTTTGATCATTCCCTTGTATGGTGGTTTGCGAGTACATTCAAAAGTACTCACTAGCAATGTCCCTGGCTATCAACTTGGCCGGATTATGAGCAGGATGATGGAGATGATGGAGGGTGCGATGATGACTTCACGAACTAGGGTGTTACTCCTAGCCGGGCACTTGTTGGGCTCTGGCTTGACTCGGGACCCCCGCGTTTAGTAGTACCGCTGCCTTTATCTATTTGTGCCCATGGAGGCAAGTTGTAAGACTATCATTGTAAGACTTATTGTACTCGTACTATAATGGATGTGTGTACTTTGAAATCATGTCGGTTATGCTCCATGATACACTGATCATGGGATCGTGGTGGTTTGCATAATTTGGTAATCTCGGGTGAAAATCCAGGGTTGCCACACAAGCAATGACGCAGAACCTTCCCTTAAGTGGGCAACATGCAGTCCTTTTGAACCTGGCAGGATTTGCCACCACTCCAATGCTTGCAATGGTGGTGCTAGTGTGCGGAAGCTGGTCTTCCTTTGCCTCCTCTTCAACTTCACTCTCGATGTCCTCCTCCTACTCAAGGTCTTCGAGATCATCTTCCCCAAGCTCCTTGCCCTTATCGTTGGCGGAGACCATTGTGCCTCTAGACTTTAAGAATAGTTCCTAAGAGAAACAGATCGAAACAAAAACACGACGAGAACACGATCTACGAACCTTGGGGGATCCAGGGGGTTATATATATTACGAAGTTTAACAACAAAAGGAAGGTACTGGGAGAAAAAGGGTCAGAGACGGGCTCCCGGGTGGACACACCCCTGGTGGCGCGGCTAGGTGGGCCCGTGCCACTGGGTGGCATGAGCCACCCGGGCTCCGTTTCCGTCCCTCTTTCTACTCATTGCCATCCATGTTAGATAAAAACTACAAAAATATAAATTGATAGATTTTTTGCGGACCTTTTTTTACCAGAACTGTTACCTATTCGAAAACGGACTCTACAGGTCTCTGATTTTGGTTTTTGATAAAAATTTCTGGAGTCACCACTTGAATAACATCAATACCTTCATCTTCATACGCATATTGATTGAGTCATTTAACCATCCACCATGTTATTACACCATTTCCTCCTACAACTTGGAAATTTCTTTCACATAAAACTTCACACTATTCTCATTAGCAACATTAGTGCATTCAAGGTAATAAACGTTTAAGTTCAATTTTAACTGAAACCCATCAAAACATAAGCTACTGAAACAAATCCTCTCGAAAGCCCAAAAGGAAATCAAAAAGGAAATCAATTTAAGAGGCAAATGCAGAAATGGTAGAAATCTGTCAAAACAGACCAGCAGGTAAAGATCATTTTTTTCGAAAATCTTCTACTACTCAAATTAAAAAGTGCAAAACTAAAGAAAGTTAAATTATAACCTGGGTCATGCACACAAAAAATCACAGATTAGTATGACGTTCTGGGATTTTTCACGATGTTTTTATAGTGAAGCACAAAAATCTGTTTTGGGAAAGCAACTTCCACAAATATTACTTCTCTCACGTTAGAGGCTGACCTTTGACACAAAAAAACCAAACAAAAGGATAAGGAGAGGTTATTGCAGAAGCAATAAGTTCCAAGACTCAAATAAACAAAAACAAACTGAAAGAAAATATATTGGGTTGTCTCCCAAAAAGCTCTTTCTTAATAGCCATTAAGATGGGCATGATAATTTCAATGATGCTCACATAAGAATATGAATTGAAGTAAAAGAGAGCATAAAGAAGCAAAAATACACATGTTTAAGTCTAACCCACTTCCTATGCATGGGAATTTTGTAAGAAAATAAATTGTTGAAACCAGAGGCTGCTAGCATAGGAAGGCAAAACAAGTGCAACATAAAGACTTTCAGCATAAAGCGAGGAAATTTAATATTATTGAGATGCATAAGAGCATTTTTCCCTCTCTCATAGTAACTTTCAGTCTCATCCATAAATTTAACGATATAACTATCACCTTAACTATTGTAGCAATGATCACTTATTCTAACAGAAAACACAGGGACACTAGATCTCATAACACTACTTTGTGAAACAATATTAGAAGTATCCTTACAGAGGATAGTGTGTCCATCTTCTACATATTTAGTGGCAAAGTCTTTCACATTTTCTATTACAGGTTCAACAACTATTTGTTCATCAGGTTCAGTAGCTTTATTTGTACTTTCATTAACCATACTAGCTATCAGAGAATGTTCCTTTACCTTAAATGGGAAATGCATTTTCTCAATGTAAGGTTCGGGTAAAATATGATTAGCAGTATAAACTTCAGTATCTCTTGCAGGAACACAATTAACAATATCTTTATATGGCTCATGATACTTATTCCATTTCTTTTTTAGGAATTTCAATATAAGAAGCAAAAGCCTTAAAATAATTTGCAATACTTTGAGAATCTAGACCATAAGAATTACTAATATTATGAAAGTCATCAATTCCCATAAAATATTTAATGCATTCATAATCATAATTTATACCTAACTTTCTTCCTTTATCATTCTCCCGTGCTTCAGCGTTGTCTTGAATACAATCTAGAAGATCCCATTTAGCTTCTTCTTCCATGCGTGTAAATGATCCAGCACAAGAAGCATCCAATAGATCCTTATCATGAAGAGAAAGTCTGGCATAGAAGTTATTGATAATAATATTGTTAGGGATCTCATGAATAGGACATTTGGGCATTAGTAACTTAAATCTCCCCCAAGCTTGAGCAGTACTCTCTCCATCACGAGGCCAAAAGTTGTATATTTGATTCCGATCTTTGTGAATCTCACTAGGATGATAAAATCTAGAATAAAAGAGAGGCACTACTTCCTCCCATTGAAGAGATTGGCCATTCTTCAACAACTTATACCATTCCTCCGCCTTCCTTTCAGTGATAATGAGAATAACTTCTTCTTGACTTGATCTGTTGTAATACCTGCACACTTGAACAACCCGCATAATTCGTGTATAAAGAGTAAATGATCACCGAGATGGATAGTTCCATCTCTAACATAGTAGTTATCCATAACACGATCAATAATTCTTATAGGTATCTTAAAAGTATCATTTTTAGGAGGTGGTGGTACAACCTTAGCAGTGGTAGTAGCATTATGAAATAAGAAACTAAGTGAATTATCCATATTGAAATAAATTAACTAACAGAAATAAATAATACTCACAGTAGAAGTTTCCTTTACCAGTTCCACTATTCAATAGCGCTTCACTCCCTAGCAACGGCGCTAGAAAATAGTCTTGATGACCCACAAGTATAGGGGGTGTATCGCAGTATTTTCGATAAGTAAGAGTGTCGAAATCAACGAGGAGCAGAAGGTGTTGACAAGTGGCTTGGAGCAGGAATTCTTTATAATTACTTAGCAAACGGATTTTTAGGGGTTTTTGATAATGCAGATAAATAAAGTACGAGTGAATAAAATATAATAATAATAAATGTATCAAGTGGCCCAATCCTTTCTTTAGCAAAGGACAAGCCAGTTGTATTACTTAAGATGACCAAACGTTCTCGGGGACACACGGGAATATCGTCAAGTGCTTTTGCTTCATATAGTTGATTAATTTTCTTTAGTTAGATAAGTGTTGTGTGGGTGAACCTGTGCTAATGTACTGACCTTCCTAGGACTAATACATACTTGTGATTATACCCCTTGCAAGCATCCACAAGTACAAGAAAGTTATTAAGATAGAAACCTAACCATAGCTTTAAACTCTAAGATCCTACACTCCCTTATGCAAAGGTTTCCTAACGGGGGTTTAGGTTTCTGTCACTCCGGCAACCCCTACGATTAGTAGCCAAATACACAATGCATTCACCTAGGCCATAAAGGTGAAGTGTCACGTAGTCGATGTTCACATGACACCACTAGAAGAATAACACCACAACTTAATTATCAAACCATTGAATCTTTCTAAACACAGTTCCACTACTAACAACATGACCTCTCTCATGTCCTCAAGAACTAAACGAACTACTCACAAGACATCATATGGACCAGGATCAGAGATGAAATAATGATATGTAACAATCTAAACATGAACGATAATTCAATGGTTCCACTCAATAGCATCAACTACAACAAGTAATCAACACCAGGAAAGTTTCCCCTAAGAACTATGAAAGATTCAACCTAATTGTTACAGCGGTATGGAGTGGTGATGATGGTTCTGGTGGAGATGATGATGATGATGATAATCCCGATGAAGTCCAGCTTGATGACGGTGTTGATGGCGATGATATCCCCTCTCCGGGAAGGAATTTCCTCGGCAGATTACTTCCTGCCGGAGAGCTCTTTCTCTCTCTATAGTTTTCCGCCCCGCAGAGGTGGCAGAATCTTTATGTGGTTGCTCCCTGAGTCTTAGGGTTTCGTGGGGAACATATACGCCAAAGAGCAGAGCTAGAGGTGGGCCAGGGTGGCCACACCACCTGGTGGCGTAGCCAAGGGTGGCCCGCACCAGGGGGTGGTGTGGGCCTCCTGTGGCCCATCTCCGCTCCCCCTTCTAGCTTCCTTCGTCTTCTGGAAAAATAGGATTTTCCATATATTTTCTGGGATTTTCTGATTTTCGTGAATTTCACCTCCAAACTGTGCCTTTTCCGTCACAATCCTAGCTTCAGTGGTCCATCCTCCAAAAGTCATCAACCATGCAAAAATAGATGAAATAACATAAGTATCATCTCTTAATATGAAATGTATCAATGAATAACAGTAAATTATGATATAGAATAGTGATGCAAAATGGACGTATCAGAGGTACATGGTGGACGCTGTCACCGCTGCCTGCGGTGTCTTCGGGAGCACATTGCCCTGCGTATCCACCATCATGGATGAGAAGTAGAGGACTCACGCGGCCTCTTTCCTCTCCTTATCAGTGAGGTGAGCCAGTCGAGAACGTTGCTTGCGGCTACATGGTCGTTGCCCTCGGGGGAGGTCCCATGGAGGAAAGTTGAGCTCGCCGAAGGCTTGACTCATCCGCCGCCGTTCTGCGTGCCTCGAGTTGGGCGATTACTTATTGCTGGTGCTTGAATTATTACTTGAGAAGCCAGTGATAACCCATCAGCATGTCTTGCGATGAGTTTGGTGACAGGGGATTGCCTCGCAAGGCCTCTCGGCAGTGTGCCCACTCAGCGTCGTTGAGCTTGATCAGCATGCGCTCCTGGGTGTGTTCATTCACAGTAAGGGTCGGATGATTCTCCAACCCATTATTGGTGGGTGCTCCATTGGAGGGATCACCGTTCGCAACAGGATACCGCCGCCGGTACAAGTGTTGTCACGATTGCCGCCGTTGACGCCTATGTTGACGACGACGCACATGTAGTGTTTCGGGAAGCTGTTGCTTCCGCAGCTTTCAGATCCGGAGCCATAGGCTCTATCCTCAGTGGTTAGATCATCCATATCGTATTCGCGACCGCTGTCGCTATCAGTGTTCCTGATTGTTGTCGGGGCGTTTTCGCTCAGGGTGCCAATTAGTGGTAGAAACCACGACGCTGGAGCAATCACGGGGACCATCGGCTGATCAGGAAGGCAAAGCGTGCCTAGCTGACCAACTTGGAAGCGTAAGCTCCCGATCTCTAGGCCGATCCCATCGCCCATGGACTCAAAATCCGAGCGAGTGGTTGGAATGTGCACGGTGAAGTCGAAGGCACCGAAGAGGAGGAAAATCTCCGCTATTGTAGAGTTGTAGATCGTAGTTGATGGGGCCGAGGAAGCCGCAACATTAGCACTCCCGCTTCCCACAGACGGCACCAATTGACGAGGATTAAACTCATCAATGCCCATTGTTATGGACTTGGGTTTTGGAGAATAGGGGTGCACTGGAGGCATCAGTCGGCTAGCAAACAAGCACATAGGGACGCAAGGTTTACCCAGGTTCAGGCCTCGTAGAGGATGCTACTCCTGCTTGTCTGCTCTTGGAATTATCGAGGGAGTCGAAAGTTACAGGGGAGCGTAGATGCAATCTGGCAATGGTGTGGAAACTAGGGTTATGATTGTCCTCCTCGCTGCCCCCTCCTAGCCTTTATATAGATATGCCAGGTGTCGGGATAGCAAGTCCAGTCAGTTACAAGTAAGGGTTTTCCCTTTAAACTTTCTATCTTGAGCTTGCCGTGTGCCGGAAGCAGTCGGAGTCTCCTTAGGTCACCTGAATCTTTGATTGGGCCTTGGTAGCGTCATAGGCTTCTTCTAGACTGGACCGTATATACTAAACTCGTGTACCTATAAGGTATGCCCAAGTCACCAAGCAACACCCTAAATCTTGTCAACTCAAGCATCGAGGCACAATGCTATGAGTTAAATGATATGTACGTGGGCCCAAAGTGCTTCGGACCAAGGGTCCGCCAAACTAATTATCTAGAGGGGTTTGCTATCTCATGACACATTCAACCCTATGACGTTGTGGATTGGCTAGATACTTGGCTCTAGGATTTTTTCTAGACCAGCTTCATAGCAAAAGGAGAAAATAGCTTGGTCATAGTCCAATATCTCCCACTCATGCTACAGAAACAGCTCGATCGTGGCTCTGTGAACTCCTAGAAAACACAATTTAGGACTGGTATGATATGCAAAGTGCATTCTTTCAGAATTTCAAGGGTACCTACAAGAGGCCCTGCACAGTTGGAGACTTGCAGAGTTGCAACCAGAAAACTAGAGAAACTTTCCGGGACTATCTCAGATGATGGATCGACACGAAAAACTCCTATGAGGGAGTTAACGTCCAGACCGCGATTGAAGCATTTATCGCAGGGCTCCAAGTCGGATTACTGTATCACCAGCTAAAGCACGGCAAAGTTACCGATTTGGGCGAAATGATAGAGATGGCAAGCAAATAAGCTGATGCCAACGATGATTCAGAAGGTTTACTAAATGGCCTGGCAGTGCCAAACTCGGCAAAATAAACAAAATAGTAGTAGGCCTAGAAGCGCAAGAACACCTTGAAAGACAGGACCAACCCGAAAAATGCATCCGTCAACGCAACTTTTGAATCTGGAGGTCGAGGCGGGCATGGAGGTGGCCGAGGACGAGGCCACAAAGCTTCCCAGGTCCAAGGCAGAGGAGACTAGCAGCCTGGTAAGACCTATTTTTGGTCCGACATTTCCAACAACCCATGTGTACACTACCTGGATGCAAACGGAGGCTCTTCCCACACAAACGATGAGTGTCTTTTTAATGGCAACATCAAGAAATAAGAATCCACTGGCTCTAGGGCCGAGCGAAGAAAAGGAAATAAAAAATTCGACAAGAATAAGGAGTCCAAGGAAGATTCGACAAGGATGGTAAGATGGCTTACCCAACAAAGAAAGACACTTATGTCTGCTACCTCGGATCCCAACCAACAAGGTCAAGATGGCAGTAATCCAGGAGCTTAATGCAATTGTTCCGATTGTCTCCCAATATCTAGATAGGTCGGAAGTGAAGATCACCTTTGACCGAAGGAATCATCTACCTAAGCCTCACAAGCGAGGAAAGTTCGCCATGGTCATCAATCCAATTATTGACGGCTATGAGTATTCAAATACCCTAATGGACGGTGGCAGCAGTATCAACATTCTCTACGTCATAACACTACACCACATGAGGATATCAGAAACCTAGCTGAATTACAACAATGTGGTTTTCCATGGAATTGTCCCCAGAAGGCAAGCGAACTCTCTGGAAGAAATCACTCTGGATGTTACCTTTGGAACGCCAGAGAACTATCGGACTGAACCAGTATCTTTTGAAGTGGTGTCGTTCAAGAGCGAATACCACGCTATCTTTGGGCATTCAGCCTACTGGCAGATTATGGATCGCCCTGCTACATCTAAAATATGATGAAACTTCTGGGTCCCAATGGTGTCATCACAATTCGAGGAAACCCGAAGAAAGCACGAGACTACAAAGACAGACCTACCGCCTTTGCCGAAGCCATGCTGTATGCCGAGGAGTACCAGGAGATCAAGAAGAACACTAACCTATTCGAGATGCCCGTTATGAATCAGGAGGTGCTGAAGCCGACTCTAGAGTTCAAGGCATCAAAATAGATATAGACAACCCTCTAAAGAATTATGACCCCTCCAAGGTGATGCATATAGGCGTAGGCTTAAATCACTCATAGGAAAACACGCTCGTCGAGTTCCTCAAAGCTAACAAAAATATCTTCGCATGGCAACCTTCTGACATGACCGAAGTACCAAGGGAACTTGCCGAGCACTCTCTTAATGTGTATCCTGATGCAAGACTCGTCAAATAGTCCTTACGATGTTTCAGCGATGAAAAGCACAAAGCTATAGACAAAGAATTAGCCCGGTTAGAACTAGCCAGATTCATCGAAGAAGTCATCCACACTGAGTGGTGGGCTAATCCTGTAATGGTCCCTAAAAAGGACACTACTGATTTAAGGATGTGTGTTGATTATACTGCCTTGAACAAGGCTTGTCCAAAGATCCGTTCACTCTGCCTAGAATCGATCAAGTTATTAGCTCAATAGCAGGCTCGGAACTCCTATACTTTCTCGACGCATATTCTGGTTATCACCAAATACATATGAAAGAGTAAGATAAAATAAAGACTTCGTTCATCACCCGCTTCGGAACCTTCTGCTACGTAACAATGCCTTTCGGTCTAAAAAATTCAGGAGCTACATATCAGCGCACTATGCAGCATTGCCTCCATGATCAAATCAGAAACAATGTACATGCATATGTGGACGACATAGCGATGATGTCCAAAAAGAAGGAAACATTAATTTCCGACTCCGAGGAGACATTCGCGAATCTACAAAAATACAACATAATGCAGAACCTGAAAAAGTGTTTCCTCAGAATTCTTGCCAGAAAACTGTTAGGTTTCATCGTGTCTTAGAGAGGCATAGAGGTGAATCATGACAAGATAAAGGCTATACTCAACATATATAGGCCGAATTGCTTGATGGACATATAACGACTCACTGGCTGCATTGCCACAGTAAGATGGTTTGTCAGACGGCTTGGCGAAAGAGCCGCACAATTATACAAACTCTTGATGAAAACCAACAAATTCGTTTGGACTAAAGAATATTAAGCTTCCCTTCAAGACCTGAAAGAAGTACTCCTGTCTGCCCCTATTCTTGCAGCACCGGAACCTCAGGAACCTATGTTGCTATACATTACCATGACAAATAGAGTCGTTAGTGTCATTACGGTGGTGGAGCGAAAGGAGGAACAACAGGAGAACTTAGTGCAGCGTCTGACTTACTATCTCAGCGAGGTTCTGACAGAATCAAAACAAGGGTATCATCACTACCAAAAGCTAGCCTATGACGTATTATTTTCCACTAGAAAGGTATGACATTACTTCCAAGAGCACAAGATCATCGTGGTCAACACAACTCCCATGAGGGATATAATCAACAACAGCGATGCCAGTGGACGTGTTGCTAAGTGGGGAATCGAGCTAGCAGCTTTTGACATTGAGTACAAGCCACAAACAACCATCAAATCCCAGATACTTGCCGACATTGTCACTGATTGGACAAAGATGGTAGATAACACTGATACCCTCGAGTCGGAATATTGGACCATCCACTTTGATGGGTTGAAAGCGCGTGGGGGCTTAGGGACTAGCGTGGTGCTCAAATCACCCCAAGGAGATAAATTGTTCTATGTATTACAGATTCACTTTACGTTAACTAATAACGTTGCCAAATATGAAGCATTTTTGCATGGACTTTGAATTGCTAAATACATAAACATTCGCTAAATCATGTGCTATGGAGACTTGGATTTAGTTGGCCAACAAGTATCCGACAACTGTGGAGCGAATAAACACATGGCGTCATATCAAGCGGTCATGGAGAAACTATCTAAATCATTTGAAGGGTTTGAAGTTCAACACATCCAACGAACAGAAAATGCAGAAGTAGACGCACTATCAAGAATAGGCTCTGCACATAAAAAAGGTCCTGGATGGCACTTTTTTTGAGCACCTCAAAGTTCCCTCTATCACAAGAGTTGATGAGGAGTACCCGACCAAATCCGACTCACTTCTTATAGCAGTTTTGCCATTATTCCCAGCTGGAAAAAACCCTACCTTGATTTCTTGGTAAATGTAAAATTACCCGAAGACGAAGTTCTAAGTTGGCATAAGTCTGACGAGCAAAATCCTATATGATAATCAGAGGTGCGCTCTATAAGCGGAGTATATGTAGGGTTTTCAGCATTGTGTTTCTCTGGAAGAATGAGTGGAAATCCTAGGGGAAATCCACGAAGGAGAATGCGGACATCACACCGTGGCGAAATCTTTAGTGGCAAAAGATTTTTGACATTGATTTTTCTGGCTTACAGCTAAGGCAGATGCCGAGAAAATGGTCAAGACATACAAAGGCTACCAAAAATACACCAAACAAGCCCATGTTCTAGCTGATCAGCTGCGAATAATTCCGATTACATGGCCCTTTGTGGTCTGAGGGATTGACATGGTAGGACTGTTTAAATGGGCACCAAGTGGATTTATGCACCTACAAGTGATGGTGGATAAATTTACAAAATGGATAAACCCTTAAACCATAACAAGTTGCAATGGAGCCACATCCAAAAGATTAGTCGAGGACGTCATATTCCGATTCGACTATCCACATAGTATTATTACAAACGACGGGTGTAACTTTTTAATGGGAGAACTTGCCGATTTTTGTGAAGACCAAGGGATCTGGCTCGATATTGCATCAGTGGCGCATCCACAAGCCAATGGACAAGTTGAAAGGGCTAATGTTCTAATCCTACAAGGCCTCTGACCTCGGCTCAAAGCACCACTTCACTGTGCTGCGGGGGCTTGGGAGGACGAATTTCCATATGTTATTTGGAGCTGACGAACTACTCCTAACAGGTCAACCAGATACAGACCTTTCTTCTTGGTCTACAGGGCAGAGGCAATAGTTCCAAATGATCTCATCCATATTTCTCCCCAAGTCACTTCGTATGTCAAAGAAGATTTCAGTCTTTCTCGACAAGATGACCTCGATGTACTCGAGGAAGTTCGTGTCATTGTTGAATAGATCTATAGCCTAATCAGTAGAAGTTACGGAAGTATCATAGTTAGAGAGTAAAAAATCACTCCTTTAGAAAGGGAGATGTAGTTCTCTGACTAGTGCAACAAAGAAAGCACAAACTTTCCCTAATATTGGAGCGAACTTCTATGGATAGCAGAGTACTGCACAACGGGTAATATTAATTAACCGACATGACACCAGACAAAGAAAGACCTGCTAGGAAAAGAAAGAGAATTGGAGGCAGTATAGACCCAGATAGGTTAGACCGTCCATGGAATATTGCTCAGCCACATCCCTTTTATTCTTAAATTTTCTTTCTTTGTAATCATATCAATGTACATGTTCAAAGTGAAATAAAGTATTGGTTACCTCAATGATTTTCTGAGATGTTTTAGTACCATCTTATTTCCGAATGATCATGTTAAAATCAAAAATCCCAGAATACTTGAAAATACTTTATGATCATGTTTGTTCTGGTCAGATTTACGATTCTAAAAACTGCTACCTTTGGGTGTAAGTCTCATTTTTCTTTTTATACTTTGGTTTTTGTCTAATTGCTTAGACGCGATTATTTTCCAAGTAGTGAATTGTTGGTACTGGAAGCCGACTCTTTTTCTGAGTGTAAACTGGTTTAGCAATTAAGCTATGTTACTCAATAGTGTTTCTGTGCTAAAGGTTTGCCAGCTCATGAAAGGGACATGGCAGAAAGATAGATAAACAATAAGTATGAACAAAAAGTGCTTAAGTAATTTTTTATCACAGTAAAAAATAACCAAGTGCTAGAGTAAAAGCATAAGTTCTTACAAAATAGCACAAATAGATAAATAGTTTATGTTACACTAATTGTTCTAAAAAATGCATAGTTTTTTCAACTCCATGCTGCAGGTGGAGGAGATGGAGGATTTGTCGACCCGCTGTTGCCAGCATCTAAGTCACCCTAATCTTTGTTCAAGACAAGGACGCCAAACTCGGGCTTTTTGTCATCGTCGGAGGCTCCAGTTTCTTCAGCTGGGGCCTTGGTGGCACCGTGATGGACTGTAAGAATGTATTTTTGTAGTTGGCCATCTTGGCAACGTGACAAGCATATCTTGGACAAGACTCCCAAATGGCTCCGACATATTTATCATTGTCGTCTTCATCTATAGTTGAAATACCCTTCATGACTTGCCAGAATTCCATACTACTTGTGATGGCCCCCAGATTTAATCCTCCGAGAATCCCTCCTATGCATACACCACGATCCCATGATCAGTTAGTCGTGGCACATAACCGACAAGTATCAAAGTACACATCCATTACTTAAGCGGATACATGTCATACCTTACATGCCATTATAGCTACATCAATAATCATTAGCGGAACTTCGTCAAGCGTAGATCCCGAGCCATGTCTTAACCTACAGGCAACTGACTGGGAGAACATCCTAGCTCGCATAGCCGTCAACTTCATCCTCTTCTTGAGATCTGACCAAGTTAATAGCCAGGGACAGTGCTAGTGAGTACTTTGAATGTACTCGCAAACAACCTTAAGAAAATAATAATAACAAGAGGATATGCAATATGGTTGTGGTAGTAGGAGGGATTCAAGAGAGGTTCTTTTCTCAAATAGTTTCTCTTGTAGATAGAGCATCTACATATCTTTGTTGAAAACCTTTGTAAACATTTTGGAAACCTTTTTGAAAAGTTTTGGAAAGCACTAGGATTGGGTCACCCGTTTGTTCCGTCCTTTCGGTCATCCCATGACCAATCTTGTTTCATTCCTTTCTGACCATCCCATGGTCAAAACAGGTATCCTTTCCGACCATCCCATGGTCAAAACATTTCCAAAGCCATTGCCTTTCAAAAATCCCGTTTGAAAACAAAACCAGCACGACTCTACAGCAACCTTCCCAACCGTCCATGACCACAGACACGGCTATTCGAATAGATTTACACTCTGCAGAGGTTGTACACTTTACCCACACCATCCGGGTACACTGCTCTGATCTACACCGACCGTGGGTCGTGTAACCGATCAAGACTCTCCGAATGCCACTCTAGTATAAGTGCCTACCCTATGAGGGTTTTTCCCCTCAACACTGGGACGTCAGGTACTGAGGACCAACCAGAGCGTATTTTACACTTCACATAGTGGGCGCTTTCAATGAGGGGCTCATAGTAATGCCTGGCTGCCCGCAGACAGTTCGTTCCTTCTCCAGTTCGATGTCACACATGGACCTTTACAAGACAAGGCCCAACCTCCCGGGATCGCGATCCCTTGTAGCAGTTGCGAGGTAGCTTATACCAGAATACACAAACATCAATTCCATCCCTGTCCCATTCTAGAGTTATGTGGTTGCATGGGTTAATTGTTCTAGCAAAACTGCAAAGAACCGGGTGCGTTTTTGTAAACCTTTTTCCTCCATCATTCCTTTAGCATTTTGTAAAACTAAAACCTTTTTCTTTATCAACATCTCTTGGGAGGTCCAACCTCACCAAGGTTTTATCATAAAACATTTGGTAGAACATTTTTGGGGGTCTTCCCGTCCTCTAGTTTTGCTTCCGCTAAAACTGGGTCTCCAAAGGGGTATGGTGTAATACACCATCTATCATACTAGGGTTAAATAGGTGTCATCAAGAGGTTGTACTTAATAGTACCATTGTGTAATGGTTTGGAGGAGCCAAGCCACTACCAGATATACATCATCATATAATAAAACAATGCAGTTTCATAAATAGTAGATAAAACATGCATAAGTAAAACAATAGGACAAGGATAATGAGCAAGAAGGTGGCTTACCTGTAATCAGAAATCTCGCAATATATGTCCCTAGAATTCTTCTTAGAATACCAAAAATAATAACCATAACAACCATCTTCTTCCGATCTCCGAGATAATCGCAACTATCATCGTCAGGGAGCACACATGAAAACAAGCAAGAGCACAATCAACACAAGGCATACAAGCATCTTTGCAATACAGCAGACAACATACAACAAATTATTAAATTCAGTAGGTTTTGATAGAATAAGATCATAGCATTCGGGAATACTTTAATTGCCTTTGTGGATTTGCCTTGGTGATTTGTTGTCTAGAAACTACTTGAGAGAGGGGTTTTGGATCAAGGCTATGTTCTGGATGATATCATTGTATACAAATGATTCCATCAGATAGGTGTTGATAAAATGAAACAAACAAAAGTGGTTTCATGATTTTATCACTTTTCTTTATTTAGTTATTAATTTTCTAGTGAAATAAACTCTAGTTTTAGGAGATAATTCACCAGAAACGTTCTGGAACCCCAAAAATTATTTCCTTGGATGGTTCAGTATGATTTTAGGTACTGATCCAAATAGAGTTGGAATAATGTCAAAATATTTACCAGAATGCCCTCAGGAAATTCCCAAAGGCAGTTATAGAGGGTTTTTGTCTTTTCACCACGTTTAATCTACAGTAGCTTTTGATAGGAAACCAATGCCACATGGTAGGTATTTTGAATAATATTCTGTAGGAATTGGATTCACTCTTTTTGGTGTTGTCAAACTCCTTTAGTAATCTTTCTACTGACATAACACTATACAGAGATAATTAATTCACCAAAATTGAACAGAGTCTCAATAAAATTTGATCTCCTTGATTTTAGTAGACCTTAGTGTACCACATCACAGAGAGTTGTAATTAGGTCAATAAATTTCATAAATTGGCCTAGAGAATTTTCTAAAGATAGAATATAATTAAACTTGTCATTTTTATATCTTTAGACCTATAGGTTCACTTAGCTGGAGACAAGGGCTATAAGACAGGTATATCAACTACCTTTCAGGGGAACTTTGTTTCATCCCATTTGGTTATGTACATATTACAGGGGAAAATATTTGGTGTAAAAGACACATTTTAGTAGATTTAAAACCAGCAAATGACGAAGATAAATATTGGTAGGAGACTAGCTCTACATAGTAGAGAAAACCTCATTGGGCATGTCAAAATTTAGATCTAGCCATTTAGTGGTATTTTTCATTTTTATTTGAATTTAATCCTAGCATTGGATAATGCACAGAAATAAACTATGAAAAGGAAAAAGGGAGGGCATAGGAACTCGTGGGCCAGCTATAAACGGGAAAAGGGCCGCCCCGAGGAAATCCGGCCCACCCGGGCGGATCTTGACGCAGGAGGCAATTTTGAATCTGACGGCCGAGGCCCGTTCGTTAGTGGGCGAGGGGGCGCGAAGGGGTAGGAAGGCTGCTGCACATTTATTTACAAGATTTGAAGGATATGCCATCTCTCTCTTTCTCTCTTCCCAAGAGAAAAAGGCAAGGGGAGGGCAGATGCTACAGTGCATGGCCGACCAGAGGAGAGTTGGGGTGCCGTGGAAACTTGATTCACCAAGTTTGAGATGGTTTTGATAAGATTTTATCTCTATGTTTTGAATAAGTTCAAAACTTGACCAAAGTAGTGGTTATGAAGGAAGTCCTCATTTGTGATCTTGGAAATATAGAGAAATGGTTCTCGTGGAAGGGGTATAGTCCATATATACCTCCTCTAATTATTTGGGATTTTAAAGATGATTTTAAGTTTACTAAAAATCATTTATTCAAAAAGTGCAGAAATGGTTTATAGAAGCTCATTTGATAAATTTACATTGGACATAGTTGGTTTTTGATGTGAGATGAATCTGAATATGAATCCATACTTTGAGGAATTTTCCCATGATTTATTGGGGATTAAAAGTATTTAAAACTATTATTATTCCATTTTTGCCATTTAAGAAAATAGGCAAACAGAAATAATAGAAGCCTTCCAAAATATTTGTTTTTGAGGTGGGAAGACAGAGTATTATATATGGATCTCAATTGAGTTAGAAGTTAGGCAAGTGCTTTGGCAAAAACCAAACTTTCCCTTGGGAAAGGAGCTTTGGAGATTTTTTTCTATTAGAGAGAGTAATTAGATTTGGAGCCATAATAATTATTGATAATATTTGATAAATCTTGATGATCAAGGTAGATGATGTAGACAAGGTGTAGCAAGCATTTGCCACCTTGGGATTTGAGAATCAAAGGTGATTTTGGTGAACAACTAGAGATTAAGGATATAGGGTAAGATATTTTTCATGCCACCAAAACCTTATTGGATCTTGGAACTCAAAGCTCCCCTTGGGGCATGGGATGGATGGATGGATAGAACAAGTGATGTACCTCGTCATGGTATAGAGGTTTGATCTTGATCTTGCTTGAGTTCACCAGGAATTGATTTCAAGTTTTTAGTGAAATAAGCCTGCCAAAGCAGATTATCAACTGGCCTTCAAAACCTTGTGGGTTTTAGAGGCACAAAGATCCGCTTAGAACAAGTGAAGTAGATATTGATAGAACTATATGAGTAGAACACAACTATGCAAAGAGGTGGTCCATAGAAGGTTGGATGATGCTGTGAGCTTCTGTCAAAGTAGGCATGTTGACTAGATTTGTCGGGATAGTTATTTTCTTGTCTGCAAAACCTTCAAGAACAAGTGGGTTGGATGATGATCTAACCAAGGGTAACTGTGGGCCTTGGTATTCCTTAGGATGTTTAACACGATGGTTCAAATTCATTTTAAAAAATGCACAAGGGTTGAGAAAAGGAGGCATTCAAAAAGGTGATGTTGGAACAGATTCCAGACTTAGCCAAATTTGGCAGATTTGGGGTTTTTGACTTGAATGTGGGTGGTGATTATTTTGATGGGTTGCAAGGTACCAAATCATCATCAATAGGATGATTTTTAAGTGTAGATTGAGTAGAAATGATCCTTGCTTGGTACTAGTCTTCATTGACTTGGAAGCTTCTAGAATTAGATCACTTCAGAGATGATCTAGTTAAGGGTTTTAGATGATCACCTAGTAGCTAGGGATTAGATCCAGCTTTGTAGTCGTGCTTAGGATTTGGGGGTTTCAAGTATATTGATCCTAGTGATGAGCTCCTATGGTGGCTCACTTAGATCCTTAAGCAAACAAGTCAAACAGCAGATCAAAGCAATTCATCGGACAATAGATCAAGGCACTTCATCCTAGCAGATCAAGGCAACTAATCTTACAAACAAAGCAAACCTACTACTGGGGTTACCATCAAGCCTGGCTTTAGGGAAGGTTGGGTATTTTGAAAAGGTTGGAGTTTGAAAAAGATGAGAGTCCTTGGTATCTCTACCAAGAGTAGAATTCAAAAGCTTTAAAAAGAGGTTTTGGTAAACCTAGAGATAAGAATAGTAGAAGGTTCTGTCTATAAAACATAAGGAGATTATAATAGGTTGCTCTCCATAGTTTAGGGAAAGAAAATCTACTAAAACAGTTGGTTTGCAAAGGATTCTTGGCTCAGGTTTTGAAATGCCAGAACATTTGAGAATATGGAAATTAAGCCGAGACAGTTTTGGGAAGTAGCTTTGGTCAACTGGTGTTGAGGTAAGGAGTATATCTTCTAATACACAATCATAATCATAAACATAGTCAAACAACAGGCAAACACTTTATCACTAAACAAATAAAAGTTTTTGTCCCCCCTGATTTTTGCATTCTGGACAACTAATCAGGGTTGTTGAAATTGGGATGTTATACTACCATGGTGAAGTTAAGGGAATTCTAGGTAGTCGTCCGAGCATACAATATCTTCCAGTAGTCCACGAGTTTCGGAAATTCCTTCACATTGTCCCACATTTCAAAGGAGGATAGATTGTGTAGGTTAGAGAATCCAACATCCTCACCAACCTCTTCAAGAGTTTCTTGGAAGTCATGAATTAGATCTCCGACTGCGACAAGTTGGTCATTGCGGAACTTAGATGAGGATGAATCTGGAATGTTGAGGGGTCTTGTGAATAAAAAAGATAACTAAGTCTGAAAAAATAAGTTGAAAAACCTTAAAGCAGGAAATTATATTGCATTGGCAACAAACTTACCAAAGATGGTTTCATCTATTTTGCTTTTCTCTTCCCTCAAACTCTGGAGTTCTTCCCGAATTAACTGGGCAGTATCAGCTTGCCTATACATTTCCGCCTTTAATCCTTTGATTTCTTTGTCTTGGAGGGCAATGGTTCGGTCACGATTTTCGGTGGCTATGTTGCTGTATTCAAGAATATTACTTACACTACATTTATGGTTAGCCTTCAGCTTTGTGAGCTCAACTCGCAATTCGGCATTCTCTGCATCTAAGACCTTGAAGTTTTCTGCCTCCTCCACAAGTTTGGATGACTGATTCATCAAACCTATAAGGGAAAGGGAAAAGTCAAAGTCAAATCAAAATTTGGCACAACAATCAAACATAAAACAGGACAGTCGGAAATGATTACATTCCGCCTCATCCTTCTCAACCTTCAGTTGTGCATTTTCAAGTCGGAGAGCTTTGACCTCTTCCTGCTTGTTGCAAACATTCTTCAATAATTTCTGGTTGTAACAAGTAACTTTCTGTAAGTCAGAATAGTAACCAGAGTCAGAAGTCTACTAAGACTCGGGCTGTTATTTTAACTAAGTTAAATTTCCAGCACGAGCCTTGGGGTCAACACTAATTCGTTCTTTGGCATCCTAAAAAGCTGGATTTGTGCACTCCAAGCTATCTGATTTCATGCTTGGGGGGTAGAGGATATGATATAAAGACAAATGAAAAAGACTCAGATAATGGCTTATAATGTGCTCACGGTGGATGTTTTTAAGGCTAGTGCTTATTTTAGCAGAAACTTTCTTGGTTAAAGTTAGGGGATTTATCTAGGGAGGTGGAACTCCATTAGCCCTTAACCTTTCATCCGAGCTCGAATATGTCCCAGCAAATCTTCAAGTTTCGCAATTTCAGCTTCTTGAGCCTCTTCCTCGGCATAGATGTTCTGAGCTTCCAAACATGTAAAGGACAATTTCCGAATCTCTTATGTGCTCTTCTTGTTGAGGCCAAGGTTGGCAGCACTAGGAATCTTTAGAAGATTCTTGGCAAGGTATCAACTGAGGGATCATTACCTTTGGAGGGTTCACCCTTATCTGTTCCCGAGTCACCAATTGTGACGTCGATTTGAGAACTAGCAATCACTGGCTCTTCATCTTCAAAACTAATGGTGCGTTTGTGATGAAAAATCCTCCGGTGCCAATGATGTGATGGTGTTGGGAGTAGGAAGAGCAGTTGCCAGAGAAGTCAAGTTCAACTTTTGTAGGCACAATGTCTTCACGGGTTTCCCCTTCCCCTTTATCAATGGATCATAAGACATATGTTATTATTATTCAGAAACAATACAAAGAAAATTATAAGTAATGATAATAGGAACTTACTTTTTCACGACTAGCAGCGTTTGTGGGCCAGCCAAAAAAACTAGAGTCTTACGCTTCAGGGTAAGTGTCTTCGACAGTTCTTCTAGTTCCTCCTCCTCATAAAAAGGAATCGGATCTTCAGGTTGATAACCCTAGAGGGGATCAAGCTCCAATTCAGGGAGGTCAGTAAGATGAAAGTCGGAAATATCTTAGCATTGGGATATGATAAAATTTAAATACGAATAGAATATAGCAGGTAAAAGCAAAATAACTTATCGGGATAAGAGGATTCTCCGCTGTGTACATTTTCATGGAGACCTCTGGCACATTCCAGTTAACATGTTGCTTAATCAACCACTGAATCTGGGTCTTGTAGTTCTTGGAGGGGATCAGGGTAGGGCTAACCTTCAAGCTGTCTTTCTTGTCAAGGGTGACTAAATGCATCAGTTGGTCCCTGTTGTACTCAAGAGGTTGAATGTGACGTACTAGCCAACATTGGACTAAGTTGGATCCCTTTAGGTCCTTATTCTTCATCAAGCACTCAATCCACCTCTTGGCCCGAATCGAGTCTTCAGACAGAGTCAGCGCTTCCACGTCCCAAGATTCTTGGTGGGCTGCAGCACCGTTGACGAAAGTGGCAAGCCTTCCAACTCGCTGAATCGCTAGCTATGACGTTAGGGTAGACTCGATCTCTCCTAAGGACTAGGCTAAGAGTTATGGTATTATATGGAACACGGGAAGTGATAGAATTTTTCTGAGTACTAAAGTAATATTAGAAAAAGAGTAGACTTGGTTCTGAGAAATCCCTCAGGAAGAGAGACATGGGAACTAAGCTCTAGTATAGAATTTGCGGGGGATATGGTGAAGCTGGACGCCGTAGTAGTTAATTACCTCAAAAAATAATTTTGACGGTGGAAGGCTGAGGCCATGATCCAGATGGGTTGCAAAGTGAACCCGTTCGCCATCACATGGTGCGGGGAGGGCCTCGTTGAAGTCACTCTGCCATGCATCGGCGCGAAGAAGTCCTTATTTCTCTGTGATCTTGAGCTTTTCGTCGTTGATGATGCTTGGGATCCAAATTGCACGGTACTTCTTGTACTCAATCAGTAACGACGTCGTGCCCGAGGAACTAGAAGCATCAACCATCTCGTCGGAGATTGACCAAGAATGGGCGACGCTGGTGGATTTAGTGGAGGAGCGAGAGGAGGATGAGGAGCACAGGGTTTCTCGTGGATGAGGAAGAACATGAGCAGCGGTGGAGAAGAAAATGAGGTGTTTTCCCTCTTATTGTCCATCTGCACCAAGATTAGCACTAAATGCACCAGATTACCGCCACGCGTCGCAGAACGATCTCTACATTTGCATTAATATAGTGCCTTGTTTCCATGTGATGCGGGACCTACCAATGCTCACACTAACAGAATATTTGTCAGTGACATGACAAGACCAAAAAAGTTGTCAGGTTATGCCATAGACCAAATTATGGCTCAGTTTGAAATCAAGCATGGAAGCAATGTTGAGATATCAACAAGTTCGACTCATTTGTACCTCGGATCCTACACTTTTGTTTTGAAGTTTTAGGAACCCTTCAAGATTCTATAGCCAAAGAAGAATCAAGCTAGATTATGGAATCCGACTATGGATCTTGGAGGCTTCGGGGTGCTAATGTAGGGGATATACTTTCTGGGTATACCAATTGTGACTCGCTGACCAGGGTGGCCCACTTGTAGGTTAGAGCTATGCTCCACGGGCGGCCTAGTCAGAGATAGAAGATGGAAGCCCATCCAGCTACGGGAAGGCCTAGAAGACTTACCGACTTAGTCCTGTAAGAATACTTGTAGTCGAAGACATAATATGTATCGACTCTATATCATTGACAAATAGGACTCTCTTGTAAACCCTGGGCCGGATGACTATATAAGCCGACATGTGGACCAGCCTTTAGGGCACACATTACCAACCACAACTTGCACAGGTGAAATCTCTCTTGTAATCTGTTGTACTTGCGGCTCTGCCAATATACTGGATTGCTAGCAGGAGTAGGATCTCTCCACCATAGTTAGATCTGAACCTGGGTAAGCCAGTGTGCTCACCGTTCCAGACAACAGTACGTATCACACCCCACATTTTCCCATGCCTCGAGGACCCCCTCATGGCGTACTTGTCATCAATCCGACAACAAAAATAGAATTCAAAATATAGATAACATCTTCTGGCAATCACTGTGCCCACTCGATACGGATGCGATCGTCCCGACAACAATGAGGAGGCAACACTCCAATGCGCACTACCGGCTCTGCTCCTCCTGCGTGACGATGTGAGGCGGTGACTCAAATGCCTCAGCTTGCTCGCACCACACATCGTGGAAGTTCATGGAGTTGCGCAGGTTCTCGACCTTCTAGGCCACCACGTCGTATGCGCACGCAGCCTCGTGCGCCGTCTTGAACGTGCCGAGACCGATGCGCTCATTTCCAATTTGTATCTCGGTGTCGTAATTTTCTGTCGAGTGCAAGCACATGCCACGATGCCCAGATCTTGCGCGACGATGGTGCGGTATCCTGTCGGAGGAGGAAGGGCAGCACAGGCGTGCTGTAGGCGGCGAATCGGCATGGAATGGGCGAAAGGGGAAAGACTGTGTTGTCGGTGGATATGGATAGGTGCACGCGGAAGTTTCACGGGCAGTTGGTTGCATGCGCGGCTCTGTTTATAGCGCACGATTCAAGCCGCACAAAATATTTGGTGCTATCGCAATGGGTCGCACATGCAACTCCTTTCTTTAGACTTTTCTCTTTCATGACATGCATCCTGGCCACGACATGCATTCATTTCTATTTTATTTTTTAATTAATCTAAAACTGTAATAGATGCCCCCAAGGGAAACTCTCAACAATTTCATCCTCTGGTTCGTTGGATGGGGTGATGGTGGTGATCTGGCCAACTGATACATTGTAAATGTATCTATAATTTTTGATGTTCCATGCTTGGTTTTATCTACTTTCTTGTGTTTTGTCCACACTTTGGAGTACTTTTCATATGATTTCTTGGACTACCCTATTAACAAGAGCCACAGTGCCAGCTGCCTGTTTTCTGATGTTTTTGGTTCCAGGAAAGTCAGAAAATGAATATTCTCGGAATTGGACGCGACAAAAGCCAAAGTCACTATTTTACCGGGAGACATCTGGAGCCAGAATACGAGACGGAGAGGAGCCAAGGGGCCACCACACCACCTGGCCGCGCCATGGGGTGGTGTGGCCAGCCCAGGCACCCCCTCGGCCTCTCCTTCCGCCTATATATTTCCTTCGATACCAAATCCCTAAGGACCCGATCAAAAATCCACGAAAGAGTCTGTAGCCGCTGTCATCTCCATCCCTAGATCGGGAGGGATCTGAAGCTCTTCATGGCACCCTGCCAGAGAGGGGAATTCACCCTGGAGGCCTTCTTCATCATCATGCAAGCCTCCGGTGTCATGCGTGAGTAGTTCATCTCTAGATCTCCTCCTTTGTGCTATCATTTCTAGATCTTGTGAGCTCCGTTCATGATAAAGATCATCTATTTGTAATTCTGCAGGTTGTGTTTGCGGGGTTCCGATGGATATTAAGATTCTATTTCAGATTGATTATTGATTCTATCATGTCTTTGTTATTTGTGATCTTGCATGCTTTCCGTTGTTAGTAGCTATCTTGGCCAAGTAGATGCTAGCAACTCCAAGAGTTAGTATTTATGCTCGATAGTGGGTTCATGCCTCTGGTAATTTGGGGAAGTGATAGAAATCTCTAAGGTACTAGATGTGCCGTTGCTACTAGGGATAAAACAACAATCCTTTGTTCATAGATCAATCGTATTGTTTACATTACATGCAATTCGTAAAGCAATAATCTGTTGCTTGCAACTTAATACTGGAGGGGGTTTGGATGATAACCTAAAGGTGGATTATTAGTCATGGATGCAGTTGGATGGCGGTCTATGTATAATGTTGTAATGCCCAATCAAGTTCCAAAGGAGTCAAGATGATTAGTATATGCATGTATTGCATTCCCGATGTTTGTCACTTGCCCCGCAAACACAACATGCAGTATTACAAATAGATGATCTTTATCATAAACGGAGCTCACAAGATCTAGACATGATAGCACAAAGGAGGAGAACCATCCATCTAGCTACTACATGGAACCGTAGTCCAGAGATGAACTACTCATGCATCACATCGGAGGCTTGCATGGTGATGAAGAAGGCTTCCAGGGTGAATTCGCCTCTCCGGCCGGGTGTCGGGAAGAGCTTCAGATCCCTCCCGATCTAGGGATGGAGACGACGACGGCTACAAACTCTTTAGGGTTTTGGTCCCAAGGGCATCTTATAGGCGGAAGGAGAGGCCGAGGGGGTGCTGGGGTCGGCCAGACCACCCCTGGCGCGGGCCAGGCCTGGCCGGGCGGCCAGGTGGTGTGGCCGGCCCCCAGCCCTTCTCCGTCTCGTATTCTGGTATCTGATGACTTCTAGAAAAATAGGCAATTTAGCTTTTGTCCCATCCAATTCCGAGAATATTCATTTTCTGACTTTCCTAGAACCAAAAACAGCAGAAAACAGGCAGCTGGCACTATGGCTCTTGTTAGTAGGTTAGTCCAAGAAATCATATGAAAAGTACTCCAAAGTGTTGACAAAACACAAGAAAGTGGATAAAACCAAGCATGGAACATCAAAAATTATTTTTTGATGTATCAACATCCCTGAGCTTAACTCCTGCTCGTCCTCGAGTAGGTAAGTGATAAAAAGAAAGAATATTTTTTGAGGTGACATGCACCATCAAAGACTTGATCAAAGTATTTGTAAAACATTGAAAGCTGGGATCATCGTACTTCAATCATAACATGAAAGACAAAGTTCTAGCAATAAGACAATGAAACTATGATGCACCATGAAAAGGCACAAACAAAATATTCATGAATAACAATGATTTGCAAGGCGTTTGTTTGTTTCACATAAAGAAAACATAGCATACTAGTATTCAGCTTGTCCCTCATAGAGTAGCAAATATAAATGCATAGGACACCTTCAAGGATCATAAGAGTGACTAGATACAAATAGTTTAAAACAAGCAATATCAAGATATGCATCAATCAACTAGTCTTGGGACAATGCACATAGAACTAAGAATGGCCACTATGGTCTCAAAGTAGGTGCATAAAGATAGAAGGTGGATACTCAATATAATGGTGGAAGAAAGGCCTTTATAAAAGGACGTAGGGATTCAAGTCTCATAAAGAGCTTCCAAATTTTTTGGTACTTATAGGTTTCAACTCTCGTTGCCCCTATCATAAGCATCTTGAAGTGATTAAGGTTAAAGTGAACAAACTATGGTGTACATGCTTGACAAAGTATAAGTTAGAAATCTCATGTCCCTTGTATACGAGGGCCGCTCCTCATGCTACTCAAGTTTAGTCACCGGTAAGTTCTTGTCATTGTAAGTACATGTGTATCATAGAGAACCGCAAACGAGGTACCCCTTGCCCGATGATACGGAAGAATCCCCATATCAAAATGACAAGGCAAGCAGACAACAAGCATCTCAGCAATCTTCTTATTTACCATGGGAATATGGTGCTCTTTTCTCTCTTTCCTCTTTTCATAATCTCTTTTTTTCTCTTTTCTCTTTTTTTCTCAATATAGGACTCTTTTTTTATAAGAAGAATGCTTCATAGACAGCTCATTATGGTTACGCTGCAGGTTTCCACCATGTCATCATGGATTAGACCAGCGGCCCAGGCGTTTCTCTAACACTTATACATAACTCCATGGACTTACAAGCTCCCCTTTCATTTCACACCGACGACATCCATATACAAAAGAGCATGATATTAACTAGGTACAAGTACCAAGTGCAATGTTGAAAGCGCTCCCCATGAAAGCATGGTTCTGCTAATTCCCAACAAATAAGTGCAAGCATATACAACATAGATGACACAATGGTTCAAGTTTATTAAGGGCAAAAAGTAAAGTGTGCCATCAAGTTCGTGAGAGCTTTAATCACTAGTTTTCTCATAACAAGTTTAATTTGGAAGGTAAACAAAAGGATGAATATACTTGGAATAGCATAAGCTAATAGGTAGGTATGGTGGACTCTTTGGAATAACTTGGTTTAGGGAGTTGGATGCATGAGTGGAACTCATACTTGGTTGTGGAGGCTAGCAAAAGACTGGGAGCGACAAACTAAGAGAGCAATAATGGCCATAATCATGCAGAGCGACAAAACATCATTGATCAAAGCATAAAGTGATACTACAAGTTGAAAACTAAAGGATCATAAAGGCTATGGTGACTTGAGATAGTCATAACATGGTGTGAGCATGCGCCAAGTCAACCCAAATAAAGCATCAAAGGAGAATACCACTATACTATGCTTTAATACGCTAAAACAACGCATGATTCATCCAAGGCACATTAAGAAATCTCAATTGTTTATAACAAGTCATGCTACAACAAAGAATACTACACATAAAGCCAAAACAATATCAAGCATGGCATGACAAGGGATAGGCCACAGTCAAAAACGAGCTCTTTTTACCTCATAAGCATGAACTTTCCTACTCTTTTCCAAACCAAACCAAACTATTTGAAAACTAATGTATGAAAGAGGGGGTCCAACCAATTTATTCAGAAAACTAAGAAAACAAAAGCAAACGAAGAACCAAAATGAAAAAGAAAGAGAATACGCTCCAAGAACAACACAACTGTGCATGAAACAATAAAAATAAAACGTTTGGAAGAAACCTGAGATTTTTATTGATGAAGGGAATGCCTTGGGCATCCCCAAGCTTTGACGCTTGTACTTCTTGGATATTTCTTGGGGTGACACGTGTGGCATCCCCAAACTTGAGATTTAGTCCATCCTTCATCTCATTACTCATTCCTTCCATACACCTGAAATTTTTCCTTCATACAAAACTTCACACAATCATTATTAGCAACATTAGTGCACTCAAAATAAATAAGTCTTAAGGTTCAGTTCTAACACCAAATAAACTTCCATTAGAACACTAGCTACTGTAGGACTTCCCTCAAAAATCTCTATTCCCCAAAAGAACTCAAAAAGAAGCAAATGCAGAAAATGGCAGAAATATGTCAAAACAGACCAGCAGGTAAAGAGGAATTTTTTCGAAGACCTTCTATTGCTCAAATAAAAAAGTGTTGAACTAAGGAAAGTTAGATAACAACCTGGGGCAGAAGCACCAAAATTCAGGCCTTAAAAAGATGTTCACAGGTTTTACACGAAATTTTACGGTGAAGCACAGAAATCTGTTTCGGGACAACAACTTTCCCAATCATTACTTCTCTCTCATTAGAGGTTACTCTTGGCACAAAAACCAAATAAAAAGGATAAGGAGCGGTTATTACAGAGGTAATAACTTCCAAGACTCATCTAAAACTTTTGGGTTATCTCCCAATAAGTACTTTTCTTTAACGCCTTAAGTTAGGCATAAGAAGCAAGAAAAAGGATCAAGTGTTCTCAAATGAAGAAGGATTAAGACCAAATTTTGTGTTCATAGGAGAAGCAAAAGAAATATTCTCTTTATTCTTAGGGAAGTGTTCTATACCTTTCTTGAGTGGAAGTGTTCTATACCTTTCTTGAGTGGAAGTGTTCTATACCTTTCTTCCCAAAGTAATAGGACAAGAAGCATTGCATTCAACATCCAAAACATAGAAATCAACAGGGACATAAGCATTGTTAACCATAATAAGAACATCATTAAGACTCCCCATGAGTTTCTTTTTAGCATTATCATCAAATGGGATATTCAAATAACAATCTTCAAGTGGAGGCAAATCAAGCATATCATAAATCCTTCTAGCCATAATAGAAACACTACTATCAAGATCGCATAAAGCTTTGAAATCAAAGTCATTCACTTTCATATTAATGATGGGTTCCCAACCATCTTCTTGTTTTATAGGAATAGAATCTTTATGTTTCATCTTTTCTTCTTTAATCTTTACAAGAGCATCAGTAATGTGTTTTGTAAAGGCCATGTTCATAGCACTAGCATTAGGACTTTTAGCAAGCTTTTGTAGGAACTTAATAACTTCAGAGATATTAGAACCATCAAGATTGAGGTTTAGTAGATGCAAAGGGATTATCATTAGTTTCAGGTTTAGCAGCCATTTTATTCAAAGAAGATTGAGCTTCAGCCAAAGATGCTATATTTCTTTCAGCATTAGAGAGTTTTTCCTCAATAGTTTTATTGAAAGCAGTTTGTTTACTAATAAAGTCTTTAAGCATAACTTCAAGATCAGAGGGAGCACTCCTATTATTTTTGTAAGAATTTCCATAAGCATTACCATTGTTGGGAGGATATGGCTTATAATTGTTGTTACCAAAATTGGTCCTATAAGCATTATTGCCAAAATTGTTATTTCTTATGAAGTTCACATCAACTTGGTCTTCTTGAGCAACCAAAGAGGCTAGAGGAACATTATTTGGATCACTATGGGCTTTCCCATTCACAAGCGTAGACATAATAATATCAATCTTATCACTCAAGGAGGAAGTTTCCTCAACAGAATTTACCTTCCTACCTTGTGGAGCTCTCTCAGTATGCCATTCAGAATAATTAACCATCATATTGTCCAGAATTTTCGTTGCAGCACCCAAAGTAATGGTCATAAAGGTACCTCCAGCAGCAGAGTCTGATAGGTCCTTGAAGAATAGTTCAATCCTGCATAAAAAGTTTGGATGATCATCCAAGCAGTCAGTCAATGAGTGGGACAATTCTTTACCAAAGATTTCATTCTTTCCGAAGCTTGAGAAACATGCTCATTATCAGATTGTTTAAACTTCATTATTTCACTTCTCATAGATATAATCTTAACAGGAGGATAGTATTTTCCAATGAAAGCATATTTGCACTTAGTCCAGGAATCAATACTATTCCTAGTTAAGGAGTTCAACCATTCTTTAGCTTTTCCTCTCAAAGAGAAATGAAACAATTTCAGCTTAATAATATCACCATCTTCATCCCTATGCTTTTGCATGTCACAAATTTCAACAAAGTTATTTAGATGGGCAGCAACATCTTCATTACCAATACCAGAAAACTGTTCTCTCATAACAAGATTTAGCAAATCAGGTTTTATCCCAAAGAAAGTATCTCCAGGCACAGGTGGAGCAATAGGTGTGCTCATAAAATCATTGTTGTTGGTGCTAGTGAAGTCACACAACTTAGTGTGCTAGTAATAATATTTTTTGTGTGTGTTTTTTATAACATAAAAAGCAAACAAAGCAAAAAGGAACTAAGCAAAGAAAAAAGGTAACACCCCAATGGTGTTGCTAGCTGAGCCTTGGCAGGGCACACTACCGGTGCTAGTAGCAACGTGGAGACCTGCACAACACAACCACAGAACTTTGTCCCCAACTTGCGATGAGGTTGTCAATCTCACCGTGTTTTGCGGAAAACAAAGGATTAAACGTATTGAATGGAAGGAAGTAATAGTTTGCAGAAAGTAAACACAAAGCAATAAACAGTTTGTAAATTGTATGTAAAGAAAAGGACCGGGATCCATAGTTCACTAGAGGTGGCTCTCCTTAAGATAGATAACATGCTGGGTGAACAAATTACAGCGGGGCAATTGATAAACATCGAGAAAGCAATACATGCATATACTAATCATCTTGACTCCTTTGCAACTTGATTGGGCAGTACAACATTATACATAGACCTCCATCCAACTTCATCTATGACTAATAATCCACCTTCAGGTTATCATCCGAACCCCCTCCAGTATTAAGTTGCAAGCAATAGATTATTACTTTACGAATTGCATGTAATGTAAACAATATGATTGTTCTATGAACAAAGGATTGTTGATTTCTCCCTAGTAGCAACAACACATCTAGTACCTTAGAGATTTCTGTCACTTCCCTAGATTACCAGAGGCATGAACCCACTATCGAGCATAAATACTAACTCTTGGAGTTGCTAGCATCTACTTGGCCAAGATAGCTACTAACAACGGAAAGCATGCAAGATCACAAATAACAAAGACATGATAGAATCAATAATTAATCTGAAATAGCATCTCAATATGCATCAGATCCCTGCAAACACAACATGCAGAATTACAAATAGATGATCTTGATCATGAACAGAGTTCACAAGATCTAAACATGAAAGCACAAAGGAGGAGAACCAGCCATCTAGCTACTACATGGATCTGTACTCCAAGGATGAACTACCCACACATCACACGGAGGCTTGCATGGTGATCAAGAAGTCCTCCAGGGTGAATTCCCCTCTCCAGTAGGGTGCCGGGAAGAGCTTTAGATCCCTCCCGATCTAGGGATGGAGATGACAGTGGCTACAGACTCTTTAGTGGACTTTTGATCAGGCCCTTAGGGTTTTCGTCCCGAGGGCATCTTATAGGCGGAAGGAGAGGCCGAGGGGGTGCTGGGGTCTGCTAGACCACCCCCTGGCGTGGGCCAGGCCTGGCCACGCGGCCAGGTGGTGTGGTCGGCCCCTAGCCCTTATCCGTCTCATATTCTGGCATCTGATGACTTTTGGAAAAATAGGCACTTTGGCTTTTGTCCCATGCAATTCCGAGAATATTCATTTTCTGACTTTCCTGGAACCAAAAACAGCAGAAAATAGGCAGCTGGCACTGTGGCTCTTGTTAATAGGCTAGTCCAAGAAATCATATGAAAAGTACTCCAAAGTGTGGACAAAACACAAGAACGTGGATAAAACCAAGCATGTAATATAAAAAATTATAGATACATTTGCAATGTATCAGTTATCTATCTTAAGGAGAGCCACCTCTAGTGAACTATGGATCCCGGTCCTTTCTTTTACATACAATCTAGAAACTGTTTACTGCCTTGTGTTTACTTGTTGCAAACTATTACTTCCTTCCATTCGATACGTTTAATCCTTTGTTTTCGGCAAAACCGGTGAGATTGACAACCTCATCGCAAGTTGGGGACAAAGTTCTGTGGTTGTGTTGTGTAGGTCTCCATGTTGTTACTAGCACCGGTAGTGTGCCCTGCCAAGGCTTAGCTAGCAACACCTTTGGGGTGTTTCCTTGCTCCTACTAGTTCGATTAAACCTTGGTTTCATAACTGAGGGAAACTTGCTGCTGTGCTCATCATACCTTCCTCTTGGGGTTCCCCGACAACCTCTACATCAACACTGAGGCATCACCCACCCATCACCGCGGGGCTAGGAAGCTGCAAGCTAGATGAATACATACAAAGACATAGCTCTACCCTCCTGTGGCTGCACGAGGGCCCTCCTTTGTGTTGGTCCACCTTTCAGCCATATGGTAGTGTCGAGATTAAGTCGCCGACCTTATTTTGGTCGAGGAGTGTGGGCAAACAGGGGCAAAAGAGCAGCCGCATGGTGGAAACCACCTCAACCCACACCCACGCCTCCTCTCCTTCTCCTCCTCCCTCCTAGGGCGTCGCCTCCTCCCTCCAAGGCGGGTCCTTCTCCCCCACTCTCGCTCTTCCTCGAGACCTACCCAGCTCCGCCAGCACCCGCTCCTCCTCCCTCCTAGGGCACCGCTCCTCCCTCCGTGTGCGCCTCATTCTCCCCACTCCTGCTCCACCTTGAGACCAGGAAGGAGGAGTCATGTTGTCACCATGATCTTCGGTGAAGAAGTAGTGTAGGGTACAGACGAAGGTGAAGGAGTGGGGGAAGAGGCTCCCAAAACCTTATTCTCTTTTTGTATTTTTTGTGTTGACCTTTGTCTCCATCTCAGATCTTTTTTTGTGTTCGTATAGTGTTTGGTTTTGGTTCCTTCCTGTTCTTTCTCCCCCTTTTATATTCATGATCTATGTTTCTTCTATTTTGTTCTTCTTACATCCTCTTGTTCATTCCATGCTCGATCTTGGATATTTCCTGGCCTTCATTTCATCTTGGATTCTTGGGTTTTTTGAGATTTCTTCTTCTTGTTCTATTCTTCCTCTGATTTGGCATGATTCCTGTTCTTTGTATCTCTTTTGAGATTTCTTATTTTGTTCTGGGTTTTCCTTTTGGATTTTTTGTTCGAAGAGCAACAGCCAAACTGATATCTCAAACACAGACTATGCGTCTTTCATCTCTCTGGAATGGTTGCTACTAAACAACCACCAACGACACAACATGCGTAGGGAAATGTTGAGCTGTTCTCCGACTCTAAGGGTGGTGATAATAAGAAGGAATTTATTCATGATCTCCATCAGGTTAACTTGGGATCTAGCAAATTTTGCATCTCCATGCACATTAGGATGTTATAGCATCAAAGTGAGTCCTCCAAACTGCAATTTTTTATTCACAACTTGTAGTAGCTATCGGAGATTGAAGTCCTATGAAGGAACTGGGGTACCAACAAGCCCCGGATTCGTGAGGGGAGTTAACACGTGCTTAGATCTTATCAACAAGGATTGCATCGATGAGGCTCGCACATGACAGAGAGGGGACATAATGGATTTTTACCTAGGTTCGGGACCCTCATTAGGAGGTAAAGCCCCTACTCTGCTTTGTTGTATTGTATTGTTTGTGGTGCTTCACGAGGGTATAATGGCGAGTCAAGACAAGGGTTTCCAATCGTAAGGATCAACCCTTTCTAAGGTTGGGGTAGATCACGTTTCGTAGTTCCATCGGACTTCTTCCGCCAATTCATTGGGCAGGATGGGTTACCACATTGCCGCCCAGCGAGAGATGGTCTACATGAATACTTTACATGGACTAGGTATTGGATCTTTGGGGCTTCCGGTCCATCATAAAGTTGTGGTCGTCGTTGATGGCTCTCCTACAGCACATTGCCGTCCACCACCTTCTTGCACTAAAGTGGCAAGGCAGAAAAGGGGATGACATGGGCACTGTTAACCCTTCTTATCACCAAAGCGGCCAGACAACTCTCCCTATTTACCGAGGTGAACCGTGCAGCCTGCTTGGTCATGGAGCTTCCCATTTGGCTTGTCATCTTTCCCCCTTGCGATGAGATTACAAGCGTTCCCATGGGGTGCGCTGGTGGAGAATTCGAGGATCCCGTAAAAGGGACCACCTCCTCCTGGGATCCTTCTATCTGGAGGCAACCTAGTTGTGGTTCGGCCCTTGCAGAATGAGCCTCATGAAGGGCCTCTCGTCCCACCTCTGGCACCCGAACTGGCCTGTCGACGAAATGTGGCCTCACGAGTCTTCGGCTGCTTTGGTAGTGGGCCTTGTGACTGGTGGGTTTGGGTACCCTGGCTGGCAGAGACCCGATAGTATCCACCAGGCACTTTCCTTGCCCATGTCCTTGGTGGATGCGAAGGGGCAAGGGCCCAAACGATTGTCGGGGCTACTGTCGCCGCCTTAGTTGAAGGGAATATTCCTGAGAGGCAATAATAAAATGTTATTACCTTATTCCAAGTTTATGATTGATGTTTATTTATCATGCTATAATTGTAATAATAGGAAACATTAATACATGTGTGTTTTATAAACAAACCAAAGTTCCTAGTAATGCCTCTCATATAAATACTAGCTCATTGATTAACAAATGATCAATGTTTCTTGATCATGAACATTGGATGTTGGTAATAACAAGATCATACTATTAGAAGAATATTTTGATGAACATACATAGATTTATCAATGTGATCTAGTCATTAAGTTTACGTTGCTACATCGAGAACATACGAAGTATTCTTAGTCCTTAGACCAAGAGATCATGTCAATCACTAACATCGGAAGAGTTTCTTGTTAACATTAAACGTCACACCGTAACTGGGTGACTATAAAGTAGGGTTCAGGTTTTCTGAAAGTGTTATCTAGAGTCTCATGGATCAAGAGTGGGACTTGTCAATCCTAATGACGGAGAGATATACTCTGGGCCCTCTCGGTGATATCACATCAACACCGCTTGCAAGCACGTGACTAGGTCATAAGGATGTTGTATCATAGAACGAGTAAATAGTACTTATCAGGAACATAACGAACTAGGGTATGGTTGATACCTATGATTGGATCTCGGACAAGTAAATTATCGCAACACAATATGAATTGGATATGATGTTCATGGTTCACTCGATCACAAGAGTCATTATTGAATGTGTAGGAGTTAGTATAGATCTCCAGGTCCCCCTTCTTATTATTGATAAGAGAGGTGTCTCTATCATGTATGCGTTATTTGTGAACCGTAGGGTGACACACCTAAGGTTCTCCGACACTAAGTGGTAGATAAAACATATCCGAGAGTAAATTTGTTAGAGGTGAAATTGTTTCGATGTTCACTAGAATTGTTTTGGGTTAAATCGCTGAAAATGGTTTTAGGTGTAATATTGAAACAACACAAGGGGTTTTATGTGAATGTTTGTTAATTAAAGTAATTAGAAAAATTGAATATAATAAATAAAAGAGTTTTATTTAAAGAGAAAAATGCATTTATGCTAATGGGTAATAAATGCATGTGAATGGAGAGGGAGTTTATATGAGTGGGATATGCACTCACATGAATGAGGGAAGAGGTGGGGACATATCCATGGCTAGAGGCCATGCCCCTTGGGCAGCCGCCCCTCCCCTATAAAAGGACCCCTCCTCCTCCTCTCTCTAGATGCACCACCTCCTCATGAAGGTTCTCTTCCCCCTCTAGCATTTCCCCCATGGCCTCGAATTAGTGAGGTACATGTTTTTTGGATTCTTGGAGTAAGATTTATTTTATCCTTCCGCTGCTCTGCTAGAGTGGAGACCCGAAGGTTGTCGGGAGCCGGACGTGTGACCGAGGACGGATACACTGCTAGGTTGCGGCATTCTTCAACACGATCTTGAGATTAGAAAGTGATCGACTATGTTTGCGTAATGGGATCGGGGGTCCCTCACATTGCACCTCAGCACGTGGACCAGGACCCACCAGTCAGCGACCCAGCGAATGTATGGCTTGGCCAGCAAGGGCGACGCCAGGATACGAGCACCATGTGGTCCAAGCAGGTATGGTTCTGTCATGATGAGCCTATGGAGAGGCTATGTTGTAGGTGCCTATCAGTGAGACGGACGCTACAAGACGTGCCTCGACCCGCCAGCCGGGTGCGGACAAGAAGGAAAGGACAACGACGAATGAAAGGCGGTCCTTCCCCTCCTTCTGGGGATGCCCCGGAAGGAGGGAAAGGGAACTATTGGGGGCAGCGAGGCCGAGGAGCGGCCTCTACCAAGCCCTAGAAGGACCATGGAAGCACCCTCTCCTAGGCTAGGCATGACCCAGGAACTGGAGTCAACTGTGCCTGACAAGGCATGTCAGGCCTAGCCTTGGGAACCGGCGATGCGTTAGCATTGCTGGACATCATCATGGCGCTATAGCCCACTGCAGCATGCCACCGACAAGACTGATAGCTCGGATCCTGAGTGTCACTCGGCCATCTAGTGCACTTTTGAACTACCCTGACCATCCAATGGCCACATGCACTCCCTATCTGCCTAAAGACCGCGTGGCACACCGTGATTGAGCCTGGGAACGCCCCTGATGGTGCTCCATGCCAGCCCCGTGGTGACCCCTTGGTGTATAAAAGGAGGCACTTGGCCGAGAATTGGGGGAGGGATTTTGGAGAGTGAAAGGAAGAGTTCCTGTGAGGCATAGTGAAAGGTGTTTTGGAGGCATAGAGGTTCAAAAGGAGGGTTTTGGTAAGAAGAGAGGTTCAGAGGGATGTGAGAAAGTAGGGAAGTGAGGAAAGAAAGAAAGAGGAGGCCTGGGGGTGTAGAAGCTAGATAAAGCATCTCCCCGACACCATAGAGATCATCTTCTTGTATCTCGATCCACCCCATATAATCCACCAAAGCAGGACGTAGGGTTGTTAGCCGAAGGGCGACCCGAACTTGGGTAAAAAAATCTCGTGTGTGTTCTGTGTGTGCCGTATGCACGTATCAGCAGGTTCCTTCGCTGACGTTGAGGCCGAAACGCCTTCGTGCCCACTACCGAACAAATAGTGGGTCTCCAACATCCTCGATGTCAGTGTAGGCGAGATGCGACATCTGGCATGCCAGGTAGGGGGCGCTGTTTTTGGCTTCGGAAATCATCCTCACCACCGACAGATTCATGAGCTTCGTCGTCATCACCGTCATCGTCACCAACGACTGCTTCGTCTTCATGTTCACCATCGGCATCGACCGCATCATTACCAGCCATGGCACCAAGGAAAGGTGATGGCGATGGGACCGGCCCTGCTACGGTAGACTCGCTCGCTGCACGAAACTCGCTCCCACGCCCTTCCCACGACTGGGGGCTTGGATGCCAAGGCTCATGCATGCCACGTGACTACCATCGCAGGTGCCGACTCACGTCCAGGGCCAAGCGTAGCCGTCCCTCCGTCGCAACCGCACCCCGCGGTTGAGGAGGGAAAGCATACTGGCAGGGGTGCCATTGCGTAGGAGATTCCACCACCAGGCGACGCATGAGGCGTCGCTCTTGAGGATCCCTTCACAAGTGACATAGGAGCCGCCGCCGGTGGAGCGCCTCTCCCTGATGGCATAGGAGACGCCACAAGAGGGGGCCATCTGTCTGGAGGAGTCGCACCAGTCGGGGTCGTAAGAGCTGACCCTGAACCGGACCATCATGCACCATCCCAACATGCACCAACTCGCGTTGGGACTCGTCTCACTGCACCAAGTACTAACCTCCAACCTCAGTCCCACCGCTCTGCGAAAAGAATTTTGGGGGAAGTAGTCGTTTCTGCACATTCCATAGCTTGGCACCCACCAGCTCCCGGGACAGCGAAGTACACGGCATGGAGGGACGATCTCGATGCATAGCTCGAGTTCATCTGGCTACACTAGGAGTCCGCCCATGCTCGTTCCCAATCCAACCTGGGGCCGAGGTGTGGGGCGGAGCGCGCTCCTACCACCACCACAAGCCCCATGCAAAACCCTACCCCGAGGCCGTGTTCCCAGAACGCTGCCCCTGGGTCGGGGGCTGCTAGACCCCACGACGGTGGAAGGAGGGCCAACAACCATGCCACTGGCCGCTTGGGGGCTAGAGCCCCAAGACCTGCTGAACAAGACCACCTCTCTGTGGGGTCATCTCCTGACCCCGCGCACAGGCGTGCCGAAGAGCGCCGAGGAGATTCTTCCCCGGCTAACAAGGCACTGGTTTGAGACTACTTGCTACAGCTGCATCAACAGGCTGCGGGTGTGGCCATCCCTAACCCGCGGGGTGTAGCTGAGGTAGGGAGAATGGCTTTGGGATACGGGAGTGGTTTCCCAGCCTTCTCTCCTATCTTACCGAAGGTGGTGTGGCCGCCAAAGTTCCGTCCCATTGTCCCCGTCAAGTTTGAAGGCAACACCAACCCAAAGGAGTTTCTGGCTATCTATTCTACCGCGATGGTGGTTGTGGGTGCTGATGAGAAGGTCATGGGCAATTGGTTTCCAATGGCCCTGAAGGTCACGGCTTTGTCCTGGCTCATGCATCTACCCAAGGAATCCATGCATTCCTAGGCCAAGTTGTGTACTCTCTGTGTGAGCACAATCTAGGGAGCCTTCAAGCGCCCGGGAACACTCATTCAGCTCCACACAGTGGTCTAGGGGAGTGGAGAGAGGCTACGAGACTTCATGCTGTGATTTTCACAGATCACACACACTATCCTAGAGGTGGAGAACGCCGCCATTATTGGCGAGTTGACCATGAATGTGCCCGACAACAAAATGCGCGAAGAGCTTAACATGCATCCTATCAAGAGCATACACACGTTGTGGGGCTTGTTCGTTTGTGGCCCCAAATTTCCCGGGCGAGTGCATCACGGTACCCGACTTGCATGTAATCTTGCGGAGGGGCCATAGTAGAATCGCCAATTGTCTAGAGGGGCCAAATAGGGGTGAATACAAATCTAACAGCCAAACGGTCGTTTGAACTAGACGAAAAATGGTTAAACTCAAATACCGCCATTAGGTCAACTCTTCTTGGCCTACCCTATTAGTATTCTCCATTATCCTTTGAGGTCGTGGACTAGTTTACCCTTGCGTGGACCATATCTATTTCTTTGCTCTACTGTAATATTCTCCCCTACTCCCCTCCCGTAACCTTTGCTCAGCTCCAGCTGCTCATCTCAGATCGGAGCTCGCACTTGATCTTCTTGCGTCCCCTCCATGTCCAGTCAACATCCCATGCCCCTAATCGAAGCTTGTAGCCGTCGTCGTCGCATCGTCCGCCGTATCGGAGCTTCGCATCCCTAGACTAGTCTCTCGCCTCTGGCTAGTCCTTCTCGCACGGCTGAGCGCGTCTCATCGAGTGATCTTGAGTGGCGAATGGCCTTGGGCGGTTGCATGCTGTCGTGCACCCTAGGCATGGTAGCCCTAGGACAGCACTTCGACAACCACATTCTCATGGCCATCGTGCTAGGCATCTGTCCTACCGTCTCGCCGGCATACTTGCTGTCGACTTTCAGGTCTCGTTTTGGGATCAGATAAATGTGGTCAAGATTGAGGTACGTGCGTCACCATTCGATATTTTTCGGTTCGAGCACAACTCAGACACCAAGCGTGTTCTGCATTCTTCCCGTTCTTTTGAGTGCTGGGGGGAGAAAATGTGCTTCATGCGTTGGCATCACGCCTGTGGGTGGGACGATCGCTTGGGGTAGCTTCGTTTCTTCTCCAAACTCAGCTTTGACGGCCTCCCATTGGATGCTTGGGAGCCGGAGGCCCTCAAGCAGGTTGTTAGTAGCCTTGGTAGTGAGCTGGTGCAGATTGTGCCACCGAGCGACAGATGGATCATCGAGGTAAAGGCGTGGCTGAAAGTTCCTGACTCTAGTCCTAAGATGTACGAGGTGGAGATTCCAAGCAGGGAAGGACGACAGCTTTGCTAGAAGCACCCGGTCATCATCCACCTGGAGGAGGTTCTGCAATCAGTACATGGCATTCAGGACCCCGACGAGGCACCCAGAAAGCATCCTCGTCGCTGACAATGTGGGCCTGGAAGGATCGATGGCACAAGACCACCACCGTTTCGCGACGGCGCACACAGTTTCGGTGGGGGAACTGGGCGTGGACAAGATGGTGGTTCTGATTTCCCTCGAGTGAAGACAAAGCTCTAGTGAATTGTTGTAGTATGTGTGGCTAATGAATTTCTAGTATGGAGAGCGTAGCAGGTAGTTAGCCTGGACGAATAATATGTAATAGTTTGAATTGATGTAGTATGTGTGGGTAATGAATTTGAAGTATGTGTGTCTAATGCATCTGTATTGAACATCTTGCTTTATTATTTATGTGAAGGACAACCTCCTAAAAAGAGGGTGGACTGGCAATGAGCAGTGGTTGCTAGGAAAATGTAGTTCATCTCCTCTTCAAGTACAATGTAGCTAGATTATTTTGCCAAGTGTCGAGTGATCCATAAGACAATAAATGATTCTTGTTTCAAACAAAGATTACCTACTGATCCACATATCACTGTATATTGGTTTTGTGACACGGTGAACTGTGGGACCATTTTGCAGACAACACAACACAAATGAAAAATGGGGTTTTATAGGACTATATCCTTAGTTCAAACCTCGTAATTGGTGTTATGCCGCTAGGACTCAGATTGTTGGGAGGGTCATGTTCAACCCAACCATGCCTGCGAGACAGTGTATTCTGATTGATCAAGGTCAAGTGAAAATGAAAATTGTTGTGTTTGAGTTGCTTAACTTTAATATTTACCGAGGTTTGTTCGAAATGGTTAGATATTTTGTCGTGCATGAATAAACCACGCAAAATCAGTACATAAACTATTTTCTGTCTAGGATAAAAAATAGCAGTTAACTCGATTTAACAACGAGTAGTAATTGAAGGAAATAGATACTTGATAGTATTTGTTTACATTAGTTCTACTTCCATACAAAAGGGTCTGATATCTGCACAAAAGTGGGCTAAACTTCCTACTAGTTTACGGAACAATGTTGCATCACTCCGTCTACAAAAGCCATTCTTCAGTCTGAACTTAACTTCTTCCCTGAAGAAACTACAGATATCCACCAGAAAGGTTGGCTGGCCAATTGCCTTGAGAGGACGTAAGTTCAATGATCATTTAACCCTAACTGATCTTTCTCCTTCCCACCAAACTTCAACAGATCTGCATCATTCATGCACAACCGCTTTGCTTGCACCAGTCCCGGTTCAGCATGACCATCTGCGCCACCGCAACGATATCTTCAAACCTGAAATTTGGAATCTGAAGGTAGGGATCGTAGGTCCGTTTGAATTGGAACCTGAATTCTGGCTCTAAGCTATTGCCTGCCGTTAGCTCTAGCTGCCAAACAATCCAACAGGCTGAGTATAGATGCTTGGTCGCCTCCGCGGTCTTGCCATCAACAATGCGATGGATGGAGTGTCTTTGCCGGAGACGGTGTGTTCCCAGCCCCCACTATGGTAAGGTCGCCCGCGCCGAAGCATGGACGCTAGAGTTCCTAGACATTGGCGCCGTCCTATTCGAGGGGTTGTACCCTCAGTGGCATGCTCCCATGAATTATTTGACACGTACCTTGTTCCTCCTTCGTAGAGCATGCCCTAATTCTGCCACGCGCATTCTCCATAGAGCTCGCTTGGCCCTGCTAGCCGCAGTCGACGGGAACGCCGATGCCGCCGCTGACGCCGCCGTAGCCGATGCTGCACGTTCGGCAAAATCATCCACCTGGCATGGCAATGGGAGACCGGCCTTGAAGTATAGGTTCATGGCCTACCTTAGAGGGGCCAAATACCCTAGTTTCAGTGGCGGAGACAGCTGCTTAGGTGGGGCCATATTACCCTAGGTGGTGCTGTGGGGCGGAGCTACGTAAGGGGAACTGGGTTTAGAAGGAGAAGGGGAGTGACAAACTGACAGTAGGTGTGGACTCTGGGCACGCGTGAAAATAATCATCTCCTATTTACTGAGAGGGTAATAATTCGACACTCGTTGCATTAACCTCTCAATATTTATTTCCCTTCTTAGCATTAGAACGCGAACGTATTAAAAAGATTGGTCATGGCTATCCACCTAATCGGGCAATGTACCGGGACAGGTAGGAAACCAAACAAACCGGTTTCCATTTTAAACATATTGATGACTGTGCCTGACATGGGCATAACCCTTTGGGTTCCTATTATTGGTATATATGGTGCGGCCCAACGGAATCCTCACCCGAAGATTTGCCAAGATCCATAAAAACCATGACGGTTTGGCTGATATGAAGCCTACAAGGACATAGACTCCTTGTGATACAATACAAGGAAAGTCCAAGAGTAGACTAGATATGAACTCAAACTTGTAACCTAACTCGTATTGGTACCTGAGACCTAGCCTCCTCAAATATAAAGGCTAGGAGGGGCCAACGAGGGAGAGCGCAAAGCAATAGACGTTACACCCAACTTTAGATCTAGACAATAGACACCGAAATATAGAGGACAACTTGTAATAGCGTGTTTACTCAATATTCAGGCAACTTTGTCTTCATTGTTTTCCTGACATCCGATGAAATCCCCAACGTTCTCTTTTCCGTGAAACCCCAAGTCCATCATCATGGGCATTGCCGAGGTTACCCATTGTCAGTGCCCTTATGTTTATATGATATTATTTCTAGGCCACTATGTACCGTCGAATTGTAGCAACACCATCAAACACATGGGATGATGACGTGGCATGTTTTTCTAAAGGGCATCATAAACACGGGATGACGACACGGTATATGTTCTGGCTGGTGGGCCCACCTCCTCAACCGTCGACAATGCACATCCCTCGTTCGAGGACTAGTGTCCCCCTCCCCCAACACATTATTGTGCAATTTTCCATGTTTTGTTGCTCCCTAGTCCGCTCCGTTCTTCTGGTACTCCTATTGCCACTCCATTCAGTCATGCACCACTATCGTCATCCCCTTGGGCCATCGTCCTCCCACTCTCCCCTCCCTACCCTGCCTTGTCTCCTTGCCGCCGTCCACCGTCCAGGCGCGACTGGAAACAAAAGCCGAGAGTCAGGCATTGGGTGAGGCTCCTAACGACTCTAGTGATCTGGATCCTGCTCGGAGATGGTTCCCGCGCGGCCGGAGAACACGGAGATGGGTCCTGCGCGGCTGGATAGCACGGAATCTCCTTTTAGTTTGATGAACATAGAGGAGAACAAAACAGGGGAAGAGGAATCGAGGTGAAAAGCTTTGGAGGTTTGGAGCACGGTGAAGGTGCCATCTATCCTAATTGAATGGTAAGAACTATAATTCCTTCTCTGCATTCCCCAATTAGTGTTTCTAATCCCATGGTGATGGCAAGGATATGTGTTGGTAACCGAAGGACATCTACAGAGCTTGTCCTTAAGCATGATGAATTGTCAAGCGAGCATGAAGACACTGAAATGGGTGGCGGTGTAGATGATTTTGTGCTCGAATATGTTGATGATGATGATGAGAAAGCATATCCAGACATGGCTGCTGACCTTGATAGGATGGAGAGTAGGGAATATTTGGTTGATTCAAAATTTGAGCCTAACTATGGCACTGATGAGAAAGAGGAATGTGAAGATGTGGAAATGGGATGCAAATACGATGATGAAGACGAGGATACGCCAGTGATACACTTTGATATGGACAATCCTACAATTTATGAGGAAACTATCTTTGATACTGTGGAGGACTACAGATATGATGTTGCTACCTATGCAATTAGAGTGGGGTTCAAATTTATCATTGAAAAGAGCGACCAAAAGAGATTTAGGGTGCATTGTAGGGAAAGTAATGTGTGTAAATGGAGATTGCATGCATCTCCAACGCGGGGTGAAGACCCATTTCAGGTTGCAATAGGGACATTTAGTTTTAGTCTTTCTCATATTTTTTCTGCTAATAATTAGCTCTGATTTATTTGGATTCTTATCGAATGCAGTTCAAGGTAAACACGATGAAACACAACTGCCCTAATACTTCTTTAAATGATAAAATTAGACTGGCGGCAACCAAGTGGATTGTTGCTATTGTACTTGATTGGGTGAGGCAGGATCATAACATTGGACCTGCTGAACTCAGAACAAAGATTAGCAAAAAAATTAACATTCTGATGCCATACCACAAAGTCTTTTATGAGAAGTAGATGGCTCTAGACTTCATTCAAGGCAAGTGGAATGAAAGTTTTTACATGTTGTATAGTTTCAAAGCTGGGGTAGAGAAAACATCATCTGGTAGTGTTGTTGACATCGATTACGAGGTTGTGAAAGGAAGATAAAAGGTCTCACAGGGGGTCAGGTATAAGCAGGTAGATAAGAAATGCTTCAGGAGATGTTTTGTCTGCCTGAAGGCATGCTAGAAGGGGTTCCCAGACGGCTGCAGGCCATACTTGGCAATAGAAGAAACTTCTTTAACAGGGAAGTTTAGGTGACATGTTGCTTCTACTTATGATGTGGATGCGCATAATTGGCTTCTTCCCGTAGCTTATGATGTTCTTGAGGGTGAATCAGATGAAAGCTGGACATGGTTCATGTAGAGACTACGGGCAGTAATTGGTCACCCTGAAGGCTTGGTGATACACACAGGTGCATGCAAGGGGCATGTGAATGCTATTGATGCTGTGTTTCCTGGAGTTGAGCATAAGGAATGCATGCGGCACCTTGCTGCTAATTTCACGAAGAAGTTCAAAGGAAAGCCCTTGGAAGAGAACATGTGGTGATCAGCTTACACATACACCCCAAGTGTGTGTGCTACTTACATGTAGAACATGTATGTAGTGCCAAAGGTGAAAAATACCTTGAAGAACATCACACCAAGATATGGGCCAGAAGAAAATTTGGTGAGTTAAGCAAGGTGGATTATGTTTGCCATAATTTGGCAGAGAGTTTCAATGCTAAGATTTCGAGCATGAAGACACTTGCAATTGTTATTTTGTTGGATGCAATAAGACAGTGGATAATGGTGAAAATAGATTTGAGGCAAAGAATTTGTGAAAGAAATTTTTTAGGCCATAAAATAGTTCCAAAGGTGGTTATGTTACTGAATGCAAGAACTAGGGCAATGAGAACGATAAATATGAGGATGGTCAGAAGTTCCAGTACATTAGCTGAGGTTTATGCAGAATATAAGCACGGGAATGAACAAAGGTATACTGTAGACATTAGAAACAAGACTTGTTCATGCAGGAAGTGGCAGATTACTAGTCTGCCATGTCACCATGCACTGTACTTCATCTTAATGCTTAGAGGTAACGGAGCTGAAATAGAGAACTATGTTGACAACTATTTCTCCATGGACAAGTTTGCTGCAACTTATGCAGAAAACATAGCACCTATGTCTGATGAAAATGATTGGGAGATTGTCGATCCAAGGTTCAAACTTCAACCACCAGTTCTTAGGAGGCCACCTTGGAGGCCTAGAAAGCTAAGGATTGAAGCCTCCACTGATAAAGGTTCAAGGCTTGGAGCAAGGAAAAGTAAATGCAAAGGGTGTGGAGGACTCAGCCATATTAAGAGGTTGTGCAAAAACCCAGTTACACATGATTTTGTCCCTATTCACACCTCGGTGGAGGAAAATGAGACGTCTTAGCCATAACTGGAGGAAGAGCAGCGAGAAGACGAAGAACTTGAGGAAGTGCAGCGGGTGGAGGAAAATGGTGATGAGCATCCGAAGGAAAACGTCAGTAAGGAACAAGTTTATGAAGAAGTGGAGCTACCAGCGAGGATAGGGGGTGAAAATAAACAAAAGGGTAAGTAGAACAGGAAGGAAAAGGAAAATAATGGAGGTGTATTAGAATATGAAGAAGTTGCGGGGGTAATTGAAGATCTTTCGGCTAACTGTAGGAGAAATAATAAATCCCTGCCAATTTCATCTCTGTACGATTCTCCTGATCATAGGTAAGCTTAATTTTTTTTTTTTTACCATTTTGATCATTTTTGTTTCCATCCTCATAAACTGTTTTTTAATGCAGCGCATGCTCGCAGACTAATAAGAGCAGTAGAAAGAAGCGGGCACAATAACGTCATTTCTTGAATTATTACTATAACTGAACTAGTAGTGTCATCTTTATTTATATCTAGCGCATGCAACATGTCTGTGATTGGGTCATCTGGACTAGATTACAACTATTTAAATATTATTACATTAATTTTTTACTGTGCATGGACGCAGCCACTAGCTCCCATCTCGCTTTGTTCCCCATCTCCTCTAGCGCACTCCAAAATTATGGTTGTGCCATCAAGTGCTGTTAGCTGATACATTGCAAATGTATCTATAATTTTTGATGTTCCATGCTTGGTTTTATCTACTTTATTATGTTTTGTCCACACTTTGGAGTACTTTTCATATGATTTCTTGGACTAACCTATTAACAAGAGCCACAATGCCAGCTGCCTGTTTTCTGCTGTTTTTGGTTCCAGGAAAGTTAGAAAATGAATATTCTCGGAATTGGACGGGACAAAAGCCAAAGTCATTATTTTACCGGGGGACACCTGGAGCCAGAATACGAGACGGAGTGGGGCTGGGGCCAGCCACACCACCTGGCCGCGCCAGGGGGTGTTCTGGCTGCCCCAGGCACCCCCTCGGTCTCCCTCTTCGCCTATAAGATGCCTTCTGACCTAAAAACTCAGGGGGTCGACGTTTTTTCAGAAGGAGTTCCGCTCCGCCGCCACCACCATATTCCACGAAACAGCACCAGAAACTCCGTTCTGGCACCCTGCCTAGACGTGGAATTGGAGGAGATCATCGCCATCATCATCACCATCGCTTCTCTATCGACCATCCATGTTTCCCCATCTATGAGTGAGTAATCCCCTGCTTTAGGCTATGGGGATGGTAGGGATTGGATGAGATCGTTCATGTAGGCATCAGATTGTTAGGGCATGGTGCCTAGTATCTTCTATTAGTGCTTTTTGACTTTGTTGCGACTTGTTATGCTTAATGTTTGTGACTAGGGCCCGAGTGCCATGATTTCAGATCTAAACATGTTATTGATTCATTATGATAGTATTGTTCATTCTCTTACCTGCAAGTTGTATACACACGTTGTTGTCCGGAACCAATGGCACCGAAGTGACAGAAATCGGGATAACCGGAGGTAATGGCTTTGATGTGAGGATCACATGTGTTCATGGAGTGTTAATGCTTTGCTCCGGTGCTCTATTAAAAGGACCACCTTAATTGCCAGTATTTCCCTTGAGGCCCGGCTGCAAACGGGCTGGCAGGACAAAAGATGATGTGCAAGTTCTCATTGCAAGCACGTATGATTATATATGGAACACATGCCTAGGATTATCTAGTACTTGGATGCTTTATCTTATTTATCTGCAATTGCCCTATGTTATGATTGCTATGTGAGTTGTCGTGTCCATGCAACGCCCATCCATCCATCCCTAAGCCCACTGCACTCGAATCCTACTGTTTAGTGCTATTGTTACTGCTGTCTTTACTTTACTATTGTTGTTACTTCACTATTCCTACTACAAAACTGTTGCTACTGATAAACTGCTGTGAGCAAGATTGTTTCCAGGTGAAGCTGAATGGACAACTCAGTTGTTAAGGGTTATAAATATTCTTTGGCTCCCCTTGTGTTGAATCAATAAATTGGGTTTCACTTCCCTCGAAAATACTGCGATACACCCCCTATACTTGTGGGTCATTATTAGCGTATTGTCCCATCAGATGTGGCAGGACGCGTGAACTTCTCTTTTCAGAATCAGATTGCTTTTGATTAGTTTCAAAGACAAAGAGACGTAGAACATGGCCAAGATATGCCCTCAGAAATTACTCCTCAGAAAATATTATTAGATTATTACAACACGCTCGTCCCCTTCTCCTCTGGCGCACTCCAAAATTATGCCTGTGCCATCAAGTGCTGGGAGCAAGTAAGCGTATTGTCCCATCAGATGGGGCTTTGCCAGGAATGCGTGAACTTTGTTTTTCAGAATAGGATGACTTTCGATTAGTTTCAAAGACAAAAACACCTAAAACATAGCCAATATATATAGATTATGATGCTAATCGACTATGACTCAAGTGACCATAATCAAAGAGGCCATTAAGCTACCGTACATAGATTAAATGTAGGCTAAAGTGGCCCTAATCGACTATGATGCTCCTGCTGTCATTATTGTTGACGACGTTGTCTGCGTCGCTTTCTGCCTCCTCCGTGTCGAATTCGATGCCGACATTCCCCGCCGTGTTCATCATCCTCATGAATTCTTCATGGTGCACCACCTTGATAATGATGGGGGGCGTACGCCCATGCACTGCCCAAAAGCGCTGCCTCCCTTTGGGGTTACGCTGATCCAGGTGGATCTCCCGCCAGTGGGTTCTGCATAGCTCAATCAACGCCATTCGCTCCTTCTTGAACAACTTTGACCAGTACGTGTTGTGCGCGAGTACCGGTCCATTGCCTTCTTCTGCTCTAGCAGCTGGCGGCGCCACTCCTCAATCTGCCTCACCAATGCCTTGTCATGCAAGAGCGCCACGACAGGAACCCTAGTGTAGCTGAGCTAGAAGCTGGGCAGAAGCCTCGTGAGCTGCGGCGTGAGTATGTAATAGTGGGCGAACATCTCAGCCTCGTACAAGCTGAGTTTGGGCCTCTCCATGGAAATGAAGGAACATGACTTGAGCTTCGGCCCTGAAGTCATGGGGATAAGGGCAAGGACATAGACCGACTCGTGGTTGCCACTACCAATCAGGTCACGGAATCGAGTACTCGCAGATCGCCCTTACAGAGGACATCCTTATTGTCCATGCTACCCTATCCAACGACGCCTAACAATCGGGTCGCTGAACTAACCTACAATCGTTCAGGGATTCTAGAAGGGGTTGTCTTCTAGAAGACCCGATCCGATGTGGATTAGTGTGTGTGGCTGATAGCTGTGAGATTCGACACATTTTTTATGGCTTTTATTGATAGTTTTCTCCCGGATTTGATTGCTTTCTGGCTTTACCTAACACTAATACTTCAGTAGCGAAGAAAACTTGGATTTTAATGTGTGTTTCAGGTTCTGGACGTCAATAGAAGGATTTAACTTGTAACATCCCCATTTCAGCAACCCTGATTAGTTGTCCAGAATACAAAAATCAGGGGGAACAAAAACTTTTTCTTGTTCATTGATGTAGTGTTTGGTTGTTGTTTGTTTGTACTTGTGCATGTGAGTGTATACCTTATGTTACTCCTTACCTCACCATCTGTTGACAAAAGCTATCTCACAAAACTATCCTGGCTCATTTTACATATTCTCAGATGTTCTGGCATTTCAAAAACTGAGCCAAGATGCTTATATAACCAAAACTAGTTCAGTAGTTTCCATTTACAAAACTATGGAGAACTCTAAACTCCTCAGGTTTATAGACAGAACCTTCAACTATCCTTACCTCTAGGTTTCCCAAAACATCTTTTTCTTAAAGCTTTTGAAATCTACTCTTGGTAGAGATACCAAGAACTCACATCCTATTCACACCCCAACCTCTTCAAAATGCTCCAACCTTACCTCAAGCTAAGCTTGATGGTAACCCCAGTAGTGGATTTGCTTAGTTTATAAGATGAGTTGCCTTGATCTGCTGTCTGATGAGTTGCCTTGATCTGCTGTTTGACTTGTTTGCTTAGGAAGCAGTATGAGCCACTCTAGGAGCTCATCAGTTGGATCAGTATACTCCAAACTCACAACACCCTAAGCAAGATTACAAAGTAGGATCTAATCTTTGGATACTAGGTGATCATCTAAAACCCTTAACCAGATCCATTCTGCAGTGATCCATTTTAGAAGCTTCCAAGTCCATGAAGAGCAATATCAAGCATAGATCCATGCTACTCCCTCTACAATTCCACATCCTCCACTTGATGATGCTTTGGTACCTTGCAACCCCTCCAAACACATTCCCTCTCATACTCTAGTCAAAATCCTCAAAACTGCCAAATTTGACTAAGTCTAGAAACTATTTCAAAATCAGCTTTTCGAATATCTCCATTTCTCAACCCTTGTGATTTATTGGTAATGAACCTGAACCATCTTGTTAACCATCCTAAGGACTACCAAGGCCCACTCTTTCCCTTGCTTAGACCATCCTCCTACCCACTTGTTCTTGATGGTTTTGCAGGCAAGATAACTTTTCCTGCAAATCTAGTCATCATGCCTACTTTGATAGAAGTTCACACCATCATCCAACCTTCTATGGACCAAATATTTGCATGGTTGTGTTCTACTCATATAGGTCTATCAAGTTCTACTTCACTGGTTCCAAGTGGATCTTTGTGCTTATTAAACCCACATGGTTTATAAGGCATCATGACTCATCTGGTATGGCAGCCTTATTTTCAACAAAGTTTGCCACCATTTCCAGACCACCTCAAATATAACTAATCCAAACTCCTTCTTCCATGATCATCTATATGACTTGGTCCAGCTATCCATCTATCCCTTGCATCAAGGTGAGCTCTAAGCTCCAAGATCCAACAAGGTTTTGGTGGTATAAAAATAACATCTCCCTAGATCCACAACTCCTTGTTTTCCATCTTTTTCAAATTGGATTTCCATTTCCCAAGGTTTCAAATGCTTGCTACACCTTGTCTACATCATCTACCTTGATCATCAAGATTTATCAAATATTATCCATAATTATTATGGACCAAAACTATTTAATTAATTTAATAGACAAAATCCCCAAAACCTCCCCCACAATAGAAAGTTTGGATTTTTGACAAAACACTTCGCCAACTTTTGACTCATTTGAGATCCATCTGTCATACTATACCTTCCCACCTAAAATAAATATTATTAATTCTATTGCCTATTTTCTCAAATGGCAGAAATGGAATAATAATAGTTTTAAATACTTTCAAGCCTCAATAAATCTTGGGAAAACTCCCCTAAGTGTGTATTCACATTTGGGACCCTCTCCCACCAAAAACCAACCTAGTCCAGTGTAAATTTATCAAATGATCTTCTATAAACTATTTCTGCAGTTTTTGAATAAATGAAAATAAGTGGACCAAACTTCATCTTTTAATTCCCAAATAATTCAAGGAGATGTACCTTCACCGTATCCATCTACCAGTACCATCTCCCCCACTCTTTCCAACATAAATAAGGGAACTCCTTCACCAGAATTGTTGTGATCAAAATATCACAACAATCAAAACCTTGCACAAATACCCCATCAAACCTTATCAAATCTTCTCCACCAAGCTTGTACATCACACTTCTCTCTCTAGTCGAGAACACTGTAGCCCTAGCACTGTAGCACCCCCTTGCCCCTTTCTACCCTTGGACTAGTAGAGAGAGAGAGACAACCACATCTTACATGATATGCCCATTTAATTACCACAGCCCCCTTCCTTATCTCTCTGCCCGACCAAATCCCTCACTTACCCCTCTCCACCTATCCTCTAGGCTAATCCCTAGCCAGCACTGCCCCTCCCCCATGTCCAAAGTGGGCATTTACACCATGGATCTCTCCCCCTCGGTATAAAGGACAAAGGCCACCCCCAGCACCCCTCCCTGGCTCATTTTCCCCCTGTCCTCCTCACTCACCCCCCTATGATCCACCCCCTCTCCCCTGCTCTGAGCTGCCTGGAAGAAGAAGAAGGAGAAGCTTCAACCTCTCCCAAAAATCAATCAAGGCTCTCTCTCCCTTGCTCCCCTTCTCTGCATGTCACCTGGTCGAACTCCCCTACCTCCCATGCATCTAACCATGCTTTTATTTTGGCCCAACACAGCCCCCTTGAGTCGCACCGACGAGCTCCGACGACCACTCCTCGGTCGTCATCACGCGGGCCAGATCCCGTCGAGGAACCCATCCTTCCGCCCATCCTCGAGGTCTCTGTCGCCTCCTCGGCCTTCCCCGAGCCCTTGGTAAGCTCTCCCGGCGAGCCCCTCCATCCCCTAGGGTTCCCGCCGCCGGCCTCTCCTTTCGTCGTAGACGACGACTAGGAGCCGTTGATCGGCACTAGATCGAATGGCCTACCATCGTCGATACCTCTTCGCCGCCTACCGCCACTGACCGTCGGGCCCCGCCTAGCAGTTCAAGCCGCGGGCTCCCTCGTGCCGCGCCGTTCGCCGTGGGCCAAAATCGCCTCCCTGGCCCATCTCCCTGCAGAGCCAGCCCGCTACCCCCTTTTTCCCTTTTTCCTTTTCTTAAAACCCTATTTATTAGATCTGTTAAATACCTTGCCGAAATAAATGCTTATGAAAATGGAAAAAAACATTAATTTGCTAGATCTAAATTTACCATGGTGCAGGAATGTTTTGTGCATCCTGCAGAGCTGTCCCTTTGCCAAAAATAAATTCCATTATTCATTGGAATAATATCCACTATAATGTATCTTTTACACTAAATAAATTCCTCAGAGACCTACACATCTCCAAAATGGATGAAACCAAGCTTTTTTGGAAGTTTATTTATAGGCCTTCCATCTAGCATTTATGTCAGGTCAAGGTGAACCAAGGTCACTCCTTGGCAAAAATAACAAAACCTGAGAATATCTGCCTTAGGTAAATTATCTAGGTCAAACCAAATGTGGTATTGACCTGATTCCATCGCCCAGAGAAGTGGCACACCATTACCTATCTGAAACCAGGAGATAAGGATTTATTGACCCTCTGTTGGATTTTAGTGCACTAAATACTTCTGTAAGTTGTATTATCACTAAATAAATCACTCCAGGAGTTTGACAACTCCAAAATGACTGAAACAATTCCTACTGAAATGTATTCCAAATGCCTGCCTCATGCCCTTGGAATCAACTCAAGAGCTTCTGTAGAATTAATCTGGTGAAAAAGAGAAAAACCATACGGTATAGCCTTGGATGATTTATTAAGGGAATTCTGGTACTTTTTTTGACAAGATTCCAACCCTATGTGGTTCATAACATCAAACACTACCTAACCACCCAATGAAATAATTTTTGAACCTCCAGATAAATTCTGGTGAATTATTTCCTCAAACTAGAGTTTATTCCACTATAAAAAGCATATCTATATCTAGGGAAATGATAATCTATCGAAACCACTTGTGTTGGTCTTGTTTTGTCAAGACCTACCTGAGGATATCATTGTTGCACATGGGTATCCTACAGACCTCAAGTCTCCACTGCAAGTCCTTGGTATATAACCTGGACAACTATCTTCCAAGGGGAAAAACACCTCCATGGCAATCTAGTAATTCCACTGCTAGTACCCAACTTCTCCAAAACCTACTAAGTTATGTAGGATTCATTATGTTTTTTTCTCTATAGTTTTATGCCGGAATGCTTTGTATTGATTGTGGCATTATCTGCTTGCATGTATACTCGATGACGGCGATGGTGTGATTGTTTGACGACGAGAAGAAAAGGGACTTATTATTATTACTTATTGGGTATTCTTGGTTATCTAAGGAAGTACAGGGACTTATTGCTGATCACAGGCAAGCCACCATTCTTGAATTCCGATACTTGTCCTATTCCTTTTATTACCTGTTTTGTATCTGCTTTATAAATTGCATTATTTATCTGCATGTCTTGTTCTACAAATACAGCGGTATAACTTGGCTCCTCCAAGTTATGACTTGGTGTCCCTCGTGGCACCCACCCTGTTGTACCTCCCATTTTACACCTTTGGACCGAGAGTATGATGGTTAGCATCCTACTTCGTTGAATACCCCGACTTTGAGAAAATAACTTGTCTTGGGATTTACCCTACTCCAGCTGTTTAAAAACTACTTTGTAAAACCCTTGGGAAGAGCCATCGTTCCAAGAGGATGTTTTAACTAAAGAAGTGGTGTTCATGAGAAATGAGAAAATGGACAAGAGAAAGAGAAGGGATGTTCTACCCCTTTACTGGAACAATTTTTATCTGTGCAACCACATTACCCCAGGTGCTGGGGCTTAGCTCGTAGTTTGTCTTCATTAGCTAGGGCAGCTTGTACCATGCTTATAGGGAGAGATCCCTTGAATTCCGGGCAGGCGCTAATAGATTCTTTAGATCTAGAGACTGTAGCTTGGTTCGGAAAGAGTGAGACTGTCTTGGCAGGAGTGTCGGTGCAACAATTGGGTCTCCCGCGGACGGTATGACTTAGGTGGTACGAAAGGAAGTGGAGTCACCAAGTTAAGGTATACGCCAAGCTGCGGTTGGGTATACGCATGTACGGAAGGCAGGACTATGGCTAGGAGCCACATACTCGTTGCCGAGGAGAACAAACCCAAAAGGAAAAGCAGCCTTTGCTAGGGTCGACAAGCGAAAGGTTAGGTTTGATTATCCAGACCCCCATCTACCATGGGTAGTGGGCCATGGTTTTATCCCGGCGGATGTATTGATTCTTGTGGGGAAAGAGCGCAAACTCTGCAGAGTATAATCTATTCGAATAGACGTGTCCACAGTCAAGGACGGTTGGAAAGGTGATGGCTAGGAGTACCAAAATGGTGGTTGTCTAGAAAGAATGGATGAAATTATGGAGGTTCTTGGGGAACTTGAGTTCGAAAGTTTTGATTTGACCAGAGGTGGTAAGAGAGGTTTAAAAAGGGTTTTCAACCAAGATATTGAGATATCTTGATTTAATAAAACAGAGGCATGTTTTCAAAACTCTTTTTCAACAAAGATATGGAGATGCCATAACTACAAGAGATAGTCTAGGCTTCTCGAAAACAACCCTAGCTAGAGCTATTTCTCCACAGCCAGAATTGCATTCCTCATTTCACTTATCTTGGTGGTTTGCGAGTACATTCAAAAGTACTCATGGAATTGTACTTGGCTATTTACTTGGCCAGGCTTTCAGAGGTTCGACATCGGAAGATTAAGGTGACGTCCAGGAAGCTAGGTCGTCTTCCTAGTTAGTCGCCTATAGGTTGAGGCACAATTGCGCTCTGCGCGTGTTGATGTTCCGCTGCTAAAGATGGTATAGCCATAATGGCGTTTATGTAAGTCTTGTAAATTCGTTATATTTTGGATGTTGTAATGATACTTGTCGGTTATGTTCCACGGCTCACTGATCATGGGAACGTGGATGTATACATAACAGGGATTTCTCAGATGGTTAATCCGGGGAGCCCACATAACTAGAGAAATACAATATTCTGGAGAAAACTAGCAAGTCCCACTTTGGAAGCATGCGAGGGGAACTCACAGATGGTTTAATGACCAACTATATGGCAGGAATGGCCATATAGTTCCCGCCGTATAGTTTCCCCTGTCCCTGTATTTTCAAAAGGGACAACTTCCGTCAATGGACGGGGGACGAAAACACAACACATGAGCTGCCACACCATCCAGAAGGGAGAAAGAAGGGATCCAGAGAAGAAGGAGAAGACGTTCTTCATCTCACTCCACGATCTTCGACCTCCTAGCCAATACACTGTCTTAGCCACTAGTTGTACCTTGAGAGAGAGAGAGGGGTCTCCACCTTGCAAGACTAGGGTTTGAGATTGTTTCTTCCGATCTTGAATTGTGTTGGATATATTTCTATTCTTATTGTGGATCTCCACATTAATAGCAAGACAAATTCCCTTTATTTGATTATATTAATGATCCGTTTTTCTCTCATGTGTGAGTAATTCCCTTGGGCGTGGGAGACGTAGGGGATTGGTGAGATATGATGTGCCTTCATATATTTTATATTAGTTTGTGATTGATTCTAATAACTATATTAGGTGTGCTTGACTATCTGTGAGATGCTTAATGCTTGTTGTCCAATTAAGGGCCCAGACAACATGATACCTTGTTCTACATAGATAAGATCTTGTACTCTAGTGGATCGATGACCCCTGGGTGACACAGGGATATCAATGGAAAGCTAGTTGACTCGAGGATAACGAGTAACCACTGTGCTTATCGGATTCGTCTGATCCAAGGAGCTTAATCGCTAAGAAACCTGAAGGGTCTTAATCATCTAGTGTCTGACTATGGTTTTGGTAGCAGGCTAGTAGGATTATTGAAGCTGGGATGAAATCTACCAAGAGGAGTTCTGGCTAATTATGGGTTGCTCGCCTACACACATATCTATTAGCCACTTTTCCACCTGGCACATTCACTATCACCATGAACTGAATCTCCCCGCACCTTCTTTCGCCATCCGCAGAAAACAACAAACTAACAAAGTTGTTCTTTACTTTTTATGCATTATAATTATGAAATTTTAAATTTTAGTTCTATTTTAATCTATCACATTTAATCAAAACCCCATTCTTATTTCAACACTTGCAATCAATTCACTCGAAGACCTATGACAACTTCGGGTTTGACAGAGACTTCACTAATAAACACTTACCTTTGGGCTCCCCGTGGGATCGATATCTGAACTTCGAAACAAGCTACAAACGATTTATGCACTTGCAGACATTAGTGGCCATCTGGATTAGCGTGGTTTAGGAGAAGAACACATGCAATGATACTAGTAGATCAATGTGGTTTAGGAGAAGAACACATGCAATGACTCTAGTCAATCAATGTGGTTTAGGAGAAGAACACATGCAATGGCACTGGTGGATCAGTGTGTCAAAACATGGTCACATAGACCAAAAACACATAGGAAAGGAGCTTCCACATTGCATGTTTTATATGTCGTAAACGTATCTATAATTTTTCATGTTCCATGCTTGTTTAGTATCTAGTTTCTTATGTTTTGTTCATATTTTGAGGTATTTTTATACATTTCTGGAACAAACCTATTAACAAGATGCCACAGTGCCAGTTGCCTATTTTCTGCTATTTTTGGTTTCAGAAAAGCTAGTAAGGAAATATTCTCGGAATTGGACCGGACAAAAGCCAAAGTCAATATTTTACCCGAAGAAACACGGTGTCCAGAGGGGACACAAAGTGGCGCACCACGGCAGCCACACCTAGTGGCGGCGCGGCCTGGGGGCGCGTCACTAGGGTGTGTGGGCCCCCTGGTGCTCCACCGACCTAGCCCTTCTGCCTATAAAAGCCTCCTGGGACGAAAACCCTAAGGACCCGATCAAAATTCCACGAAAAAGTCTGTCGCCGTCGTCATCTCCATCCCTAGATCGGGAGGGATCTGAAGCTCTTCCCGGCACCCTACCGGAGGGGAGAGATCACCCTGGAGGCCTTTTTCATTACCATGACTGCCTCCGGTGTGATGCGTGAGTAGTTCATCCCAGGACTACGGGTCCATGTAGTAGCTAGATGGTTGGTTCTCCTCGTTTGTGCTATCATGTTTAGATCTTGTGAGCTCCGTTGATGATCAAGATCATCTATTTGTAATCTTACATGTTGTGTTTGCGGGGATCCAATGGATATTTAGATGCTATTTTAGATTGATTATTGATTCTATCATGTCTATGTTATTTGTGATCTTGCATGCTTTCCGTTGTTAGTATCTATCTTGGCCAAGTAGATGCTAGCAACTCCAAGAGGGAGTATTTATGCTCGATAGTGGGTTCATGCCTCTAGTAATCTGGGGAAGTGATAGAAATCTCTAAGGTACTAGATGTGCTGTTGATACTAGGGAGAAAACAACAGTCCTTTGTCCATGGGACAATCATATTGTTTACTTTACACACTTTGCTTAATGCAATTATCTGTTGCTTGCAACCTAATACTGGAGGGGGTTCGGATGATAACCTGAAGTTCGATTATTAGTCATAGATGCAGTTGGATTACGGTCTATGTATAATGTTGTAATTCCCAATCAAATCTCACAGGAGTCAAGATGATTAGTATATACATGGTATGCTTTCTCGAGTCTGTCAATTGCCCTGCTGTAATTTGTTCACCCAACATGTTATTATCTTAAGGAGAATCACCTCTAGTGAACTATGGACCTAGGTCCATTCTTTTACCATTGATAAACAATCTACTATTTAGTGTTTACTATTTACTTTCTGCAAGAAATTACTATCTTCTACACAATACGTTTAATTGTTTGTTTTCAGCAAAACCGGTGAGATTGACAACCTCACTGTAAGTTGGGGAAAAGTTCTGTTGTTGTGTTGTGCAGGATTCCAAGTTGGAAACAACACCTTGGGGTTGTTTCCTTGCTCCTACTGGTTCGATAACCTTGGTTTCATAACTGAGGGAAAACTTGATGCTGTGCTCATCATACCTTCCTCTTGGGGTTCCCAACGAGCTCGATATATTTTGAGCCATCAAGCCTTTTTTCTGGCGCCGATGCTGGTGATTCAAGGACAGCTTCACAAGGGGAGTCCCTCACAACCAATCTCTTTACTTTGTTTTTTGTTTTGCTTAGTTTATTTCTTCTTTGTTTATTTGTTTCTTTTATCAAAAACACAAAGAAAATAGTTGTACTAGTTTGCTTCCTTTATTAAAAACACAAAAAATGATAACTCCTAAAAATACTAAGTTGTGTGACTTCACCAGCACCAACAACAATGATTTCATGTGCACAGCTATTGCTCCACCTGTTCCTGAAGCTACTTTCTATGAAATTAAACCTGCTTTGCTCAATCTTGTTATGAAAGAATAATTTTCTAGTGTTGGTACTGAAGATGCTGCTGCTCACCTTAATTACTTTGTTGAACTTTGTGAGATGCTAAAACATTGGGATATAGATGGAGATATTATTAAGCTTAAATTGTTTCCTTTCTCTTTGAGAGGAAAAGCTAAAAAATGGTTGCTATCCCTAACTAGAAATAGTATTGATTCTTGTACTAAATGCAAAGATGCTTTCATTGGAAAATACTATCCTCCTGCTAAGATTATATCTATGAGAAGTGAAATAATGAAATTTGAACAATATGATAATGAACATGTTGCTCAAGCTTGGGAAGAAGGAAATCTTTGGTAAAGAATTGTCCCACTCATGGACTGACTGCTTGGATGATTATCCAAACCTTTTATGCAGGACTAAATTATTCTTCAAGAAATCTGCTGGATTCTGCTACTAAAGGTACCTTTATGTCCATTACTTTGGGTGCTGCAACAAAGCTCCTTGATAATATGATGCTTAACTATCCTAAATGGCACACTGAGAGAGCTCCACAAGGTAAGGAGGTAAATTCTATTGAAAAAAACCTCCTCCTTGAGTGATAAAATTGATGTTATTATGTTTATGCTTCTTAATGGGAAAGCTCATATTGATCCAAATCATGTTCCCTTAGCCTCTTTGGTTGCTCAAGAAGAGTAAGTTGATGGGAACTTTATTAGAAATAATAATTTTAGCAACAATGCCTACAGGAATAATTTTGGTAATAATAATTATTGGCCATGTGGGGCCCCCGGATTAATCCTCCGAGAATCCCTGTTATGCATACAACCACGATCCCATGATCAGTTAGTCGTGGCACATAACCGACAAGTACCATTAAAACATCTGAGAATATACCGAATTACAAGACTTACATAACTGCCGATATGGCTACATCAATAATCATCTGCGGAACATCATCAAGCGTAGAGCTCGAGCCATGCCATAACCTACAGGCAACTGACTGGGAGCCCTTCCTAGCTCGCATAGTCGTCCACTTCACCTCGTCTTGATATCTGACCAAGTTAATAGCCAGGGACAATGCCGGTGAGTACTTTGAATGTACTCGCAAACCACCTTAAGATAATAATAATAACAAGAAGGTATGCAATATGGCTGTGGTAGTAGGAGGGCTCCAAGAGGGGTTCTTGCTAAATAGTTTCTCTTGTAGATATAACATCTACTTATCTTTGTTGAAAACTTTTGTAAACCATTTTGGGAACCTTTTTGAAAAGTTTTGGAAAAACATTAGGACTGGGTCACCCATTTGTTCCCGTCTTCGGGTCGTCTCATGACCAAACTCCTTCCATTCTGTTCTGACAATCCCATGGTCAAAACAGGAATCCTTTCCGACCATCCCATGGTCAAAACATTTCAAAGCCTTTTCTTTTCCGAAATCCTTTTTGAAAACAAAACCAGCACCGCTCTACAGAAGTTTGTCCAACTCGTCCTTAACTGCAGACACGGGTATTTGAATACATTTACACTCTACAGAGCTTGTACACTTTACCCACACCATCCGGGTACACTACCCTGATCTTCACCGATCCTGGGTCGAGTAACCGATCAAGACTCTCCGGATGCCCACTCTAATATAAGTGCCTACCCTATGAGTGTTAATCCCCCAAGACCGGGACGTCGGGCGAGGACCAACCGGAGCGCTTATTGCACATCCCACTGCGCGCTTTCAATGAGGGGCTCATAGTAACGCGTGGAGGCCTGCCGACCCTTCATTCCTTCTCCAGGTCGATGTCCCACATGGACCTATATCGGAGAATGCCCACCCTCCAGGGATCCCCGATCCCCTGTAGTTGTTGCAAGGCAACTTATACCAGAATAGACAAACATCAATTCCAGCCCTGTCCCATTCCAGAGTAATGTGGTTGCACAGGGTTAAGTTGTTATAGCTAAGCTGCAAAGAACTAGGTACGTTTTTGTAAACCTTTTTCCTCCGGTTTTCCTCCAGCATTTTGTAAAACAAAACCTTTTTCTTTCTCAACAACTCTTGGGAGGTCCCACCTCACCAAGGTTTTCTCATAAAACATTTGGTAAAACCTTTTTCCGGGGTCTTCCCATCCGCTAGTTTTTGCTTCGGCTAAAACGGGGTCTCCGAAAGGGGTATGGTGTAATATACCATCTATTCTACTAGCGTCAAGTAGGTAACACCAAGGGGGTTGTACTTAGTAGTACAAGGTGTAATGATTCAGAGGAGCCAAACCACTACCTAGTATACATCAACATATAGTAAAACAATGCAGTTTTAGTAAATAGTAGATAAAGCACGCATAAGTAAAACAGTAGGACAAGGCTTATGAGCAAGAAGGTGGCTTTGCTGAGGTCCACAATATGGCATAAATGTCCCTAGACTTCTTCTTAGAAAACCATAATAACCAATAAAATCCATCTTCTTCTGCTCTCCGATATAATCGCAACTATCGTCGATATGGAACACATGCAGACAAACAAAAGGGCCCAATCAATACAAGGCATACAATCACCACTACCATTCAGCAAACAAGCAATTGAATAGACTCCAATTAATGTTCAGTAGCTTTAGAGAGGATTTGATTTAGGAGGTTGAGATGGTCTTGGAGAAGGGAATGAAGACCCCTTAGGGTTTATAGTCTAGAAACCATCTAAGAGATGGATTTTTGGAGCAAGACCATATTCTGTATGGTACCATTGTAAAAACATGATACAAGAAGATAGGTATTGATAAGATGAAATCAACAAAAGTAGTTTCACTATTTTATCAATTACCAAAGATTTATAGTGATTTTTATAGTCAATAATACTCTAGTTTTAGGAAATAATTCACCAGAAAGGTTCTGGAGGTCCAGAAATTATTTCCTTGGATGGTTACATAGGCCTTGATGTACTTGTCTACTGAGAGTTGGAATCGATCCAAAATAATTACCAGAATGCCCTCAGGAAATTCCCAAAGGCAGTTCTATAGACGACTTATCTTTTTCACCAAATTTAATCTACAGAAGATTTTGAGGCGAATCCAAGAACACATTATAGGTATTTATAATACCTTTCCGTAGAAATTGGAATCGCCCTTTTTGGAGTTGCATAGATACTGTAGTGAATTTAGAGGTGAATAAACCATGCACATAATGGTTTAATTCACAGAGAAATATCCAAGGCTCAATAAATCATGGGCTCCTGGATTTGGATATGCCTTAGTGTTCCACATCACAGGGAGTTGGATTTAGGTCAATAATTCTGTTGGTTTGACCTAGCGGAATTACTAAAATTAGATCAGTACGGTTTTTGTTATTTTTACTAAGGACAACCTGCTGTTCACCTTGGCTTGGGACCAAGTCCATGAAATAGGTATAGGTAATACCTACCAGGGGCAGTTGGTTTTACTCCAAGTGGAGATGTAAATCTCCCTGAGGGATTTAAGGAGTGTTTTACATACTTCTGGGCATTGGATTTAATATATTTAATCCCTACATGTTCTGAGCTAACCAAGGGTACTGGGTGTTAGGGAAAACTTACATGTACATAGAAGAATTGAGATCTAGATAGAATGAGGTAGTTTTCATTTTCATTTCGATTTAAACCAAACAAGGTAAGAAGCAGATTTGTAGATAAAGAAAAAAAAGAAGGGGTTCTGAGCTTACTGGGCCGGTTCCAGAGGGAATGTGGGCCGCTCAGCGCCGCAGCCGGCCTGCTGGCGCCGGATTGGTGAGCAGGTGCCAGGAAAATTCGAACCGGGCGGGGCCCGCCCGTCGGTGGGAGAGGGGCGGCGAAATGGTATGGGGAGCCACTGGCCGTCCGATCAAAGGCGGATCGACGGCCACGCTCCCTTCTCCTTCCTCACGACAGGAGCGGCGGCAGGAATCCTAGCCCGGCGTCGAGGAGGCGCGGGGGAGGCCCAATGGAGCATCGCTGGCAGTGGGGAGACGGCAGGGAGGAACCGGCGCTCGACGGCGAGTGATGGGCGGCGAAGGTTGTTTCTGCAATGGGAGGAGGCTCACGTGCCGGCGCCCGCGTCGGCCGCCGCGGAACCTCGTCGGAGTGCTCCTGGGACGAGATGCATGTCGAATCTGCGGGGCTCGGTCGAATGAGGTGGACTTGGGGAGTGCGAGGGTGATGCATAGAGGTGGAGTGGGGGCTTGGGGAGCTTTTGGTCCGCTGGCGGTGCTCCGTTCGGCATGCAGACGGCAGCGACACTCCAGAGTTCCTGCAGTGAAGGGGAGGCACTGGGAGAGGGGTTAGCTGCAGGGGAGTAGATCTGAGCAAGAAATAGGGCTCATAGGAGGTAGGGGTCGAGCTTAAACTTCACCTCTCTAAAGAGGCCGAGAGGGGCTCTCTTCCTTCTCCACGGTGAGGGAAGTAGAGGAGAGAGATCTGGAGCTCCCTGGGGGGTCAGTGGAGTGGGAGGGGGAGAAGTGAGGGAGCAGGAGTAGGGTGGAGGGCCTCTGGTCCATTTAAAGGCAATGGGGGGTTCATGGTGGACATGGCCTATGGAAGAGCTATGGCACGTCCATGGCCCTGCCATTGGGCATTAGGGGTGGTGGAGAGGCACAGGGGTCGTGCAGGGGACAGAGAGAGGGAGGGGGGGCCTGGGGCAAGAGTTTTTGGAAATAAGTGATTGTCCCACTTTGATCTCTACATCCAAAAACTAGAGGACAAGGGGAAGATGGTGCTACAGTGGTCTTGCTACAGTGAAACTCGACCAGGGGAAGTGGTGTGGTGTGCAAGCTTGCTAGACTAGGTTTGAGGCAGGTTTGGTGGAGTTTAGATCTTAGTTTTGGATTTTTTAAATCCTTGCTCTAATGACTATCATCAAAGAAGTTTCCAAAAATTGATCTGGGCAAGAAGAGATAAAGGTGCTGGTAGCTAGATGGGGTCAAGGTGCACTTCTAGGAATAGTTTCACATTTTTCCAAGATTTAAAAGTCTAGTTAAAACCATTTATTCAAAAACTGCAGAAAGAATTTCTAGAAGCTAATGCAATAATTTTACATTAGACATGATGGGTTTTTGATGTGAAATGGTCCTAAATGTGAATACACACTTAGGGGAATTTTCCCAAGATTTATTGAGGCTTAGAAGTATTTTAAACAATTATTATTCCAATTCAGCCATTTAAGGAAATGGACAAAAAGAAATAACAAAGCTCTTCAAAAATATTTATTTTTGAAGTGGGAAGATGGGGTATGATATGAGGGTCTCAATTGAGCCAAAAGTTGGGAAGTGTTTTGGCAAAAACCAAACTTTCCTTTGTGGAAGAAGTTTTGGAGGTTTTGCCTATTAAAGGAAATTAAATAGTTTTGGTCCATAATAAATATGGATAATTTTTGATAAATCTTTATGATCAAGGTAGATGATTTAGACAAGGTGTATCAAGCATTTGCAACCTTGGGATTGGAGAATCCAAGTTGATTTTGGTGAAATACCTTAGATTAAAGATCTAGGGTGATGTTAATTTCATACCATCAAAACATGGTTGTATCTTGGAGTTCAGATCTCCCCTTAGGGCATGGGGTACATGGTTGGATAGACCAAGTCATTTTGATTGTAATGGTGTAGAGGTTTGAGCTTGATCCTGCTTGATATCACTAAGACAGGCTTTCAAACTTTGAATAAAATAACCCTACCAAAGCAGTTATCTACTAGCCTTTAAAACCTTGTGGGTTTAAGCAGCACAAATGTCCACTTGGAACAAGCGAAGTAGATATTGATAGACCTATATGACTAGAACATAACCATGCAAATATTTTGTCCATAGAGGTTTGGATGGTGGTGTGAGCTTCTAGCAAAGTTGGCATGACGACTAGATTTGTAGGAAAAGTTATTTTCTTGCCTACAAAACCATAAAGAACTAGAGGGTTGGAGCTTGATCTAACCAAGGGAAAACGTGGTCCTTGGTAGTACTTAGGATGGTCAACAAGATGGTTCCAATGCATTTTCAAAAATGCACAATGGTTGAGAAAGGGAGGCATTCAAAAAGGTGATGTTGAAACAGTTTCCAGACTAGGTCAAATTTGGCAGATTTAGGGTTTTTTACTAGAACATGAGAGGGATGTTTTTGATGGGTTGTAAGGTACTCAGGCATCATCAAGTGGATGATGTTGAAGTGTAGATTGAGTAGTAAGGATAAATGCTTGATATTGGTCTTCATTGGCTTGGAAGCTTCTAGAAGGGATCACTTCATAATTGATTTGGTTAAGGGTTTTAGATGATCACTTAGTAGCTAGGGGTCAGATCCAGATTGTATTCTTTCTTAGGTTGTGGTGATTTGCAGACCTCTCGATTCTACTGATGAGCTCCTAGAGTAGCTCATACTACTTCTAAGCAATCAAGTCAAACATCAGATCAAGGCAATTCATTAGACATCAGATCAAGGCAACTCATCTTATATCCTAAGAAAAACCACAGCTGGGGTTCCATCAAGCTTAGCTTGAGGTAAGGTTGGGGCACTTTGAAGAGGTTGGGATTTTGAATAAGATGAGGGTCTCTTGGTATCTCTACCAAGGGTAGAATTCAAATGCTCCATAAAAAGGTTTTGTTAAATCTAGAGAAAAGAGTAGTAGAAGGTTCTATATTGAAAACATAAGGAGATTATGTTATATATCTCTCCATAGTTTGCTCAATATAAGCTACTAAGATAGTGGGTTTTCAAAGGCTTCTTGGCTTAGGTTTTGAAATGGCAGAACATTTGAGAATATGGAAATTAAGCCAAGACTATTTTGGGAAGTAGCTTCTGTCAACTAGGGTTAAGGTAAGGAGGATATCATCTAATACACATTCATATGGATAAGCATATCCAAACAACTAGCAAACACTTCAGCATTAAGCAATAAAAAGTTTTTGTTCCCCCTAATTTTTGCATTCTGGACAACTAATCAGGGTTGCCGAAATTGGGATGTTACAGGCCATATCCTCCCAATAATGGTAATGCTTATGGAAATTCCTACAACAACAATAGGAGTGCACCCTCTGAACTTGAAGTCATGCTTAAAGATTTTATTAGTAAACAAACTGCTTTCAATAAAATTATTGAGGAAAAGCTTTCAAATGCTGAAAGAAATATATCATCTTTGTTTGAAGCACAATCCTCTTTGATTAATAAAATGGCCACTAAACATGAAACCATGGAAAATCCCTTTGCTGCTACTAATGCCATACAAGTTAGAATTGATGAAAATGTTAGACTGTTAGCTGAATTGCATGCTAGGTGGGAAAGATAAGATGAAATTGCTAGAAATAATATTATTTGTACTATCACCACCACTAATGTTGATGCTAGCAAACCACAAGAAGTCCCCATTCCTTTTGCAACAATGCCTAAAACCAATGGAACCTTTTGAAATAAAAATGCTAAAATTCTTCAAAATATGGGAAACAATAGCTCTACTACATTGGATGGTAATTATGATTTTGATCTTGATGGTTGCAATATCTCTTAAGTAATTATGTCCCTACAAAAGCTTGCTAAAAGTCCTAATGCTAGTGCTATCAATATGGCCTTTACAAAAGACATTACTGATGCTCTCATAAAAATTAAAGAAAAGGTGAAGCATAAAGCTTCTATACCTATGAAATTAGAAGATAGCTGGGAACCCATCATTAATATGAAAGTGAATTATTTTGATCTAAAAGCTTTATGTGATCTTAATAGTAGTGTTTCTATTATGCCTAGAAAGATTTAGGAAATGCTTGATTTACCACCATTGGAAGATAATGCTAAAAAAGAAACTCATGGGGAGTATTAATGATGTTCTTATTATGGTTAACAACACCTATGTCCCTGTTGATTTCTATGTTTTGGATGTTGAATACAATGCTTCTTGTCATATTATGTAACATCCCAAAAACTTTAATCCAAGCTTATCAAGATCCAAATCATCAAAATTAGGGCTAACAAAAACTTTTCCATTTGAAAATATGAAAGCATTCATGTGTGTGTGCATTTAAATTAGGAGTTGATTTGAATTGCCATGGTTCTGTGATCCATTGATTGTAAAATGATTCTTAGGTGAAATAAACATCATCTAAATCATTCCCAAACATCATCTAAATCATTCCCAACCACTCAAACCCAAGTCCGTGCATTTCTCGGATTAGCGGGATACTACCGCAAGTTCGTAGAAGGATTCTCGAGTATCGCCAGACCCATGACCCAATTGTTGAAGAAGGACAAGAAGTTTGAATGGACAGACAAGTGTGAAGCCTGTTTTCAGGAGCTGAAGAAGAGATTGATATCAGCCCCAATATTGATCATGCCAAACATCAAGAAGCCATTTGATGTATATTGTGATGCATCCAAGATTGGTCTAGGATGCGTGTTGATGCAAGAAGGCAAAGTCATCGCGTATCTGTCTCGACAACTGAAGAAACATGAGTAGAACTATCCGACCCATGAACTTGAATTAGCAGCTGTAGTTTTGGCATTGAAGATATGGCGTCATTATTTGATGGGTAATCGCAGTGAGATTTACTCAGATCACAAGAGTTTCAAGTATATCTTCACTCGTAAAGAGCTGAATATGAGGCAAAGGAGATGGATAGAGTTAATCAAGGATTATTACTTTGACATTCACTATCACCCCGGCAAAGCCAATGTGGTAGCGGATGCTCTTAGCAGATTGCCATGTAGGCTAAAAACCATGATCAAGGAGAAGCAGCCAAGTTTGTATGAAGAGTTGGAGCAGTTCAGAACTGAGTTAGTTAGCAAAGGATTCTTAGCTAGCATTGAACTTCAGCCCACTTTGATTAGCCAAATCAAGGAAGCCCAGAAGGGGAATGAAAGTATCGACGGAATCAAACGGCGTATTGGTACAGGAAAGGTACCGAGATTCACTAAAGACGAAGAAGGAGTACTGTGGTACAAAGGACGTATCTGTGTGCCAGCAGATTCAGAGCTGAAGGAAGTTATCATGAAGAAAGCTCATGATACTCTTTATTCTATCCACCTAGGAGGAACAAAGATGTATCAAGATTTGAAAGATCAATTTTGGTGGCACAAGATGAAGAGAGAAATTGGAAGTTACATCGCCAAATGTGACATCTGTCAAAGAGTCAAAGAAGAGCATCAGAGACCTGCAGGACTGTTGCAACCATTGCAGATTCCGGAATGGAAATGAGATTCTATCGGGATGGACTTTACCACCGGTTTGCCTACCTCTAGTAGGGGAAATGACTCAATCTGGGTCATAGTTGATAGACTATCCAAGGTAGCTCACTTTATACCTGTCAAGGCTACCTACCAAAGTGCAAAGTTAGCAGAGCTGTATATTGCTAGGATTGTTAGTCTGCATGGAACCCCCAAGACCATAGTATCAGATCGAGGAACCCAGTTGATACATTGCAAATGTATCTATAATTTTTGATGTTCCATGCTTGGTTTTATCCACTTTCTTGTGTTTTGTTCCAACTTTGGAGTACTTTTCATATGATTTCTTGGACTAACCTATTAACAAGAGCCACAGTGCCAGCTACCTGTTTTCTGCTGTTTTTATTTCTAGGAAAGTCAGAAAATGAATATTCTCGGAAATTGGACGGGACAAAAGCCAAAGTGCCTATTTTTCCAGAATGGATCAAGTGCCAGAATCCGAGCCGGAGAGGGACTAGGGGCCACCACACCACCTGGCCGTGCGGCCCAGCCTGGCCCGCGCCAAGCGGTGGTGAGGCTAGCCTTAGCACCCCCTCGGCCTCTCCTTCCGCCTATAAGTTGCCCTCAGGATGAAAACCCTAAGGACCCGATCAAAAATCCATGAAAGAGTCTGTAGCCACCGTCATCTCCATCCCTAGATCGGGAGGGATCTGAAGCTCTTCCCGGCACCCTGCCGGAGAGGGGAATTCACCCTAGAGGCCTTCTTCATCACCATGCAAGCCTCTGGTGTGATGCGTGAGTAGTTCATCCTTGGACTACAGATCCATATAGTAGCTAGATGGCTGGTTTCTCCTCCTTTGTACTTTCATGTTTAGATCTTGTGAGCTCCGTTCATGATCAAGATCATCTATTTGTAATTCATACATGTTGTGTTTGCGGGGACCCGATGGATATTGAGATGCTATTTTAGATTGATTATTTATTCTATCATGTCTTTGTTATTTGAGATCTTGCATGCTTTCCGTTGTTAGTAGCTATTATTGTTAGTAGCTATCTTGGCCAAGTAGATGCTAACAACTCCAAGAGTTAGTATTTATGCTCGATAGTGGGTTCGTGCCTCTGGTGATCTAGGGAAGCGACAGAAATCTCTAAGGTACTAGATGTGCTATTGCTACTAGGGAGAAAACAACAATCCTTTGTTCATAGAATAATCATATTGTTTACTTTACACGCATTTCGTAAAGCAATAACCTGATGCTTGCAACTTAATACTTGGGGGTTCGGATGATAACCTGAAGGTGGATTATTAGTCATAGATGCAGTTGGATGGCGGTCTATATATAATGTTGTAATTCCCAATCGAATCTCAAAGGAGTCAAGATGATTAGTATATGCTTGTATGCTTTCTCGATGTTTGTCAATTTCCCCGCTCTAATTTGTTCACCTAGCATGTTGTCTATCTAAGGAGAGCCACCTCTAGTGAACTATGGATCCCGGTCCTTTTCTTTACATACAATCTACAATATTTTACTACTTTGTGTTTACTTTCTGCAAACTTTTACTTCTTTCCATTCGATACATTTAATCCTTTTTTTTCCGCAAAACACGGTGAGATTGACAACCTCATCGCAAGTTGGGGACAAAGTTCTGTGGTTGTGTTGTGCAGGTCTCCATGTTGCTACTTGCACCGGTAGTGCGCCCTGCCAAAGCTCAGCTAGTAACACCTTTCGGGTGTTTCCTTGATCCTACTAGTTCGATTAAACCTTGGTTTCATAACTGAGGGAAAACCTACTGTTGTGATCATCATACCTTCCTCTTGGGGTTCCCAACGAGCTCTATATCAACTACGAGTCAGCAAGATTTTTTCTCGCGCCGTTGCCGGGGACTAAAGAACAAGAAGAAGCTCCCACGTCAACTATGCACCAGATTTTTTCTGGCGCCGTTGCGGGGGAGTCAAGGACATCTTCACAAGGGGAGTCCCTCATAACCAATCTCTTGGGGATTGGTTACCCCAAGAAATATCCAAGAAGTACAAGCGTCAAAGCTTGGGGATGCCCAAGGCATCCCCTTTTCATCAATAAAAATCCCAGGTTTCTTCCAAACGCTTCATTTTTATTGTTTCATGCATAGTTGTATTTTTCTTGGAGTGTCTTCTTTTTCGTTTTTTTTTGTTTTTATTTTGTTTGGTTTGCTTAGTGTTCTGAATAAATTGGTTGGAACCCCTCTTTCATATATTTGGTTTGCAAATAGTTTGGTTTGGTTTGGAAAAGAGTAGGAAAGTTCATGCTTATGTGGTAAAAAGAGCTCGTTTTTGACTATGGCCCATGCTTTGTCATGCCATGCTTGATATTGTTTTGGATTTATGCTTAGTATTCTTTTCTGTAGCATGACTTGTTATAAACAATTGAGATTGCTTAATGTGCCTTGGATGAATCATGCGTTGTTTTAGCATATTAAAGCATAGCATAGTGGTATTCTCCTTTGATGCTTTATTTGGGTTGACTTGGCACATGCTCACACCATGTTATGACTATCCAAAGTCACCATAGCCTTTATGATCCTTTAGTTTTCAACTTGTAGTATCACTTTATGCTTTGATCAATGATTTTTTGTCGCTCTGCATGATTATGGCCATTATTGCTCCCTTAGTTGGTCGCTCCCAGTATTTTGCTAGCCTCCACAACAAAGTATGAGATCCACTCATGCATCCAACTCCCTAAACCAAGTTATTCCAAAGAGTCCACCATACCTAGCTACTAGCTTATGCTATTCCAAGTATATTCATGCTTTTGTTTACCTTCCACTTGTTATGAGAAAACTAGTGATTAAAGCTCTCACGAACTTGATGGCACACTTTACTTTTTTGCCGCTAATAAACTTGAACCATTGGGTCCTTCTTTGTTGCGTATATGCTTGCGCTTTATAAGTTGAAATCAGAGCCATGTACCATGGGGAACGCTTTCAACATTGCACTTGTACTTTGTACCCCGTTGATATCATGTTCTTTTGCTTACGGATCCCGCAGTGTGAAATAAAAGTGGAACTTGTAAGATCATGGAGTTTGTATGTGTGTTAGAGAAACGCCTGGGCCGCTAGCCTAAGCCATGCCTAATCATGGTGGAAACTTGCAGCATCACCATAATGAGCACTCTATGAAGCATCCTCAATAAAAACCTATGCAAATAGCAAATAAAAAGATCGCTGAGATGCTCATTGTCTGCTTGCCTTGTCATTTTGATTATGGGAAAGCTCCCGTATCATGTGCAATGGGTACCCCGTTGGCGGTTCATAATGATACACATATACTTACAATGACAAGGCTTACTTGTGACTAAAGTTGAGTAGCATGAGGATCGGTCTTCGTAAGTAAGGGGCATGAGATTTCGGTTTATAACTTCTCAAGCATATCCTCTTAGTTGTGTCACTTTAATCTTAATCACTTTCAAGATGCTTATGATAGGGGCAATGAGAGCTGAAAACTACAAGTACCATAACTTTTGGATGCTCTTTATGAGACTTGAATCCCTACTTCCTTTTACAAAAGGCTTTTCTTCCACCATTATATTGAGTCTCCACCTTCTATCTTCATGCATCTACTTTGAGAGCATAGTGGCCATTCTTAGTTCTATGTGCATTGTCCCAAGACTAGTTGATTGATGCATAACTTGTTATTGCTTGTTTTAAACTATTGTATCTAGTCACTCTTATGAACTTTGAAGGTGTCCTATGCATTTATATTTGCTACTCTATTGAGGGACAAGCTGAATACTATTATGCTGTGTTTTCTTTATGTGAAACAAACAAACGTCTTGCAAGGCATGTTATGCATGAATCTTTTGTTTGTACCTTTTTATGTTGCATCATAGTTTCTTTGCCTATTGCTAGAACTTTGTCTTTCAGGTTATGATTGAAGTACTATGATCCCAGCTTTGAGTTTTGCAAATACTTTGATCAAGTCTTTGATGGTGCATGTCACCTCAAAAATTATTTCTATTTATCACTTACCTACTCTAGAACGAGCAAGAGTTAAGCTTGGGGATGTTGATACATTGCAAATGTATCTATATTTTTTGATGTTCCATGCTTGGTTTTGTCCAATTTCTTGTGTTTTGTTCCAACTTTGGAGTACTTTCCATATGATTTCTTGGACTAACCTATTAACAAGAGCCACAGTGCCACCTGCCAGTTTTCTGCTGTTTTTGGTTCCAGGAAAGTTAGAAAATGAATATTCTCGGAATTGGACGGGACAAAAGCCAAAGTGCCTATTTTTCCGGAAGGGTTCAAGTGCCAGAATACGAGACGGAGAGGGACCAGGGGGCCACCACACCACCTGGCCGTGCGGCCCAGCCTGGCCCACGCCAGCGGGTGGTGAGGCCAGCCCTGACACCCCCTCGGCCTCTCCTTCCGCCTATAAGTTGCCCTCGGGACGAAAACCCTAAGGACCCGATCAAAAATCCACGAAAGAGTCTGTAGCCGCTATCATCTCCATCCCTAGATCGGGAGGGATCTGAAGCTCTTCCCGGCAGCCTGCCGGAGAGGGGAATTCACCCTGGAGGCCTTCTTCATCACCATGCAAGCCTCCGGTGTGATGCGTGAGTAGTTCATCCTTGGACTACGGATCCATGTAGTAGCTAGATGGCTGGTTTCTCCTCCTTTGTGCTTTCATGTTTAGATCTTGTGAGCTCCGTTCATGATCAAGATCATCTATTTGTAATTCATACATGTTGTGTTTGCGAGGATCCGATGGATATTGAGATGCTATTTCAGATTGATTATTTATTCTATCAAGTGTTTGCTTTTTGAGATCTTGCATGCTTTCCGTTGTTAGTAGCTATCTTGGCCAAGTAGATGCTAGCAACTCCAAGAGTTAGTATTTATGCTCGATAGTGGATTCATGCCTCTGGTTATCTGGGGAAGTGATAGCAATCTCTAAGGTACTATATGTGCTGTCGCTACTAGGGAGAAAACAACAATCCTTTGTTCATTGAAAAATCGTATTGGTTACTTTACACGCAGTTCGTAAAGCAATAATCTGTTGCTTGCAACTTAATACTGGAGGGGGTTCGTATGATAACCTGAAGGTGGATTACTAGTCATAGATGCAGTTGGATGGCGGTCTATGTATTATGTTGTAATGCCCAATCAAGTCTCAGAGGAGTCAAGATGATTAGTATATGCATGTATTGCTTTCTCGGTGTTTGTCAGTTGCCCCGCTGTAATTTGATCACCCAACATGTTGTCTATCTAAGGAGAGCCACCTCTAGTGAACTATGGATCCCGGTCCTTTTCTTTACATACAATCTACAATCTTTTACTCCTTTGTGTTTATGTTCTACAAACTTTTACTTCTTTCCATTCGATACGTTTAATCCTTTGTTTTCCGCAAAACACGGTGAGATTGACAACCTCATCGCAAGTTGGGGACAAGGTTCTGTGGTTGTATTGTGCAGGTCTCCACGTTGCTACTTGCACAGGTAGTGCGCCCTGCCAAAGCTCAGCTAGTAACACCTTTGGGGTGTTTCCTTGCTCCTACTGGTTCGATTAAACCTTGGTTTCATAACTGAGGGAAAACTTACTGTTGTGCTCATCATACCTTCCTCTTGGGGATCCCAACAAGCTCTACATCAACTACGAGTCAGCACCAGTTTACCTCGAGATTTTGGCAGAAAGTTCAGGAAGGATTGGGAATCAAGTTGAACTTCAGCACCGCTTATCACTCGCAAACTGATGGACAGACTGAGAGAGTCAACCAGGTCCTGGAGGATATGTTAAGAGCTTATGTGTTGGAATACGGATCAAAATGGGAAGGCTGCCTAATTTTCGCAGAATTCTCATATAACAACAGTTATCAAGCTAGTTTGCAGATGGCACCATTTTAAATTCCTATACAGAAGAAAGTGTTGTACCCCTTTGAATTGGTCGCAAGTAGGAGAGAGTCAAATCTTTGGACCCGACATTCTCCGAGAAGCCGAAGAGAAGGTTCACAAAGTCCGTGAGCACCTCAAGACCGCCCAATCCAGACAGAAGAGTTATGCTGACAAGAGAAGGAGAGACCTGCCTTCAATGTCGGAGATTTTGTATATCTTAAGGTTTCGCCATTGAAAGGAACCCAACGCTTTAGTTTGAAAGGAAAGTTATCCCCCAGATATATCGGGCCCTTCAAGATTCTGAACCGCCGATGAGAAGTATCGTATGAACTGGAATTGCCTGAAGAGATGTTAGCCATCCACAATGTGTTCCATATCTCATTACTTCGCAAATGTCTGGAAGTGCCAGAGAAGACTGAAGTTTTCAAGAACATCGATCACAGAGCTGTAGAAATCAACAACGACCTGACCTATCGTGAAGTGCCCATCCGTATCTTAGAGGAGGCTTACAGAACCACCAGGACCAGGAGTATCAAGTTTCTCAAGATTCAGTGGAGCAACCATACCGAGGAGGAAGCCACTTGGGAGCACGAAGATTACATTAGGATAGAGTTCCCATATCTCTTTAGTTCCTAGTTTTCTTTGTAAATCTCAGGACGAGATTTTTTTTAAGGGGGGAAGGTTTGTAACATCCCAAAAACTTTTCCATTTCAAAATATGGAAGCATTCATGTGTGTGTGCATTTAAATTAGGAGTTGATTTGAATTTCCATGGTTCTGTGATCCATTGATTGTAAAATGATTCTTAGGTGAAACAAACATCATCTAAATCATTCCCAAACATTTCCCAAAGAAAAACAACTCAAAATGTATAAATGAAGTGAATGGTCATTTTTGCCAAATTAACTATCATGCCTACTTTGGCTATTTATAGTACTCACAACCTAACAGAAACAAATGTGGATCTTAACACCCCTTGCTAGTACACATAATTATGTACCAAGGACCACTTTGTGATCTGCCAAAACATTCAAATACTATTTTTAATTGACATTTGAAAATGGAATCTATTTCATATGGGAAGATCCCACTATTTCAAAAACCACTCAAACAAGCTCAATTTTCAAAACCCAAGCACCCACAGAGTCTCAAGCTTAGTACTAGCACACGCACCAAAAATCTTGTCAAAATTCAAAAATAAGTTTCTTTCGGCCATTTTCACAAACACCTTGTGGACAGATTTCAAACAAAAACCTATTTCACTATTTGAATAGTGTTCTGTCCAAACTTGTCCACCATTTGTCCTCAAAACCCTCCCATTGTCCCTAGATGATCTAGCCGTGCCTTTGCACCCCATTCCCCTATCCCCTAGTAGCCATGCCAAGCCATGCCGAGCACATGCTCGCCGGCCAACTTGGTCACCACCGCAGCAGACCATCTCCCCCTCTCTCGCCATGTCTACAAGGTAGCCAGGACCTCACCACCACCCTCTGTCCCCTCCCCGAGCCAGGCCAGAGCATGGACCACCGAGGAACCGCCGCGCCCAGTGCGACTGCGCCATGCCGAGCACGCACTAGAGCGCCGCGCCCAACACGCATGCACAAGCCGCCGCTCGACCGCAGCCCGCGCCCACCGCTTCGCCACGACCCAGGGAGCACGGCGGACATGACCGTTCGCCGCCCAACGCAACACAGCCACCGCTCGCCGTGGACACCGCCGTCTCTGCCGCTCAGAGCGCCAGCTCCGCCCGACCACATACCACTGTCCCTAGGCCCGCGTTCACTTCGTAGAGCACCGCCAGGAGACCAGCGACCGCCCCCTACCGCGCGCCATGCTGCTAGCACGCTGTGCAGCCCTCACCGGAGCCGCATGCCCATCCCTCTTGGTCGCGTCGTCGTCCTATAAATAGAGGCCACCCCTAGCCCCATTCGGCACACCACTCACAAACCCTCACCTCACTGACCGTTCCCCACCTCTAGCCGGAGAAGCGCGAGCACTTGCTCGCCAGAATTTGGCCGGAGTAGCCCGCAACAGAGGAGAGACGGGCGCCGCTGATTGCGACCACCCCCGGAGCTGCCTCGACCGTCCCTGAGCTCGTCGTCGTCTACCAGTCCGTTTGCCCGCCTCGCCGATGTCGTTGGAGCCCTGGTACGCCCCCTATGCAACCCCACCGAGCCGCTAGGGTTAGAGTTCGCCGGTGACTAGTTCGTCGTCGACGACGATCCCCAGCCGTCGATCCCCGTTCTAATCCAACGCCCCACATTGCCCAGTACCGCTTTGCGCGTTATGAGCCTCTGACTGGTGGACCCCCCTGTCAGCTGAGCCCCGCGCCGCGGAGTGTCACTGGGCCGGCCCGTTAGCATTCCCGCGCGACCCAGTTAGTTTGAATTAGGAATTTTCTAGTTTAGTTTAAACTTAGTTCTGTCCCCTAGTTTGAAAATCAATTCAGAGAGGTTTACAAATCCAAATGGAGTGATTCCAATTTTTCTGGAAAGATACTGAAAAGATCCGTCCAAGCCCATTGGATTTAATTCAATTAGAATTAGAGATCTCTCCTAGTAAAAATAACAAAATAGAAGCATTTGCACCTTGCAACATTTTTATAAAATAAACCAAGATAGATTTTGAGTTGATTCCAACTCTCAAAAATCACATTTCATCATACCTATCTGAATATGTAATAATATTAAAGTTTACATGAAGTGACCTTGGACTCGTACCAAAGGAATGCTATATAGGCATTTCTAGTCACTTTAAATCATTAAATAATGAACTTAAACCAAAGTAATTATGACCCAACCCTTAAATCACATTCCCATATGTTAGAATATGTGATGATGACATGTGTCCACATGATCCCATATTTGAAGTGGTGCATATTAAAATTAGTTAATTTTTCAATGAGTAGAAATTACTTTTCTAAAATAAAAAGGATGAAACTAGTTAATAAAACCTGTGATGCTTATGTTTATAATAGATCATCAAATGTTTGTCTTAGAATGCTAATTAGACTAGTTAAGTATTGTTTGGTGATTTGTACTCCGTATGTATTTATAGACGATAGTATAGACCAAGTCTACGAGGAGGAGGAGTTCTACCAAGAAGAAGAAGAAAACTTCAACCACTACACCAACCAAGGCAAGCTATTATTAGCAAGCTAGATAATTGGATCAAAGAGGCTATAGGCATGCTTTAGTCATATCACTTTGACTATTAGTTACCCCAAGTTTTATTTTCAAGCTTTACTTCCTTTACTTTACCCAAAGTTCTTTACTTGTTTTGAAGGTAGCATAAAGAGTATAAAACTTGGCCTACTTAGATAAGCTTTAGATGTCATTCTATGGCATGAGATTGAACCTATCTTCTCCACCTTAGTGAACACTCTTAACTTAGTAGTTAGAGTAGATCAAAAACTTGAGTCACTTTAGATGGGACCACTTGGTGAAAATGAATTATGAAAGCCTTGGAATGATGAGTCATTCTATTGAGATGTTTTGACATGTCTTGAGAAACACAAATGGTTTAGGATGGTGAAAATGTTGAGGCAGGAGCCTTAAGTCTTTTACAAAACCGATGGTTGGATTCGGATGCGATACCATTCCAAATTTACCGTACAACTACACTACCTGAATTGGGTAAGGCTTAGCTGGAAGTTTATATGCATTAGTATTAGTTCCCTGGGAGAGGTATGAGCTGAGGCGACCTCTCAATGTTGTCCACCTATGCAGTGCCCAAGATGACTGATGGTCATGGTTGGGAGGCCATGCTCATAGGAGAGGTGCTTATACTAGGGTGTGTAAAGGGAAGGTTAAGTTTGATTATCTGCATGCTAAGTATGATGATTCAGGGTTATCCCTGACATATGTATCCGATCTTGTGGTGAAAGTGTACCACCTCTACAGAGTGTCAAACTATTCGAATAACTGTGTCCTTGGTTATGGACAGTTGGAATGGCCATACTGTTTCATTGTCAGATGTTTTCAAAATGACTTATGAAATTAATGATGAATCTTGACTTGACCAAAACAGGGTGGTGTTTATGACAATAGCTTCCCAACATAAGTGATTCTAGAACTTTATTTTATCTTTCTTTCCTTCAGCACTCAGCTTAGGTTTCAAACTTAACTTTATAGTTAAACAAAGAGTTAGCACTTTAACTTAGAAGTATACTACTTGTTAGTGGTAGTTTGCGAGTACTTAAGGAGTACTCATGGCTTTTGTCCCTGGCTATTCTCATGGCCAGACTATGAAGAAGACTACCAAGATGATGGCCAGCAGGACGGCTATGATAACTAGGACTATCTACCTTTGTCAGCATTGCCTGTGCCCTTCAAGATGGACCCCACCGCTACGCTTATCTTTTATTCCGCTGCTTGTTGTATTAAGACTGGATCATGAGATCCTTATTTGTGTAAGACCTTATGTATGATTTGTAATGGATGATGTATTGTGATATCCAATCTGTTATGTCTCGCAAAAATGGTAATCCTACGATTGCGAGGTATGGCATAACGGGCATGTGGGAATAAAAATCCGGGCGTTGACATATTATTTTGGGAAGACCTTTTCTTAGAACTGTTGGTGCCATTATTGATATGAAAGAAGGCACCATTAAATATAAATTCCCACTCAAGAAAGGTATAGAACACTTCCCTAAAAAGAGGGAGACTATTCCTTTTGCCTCTCCTATTAAACCAAAATTTGGTCTTAATGCTTCTTCATTTAAGAATACTTGATTCTTGCTTCTTATGCCTAGCTCAAAGGCGTTAAAGAAAAGCACTTATTGGGAGATAACCCAAATTTTTAGTCAATAAATTTTTCTTTTGTTGAGTCTTGGAAGTTACTGCCTCAGTAATAACCTCTCCTTATCATTTTTGTGTGGTTTTTGTGCCAAGAATAACCTCTAATAAGAGAGAAGTAATTCTTGGGAAAGTTGCTGTCCCGAAACAGTTTTTGTGCTCCGCTGTAAAAATTTGTCAAAAATATTTGTATGTCGGATTAAGCTGTATTTTTTGTGCTTCTGCCCCAGGTTGTTATCTAACTTTCATTAGTTTAGCACTTTTCGATTTGAGCAACAGAAGGTCTTTGAAAAAATCGTTTTTTACCTACTGGTCTGTTTTGACAGATTTCTGTCATTATTTGCATTTGCCTCTTACTCTCTTTCTCTTTGAGTTCTCTTTGATCACTTGAACCTTTAAAAGGAATTGCTACGGTATATTGTTTTTTAATGGGAGTTTTACTTGTATTGAAACTGGACCTAAAGACTTATTATCTTAAGTACACTAATGTTGCTAATGAAGATTGTGTGAAGTTTTGTATGAAGGAAATTTTAGAGTATGTGGAAGAATAATGTGATAAGATGAAGTATGGAAAAAAGCTCAAGCTTGGGGATGCCACTCGTGTCACCCCAAGAAATATTTAAGAAGTACAACCGTCAAAGCTTGGGCATGCCCAAGGCATCCCCTTCTTCATCAATAAAAATCTCAGGTTTCTTCCAAACATTTCATTTTTATTGCTTCATGCACAATTGTGTTGTTCTTGGAGCGTCTTGGTTTTTGTTTTTAGTTTTCTTTTGCTTAGTTTGCTTAAATAAATTGTTTGGACCCCTGCATTCATACATAGTTTCAAGTAAGTTGATTTGGATTGGAAAAGAGTAGGAAAGTTCATGCTTATAAGTGGTATAAAAAGGAGTTTTGTTTTGACTGTGGCCTAGACTTTGTCATGTCATGTTTGATATTGCTCTGACTTTATGCTTAGTTGTTATTTCTATAGCATGACTTGTTACAAACAATTGAGATTGCTTAATGTGCCTTGAAAGAATCATGCGCTGTTTTAGCATATAAAAGCATAATATTGTGGTATTCTCCTTTGATGCTTTATTTGGGTTGACTTGGCGCATGCTCACGCCATGTTAAGCCTATACCAAGTCACCATAGCCTCTATGACCATTTAGTTTTCGACTTGTAATATCACTTTATGCTTTAATTAATAATGTTTTGTCGCTTTGTATGATTATGGCCATTATTGCTCTCTTAGTTGGTCGCTCCGAGTCTTTTGCTAGCCTCCACATGTACCAAGTATGAGTTCCACTCATGCATCCAACTCCAAATAAAACCAAGTTATTCCAAAGAGTCCACCATACCTACCTATTAGCATTATTTCTATTCCAAGTATATTCATGTTTTCATCTACCTTCCGAATTAAACTTGTTATGTGAAAATTAGTGATTAAAGCTCTCACGAACTGGATGAAACACTTTACTTTCTTGCACTTAATAAAATTGAACCATTGTGCCCATCTATGTTGCGTATATGCTTGCGTTTTGTAAGTTGTGAATTAGAAGTGTTACCGTGAGTAACGCTTTCAACATTGCACTTTATTTAGTTGATATCATGTTCTTTTGCTTATGGATCCCGGCGGTGTGAAATAAAAGGGGAGCTTGTAAAGCTCTTGGAGTTTGTATATGTGTTAGAGAAACGCCCGGGCGGCTAGCCTTATCCATGCCTAATCATGGTGGAAACTTGCAGCATAAGCATAGTGAGCCATTTGTGAAGCATCCTCAATAAAAAAGGGAAAACCCTATGAAAATAGCAAATAAAAGGATCGCTGAGATGCTCATTGTCTGTTGCCTTGTCATTTTGATATGGGAAAGATCCCGTATCATGGGGCAAGGGGTACCCGTTGCCGATTCTCTATGATACACATATACTTACAATGACAAGAACTTACTTGTGACTAAAGTTGAGTAGCATGACGTTCGATACTCATCAGCAAGGGGCATGAGATTTTCAGCTTATAACTTGTCGAGCATATCCTCATATTTGTTCACTTTAACCTTAATCACCTAAAGATGCTTATGATAGGGGTAATGAGAGCTGAAAGCTAATAAGTACCATAATTTTTGGAAGCGCTTTATGAGACTAGAATCCCCGCTTCCTTCTATGAAGGGCCTTCATTTTACTTTTATGTTGAGTCTCCATCTTCTATCTTTGTGCACCTATTAAGAGAGCATAGTGGTCATTCTTAGTTTAATGTGCATTGTCCCAAAACTTGTTGATTGATTCATAACTTTGATATTGCTTGTTATTAAGCTATTTGTATCTAGTCACCCTTATGAACTTTGAAGGTGTCCTATGCATTTATGTTTTGCTATACCATGAGGGACAAGCTGAATACCATTCTCATTATGTTTTATATATGTGAAATAAACAAACGTCTTTGAAAGCATTGTTATTCATGAATCTTTTGTTTGTACCTTTTCACGTTACAACGTAGTTGCTATGTCTTAATGTTAGAACTATATCTTTCATGTCTATGTTAGAGTACTATGATCCTAGCTATCAATGTTTTACAAATACCTTGATCAAGATTGTGATGGTGCATGTCACCTCAAAAATTATTCTTTTTTATCACTTACCTACTCGAGGACAAGCCGGAGTTAAGCTTGGGGATGTTGATACGTCGTAAATGTATCTGTAATTTTTGATATTCCATGCTTGTTTAGTATATACTTTCTTATGTTTTGTTCAGACTTTGAGGTATTTTTATACATTTTTTGGAACTAACCTATTAATAAGATGCCACAGTGCTAGTTGCCTATTTTCTATTGTTTTTTGTTTCAGAAAAGCTAGTAAGGAAATATTCTTGGAATTGGACCGGACAAAAGCCAAAGTCAATATTTTCCCGAAGCAACACGGAGTCCGGAGGGGAGACGAAGTGGCGCACCAGGGTGGCCACACCTAGTGGCAGCGCGGCCGGGGGGGGGGGCGCCACCAGGGGGTGTAGGCCCCTGGTGCTCCACCGACATAGCCCTTCCGCCTATAAAAGCCTCCCTGGACGAAAAACCTAAGGACCCGATCAAAATTACATGAAAGAGTCTATAGCCGCCATCATCTCCATCCCTAGATTGGGAGGGATCTGAAGCACTTCCCGGCACCCTGCCGGAGGGGAGAGATCACCCTAGAGGCCTTCTTCATCACCATGAGTGCCTCCGGTGTGATGCGTGAGTAGTTCATCCCTGGACTACGGGTCCATGTAGTAGCTAGATGGTTGGTTCTCCTCCTTTGTGTTATCATCTTTAGATCTTGTGAGCTCCGCTCATGATCAAGATCATCTATTTGTAATCTTACATGTTGTGTTTGCGGGGATCCGATGGATATTGAGATGTTATTTCATATTTATTATTGATTCTATCATGTCTATGTTATTTGTTATCTTGTATGCTTTCCGTTGTTAGTAGCTATCTTGGCCAAGTAGATGCTAGCAACTCCAAGAGGGAGTATTTATTTTCGATAGTGGGTTCATGCCTCCAGTAACCTGGGGAAGTGACAAGAATCTCTAAGGTACTAGATGTGATGTTGCTACTAGGGAGAAAACAAAAATCCTTTGTCCATGGGACAATCTTATTGTTTACTTTACACACTTTGCTTAATGCAATTATCTGTTGCTTGCAACTTAATACTGGAGGGGGTTCGGATGATAACCTGAAGTTGGATTATTAGTCATAGATGTAGTTGGATTACGGTTTATGTATAATATTGTAATGACCAATCAAATCTCATAGGAGTGAAGATGATTAGTATATGATGGTATGCTTTCTCGAGTCTATCAATTTCCCCACTGTAATTTGGTCACCCAACATGTTATTTATCTTAAGGAGAATCACCTCTAGTGAACTATGGACCCCGGTTCTCTTTTACCATTGATAAACCATCTACTATTTACTGTTTACTATTTACTTTTTGCAAGAAATTACTATCTTCTACACAATACGTTTAATCCTTTGTTTTCATCAAAACCGGTGATATTGACAACCTCACTGTAAGTTGGGGTAAAGTTCTGTGGTTGTGTTGTGTAGGATTCCAAGTTTGAAACAACACCTCTGGGTTGTTTCCTTGCTCCTACTGGTTCGATAACCTTGGTTTCATAACTGAGGGAAAACTAGATGTTGAGCTCATCATACCTTCCTCTTAGGGTTCCCAGTGAGCTCGATATATTTTGAGCCATCAATGTTGCACTAGTGTGACAGAAGTTGTACCACATAATCCACTAGAGTGTGCATGGCCATGTCGATCAGTATGGTTTAGGAAAAGAACACATGCAATGACATCTAGTGGATCCATGTGGTTTATGAAAAGAACACACATGCAATGATATCTAGTGGATCCATGTGGTTTATGAAAAGAACACACATGCAATGACTCTAGTGGATCCATGTGGTGTAGGAAAGGAACACACATGCAATGACATCTAGTGGATCCATGTGGTTTACGAAAAGAACACACATGCAATGGAATCTATTAATCCATGTGGTTTATGAAAAGGACACACATGTAATGACATCTAGTGGATCCATGTGGTTTATGAAAAGAACAGACATGCAATGACATCTAGTGGATCCATGTGGTTTATGAAAAGAACACACATGATTTAACATCTAGTGGATACATGTGGTTTATGAAAATAACACACATGCAATGACATCTAGTGGATCCATGTGTTTTAGGAAAAGAACACGAATGCAATGACATCTAGTGGATCCATTTGGTTTGTGAAAATAACACACATGCAATGACATCTAGTTGAATCCCAACATACTGTTATAGGGTTCCTGGACATGTTTGGACACATGCTATAGTGGAATCATTGCATGTGTTCATTTCCAAAACCATAATAATGCACACTGATACACACACACATCCAAATTGGTGTGGTGATGCATCATCTTTCAAACTAGTGATACAATGCATGTTGCAGTTGAATCCCAACATGCTGCTAGGGTTCCTGAACATGTTTAGACATATGCTGGAGTGGCATAATTGCATGTGTTCTTTTTCCAAAACCACAATGATGCACACTGATACACACACACACACACATCTAATGACTCTAGTGGAGCCATGTGGTTAATGAACCTAACACACATGCAATGACATCTAGTGGATCCATGTGGTTTATGAAAAGAACACACATGCAATGACTCTAGTGGATCTATGTGGTTTATGAAAAGAACACACATGCAATGACATCTAGTGGATCCATGTGGTTTATGAAAAGAACACACATGCAATGACATCTAGTTAAATCCCAGCATGGCGCTATAGGGTTCCTGGACATGTTTGGACACATGCTAGAGTGGCATCATTGCATGTGTTCTTTTCCAAAACCATAACGATGCACACTGATACACACACACATCCAAGTGGGTGTGGTGATGCATCATCTTTGAAACTGGTGATACAATGCATGATGTAGTTGAATCCTAGCATGCTGCTAGGGTCCATGGACATGTTTGGACGAATGCTGGAGTGGCATCATTGCATGTGTTGTTTTCCAAAACCACAATGATGCACACTTATACACACACACATCCAATGACTAGTGGATCCATGTGGTTTATGAAAACAACACACATGCAATGGCATCTAGTGGATCCATGTGGCTTATGAAAAGAACACACATGCAATGACATATAGTGGATCATGTGGTTTAGGAAAAGAATAGACATGCAATGACATCTAGTGGATCCATGTGGTTTACAAAAAGAACACACATGTAATGACATCTAGTGGATCCATGTGGTTTATGAAAAGTACACACATGCAATGACTCTAGTGGATCCATGTGGTTTATGAAAAGAGCACACATGCAATGACATCTAGTGGATCCATGTGCTTTAGGAAAAGAACACACATGAAATGCTATCTAGTGGATCCATGTGGTTTATGAAAAGAACACACAAGCAATGACATCTAGTTGAATCCTGGCATGCTACTATAGGGTTCCTAGACATGTTTGGACACATGCTGGAGTGGCATCATTGCATGTGTTCTTTTCCAAAACCATAATGATGCACACTGATACACACACATCCAAGTGGGTGTGGTGATGCATCATGTTTCAAACTGGTGACACAATGCATGATGTAGTTGAATCCCAGCATGCTTCTAGCGTCCATGGACATGTTTGGACACATGCTAGAGTGGCAACATTGCACGTGTTCTATTCCAAAACCACAATGATGCACACTGATACACACACATCCAATGACTCTAGTGGATCCATACAGTTTATGAAAAGAACACACATGCAATGACATCTAGTGGATCCATGTGGTTTATGAAAAGAACACCAATGCAATGACATATAGTGGATCCATGTGGTTATGAAAAGAACACATGTGCAATGACTCTTGTGGATCCAAGTGGTGTAAGAAAAGAACACGCATGCAATGATATCTAGTAGATTCATGTGGTTAACGAAAAGAACACACATGCAATGACATCTAGTGGATCCATGTGGTTTATGAAAAGAACACACATGCAATGATATCTAGTGGATCCATGTGGTTTATGAAAAGAACACACATGCAATGACTCTAGTGGATCCATGTGGTGTAGGAAAAGAACACACATGCAATGACATCTAGTGGATCCATGTGGTTTACGAAAAGAACACACATGCAATGGCATCTATTGATCCATGTGGTTTATGAAAAGGACACACATGTAATTACATCTAGTGGATCCATGTGGTTTATGAAAAGAATAGACATGCAATGACATCTAGTGGATCCATGTGGTTTATGAAGAGAACACACACGATTTAACATCTAGTGGATACATGTGGTTTATGAAAATAACACACATGCAATGACATGTAGTGGATCCATGCGTTTTAGGAAAAGAACACGAATGCAATGACATCTAGTGGATCCATTTGGTTTATGAAAATAACACACATGCAATGACATCTAGTTGAATCCCAACATACTGTTATAGGGTTCCTGGACATTTTTGGACACATGCTATAGTGGAATCATTGCATGTGTTCATTTCCAAAACCATAATAATGCACAGTGATACACACACATCCAAATTGGTGTGGTGATGCATCATCTTTCAAACTAGTGATACAATGCATGTTGCAGTTGAATCCCAACATGCTGCTAGGGTTCCCGACATGTTTAGACATATGCCGGAATGGCATAATTGCATGTGTTGTTTTCCAAAACCACAATGATGCACACTGATACACACACACACACATCTAATGACTCTAGTGGAGCCATGTGGTTAATGAAACAAACACACATGCAGTGACATCTAGTGGATCCATGTGGTTTGTGAAAACAACACACATGCAATGACTCTAGTGGATCTATGTGGTTTATGAAAAGAACACACATGCAATGACATCTAGTAGATCCGTGTGGTTTATGAAAACAACACAAATGTAATGACATCTAGTTAAATCCCAGCATGGTGCTATAGGGTTCCTGGACATGTTTGGACACATGCTGGAGTGGCATCATTGCCTGTGTTCTTTTCCAAAACCATAACGATGCACACTGATACACACACACATCCAAGTGGGTGTGGTGATGCATCATCTTTCAAACTGGTGATACAATGCATGATGCAGTTGAATCCTAGCATGCTTCTAGGGTCCATGGACATGTTTGGACACATGCTGGAGTGGCATCATTGCATGTGTTGTTTTCGAAAACCACAATGATGCACACGGATACACACACACATCCAATGACTAGTGGATCCATGTGGTTTATGAAAACAACACACATGCAATGACATCGAGTGGATCCATGTGGCTTATGAAAAGAACACACATGCAATGACATATAGTGGATCATGTGGTTTAGGAAAAGAATACACATGCAATGACATCTAGTGGATCCATGTGGTTTACGAAAAGAACACACATGTAATGACATCTAGTGGATCCATGTGGTTTATGAAAAGAACACACATGCAATGACTCTAGTGGATCCATGTGGTTTATGAAAAGAGCACACGTGCAATGACATCTAGTGGATCCATGTGCTTTAGGAAAAGAACACACATGAAATGCTATCTAGTGGATCCATGTGGTATATGAAAAGAACACACAAGCAATGACATCTAGTTGAATCCCGGCATGCTACTATAGGGTTCCTGGACATGTTTGGACACATGCTGGAGTGGCATCATTGCATGTGTTCTTTTCCAAAACCATAATGATGCACACTGATACACACACATCCAAGTGGGTGTGGTGATGCATCATGTTTCAAACTGGTGACACAATGCATGATGTAGTTGAATCCCAGCATGCTTCTAGCGTCCATGGACATGTTTGGACACATGCTGGAGTGGCAACATTGCATGTGTTCTATTCCAAAACCACAATGATGCACACTGATACACACACATCTAATGACTCTAGTGGATCCATGCAGTTTATGAAAAGAACACACATGCAATGACATCTAGTGGATCCATGTGGTTTATGAAAAGAACACCCATGCAATGACATCTAGTGGATCCATGTGATTATGAAAAGAACACATGCGCAATGACTCTTGTGGATCCAAGTGGTGTAGGAAAAGAACACGCATGCAATGATATCTAGTAGATTCATGTGGTTAATGAAAAGAACACACATGCAATGACATCTAGTGGATCCATGTGGTTTAAGAAAAGAACACACATGCAACGACATCTAGTTTAATCAGAGCATGCTGCTATCGAGTTCCTTGACATGTTTGGACACATGCTAGAGTGGGCATCACTTGATGTGTTCTTTTTCAAAAACATAATGATGCACACTAATAGACACACATACACCCATCCAAGTGAGTGTGGTGATGCAGCATCTTTCCAACTGGTGATACAATGTATGTTGAAGTTGAATCCCAACATGCTGCTATAGGGTTCCTGGACATGTTTGGACACATGCTGGTGTGGCATCATTGCATGTGTTCTTTTCCAAAAACACAATGATGCACACTGATACACACACACACATCCAAGTGCATGTTGCAATTTAATCCTAGCATGCTGCTAGGGCTCCTGGACATGGTTGGAAACATGCTTGAGTGGTATCATTGTATGTGTTCTTTTCGAAACCACAATAATGCACACTGATAAACACACACATCCAATGACTAGTGGATGCATGTGGTTTACAAAAAGAACACACATGCAATGACATATAGTGGACCCATGTGGTTTATGAAAAGAACACACATGCAATGACATCTAGTGGGTCCATGTGGTTTAGGAAAAGAACACACATGCAATGACATCTACTGGATCCATGTGGTTTACGAAAAGAACACACATGAAATGACATCTATTGGATCCATGTGGTTTATGAAAAGAACACACAGGCAATGACATCTAGTGGATCCATGTGGTTGGTGAAAAGAACATACATGTAATGACTCTTGTGGATCCATGTGTTTTATGAAAAGAACACACACTATAAGAAAAGTTTCCTTCCGCAACGACTTGGCCTGATGGTCTTCGTAGAAGGCGCGTCTTCAGTGATGAAATTCTTGGCTCAGCCATGGCTGATGGAAAACTTTTTTCCAGTTTCACGGCCCTCTACTATGATGAAATCTCTAAAAACATGGAGGAAGGTTGGCTGGCGTGTGGCAGAAGAAAGATTTTCGTTTCCTCGCACGATGTTGACTCGCCGAAGTCTTTTGAGGCGTGTGGGTCCCGGACGTTAGTATCTCTAGTGGACCATTTTTAGTCAGGCTGCTAGGTCCCACATGTTAGCCTCTCATTAGAAGGATCGTGTGTATGATGGTATTTTTTTCCTTCGCTCACGCTACCCTGTTCCAATAGTGCTGCTTGATGCATCTACCCTTTAATCAACCTCCTAGGACCCACATGTCATCCTCTCATTAGAAGAAATGTGTGTATAATGGAATTTTTTCCTTCGCTGGCGCTACCCTGTTCAGATGTTGATAGCGCTGCTCGACGCATCTACCGTTTAACCAACCTCCTGAGCCCCACATGTCATCCTCTCATTAGAAGAAACGTGTGTATGATGGCTTTTTTTCCTTCGCTCATGCTACCCTGTTCCGAACTTGATAGCATTGTTCGATGCATCTACGTTTAATCATGCGGCTGGGCCCCACATGTCATCCTCTCATTAGAAGAAATTTGTGTATGATGGATTTTTTATCCTCTGTCGCGCCTTCGTGTTGTGAACTTGATAACGTCGCTCGCTGCATCAGCCATTTATTCAGGCTGGTGGGTCCCTTATGTCAGCCTCACATTATAAGAACCATGGGTATGATGGAGTTTTTTTTCTTATGTAGCGCTACCCTGTTCCAAACAAGATAGCATTGTTTAACGAATCTACCATTTGCTCACGCTGCCTGGTCCCCCATTGTAGCCCCTCATTACAAGAAACGTGTCCATGCTGAACTTTTTTCTCGCTCGCGCCTCTCTATTTCGAACTAGCAACATTGCTCGATGCAGCATCTGTATAAGGTTGCGCTGCTGGGTCCCACATATAAGCCTCTCTGTAGATGAAATGTGCGTATGATGGACTTTTTTTGGCCATGTCCGCTGTTTTGACCTTGGCAACTTGATGGGTCCCAGATGTCAACCACCTCTATACAGGAAACGTGTCTATGTTGGGTCCCAGCTGAAAGCCTCTATTTGAAAGAAACATGTGTATGTTGGACTGTTTTTTGGATCCCAAATGTCATCCTAAGAGTACAAAAAATGCTCATCAAGGTCGAATTAAAAATATTTTGGGCTAACTCGGGGTGGATGCCTTTTTGTCATGGCTTATATTCCATGGGCTCACTCCTAAATTGAATGGGCTATGGTCGGTGGCCATAAGACGACGAAAAGGCCAAATTAGAAGGTATTGGGCTATGCTTGGGGCTGATAGGCTAATTTCATGGGTTATTCTTGGGCCTGCTGGGTCCGACATGTAAGCTTCTCTATAACTTCAACATGTGGATGATGGACTTTTTTCGGCTGCGTCCGCTATTTTCACCGTGGCAGCCATGTATGGTCTTACTGCTGGGCCCTTATGTCAGCCTCTCTAGCATGTTCTGGCTCGTGGGTCCCCGATGCAGCCTTGTATGTTTTGTCTGGTGGGTCCCCGATGCGATCCTCTTTGTACAAGTATTTAAACTTATTTCAAACCTACCATCAAAACAAACTCCAGGGACGTTACATACTGATGGGTCCGTGATGTCAGCCTCTCCGTAATGTTATATTGCTAGAAGAAAAAATGTAAACCCAAGATACGATTCGAACAAAATACCTTCAAATCAAATAAACATAAACTGAGTGCGTTGCCACTACAACAAAGATATTTATAGAATAAATATCATTAAAATTTTATTAGTACTACAATTTATGTATTAGTCTTCTTAAAAATAGTTTGTTTGTCTATGTTTATCTCTTTTAAAATATAAAAGGGCAGCGCTCCTGGCATCTCAATTTATAAAATGCCACATAATGGAGTATTTTCTTAAAAACATGGGTAGGCAGAGTTTTAATTTTAAAGAGGTGGGGGGCAATGCCTAAAAGGCTGAATTAAAAAGAGTTTGGCTATTCTGCATAGGCTGCTCTACGTGGGTTATACTCCGTAGGCTATGATCCATGGGCTTCATTCTCAAGTTTTAGTGGGATATGCTCAGCAGTCCCTTGACCCCTAAAAGGCCGAATTAATATGCTCTCGGCTATGCTCCATGGGATACTTTCTCAAATTTCACTGGGCTATGGTCAGTAGTCACCTGACCCTGAAAAGACCGAATAAAAATGTTATAGGCTAAAGAGGGGCTGAATGAGCTGCTAGATTTCTTCTCCTGGTTAATAAAAACTGCATTATGATGTGCTAGGCCAGAATCGAAACAAAGACCTGAGAGAGGGAGGGGGAAAAGCGATAATTCTTTTTGGCAGCTATTCATGTCAAAATTTAGCAGTATAGAATAAGGTAGAAAAATTATCAACAGATTCGAAGTTCATATTCAGGAGCACTTGACCAATTCATCAGCATTTCAAAAGTGACCAATTCAGCAATACCGACAATGAAATACAATAGCAGTACAGAGAGAACCAGTTCTTGGTTCTGCTCTAAAAACCTAGGCACGCGATCAGTTTGCCCTTTTCACCAAACACACTCGACCATTCGAGCAAGCAAAACTGACTATCAAGTCTGCTTTAAGTACCTTCTTCTCACATCAATGCATGTGTGACTCCCGTATGCAACCCAAAATGTCCAAGTCTCATCTAGATTGTGACATGGCCATGTTTCAAAAGAAAAGCAAGACTATCTACTGCCCTTGATTTAAAAAAGTACCAGTACATTAGTATTAGTTCCACAAAATGCTTTAGTAATAGTAACGATAGAACATTTGAGAGGTTCAGTAGCTTTCCTGGTCGAAATTCAATAGCATATAGAGATAATAAGTTCTTGTTCCATGTCAAAAAACCTTGGCGCACGATCAATTTTCCCTGTTCTCCAAATAGGCTCGATTATAGGAGCAAGAACAACTGAAGATCATGTCTACTTCTGTGTCAAAATTTAGGAAGTGCGTGTTCGAGAGGATTCAAAATGTGGCTAGCCAGCGTTAGAGAATGGGGATCACCGGAGATGGGGAGGATGGGAGGCTCTTTGAACAAGGGGTGTTAATTTGCGTGTTCCCTCGTCGGTCTTCTGCAGTGGATTGAGGACGCTTGCCAGAGTTATAGCTAGAGTGGTAGATTAGCAAGCTGTTACGTCCTGGCTCAGTATTGTATCGTCTCATCACATAGAGTGTGTTTCTGGAAAGGACGTGAACCCACATTCTCCCCTCCCTATATAGCGTGCACCGTGGAATCACTTTTCTCGCACGCGAAGGATTTGAACCCACATGCCGAAATAAAAGGACGTCAATCCTCAAGCCAGCTCACCCAACTCTGATAAATAGGACTACTAAAAAACTATAATAATAGGTGAAGCTCAAAAAATAATTATAATTTTGAGGCACGTCTATAGAATATTCATTGTATTTTTGGTTCTTGTACTTTATATCATGTAGTAGTAATTAACCTATTAGATACCTAATAGTACTCGCCGTGCTCTAGAGAAATGACCAAGAACATTCTAGAATTATTGAGAAGTGTGTTTTGAGGTTTGTGATATCTTTTAGTATGCTAAAGACTATCAATAGTATCTTATCGATGCTAGAATGGATATAATTAAGATCTAGTGGTACTTTATGGACGTAGCTAGAAATTATAATCATTTTTGGGCTTCACATATAATAATTTTATATAAACTAGTAAAAGGCACGTGCCACACACGTATATACTGTATGAAATGTGATTAAACATACATTAAGTTGTTATAAACCAATAGTCTTGTTAGAGAAAAATGCATTCATTAAGTCTATTAATAATAACTATCTACACATATTGAGAATAGAACCTACTGTGCTATAAATTTGGGGGGGGGGGTGACATGATGGTTATAGAACATGGTGGAGTTTGCTCTAGGTAGTACTCAACATGAATCCTGCTCTGAACCATTGGATCTAATAGCCCAACGGTAAGGATTGGTACTATAGATCGAATTCAAAAATAGCTCCTTTATAGTAATAGAGAAAAAATGATATGTCATATACTTCTACTATCTGATTCTCACGTGCAAGGCATGTTTAACTTACTAATAAGATATATAACACGAATAACTTTGAACCTCGATCATCGGATATAGATTGATAGATTCCAACATTGTTAATTGTTGGATCTCTTCCAAATTCAAGAAAGCATCTATCGCGCTCACTTGTAGTTCAAATTTGACCTACTTTCTTTAAATCAACATAAAGTTATTTGAGTGCATGGGCGTTATCTAATATATAGGGAAGCTTGAAACGTGCTAAGACTAGGGAATTGTAACAAAACATGTCCATGTTTTCTAAAAATTGGGTGGTGGAACTTTATTTTTTTGACTGGGGTATGTCCCGAAGGAGTGAGATGCTTCAATAATTAACACATTTAGTGCATGTTACATGTTTAGATCTTGTGAGTTCCGTTCATGATCAAGATCATGTATTTGTAATTCATACATGTTGTGTTTGCGGGGATGCGATGGATATTGAGATGCTATTTCAGATTGATTATTGATTCTATCATGTCTTTTTTATTTGTGATCTCGCATGCTTTCCGTAGTTAGTAGCTATCTTGGCCAAGTAGATGCTAGAAACTCTAAGAGTTAGTATTTATGCTCGATAGTGGGTTCATGCCTCTGGTAATCTGGGGAAGTGACAGAAATCTCTAAGGTACTCGATGTGATGGTGCTACTAGGGAGAAAACAACAATCCTTTGTTCATAGAACAATCGTATTGTTTACTTTACACGCAATTCGTAATTCAATAATCTGTTGCTTGCAACTTAATACTGGAGGGAGTTCGGATGATAACCTGAAGGTGGATTATTAGTCATAGATGGAGTTGGATGGCGGTCTATATATAATGTTGTAATTCCCAATCGAATCTCAAAGGAGTCAAGATGATTAGTATATGCTTGTATGCTTTCTCGATGTTTGTCAATTTCCCCGCTCTAATTTGTTCACCTAGCATGTTATCTATCTTAAGGAGAGCCACCTCTAGTGAAATATGGACCCCGGTTCTTTCTTTTACATTCAATCTACAATCAACTGTTTACTGCTTTGTGTTTACTTTCTGCAAACTATTACTTCTTCCATTCGATACGTTTAATCCTTTGTTTTCAGCAAAACCGGTGAGATTGACAACCTCATCGTGAGTTGGGGACAAAGTTCTGTGGTTGTGTTGTGTAGGTCTCCATGTTGCTACTAGCACCGGTAGTGTGCCCTGCCAAGCCTCAACTAGCAACACCTTTGGGGTGTTTCCTTGCTCCTACTGGATTGATAACCTTGGGTTCGTACTGAGGGACACTTGCTGCTATGCTCATCATACCTTCCTCTTGGGGTTCCCCAATGTGCTCGATATATTTTGGGCCATCAAGCATATTTTCTGGCGCCGTTGCCGAGGAGTCAATGACATCTTCACAAGGGGAGTCCCTCTTAACCAATCTCTTTACTTTGTTGTTTTTGGTTTTCTTAGTTTAGTATTGTTTTGTTTGCTTTTTCTTTATCAAAAACACACAAAAATTAGTTTTACAAGTTTGCTTTCTTTATCAAAAACAAAAATCTTTGGGGGCTTTCTGTAGGAGGAAAAGGAATATCTCTTGCTAATAATGCTATAATTACCTATTGGAGTAGCTTAAGGAGTGTTTACAAAGATCCTTGGGAAAATGATTTCTACTGATTATCTTGTTATTGAATGTGCAAGAAAAGGACAAATCACACTTGGATGGTCCCTATTAGACCTCCTTGGAGCAATAATAGATGTGGGGAAGGGGACCATGCACCTTGCTTCTCCACCAAACAATCATTTGTTCCCCAAGGTTAAGAATAAAATTAAGAGAGGTAAGGGCAAGAAATTTGGTTTTAATGCTTCTTCATTTGAGAACACTTGATTATTTCTTGCTTCTTATGCCTAACTTAAAGGCGTTAAACAAAAGTACTTATTGCGAGATAACCCAAAAGTTTTAGATGACTCTTGGAAGTTATTACTTTAGTAATAACCGCTCCCTATCCTTTTTATTTTCTTTTTGTGCCAAGAGTAACCTCTAATGAGAGAGAAGTAATGATTGGGAAAGTTGCTGTCCCGAAACAGATTTATGTGCTTCACCATAAAAAATCGTGTAAAATCCCTGTATGTCATTTTGAGGTGTGAATGTTTTTGCTTCTGCCCCAGGTTGTTATCTAACTTTCGTTAGTTCAACACTTTTTGATTTGAGAAACAGAAGGTATTCGAAAAAAATCGTCTTTACCTGCTGGTCTGTTTTGACTGAATTCTGCCATTTTCTGCATTTGCTTCTTGTTGGTTCCTTTTTGAGTTCTTTTGGGGAATTGAGCTTTTTGAGGGAAGTTCTACAGTAGCTAGTGTTTTAATGGAAGTTTTATTGGTGTTAGAACTAAACTTAAAGACTTATTATCTTGAGTGCACAAATGTTGCTAATGAAGATTGTGTGAAGTTTTGCATTAAGGAAAAATTTCAGCTGTATGGAAGGAATGAGTAATGAGATGAAGGATGGACTAAAGCTCAAGCTTGGGGATGCCATGCGTGTCTCCCCAAGAAATATCCAAGAAGTACAAGTGTCAAAGCTTGGGGATGCCCAAGGGATCCCCCTCTTCGTCAATAAAATCTCAGGTTTCTTCCAAACGCTTCATTTTTATTGTTTCATGCACAGTTGTGTTGTTTTTGGAGCGTCTTCTTTTTCGTTTTTGTCTCTATGCTTCAAATTATTTTTTGTAGCATGACTTGTTATAAACAATTGAGATTTTTTAATGTGCCTTGGATGAATTGCGTTGTTTTAGCATATTAAAGCATAGTATAGTGGTATTCTCCTTTGATGCTTTATTTAGGTTGACTTGGCGCATGCTCACACCATGTTATGACTATCTCAAGTCACCATTAGACTTTACGATCCTTTAGTTTTCAACTTGTAGTATCACTTTATGCTTTGATCAATGATGTTTTGTCGCTCTACATGATTATGGCCATTATTGCTCTCTTAGTTTGTCGCTCCCAGTATTTTGCTAGCCTCCGAAACCAAGTATGAGTTCCACTCATGCAGCCAACTCCCTAAACCAAGTTATTCCAAAGAGTCCACCATACCTACCTACTAGCATATTCTATTCCAAGTATATTCGTGTTTTTGTTTACCTTCCAAATTGAACTTGTTATGAGAAAACTAGTGATTAAAGCTCTCACGAACTAGATGGAACACTTTACTTTTCTTGCCCTTAATAAACTTGAACCATTGTGTCTTGTATGTTGTATATGCTTGCACTTATTTGTTGGGGATTAGCAGGCCATGCTATCATGGGGAACGCTTTCAACATTGCACTGGTACTTGATACAATGCAAATATATATATAATTTTTGATGTTCCATGCTTGGTTTTATCTACATTCTTATGTTTTGTCCACACTTTGGAGTACTTTTCATATGATTTTTGGACTAACCTATTAACAAGAGCCACAGTGCCAGTTGCCTATTTTCTACTATTTTTGGTTCCAGGAAAGTCAGAAAATCAATATTCTCGGAATTGGACGGGACAAAAGCCAAAGTTCCTATTTTACCAGAAGACTCACGGAGCCCAAAGCAGAGACGGAGGAGGGCCAGGGCCTGGCCACACCATATGGTGGTGCGGGCTAGCCCTGGCCGCGCCACCAGGTGGTGTGGCCCCCTGGCACTCCACCGACCTTGCCTCTTCGCCTATAAGAAGCCTCCCGATGCATAAATCCTAAAAAATCATGCCTCCAGCCACAAAAAGTTCCGCAGCGCCGTCGCCACCGAAGGGGAGATTCGGGGGACAGAAAGTCTCTGTTCTGGCACCCTGCCGGGATGGGGAAGTGCCCCCGGAACCATCTCCATAGATCTCCACCACCATCTCCATCACCATTGCTGATTCCCATGATGAGGAGGGAGTAGTTCTCTCTCGAGGCTAAGGGTTCTACCATTAGCTATGTGTTCATCTCTCTCTCTATGCATGATCATATTGTGATCATGAGCTTGTAATCTATAGATCTATTCTGCTACTCAAGTGCTTTAATGAATCTCTGCTTTCCCCATGTGTGTGAAAGTGACAGCGTGCACACCATGGTGGCACTTAGGCTAGAGATTACAAATACTTGTTATGAGTTATATTTGGAGTTGGATGTCTTTATGAAATTGTGGTGTTTGTTGGAACCATCTAGTACTCAAGGTGACAGTGTGGGACTTTCTAGATGGGAAAGGCTTACTTTGAGGTGTGTTGTTATAGCCCTACCATCGATTAGAGTGTTCAACCGGAGAGTAGTTAAGAGTAGTATCATGAAGATGATATATTTATATGAGAGTGTTCACTAGTGAAAGTATGATCCCTAGGCCTTGTTAAGCATTGATACACCATTTGCAATTAGATCTGTTACATGTTTGCTTGCTTCCATCTTTATTTCAGTTTGCCTTTAGTCTTTTCCACGTCATCAAACTATTTTCTATCACCGTTACCACTTATAATTATCTATACCACTTGTATTTCACTATCTCTTCGACGAACTAGTGCACCTATACACCTGACAAGTGTATTGGGTGCGTTGGGGACACAAGATACTTCTTGTATCTTGATTGTAGGGTTGCTTGAGAGGGAATACCTTTGACCACTTCCTCCCTGAGTTCGATAAACCTTGGGTGATCCACTTAAGGGAAAGCTTGCTGCTGTTCTACAAACCTCTGCACTTGGAGGCCCAACAACTGTCTACAAGAATAGAAGTGCGTAGACATCAAGCTATTTTCTGGCGCCGTTGCCGGGGAGGTAAGGTAAAAGTTATTCACACCGGAGGATTAAAGAAGAAGAACCTCCCATGGCAAACGCCTATTTTTTGGCGCCGTTGCCGGGGAGTCAAGGACATCTTCACAAGGGGAGTCCCTCATAACCAATCTCTTTACTTTGTTATTTTTGTTTTGCTTAGTTTTCTTTTTGCTTTGTTTGCTTGTTTTGTTCTTCAAAAACACAAAAAATTTAGTTTTGCAAGTTTGCTTTCTTATTTGAAAACCCAAAAAAATGACTACTCTTGAAAACACTAAGTTGTGTGACTTCACTAGGACCAACAACAATGATTTTATGAGCACACCTATTGCTCCACTTGTGGCTGAAAATACTTTCTTTGAGATAAAACCTGCTTTGCTCAATCTTGTTATGAGAGAATAATTTTCTGGTATTGGTAATGAAGATGCTACTTCCCATCTAAATAACTTTGTTGAACTTTGTGAGATGCAAAAGCATAGGGATATAGATGGTGATATTATTAAGATGAAATTGTTTCCTTTCTCTTTGAGAGGAAAAGGTAAAGAATGGTTGAATTCCTTAACTAGGAATAGTATTGATTCTTGGACTAAGTGCAAAGATGCTTTTATTGGAAAATACTATCCTCCTGCTAAGATTATATTCATGAGAAGTGAAATAATGAAGTTTAAACAACTTTATAATGAGCATGTTGCTCAAGCTTGGGAAAGAATAAAATCTTTGGTAAAGAATTGTCCCACTCATGGACTGACTGCTTGGATGATCATCCAAAGTTTTTATGCAGGATTGAACTATTCTTGAAGGAACCTATTGGATTCAGCTGCTGCAGGTACCTTTATGACCATCACTTTGGGTGCTGCAACAAAACTTTTGGACAATATGATGGTTAATTATTCTGAATGGCATACTAAGAGATATCCATAAGGTAAGAAGGTTAATTCTGTTGAGGAAACCTCCTCCTTGAGTGATAAGATTGATATTATTATGTCTATGCTTGTTAATGGGAAAGCCCATATTGATCCAAATAATGTTCCTTTAGCCTCTTTGGTTGCTCAAGAAGAGCAAGTTGATGTGAACTTCATAAGAAATAACAACTTTGGCAACATTGCTTATGGTAATAATGCTTATAGGAACAATTTTGGTAACAACAATTATAAGCCATATCCTCCCAACAATGGTAATGCTTATGGAAATTCTTACAACAATAATAAGAGTGTTCCCTCTGAACTTGAAGTTATGCTTAAAGAGTTTATTAGTAAACAAACTGCTTTCAATAAAACTATTGAGGAAAAACTCTCTAATGCTGAAAGAAATATAGCATCTTTGGCTGAAGCTCAATCTACTTTGAATAAAATGGCTGCTAAACCTGAAACTAATGAGAATCCCTTTGCAGCTACTAATGCCATACAAGTAAGAATTGATGAAAAGGTTAGACTATTAGCTAAATTACATGCTAAGTGGGAAAGAGAGGATGAAATTGCTAGAAACATTAGTGTTTCTACTATCACCACCACTAGTGTTGAGGCTACTAATAGTTCTACTACTTTGGATGATAAAGTTGATTTTAATCTTGATGGTTACAATATCTCTGAAGTTATTAAGTTCCTACAAAAGCTTGCCAAAAGTCCTAATGCTAGTGCTATGAACATGGCTTTTACAAAACACATTACTGATGCTCTCATAAAGATTAAAGAAGAAAAGATGAAACATAAAGCTTCTATTCCTATAAATCAAGAAGATGGTTGGGAACCCATCATTAATATGAGAGTGAATGACTTTGATTTCAAAGCTTTGTGTGATCTTGATAGTAGTGTTTCTATTATGCCTAGAAGGATTTATGATATGCTTGATTTGCCTCCTCTTGAAGATTGTTATTTGAATGTCCCACTTGATGCTAATGCTAAAAATAAAATCATGGGGAGTCTTAATGATGTTCTTATTATGGTTAACGATTCCTATGTCCCCGTTGATTTCTATGTTTTGGATGTTGAATACAATGCTTCTTGTCCTATTACTTTGAGAAGACCTTTTCTTAGAACTGTTGGTGCCATCATTGATATGAAAGAAGGCACCATCAAATATCAACTCCTACTCAAGAAAGGTATAGAACACTTCCCTAATAAGAGAGAAAATATTTCTTTTGCTTCTCCTATAAAAACAAAATTTGGTCTTAATGCTTCTTCATATGAGAACACTTGATTCTTTCTTTGCTTCTTATGCCTAACTTAAAGGCGTTAAAGAAAAGTACTTGTTGGGAGATAACCCAAGAGTTTTAGTTGAGTCATGGAAGTTATTACCTCTGTAATAACCTCTCCTTATCATTTTTATTTGCTTTTTATGCCAAGAGTAATCACTAATGAGAGAGAAGTAATGATTGGGAAAGTTGTTGTCCCAAAACAGATTTTTGTGCTTCACCTTAAAAAATCGTGAGAGAGCTCTGTATGTCGGATTGAGCTGTAATGTTTTGTGCTTCTGACCCAGGTTGTTATCTAACTTTCGATAGTTCAAGACTTTTTTATTTGAGCAACAGCAGGTCTTTGAAAAAATTCGTCTTTACCTGCTGGTCTGTTCTGACAGATTTCTGCCATTTTCTGCATTTGCTTCTTGTTGGTTCCTTCTGGAGTTATTTTGGGGAATTGAGCTTTTTGAGGGAAGTACTACAGTAGCTAGTGTTCTAATGGAAGTTTATTTGGTGTTAGAACTGAACCTTGAGACTTATTTATCTTAAGTGCACTAATGTTGCTAATGAGATTGTGTGAAGTTTTGTATGAAGGAAAATTTTCAGATGTATGGAAGGAATGAGTAATGAGATGAAGGATGGACTAAAGCTCAATATTGGGGATACCATGCGTGTCACCCCAAGAAATATCCAAGAAGTACAAGCGTCAAAGCTTGGGGATGCCCAAGGCATCCCCTTCTTCATCAATAAAAATCCCAGGTTTCTTCCAAACGCTTCATTTTTATTATTTCATGCACAGTTGTGTTGTTCTTGGAGCGTCTTCTTTTTCATTTTTGTTTTGGTTTTTAGTTTGCTTGGTTGGCCTAGTTTTCTGAATAAATTGGTTGGAACCCCTCTTTCATATATTTGGTTTGCAAATAGTTTGGTTTGGTTTGGAAAAGAGTAGGAAAGTTCATACTTATGTGGTAAATAGAGCTCGTTTTTGATTGTGGCCCATGCTTTGTCATGCCATGCTTGATATTGTTTTGGCTTTATGCTTAGTATTCTTTTTTGTAGCATGACTTGTTATAAGAAATTGAGATTGCTTAATGTGCCTTGGATGAATCATGCGTTGTTTTAGCATATTAAAGCATAGCATAGTGGTATTCTCCTTTGATGCTTTATTTGGGTTGACTTGGCACATGCTCACACCATGTTATGACTATCCAAAGTCACCATAGCCTTTATGATCCTTTAGTTTTCAACTTGTAGTATCACTTTATGCTTTGATCAATGATGTTTTGTCGCTCTGCATGATTATGTCCATTATTGCTCCCTTAGTTGGTCGCTCCCAGTATTTTGCTAGCCTCCACAAAAAAGTATGAGATCCACTCATGCATCCAACTCCCTAAACCAAGTTATTCCAAAGAGTCCACCATACCTAGCTACTAGCTTATGCTATTCCAAGTATATTCATGCTTTTGTTTACCTTCCACTTGTTATGAGAAAACTAGTGATTAAAGCTCTCACGAACTTGATGGCACACTTTACTTTTTTGCCTCTAATAAACTTGAACCATTGGGTCCTTCTTTGTTGCGTATATGCTTGCGCTTTACAAGTTGAAATTAGCAGAGCCATGTACCATGGGGAACGCTTTCAACATTGCACTTGTACTTTGTACCCCGTTGATATCATGTTCTTTTGCTTACGGATCCCGCAGTGTGAAATAAAAGTGGAACTTGTAAGATCATGGAGTTTGTATGTGTGTTAGAGAAACGCCTGGGCCGCTAGACAAAGCCATGCCTAATCATGGTGGAAACTTGCAGCATCACCATAATGAGCACTCTATGAAGCATCCTCAATAAAAACCTATGCAAATAGCAAATAAAAAGATCACTGAGATGCTCATTGTCTGCTTGCCTTGTCATTTTGATTATGGGAAAGCTCCCGTATCATGTGCAAGGGGTACCCCGTTGGCGGTTCTTAATGATACACATATACTTACAATGACAAGAGCTTACTCGTGACTGAAGTTGAGTAGCATGAGGATCGGTCTTCGTAAGTAAGGGGCATGAGATTTCGGTTTATAGCTTGTCAAGCATATCCTCTTAGTTGTGTCACTTTAACCTTAATCACCTTCAAGATGCTTATGATAGGGGCAATGAGATCTGAAAGCTACAAGAACCATAATTTTTGGAAGCTCTTTACGAGACTTGAATCCCTACTTCCTTTTACAAAAGGCTTTTCTTCCACCATTATTATTGAGTCTCCACCTTCTATCTTTATGGACTTACTATGAGAGCATAGTGGCCATTCTTAGTTCTGTGTGCATTGTCACAAGACTAGTTGATTGATGCATAACTTGTTATTTCTTGTTTAAAACTATTGTATCTAGTCACTCTTATGAACTTTGAAGGTGTCCTATGCATTTATATTTTGCTACTCTATTGAGGGACAAGCTGAGTACTTTTTATGCTATGTTTTCTTGATGTGAAACAAACAAATGTCTTGCAAATCATTGTTATTCACGAATATTTTGTTTGTGCCTTTTCATGTTGCATCATAGTTTCTTTGCTTATTGCTAGAACTTTGTCTTTCATGTTATGATTGAAGTACTATGATCCCGGCTTTGAATGTTTTACAAATACTTTGATCAAGTTTATGATGGTGCATGTCACCTCAAAAATTATTCTTTCTTTTTATCACTTACCTACTCGAGGTTGAGCAGGAGTTAAGCTTGGGGATGTTGATACATTGCAAATGTATCTATAATTTTTGATGTTCCATGCTTGGTTTTATCTACTTTCTTATGTTTTGTCTAGACTTTGGAATACTTTTCATATGATTTTTGGACTAACCTATTAACAAGAGCCACAGTGCCAGTTGCCTGTTTTCTACTGTTTTTGGTTCCAGGAAAGTCAGAAAATCAATATTCTCGGAATTGGACGGGACAAAAGCCAAAGTTCCTATTTTACCGGAAGACTCACGGAGCCCAAAGCAGAGAAGGAGGAGGGCCAGGGCCTGGCCACACCATATGGTGGCGCGGGCTAGCCCTGGCCACGCCACCAGGTGGTGTGGGCCCTCTGGCACTCCACCGACCTTGCCTCTTCGCCTATAAGAAGCCTCCCGATGCATAAACCCTAAAAAATCAAGCCTCAAGCCACGAAAAGTTCCGCAGCGCCGCCGCCACCGAAGGGGAGATTCGGGGGACGGAAAGTCTCTGTTCCGGCACCCTGCCGGGACGGTGAAGTGCCCCCGGAGCCATCTCCATCGATCTCCACCACCATCTCCATCACCATTGCCGATTCCCATGATGAGGAGGGAGTAGTTCTCTCTCGAGGCTAAGGGTTCTACGGGTAGCTATGTGTTCATCTCTCTCTCTATGCATGATCATATTGTGATCATGAGCTTGTAATCTATAGATCTATTCTGCTACTCAAGTGCTTTAATGAATCTTTGCTCTCCCCATGTGTGTGAAAGTGACAGCGTGCACACCATGGTGGCACTTAGGCTAAAGATTACAAATACTTGTTATGAGTTATATTTGGATTTGGATGTCTTTATGAAATTGTGGTGTTTGTTGGAACCATCTAGTACTCAAGGTGACAGTGTGGGGTTTTCTAGATGGGAAAGGCTTATTTTGAGGTGTGCTGTTATAGCCCTACCATCCATTAGAGTATTCAACCGGAGAGTAGTTAAGAGTAGTATCATGAAGATGATATATTTATATGAGAGTGTTCACTAGTGAAAGTATGATCCCTAGGCCTTGTTTCTAAGCATTGATACACCGTTTGCAATTAGATCTGTTACATGTTTTCTTGCTTCCATCTTTATTTCAGTTTGCCTTTAGTCTTTTCCACGCCATCCAACTATTTTCTATCACTGTTACCACTTATAATTATCTATACCACTTGTATTTCACTATCTCTTCGCTGAATTAGTGCACCTATACACCTGACAAGTGTATTGGGTGTGTCGGGGCCACAGGAGACTTCTTATATCTTGATTGCAGGGTTGCTTGAGAGGGAATACCTTTGACCACTTCCTCCCTGAGTTCGATAAAACTTGGGTGATCCACTTAAGGGAAAACTTGCTGCTGTTCTACAAACCTCTGCACTTGGAGGCCCAACAACTATCTACAAGAATAGAAGTGCGTAGACATCAGTACTTTGTACCTAGTTGATATCATGCTCTTTTGTCTATGGATGTCATCGGTGTGAAATGAAAGGGGAGCTTGGAAGTCCACCGAGTTATGTATAAGTGTTAGAGAAAGCCTGGGCCGCTAGTCTAATCCATGCTGACATGGTGGAAACCTGTAGCTTAACCATAATGAGCTGTCTATGAAGCATTCTTCTTAAAAAAAGAGTCCTATATTGAGAAAAAAGAGAAAGAGCAAAAAAAGAGATTATGAAAAGAGGAAAGAGAGAAAAAGCACCATATTCCCATGGTAAATAAGAAGATTGCTGAGATGCTCGTTGTCTGCTTGCCTTGTCATTTTGATATGGGGATTCTTCCGTATCATCAGGCAAGGGGTACCCTGTTGGCGGTTCTCTATGATACACATGTACTTACAATGACAAGAACTTATCGGTGACTAAACTTGAGTAGCATGAGGAGAAGCCCTCGTATTCAAGGGACATGAGATTTATAACTTATACTTCGTCAAGCATGTACACCATAGTTTGTTCACTTTAACCTTAGTCACTTCAAGATGCTTATGATAGGGGCAATGAGAGCTGAAAGCTATAAGTACCATAATTTTTGGAAGCTCTTTATGATACTTGAATCCCTGGTTCCTTCTATGAAGGCCTTTCTTCCACCATTATATTGAGTCTTCACCTTCTACCTTTATGCACCTACGTTGAGAGCATAGTGGCCATTCTATGTTCTATGTGCATTGTCCCAAGACTACTTGATTGATACATACCTTGATATTGCTTGTTTTAAACTATTTGTATCTAGTCACTCTGATGAACTTTGAAGGTGTCCTATGCATTTATATTTGCTACTCTATGAGGGACAAGCTGAATGCTACTATGCTATGTTTTCTTGATGTGAAACAAACAAACGTCTTGCAAAGCATTGTTATTCATGAATCGTTTGTTTGTGCCTTTTCATGTTGCAACATAGTTTCTTTGTCTTATTGCTAGAACTTTGTCTTTCATGTTATGATTGAAGTAATATGATCCCAGCTTTGAATGTTTTACAAATACTTTGATCAAGTTTATGATGGTGCATGTCACCTCAAAAATTATTCTTTCTTTTTATCACTTACCTACTCGAGGACGAGTAGGAGTTAAGCTTGGGGATGTTGATACATTGCAAATGTATCAATAATTTTTGATGTTCCATGCTTGGTTTTTTCTACTTTCTGGTGTTTTGTCCATACTTTGGAGAACTTTTCATATGATTTCTTGGACTAACCTATTTACAAGAGCCACAGTACCAGCTGCCTGTTTTCTTCTGTTTTTGGTTCCAAGAAAGTCAGAAAATGAATGTTCTCGGAATTGGACGGGACAAAAGCCAAAGTCATTATTTTACTGGGGGACACTTGGAGACAGGATACGAGACGGAGAAGGGCCAGAGGGCGGCCACACCACCTGGCCTCACGGCCAGGCTTGGCTCGTGCCAAGGGGTGGTGTGGCCAGCCCAGGCACCCCCTCAGCCTCTCCTTCCGCCTATATATTGCCTCTGATACGGAAACCCTAAGAACCCGATCAAAATTCCATGAAAGAGTCTGTAGCCACCGCCGTCTCTGTCCCTAGATCGGGAGGATCTGAAGCTCTTCTCGGCACTCTGCCGGAGAGGGGAATTCACCCTGGAGGCCTTCTTCATCATCATGCAAGCCTCCGGTGTGATGCGTGAGTAGTTCATCTCTGGACTACGGGTCCATGTAGTAGCTAGATGGCTGGTTCTCCTCCTTTGTGCTATCATGTTTAGATCTTGTGAGCTCCGTTCATGATCAAGATCATCTATTTGTAATTCATACATGTTGTGTTTGCGGGGATCCGATGGATATTGGGATGCTATTTCAGATTGATTATTGATTTTATCATGTCTTTGTTATTTGTGATCTTGCATGCTTTCCGTTGTTAGTAGCTATCTTGGCTAAGTACATGCTAGCAACTCTAAGAGTTAGTATTTATGCTCGATAGTGGGTTGATGCCTCTGGTAATCTGGGGAAGTGACAAAAATCTCTAAGGTACTAGATGTGTTGTTGCTACTAGGGAGAAAACAACAATCCTTTGTTCATAGAACAATCGTATTGTTTACTTTACACGCAATTCGTAATGCAATAATCTGTTGCTTGCAACTTAATACTGGAGGGGGTTCGGATGATAACCTGAAGGTGGATTATTAGTCATAGATGCAGTTGGATGGCGGTCTATGTATAATGTTGTAATGCCCAATCGAATCTCAAAGGAGTCAAGATGATTAGTATATGCTTGTATGCTTTCTCGATGTTTGTCAATCGCCCCGCTGTAATTTGTTCACCCAGCATGTTATCTATCTTAAGGAGAGCCACCTCTAGTGAACTATGGACCCCGGTCCTTCCTTTTACATTCAATCTACAATCAACTATTTACTGCTTTGGGTTTACTTTCTGCAAACTATTACTTCCTTCCATTCGATACATTTAATCCTTTGTTTTCAGCAAAACCAGTGAGATTGACAACCTTATCGTAAGTTGGGGACAAAGTTCTGTGGTTGTGTTGTGCAGGTCTCCACGTTGCTACTAGCACCGGTAGTGCGCCCTGCCAAGGCTCAGCTAGCAACACCTTTGGGGTGTTTCCTTTCTCCTACTAGATTGATAACCTTGGTTTCGTACTGAGGGAAAACTTGCTGCTGTGCTCATCATACCTTCCTCTTGGGGTTCCCCAACGAGCTCGATATATTTTAGGCCATCACATACGTGGTGAAGGGTGGCGCCACATGGAGACATGTCGGACCAGCCATTCTCGCTCTGAGCCTGGAACAACTCCCACACCCCCCTCCGCTTCGCTCCACCGCCGTCGTGCCCTCCTAGCTAAGAGCCCCTCCTTCCGTATGTCGTCTCGGCCCCCGATCCGCCCCCGCCCCCTAGCCCTCGATCCAACTCCGGCTCTGCTTCCTCCCCTGCTAGATCTACCCCTTTCGCAGAACAGTATGCGACACCGGCGGGTGTACCGGTCCTCCTTGTCGAGCGGGGAGAAGATTGGGTGGAATCGGAGGGATCTAACACATGGATTCCATATGGGTACGTATTGTTTCCCTTTGTGGATTGATTATAGGCAGTAATATAGCATGAATCGCCGGTGCTCAGCTAGCTACCTTGCTTTTTGAATAGGATTGATCTAGCGCTGGCATTTCGGCTCGCGGTTAAACTGAATACTAGCATAATTCGTGGTTGTGAATGGTATCTCTCTGGATTTTACTTCTCAGCAGTGGTTACAACCTCCATAACTCTTAGAGATTTGAAAGATAAAATATATTCTAAATTCCCCTGGAGCAATGGCAATTCGGTTGATTTGCAATATTTCAATATTAGCGAGCAAAGATTCCTCCCACTAACTAGCGAAGCTGATCTGGTAATGCTTTTCTCTTTGAATGTTGTTGAACGTTTTGGTCGAATTCGTCTTCATGTGCAACCTAAAGTTGAACACATGGGAAAGAGGGCTAAAGCATCATCTGGTGGTCAGGCATCATTAGGTGGTCGGGCATCATGTGTATCTGCTGTCTCTGCTAATAGTGTGCGCCCCCGTGCTCTTTGTAGGTCCACAACAGTACCACCTGTTGGCACTGAGTGTAAGCCAAATCGCTCGTGCGCCCGATGTGGAGGACGAAAGCAGAGCTTGCCAAGGGGGCGCCTCCACTAGATGATGAGGATAAGTTGATGTTTCCTGAATTGGTAGATAGATTCAGTAAACATGCACTAGAGGATCAATACATAGAGGAATTGGCCCACATTGCCAAATTTGATGACAGTGATGACGAAGAGAACAAGGAGAACAATGACAAGCTCGTTTTAGCCAAGTACGATGGTGAAGACTTTCCAGTAATTGAGTGGGATAGGAACGATCCTAAGATTTCAGAAGGCACCATATTTGAAATGATGCAGGACTGTCATAATGCCCTTACTACATATTGCATCTTCACCAATAATGATTATGTTGTTATTAAGATTGAGCCAGCAAGGTTCACAATGAATTGCCCATACAAGAGGTGTAGGTGGAGGATGCACGCATCCACTATGCTCAGGAGCAGTTTGGTTCAGGTATTACAACTAGTTGTGTATTTTAGATCATTGTGTAGAATTTGTTAATTGTACGTGACATTTTCATTATGTTTCAGATAAAAGGTAACCGGTTCAAACATTCTTGTCCACCTCAAGGGGGACATCCAAAGGACAAAATAAAACTAGCAATGGAAAGGTAGTTGGCAGATACAATCATGGATTGGATGAGAGTGAACCCATCACTTGGTGCAACAACGCTCATAAAAGAAGTTTTTGAAAGGGTTAATATTACAATACCTTACATGAGGATGTTATATGCAAAGGAAATGGCTCTTGATAGGATCAATGGTCCATGGCATGAAAGTTTTCAGTTGCTTTACAGCTTTAAAGCTGAAGTGTAGATGGCTAGTGCAGGTAGTTTTGTACAAATAGACAGGCATACAGTTCAGTACAAAATAATAGGGAAGACAATGGAGAAGGACTGGTTTAGAAGTGCTTTTGTTTGTTTCAAAGCTTGCTGGCAAGGGTTTCTAGATGGTTGCAGGCCTTATTTGGCCGTGGATGCAACAACTCTTCATGGCGGATTTAATGGACAGCTAGTAGCTGCTACTACAGTTGATGGCGGCAATTGGATGTTCCCTGTTGCTTTTGGAGTTTTGGAAATTGAGTCAGAGGAAAGTTGGACTTGCTTTCTGGAGAATTTTCGTGACCTTATAGGTCATCCACTAGGACTTGCTATCCACACGGACGCTTGCAAAGGTTTGGAGAAAGCTGTAGAAGCAGTATTCCCCGGAGTGGAGCATAGGGAATGTATGTGACACTTAATGTAGAATTTTACAAAGAAATTCAAGGGTAAAGTTTATACTGACAACCTATGGCCAGCTTCATACACATGCAGTTTGAGGAAGCATCTATATCATTTGGAGGTGCTGTATAAACAAAAATCTGCCGTGAAGGAGTACTTGGATGAACATCATGGAATGGTGTGGTCAAGAAAACCAATTCAATGAAATTTGCAAGGTAGACTATGTGACAAGTAACCTTGCAGATAGTTTTAATGCAAAGGTCAAGTCGTTGAAAGGGCTTATGTTGTGGAAAATATTTGATAAGATTAGGAAGATGATCATGATAAAGATGAATTTGCGTCAAAGAATTGCATCAACAGTATATGCTGGCCATCTCATCCACCCATCTTTGATAAAGGCATTGCATGCTAGGGAAAAACAATTGAAGATGAAATGCATAAAAAAGGAATGGAGGTTGAGGTAACGTACACTGACAGTAAAGATAGGCAATGGAGGTATCCAGTGAGTTTGGCTGATAGGACATGCCATTGCAGGCAATGGCAGCTCCATGGGAAACCCTGCATACATGCATTGTTTTTCATGGGTGTTCTAGGAGGTGAAGAGGTTGAAGTTGATTAGTACGTGTTGGAGTATTTCTCCGTTGCCAAATTTAGGGTAGCATATGCTTGAAATGTTCTAGCCTTTTTGGGAAAAGACCAATGGATGGAAGTGAATCCAGGCTTCAAGCTATACCCTCCAGTTTTTATTAGACCAACAAGTAGCCCAAGGAAGAATACGATGAGATCTAGTGCAGAGGGTGGTGCACCACCTCGATGACGTAAGTGCAAACATTGTGGGATCCTAGGGCACATTGCTAGGCTTTGTAAAAATGTAGTGGACTCAGCTTAAGGAATGGATGATCAGGCGGGATCAGGAAATGCAGATGAGAATGAAGTATCTAAATTAGAGGAGAATGAAGCAATGGATACATTGTAGGTTGAACCAACGGATCGAGAGGAGATTGAACCAGATGCAGGGGAGATTGCACCAAATGCAGGCGAGATTGTACCAGATGCAGGGGCGATTGAACCAATGGATCAAGAGGATATTGAACCAAATGAAGGGGAGATTGCACCAAATGCATGGGAGATTGAAGCAAATTATTCATTAGAAGCAGAGTTCAAAAGTAAAGGAATTACACAAGAGGATATTGAATAAATGATGCCAATGTGTTTTGAACCGTATGAACCAATGAATCGAAACATGGTTGAACCAATTGTACGACAGACTGAAGCACTTGATTCATTTGATGCAGAGAAAAAGAACAAATGGAAGAAGCTGATGGTGGACTTCGAGAATATTCCAGCCAGGATCACCCGGATCAAGGTGGTGAACTCTGAGAATATTCCAGCAAAAAACACTAGGAGCAAGAAAAACAATGAATTTGAATTTTTATGTAGAATTTGAACTACTATCAATGTTTGTATTGAATTTGAACTACTATCAATGTTTGTGACGCTTCCAAGTTTATATGTTGGATAACCCCATAATGTATGTGTTATTGCAAGTTTCTATTGTCATGCACCTAGTTGCTTAGCACTACTCAGTTTTGCCCTTGACATGTGGTCAACACATGGGGTTTAGCTAGTTCATGGCTTCAACCATAGCAAACGTTGACGAATTGATCCAAAATTTGGCACACTTGTGTATCCTGGATTGATTTACCATATGAAATTGGAAATTTTGGATTTACTTATAATCAGCCACATTTTTCTTTTTCTAAGTGATTAAATTCCAATAAATGGTTTTAGGGTTATTTTAATTCAAAAAAGAAGTGAAAACATAGTGCAAACTTCACATGGAGTCTTGTTATGTTAACTATAACCTAGCATGAATAGTAAAAGAAAAGGAAATAAAGAGAAATGGACTTCTCCCCTAAACCACTTCTTGGAATGATCTACTAGCTATGAAGATGCATGGCTTTCTACTCAGTCAACCTCTAAGATAACCCATCCCAAAACATACTTTGTCTAAATGAGGCCAAATTTGGCACACTTGTGTATATTTGAGTTGCAAACAACATAATGTCGGCCAAGATGGATTATTTTGTTCAAATAACACATTTTCCATTTGTTATGCCAAAAGCTTGAATTTCCCTTAGTCATTTTTTATCTGAGTGCCCTTGTTTTCCTTAGCTCTACTTAGCTTTCCCCTTCAGCTAAAGTTTTCCTCACTTTTCCCCTCTCTCATGTCTCAGTTTGGCTAGCGCTCTGATTGGTCGTGATGTATGTCACCCGGATCTTGCCCAACCACCGTTGGATACATCACGATCCGACGGGCTGGAGGTCTTGATACGTCCAAAACGTATCTACTTTCCCGAACACATTTGCTATTGTTTTTCCTCTCAACTTGTGTGAATTGGATGCAACTAATACGGACTGACGCTATTTTCAGCAGAATTACCTTGGTGTCTAGTTTTTGTGCAGAAAATCAACTATCAGGAAAAATCTCTGAAAATATGCCAAAAATCCTATTTCACCAGAAGACTAACAGAGCCAGAAGACAAGACGGAGTAGGGCCACGAGGGGCCCACACCACCTGGCCGTGCGGGCCAGGCCAGGCCACGCCTGGGGGTGCTGTGGCTGCCTCGGCTGCCCCCTCGGCCTCCCTCTTCGCCTATAAGTCGCCTCTTGACCTAAAAACCAAGGGGTTTTCGACATTTTTCCATAAGGAGTTCCGCTCCGCCGCCACCAGCAGATTCCGTGATTCGGAACTAGAAACTTTGTTCTATCACCCTGTCGGGACAGGGAATTGGAGGATATCATCGCCATCATCGTCACCATCGCTTCTCCCTCGACCATCCATGTTTCCCCCATATATGAGTGAGTAGTCCCCCGCTATAGGCTATGGGGATGGTAGGGATTGAATGAGATCATTCATGTAATGGCATTAGATTGTTAGGGCATGGTGCCTAGTATCTATTATTACTGCTTTTTGACTTTGTTGCAACTTGTTATGCTTAATGCTTGTCACTAGGGCCCGAGTGCCATGATTTCAGATCCGAACATGTTATTGATTCATTATGATAGTATTGTTTATGGTCTTACCTGCAAGTTGTATACACACGTTATTGTTCAGAACCAAAGGCCCCGAAGTGACAGAAATCGGGATAACCGGAGGGAATGCCTTTGATGTGAGGATCACATGTGTTCACGGAGTGTTAATGCTTTGCTCCGATGCACTATTACAATGAGCACCTTATATGGAACACATGCCTATGATTATTTAGTACTTGGATGCTTTATCTTATTTATCTGCAAATGCCATGTGTCTTGATTGCTATATGAATTGTCTTGTCCATGCAACACCCGTCCATCCATCCCTATGCCTACCGCGCTTTAATCCTACTGTTTACTGCAATTGCTACTACTGTCTTTACTTTTACTACTGCTATTACTTTGCTATTGCTACTACAAAACTGTTGCTACTGATAAACTGCTGTGAGCAAGATTGTTTCCAGGTGCAGCTGAATTGACAACTCAGTTGTTAAGGCTTATAAATATTCTTTGGCTCCCCTTGTGTCGAATCAATAAATTGGGTTTCACTTCCCTCGAAAATACTGCGATACACCCCCTATACTTGTTGGTCATCAAGACTATTTTCTGGCGCCGTTGCCGGGGAGAATAGCTTTATTTATCAAGTCCACTTGGAATCACTATTGTTCACTGGCATCCATCCATCATGGGTAAGTCTCGTGATGGCAAGGTTCCTATTTTACCATCCACTACAAGAAGAGGTACGGTTATGAACACCTCTATTGCTCTTGATTCACCATCTGTTATGAGTAAGCTCCTTACACCACCACATACACATGCTACACACACTGCTACTACTATTGAATCTGAAACTTCTAATACTTATGATGTTGCTTCTACTATGCTTGATAAGAGTGGTTCATTAGGTCCTTTCCTAGATGCTACGATTGCTAGAACTATAGCTGGAAATACCGAAACTCCTAATGAAGATACTACTGCACATCTTAGTTCACCCGAGTCTAGAGAGAGCTATGATATTGAAGATGGTTATATAGAGATGACCGATGAATTTATTAAAGAATGTCAAAACACCCATGATAGGAGTGCTATTAAGAGTCTCCTTGAGAGGCGTACTATAAAACCCAAATTTTCTCCTAATGCTAAGTTTACTGCATCTCCCATAAACGTTAAAGATAAGGATTATGATTTCTCTCTTGATCTATCTTACATAGCTATTGTTGATAAATAACCTTTTTGTGGGACTAAGAATGAAAGTGCGGTAGTACTGAGCTTTTTGTGGGACTGAGCTTTCTACCATGAGTGGCTTATTTTCTGATGTTATTAAGATTCGGACCTACTTTGTTGCTCAAATTTTCCCTTTTTCACTGAAAGGAGAAGCTAAAACTTGGTTTAATAATTTACCTCCTGGATCTATTGATAGCCCTGATTGCTTGATTAGTACTTTCCTGCAGAAATATTTTCCTCCTAGCGCTAGACATGATATTTTGCAGGAAATTTTTGATTTTAAACAGGGAGAAAAAGAGATATTGCCTGAATCATGGGCAAGGTTTTGTGCATTGATTCATGCACAGGATGGATGTCCATTACCTAAGAATGAGCTTCTTGATATATTTTACAATGGACTAACTGAAGAATCTAGGACATACCTAGATAGTTGTGCTGATTGTGTTTTCAGGAATAGGACTCCCAAGGAAGCTGGGGAATTAATGGCTAAAATAAGCAAGAATTATGAAGACTGGACTCCTAATGAACCAGCTATACCTGAAACAATTATACCTGAACCATCAAAGAAGAGGCGAGTTATTGAACTAAATGATGAAGTGATGAAGGAAGCTAAGAAATGTCTTAAGGAGAAGGCAATTAAAGCTGCAGATGTCAAGAATTTACCTCCTATAGAAGAATTATGTAAGCCAATTCCCAACTCATCCACTATTGAGGTTCACTCTCTCCAACATTTTGATGAAGGTGATATCCCTTACTCTAAACCTCCTGATCAATGCTTAGAAGAATTCGATATTTTTATTGTTAAGCAAGATAATTTCAATAAAAGGGTGCAAAATCATTTAATGGAAAACTCTAGAGCTATTGTTGAGTTAAAAGATATTGTAGAAAGAACCTCTAATGATGTTAAAATGCTTGTTAAACATTTTCAAATGGTTCATAATCAAATTGATCAGCTTATTAAAGTACAAAAAGACTTGCTAGTTAATGCTGCTAAAGAAAAACATGCTTATGAAATTAGAACTAGAAGTGGTGCTGCCACCCAGGATCCTCTATATCCTGAAGGGCATCCTAAAAGAATTGAGCGAGATTCTCAACAAATTGAAAATAGTGGTACTACTCCTAAGAAAAGAAAGAAGAAACATAAAACTATTGTAGGAGCTTCTGAACCTGCTAAAGATCCTAATAGTATATCTGTCTCTAATGCTGAAACTGAAAGTGGTAATGAGGAAAATGATGTTCATGATAAAGAAAAGGTTGAAGACGAACCTGAAAAGCACACTAACAATACTAAATACACTAAAGAATATTTTGTTGCTAAGAAACATGGTAGGGAAAGAGAGCCTTGGGTCCAAAAACCTATGGCTTTCCCCGATAAGAAACACAAGTCAAAGGAAGACGAACACTATAATAAGTTTTGTGAGTGGATGAAACCTTTATTATCGCAAATTCCCTTGACTGATGCTATTAAATTGCCTCCCTATTCAACGTATATGAAGGATATTGTCTCGAATAAAAGGAGATCCCTCATGAAGAAATTTCTAATTTGCTTGCTAATTATTCCTTTAGTGGTAATGTTCCATAGAAACTTGGAGACCCAGGAATTCTAACCATTTCTTGCTCTATTAAAAATAGTTATGTTAGAACTGCTTTGTGTGATTTGGGAGCAGGAGTTGGTGTTATGCCTTTTTCCCTGTATAAGAGACTTCAACTAGAAAAACTAATACCAACTGATATATCTTTGCAAATGGCTGATAAATCTACTACTATTCCTGTGGGTATATGTGAGGATGTACCTGTTCAAGTGGCTCATAATTGCTTGATATTAACTGATTTTGTTGTGCTTGAAATGCCTGAAGATGATAATATGTCTATTATTCTTGGGAGACCTTTTCTTAGTACTGCAGGAGCTGTTATTAATTGTAATCAAGGAAAGGTGACCTTTAATGTTAATGACAAAGAGCATAGTGTCTATTTCCCCAAGAAGATTGATAGGACTTATGGTTTAAATTCAATTGAACATGTTGAGGGCATTCAAGTTGGAGAAATATATTGTCCCATACCAAGATAAAAATATGAAACTATTATGATTGGGACCATTGCTATCAAGGTTGAGGTAACATAATCATTAGTGGAATACAAAGTTTTGTTTCATATAAAATTGTTTTGGTAACAAGACCTGATCAACCTTGTTAACAAAAGGATTTCAATGAACAAAACAATGTTTTCACCATGATTATCTCCGCTTACTTTTATTCTATCCATTTTTGTTTTTGCTTTCATTTAGCCTATTTTTCTGTTGTTAGATGCTTGCATGTTAGAGTGTCTTAGAACTTCTGAAGTTTTAGTTTTGTTTTGTCATTGCATCATTCCAGAAAGCTTTTTCTGTCAGAATTATTCATCCATACCTGAAAATTGCAAAAAAATAAAGTGTCTCGAAAAATTCCAGAAAATTCATATTAATTTTTACGTGAAAAAGGGGCAGAGAAGTGCCTGGAAAGTACCAGGGGGCCCACTAGGCAGGCACACCACCTGGTGGCGCGGCCATCCCAGGGCCGCGCCTGGCCAAGGTGTGGGTCACCGCTGGCCCTCCACTAACTCTCTCACTTGCCACTGCTCTCTCTCTCGAGAAAACACCAGTTCATTGCTCGAAATCGCGTTCTTGCTGTTCTTGCCCACGATTTTTCAATCTCCTTGCTCAGCTCATCTTTGCTGCTGAAATTTGGAGCATTTGTTCTCCGGTATGTGACTCCTCCGCTTGTCCAAGTAGATTTGTGTTTAGTTGTTTGTATCTTGAGTATTTTTCTGCTGTAGGTGACAGGTTATGAGAGCTTGTAAGCTTGTGCAATGCTTAGAGATATTGTTTTGATGCATGTTTAGGCCTCTATAAGTCCCTATGAGTAGTGCCATTCATTATATATTCACTTTGCAATCACTTGTGTAATAGATGCTTAAATTTCAGAATAGAAGATGAATGAGCATCAACTCAACCAACATGAACTGAGGGTGCCTGAGGTTATGAAGGTTCATCGAGAGGAGGAAGTTTTTCCTTACATCTATCCATGCTTCGAATTCATGAGGGCTGTAGGAATTTCCCAGGACTTCCACACCTTAGTTGCTAATGCAGGATTGGAGCACTTTATGGAAGATGAACCTTATCAATTTGTGAAACTGACTATGTCTGTAGTGCAGGACTTTCGATTTAGTCACTCTTTGCCTAACCCCATGGTCCACTACAAAATTTACAATATAGCTGTCGACCTCCCTCTTGATGACTTTTGTGCAGCTATTAAGGTACCTCAGTGGGGATCGTGTGGAAGGATTAAAGAGCGGCCTGTGCCACTCATGGAGTTGTATGCGGAGATTTTCCAAGGGAGCAGTTTCTCAAAGGAGAGTCGGAAAATCCGTAACTTTAATCTCCCATCTATTTGCTACTTTGCTTACTTTATTGCCAAGTGTGTTCCCACTAGGAAAACTGCTAATAAGATATCCTCATATGATCTAGCATTCATCTTAGCTACTTTAAAACGAGATAGAACTTACAACTTGGGTGCCTTGATAACTTCCCATCTTGCTGCTAACCGCGAGAAAGGTGGAATTTGTGGAGGCCTCATTGCTTCTCGTTTATTAGTGTTGCATGGTTTTGTTCTTGGGCTAATTTGAGTCAGTTGTCTTATGAAATAACCTTTCTCAAGTATGGTTGGAGAAGGAGTAAGTCCAAGCGATTTGTTCTTTTGCCTGCACCTATTTTGTTTAATCTTGATACCAGGGTAGGATGGTCACTCACTGAGGAGGAGCTTGATACGTACTTGGGAGAGCTCTCCCAACAGGAGCGGGATACTAGAAGGGAGGTTACAGATGATTTGGTCCAACCCTCATATGATGGAGAGTCTTCATATCAGTAGCCTACCTATGATTGGGGAGCTTCTTCTTCCCAAGGGCCTAACCATGATCATTCTTACAATGACCCGCCTGCTTGGGACCCTTTCTCGCATTTTGATTGATACCCACTTAGGCCAAAAGCCTAAGCTTGGGGGGAGGTACACCGACATCACACTCATCTCCTTATAATTTTTTGTCGGTACTTTGTATATTCATTTTTTGTTCTCTTTTTTGTTTTCGTTCTTTCTTTACGTTTGCTTTCTAAAACAGAAAAAGACCAAAAAATATTTCCGTTGTTTCTCTTTGCTTGCTTATTCTTGTTTTTGCCTTGGTTTGCCTTTTTCCTTTTGGCTTTGTTTGAACTATTCGAAAAACCCAAAAAGACTTTGCTTTGCTTGTTCTTCCTTTTTGGTTCTTGCTTTTAAAAATCGAAAACACCAAAAATATTTGTTGTTCTTCTTTGGTTTTGTGAGTTTGTTGCAGGGTTCAACATGCCTCAGTGGAATTTGGTTTCATGTATTATTCAAGCCACACAAGTGAAGGGCAATAATGAGGACTAATGACAACTTGAGGTGTGGTAAGAGGCTGGTAACGAACTCTATTTGTTTTCATTTTTGTACATATACTCATCATTGTGGGCATACTTAGTCTGTTCATGAAGGGTGTATGTTATTATGGATGCTTAGCAGTTCTTGCCTTCTTATGATTAGCTCCAGCTCTCTAATAATTTGTAGCATGTCATATGAATGTTCGCTTGCATTGCTCTATTCATAACTTGGTATGCCACCGCGGTATCCTCCTCTGAGTGTTTAACTTTAATTGACTTGGCACATGCTCATGCATGCATATGACTGAAACAATAATCAATTAAGCCTCGATGAAATATTTTGCCTAAGGGGTCTTGGATAACTTTCATACCATGATTAGTCCTGTTTTGTTGCAAGCGCGATTAAAACAGTTATTGCTCTCTCGTTTATCACTCCCTTACTATTGCTAGCCTTCACTTGCACTGAGTATAAGTTTTACTCATGTGTCCAACTCCCTAAAACCAATATTGCCAATAGTGTCCCCCATACCTACCTATTAGCATCATTTGCTATCCCGTGCATGCTTAGTATGCCTTGTTTACTTCCGAATAAAATGTTTGCTTGTTATGAGAAAGTTAGTTAGTAAAGCTCTCACGAACTTGATGGCACACTTTATTTTCTTGCACTTAATAATCTTGAACCATTGCGTCCATCTTTGTTGCGTATATGCTTGCGCTTTATAAGTTGAAATTAGCAGAACCATGTATCATGGGGAATGCTTTCAACATTGCACATGTACTTTGTACCTCATTGATATGATGATTCTTTTTTCTTATGGATCTCGGCGATGTCAAATAAAAGGGGAACTTGTAAGATCATGGAGTTTGTATATGTGTTAGAGAAATGCCTGGGCCGCTAGCCTAAGCCATGCCTAATCATGGTGGAAACTTGCAGCATAACCATAATGAGCATTCTATGAAGCATCCTCAATAAAAACCTATGCAAATACCAAATAAAAAGATCATTGGGATGCTCATTGTCTCCTTGCCTTGTCATTTTGATCATGGGATAGCTCCTGTATCATGTGCAAGGGGTACCCCGTTGCCGGTTCTCTATGATACATATGTACTTACAATGACAAGAGCTTACTTGTGACTGAAGTTGAGTAGCATGAGGTTTGGTACTCGTAAGTAAGGGGCATGAGATTTTAACGTATAACTTGTCAAGCATATCCTCTTAGTTGCGTCACTTTAACCTTAACCATTTAAAGATGATTATGATAGGGGCAATGAGAGCTCAAAGCTAATGAGTACCATACTTTCAGCATTTGGAAGCCTTTCAAACTTATCAAAACATTTTCATTCCCTTGTTGAGTCACCACCTATTCTATGAGCATTTTCTTGAGAGCATAGTTGTCATTCTTAGTGTAATGTGCTAGCCCAAACTTGATTAATTGTGTTATGACTTTGATGCTTGTATCTTTGATATCTTTACTTCTAGTCTTCACTTGAACTTCAGAGGTGCCTTGGCACTTATGCTCTACAATCAAAGGCAAGCAAGATACCACTCTATCATACCTTTTTATGAGCATCGCAATGTTTCTTATGTTTATGTTTCATACTACTTATTATTTTTGAGTTGGAATCTCTTCATAGCTTGCAATGACTATCAAGTAAACTTAGTTGCATACTCCTTATTATGAATTGCCTGAGTAGTTGATCATATGCTGAGAATATATACATCTTATGAAGCAAATGTGTTCGTGAAAGTTTCTTTTATCGCACTCAGTTTTCAACTGAATTGCTTGAGGACAAGAAATAAGCTAAGCTTGGGGGGGAGTTGATACGTCCAAAACGTATCTACTTTCCCGAACACTTTTGCTATTGTTTTTCCTCTAAACTTGTGTGAATTGGATGCAACTAATACGGACTGACGCTGTTTTCAGCAGAATTACCTTGGTGTCTAGTTTTTTCTGCAGAAAATCAACTATCAGGAAAAATGCCGGAAAATATGCCAAAAATCCTATTTCACCAGAAGACTCATGGAGCCAGAGGACGAGACGAAGAAGGGCCACGAGGGGCCCACACCACCTGGCCGCGTGGGCCAGGCCAGGCCACGCCTGGGGGTGGTGTGGCCCCCTCGGCTGCCCCCTCGGCCTCCCTCTTCACCTATAAGTCGCCTCTTGATCTAAAAACCAAGGGGGTTTCGACGTTTTTCTAGAAAGAGTTCCGCTCCACCGCCACCAGCAGATTCCGCGAGTCGGAACCAAAAACTCCGTTCTTGCACCCTGCCGAGACGTGGAATTGGAGGAGATCATCGCCATCATCGTCACCATCGCTTCTCCATCGACCATCCATGTTTCCCTCATATATGAGTGAGTAATCCCCCACTGTAGGCTATGGGGATGGTAGGGATTGGATGAGATCGTTCATGTAATGGCATCAGATTGTTAGGGCATGGTGCCTAGTATCTACTATTAGTGCTTTTTGAATTTGTTGCAACTTGTTATGCTTAATGCTTGTCCCTAGGGCCCGAGTGCCATGCTTTCAGATCCGAACATGTTATTGATTCATTAAGATTGTATTGTTTATGGTCTTACCTGCAAGTTGTGTACACACATTGTAGTCTAGAACCAAAGGCCCCGAAGTGACAGCAATCGGGATAACCGAAGGGAATGGCTTCGATGTGAGGATCACATGTGTTCATGGAGTGTTAATGCTTTTCTCCAATGCTCTATTAAAAGGATCACCTTAATTTCCAGTAGTTCCCTTGAGGCCCCGCTGCAAACGGGCTGGCAGGACAAAAGATGTTGTGCAAGTTGTCATTGCGAGCACGTATGACTATATATGGAACACATGCCTATGATTATTTAGTACTTGGATGCTTTATCTTACTTATCTACAAATTCCCTATGTCTTGATTGCTATATGAATTGTCTTGTCCCTGCAACGCCCGTCCATCCATCCCTATACCTACCGCGCTTTAATCCTACTGTTTACCGCAATTGTTACTACTGTGTTTACTTTTACTACTGCTACTACTTTGCTATTGCTACTACAAAACTATTGCTACTGATAAACTGTTGTGAGCAAGATTGTTTCCAGGTGCAGCTGAATTGACAACTCAGTTGTTAAGGGTTATAAATAGTCTTTGGCTCCCCTTGTGTCGAATCAATAAATTGGGTTTAACTTCCCTCGAAAATACTGCGATACACCCCCTATACTTGTGGTTCATTAGGTCTCTCTCTCCCGATGGGCGCACCTAACCTTGTACGGCGAGGACAGCCCGACATACTGGATGTCTCTCCCTCCATTTCCCTGTCGCACGTATACCAGCAGCATCAACTAGCACTGAGTTTGGCTGCGCTCTGATTGGTCGAGATGTATGTCACATGGATCTTGGAAAACCACGGTTGGATACATCATGATCTGATGGGCTGGAGGTCTCTACCTCCCTTTGCCTATCGCACATATACCAGCCACATCTTCCTCCCCTCCTATCGATGTACGGCGGTGCAGACCAATGCGTGGGGGTCATAACGGCTTGCAGTGGCGCGGATCTAAGCGTGGCTGCTAGAATGGCATGAGGCGGTGAGGATCTAACCGTCTAAAAGACACCGATGGAAGCCATCATCCGTTCACATCTACGGCTTTGGTGTCGACAATGGTCATCGATGTAATGATGATGGAAGCCATCATCCGTAACATCTACGACAGTGGCACCGACAGTGGTCATCGATGCAACGACGATGGAATCCATCATCTATAACATCTACGGCTGTGGCGTCGATAGTGGTCATCAATGCAAAGACGATTGAAGCCATCATCTGCAACATCACTGTGACGACACAGATCAAGCCCTCGTGAACCGAAGCTGTGGGAGGCAGGCCGTGGCCACGGCCGGCACGTCGAGGTGCATTTGACGATGAAAGCTGGATGGGAGCACCTTGCATGTACTTCTTGGAGTACACATACGGCAGGGAGGGTAACTATCTCACCGTCCACTTAAAATTGGGACAAATTTAAGCCCAATTTGAACCAAAATTCCGTGACTTAAAATTTGAATAAATTTGACATGTATTTGAGCCGTGAGACTGGTGGATATGCTCTAAAGATGATTCATAAGTAGTAGTACTTGCTTTGACAATCTCCGATGGGCTTGTATAAATTTGATCGAAATATGTATGATTTGAATCAAAATTCATATGTATTTGAGCAGTGAGGATGGTGGATATGCTCTAAAGCTGATTCATAAGTAGTACTCCATTCGACCCAAATTAGTTGATTTAGATTTGACTAGATTCGATTGTATCTTGAGGAATCTGAGTTAACTAACTTGGATTGACAATCCTATCCACTAATTTGGAACGGGGAATGGATGCTGCCACAAACGCTACAACTCTACCTGGCAGCCACGATGGCAGCACAGAACAGTCAAAACTGATAGGCCCCAACTTGACCCTCTAGGCATTTGGCACTTCAACTATGGGCAGCTAGATCCAATGGCAAGCAACTCGGGCCCTGCAATGCACTCTCTCGACAACTTTGGGACCGCTAGATCCAATGGCAAGCAACACGGGTACCGCAATGCATTCTCTCGACCACTTTGGTACCACTAGATCTAATGACAAGCAACTCGGGCACCACAATGCATTCTCTCGACAACTCTAGGACCTCAAAGTGACTAAATTAGAAGGAACTAACAACCATCTATTGAATAACAATTCAACTCTCTACCCCCCTGCGCTTCACTTGAAGTTCATGTTTTAGATTTTCTATGACTTGATCAGGTACGACAAGATCAACCTCAGGTGTCAAGAATTCTTCCTCAATGGTAGCTTTAGCTCGAATATCAACAGGTTTTTACAGGCCAATTCATCACCTAACTTGGCAACCATCTCCTCCAAATCCATCATATGGCTAGACCATTGAGTTGATTCATCTTGCTATGCAATGTACCATGGATCATCAGCCTGCATAGGACACTGTAACAATCCCAAAAGAAATTAAATTGGAATCAGTCTGACATGCCATGTCAGCACTTCAAATTGAATGGTAGTACAAAGAGAAGGAGCTACAAGCACATTCGACGTGGTAAGAGAAGGAGAATGTGTCCACGACATGATCGATTCCCCATCCTCGCCGGTGTACCCGCTACGACTAGACATTGAGGACAAATTTGCACGTACAATATCGAGGGAATTACGGGAACCAAATCGATTAGGGTGGGCATAGCAAGAGCGGAGGTCTTAGCAAGCACTACTAGCAATTGCTGCGACTGTTAGTCAAGCTATGGCGGCGAAACCAAATCCTGGTTGTCGTGGGCGGCGGACCTACCTGCGGTCGGTACTGCCCCAACATACAATGCATGCGGACGAAACAGGTCCCGAAGCCATGGTTGAGGTGCAGCATGATAGTCCGTCTGATACCGGCTTAGGACTGATCCAGCGATGCGCCGATGATGGCTACTCTGTCCGTTGGTGGGATAGGACTTGCTCGGTGCTGGGGGCTGGGAGCGGATGAGAGAGAGAGAGCCGACGTGTCATACATGACCCCACCTGTCAATTATTTCATATTTTCCAATTTTGCATATCTGCCGAACTTTTTCTTTTTCTTTGAAATTTGCATATTTTCCACATAACCACCACATGCTAGTGACACACAAAATGGTAAATATGCAAGTTGCAAAGTAAAACGTGGCAAATATGCAAATACCCCCTCCAGCCCCACATGACAAACCCACCGGTCATTGGCTACAAAGTCCCCACAGAACAGCTCCACATAGCGGCCCCATCGTTCATTTGCTTCGATGGCCCCACAAAACGGCCCCATTTGTCATTGGTTGCACCGGGCACACAATCAGGAAAATAGGGCCCACAAGTCAGTGAGAGACGGATGGCTGGTCCGCCGTGTATCACCGCCTCACCTGTCAGCATGTAACGGTCGAGGCGACATAATGTAACGCTCAACGCATGACCCTACCAATGTGGTCCCACCTGTCAGCATGTAATGGTCAAGCCTTTGACCTGATGACATCCACCCGTCCGCGCGCATGTGAGGGTTTCGAAATGGTGGGAGGGGAAAATTGAGGAAAAACTAAGCATCTGGAAGATTCTATTGATAGTATTCATCATAATGAATGCTAGGCACAAAACGGACAACACACTTCTCCATCATTTTAGGATCTTCTCCCTCGTTTCTCTAGACCATGTTACAAAAAAAATTCAAGTTTTGGATAACTAATAATCGTTGACTTCTACATGATACTAGTAAGTTGCACGTGCCTTGCATGTGAGACTCAGATAGTAGACGTATGATATATCATCACTATATAAAAATTATAATTGGTAATGCAATATAAATTATAAATTTGATCAACATCTATAAAGTATGGGTATATATTTGGTCCTTGTACTTTGTATCATCTTGTAGAAGTCAAAGATTATTAGCTAGCTAACACATGAAATTTTTCATAACATGGTATAGAGAAACAAGTGAAAAGATTCTAGAATGATGGAGAAGTTTGTTTTAAGGTTTGTGCATAGCATTCATTATGACGAAGACTCTCAATAGAATCTTCCAGATGTTAGAATGGAAAAGAAGATCCAACGGCTAGAAATGCTGGGATTCGCGATTCTTGATCCAATGGTCAACATTCAAACTTATTCGTACACTATATAGTGGTAAGATAAGATAAGATAAAATCATGTAGAAATCAACGATTATTAGCTATGAGGGAGAAGATTCTTGTATGATGGAGAAGTGTGTTTTGAGGTTTGTGCATAGCATTCATTATCCCCAGAACTATCAATAGAATCTTCTAGATGCTACAATGGAAAAGAAGATCCAACAACTGGAAATAATGTTGGGATTCACGAGTCTTGATCCAACGGTCAATATTCAAACTTACTCATGCACTATATAGTGGTAAGATATCTCTACTACTACAATGGAGCAGTTTTGAATTGGATCCATAGCACCAATCCTGACCATTGTGCTGTTAGATCCAATGGTTTAGAGAAGCTGGATTCGTGTTGAATAGTACCACTTTATCAATTTGTTTTCACCCATCAACTCAGTCATCCATGTAGGGCCGAAATATTGGGGAGGTCGCGGTCGCCTTGGACGCACCACAAAATTATGACTGGGCCATCAAGTGCGGGAAGTAGAGTCCGCATTCCGTCCATCGATATTTGCCACACACATCGGCCTCATCAACGACATTGATTGTCCCCTCGCTTCAGTAATATTCCACATTAATCTCGGATCACCTCCTTCCTATTTAATCTTCCCCTTCCTCGCACAAAACCATCCCTAATCCCCCGCTTCTAGCAACCATCTTTGTCCTCATCTGTCATCCATGGCTACCTTCCGGCTGCCGCCCACCGTAACGGAGCACAAAGACCCCGACATAGCCGCACGGGAGGACAATGCCTACGCATTTGGTCCTTCGCCCCCTGGAGAACAAAGTGGCAGCTACCATGCTCCTTCCTCGATGCTGGGTACGGTCACTGTAAGTACCAGATGAATAGCCTCTACGACAATCTGGACGGGACATTGAAGGTCAAGTTCGTCAACCTCAGGGACTCCCGTCTCCTCTACGGCCAGGCCTTCCACTGTGGATGTGAGATGGTGGTGTTCACCGGAACCAACATTTTCACGAACTACTTGAACTGGTTCCCAAACAACGGCAACTTCATCCACATTGTTCTCTCGGAGCTGCTGATGGCTCCGGAGGTGCTGCCTCGTTATCCGGAGGTGCCACCAATGGCTCAGGAGGTTTCGCTGCCTTATCGGGATGTGCTGATGAGTCAGGAGTCGGCTCTTTCGCTGGAGCTGTTGTTGGTGCGGATGTCACGAGCTACCGCTGGCGACACGAACTAGGTTCTAGGAGCGCTGGACCTACACTGGTTCAACAGCGAGTCCTATATATGTAAACTCGTGCTTTTATGTTAATGGTTGAATGAAGTTTCGTTTGGTACTACTCGTCAAAAAAATAATCTTTTGGTACTACTCACTGTACCCTATAGTACTAGTAGTACTGTGAATGGCGATCTATTGCATATCCTTCCCCTGGATGTTTGTGAAGGAAGTGAAAATTTCAAAACTAGTAAAGTTTGAATTGCTACTCTGTTGTAAGGAACAAAATAGTTCCCACCAACACAGCTAACGAACATGCCAGACAAAGACACGGAGTCGCCGACAGAAGGCAAGTTGTCGATCGACGTGCGTGCGTAGCACCATGTTGTGGACGAGGGAGAGATCAGCCGGCCGGGGTGTGGGGCGGCGATGAGGGAGTGAAGGAGAGAAAAAACACATTTTGTTTTGTCTGCATATATATATTGTGGTCCTAAAATTTACTCTACTCAGTCTACCCTATACCTTGTGTCAGGAACCCATCCCAGCTTTTCTCTAACATCGCATCGCCTTCAAATCCTCCTCTTCGTAGCTCTCTCACTGCCTCCTCTGTGCTCATAGTCTCTTCTCGCTCATTATTTTTTAACAGAAAAAAGGAAATAAATTCTTCTTACTTGCTTTTCAGAAATAAATTACTGCCACTTGGAAATTTCAAATTGATTATTTTTTGTTTTAATATCTTTGATTGTTCTCACAAGATGGCCAAATTTGTCGGCATTCAAATTCTTGGATATGGGATCATGAGCATAAAGTATGATGTAGAGATATGTCCTTGACCTTTGTGATCGTTTGCCTTGAAATCCAAGAAATTTTCATACTCATTGACCACTTACTTTTAGGTCAGAATCTTACACGGTCGATGGGAGTACATTCTACATCAAGGACCTAAAAAAGGGGGAAATTACATCGAGGTCCACTCATTTAGTACAAAGGACCCTAAAATTGAGCAAAGAATATAGTCGTGTTCGGCTCCTTCTTGGGAGAGCAGCTGGTCGAGCCATACTCTTCATACTACTTTCCGTTCGATTGTTTTCACAATATGGCCAAACCTGTCGCCATGCAAATTCATGGATACTCGATCATCAGAATAAAGTATGATGTAGAGATATGGCCTTCACCTTTTTGTTGTTCGTCTTGAAATCCAAGAATGTTCATACTCATTGACAACTATAAGCCTAAATTCGTTAAAATTTCACCACTTACTTTTAGGTTAGAATTTTACACAGTCAGTGGGAGTACATTTTACAACAAGGATCTTAAAAGGGGGAAAATTACATCGAGGTCATTTAGCACAAAGGACCCTAAAATTAAGCAAGAAAAAAGTCGGGTTTGGCTCCTTCTCGAGATAGTAGCTGATCGAGCCACACTCTTCATACTACTTCATCTTTGATTGTTTTCAAAATATGGCCAAATTTGTCGGCATGCAAATTCTTGGATATGGGATCATCAGCATAAAGTATGATGTAGACATGGCCTTAAACTTGGTCGTTCGTCTTGAAATACAAGAATGGTTCATACTCGTTGACAACTAAGCTTAAATTCGTTTAAATTCACCACTTACTTTTAGGTTAGAACTTTACACGGTCGATCGGATTACATTTTACATCAGGGACCTCAAAAAAGCAAAAATTACATTGAGGTCCATACATTTAGCATAAAGGACCCTAAAAGGAAAATTTTCTAGTTGGACTCCTTCTCGAGAGATCAGCTGATCTGAGCGAAATCTTGATACTACTTCCTCTTCGATTGTTTTCAAAACATGGCATGATCTGTTGCCATGCAAATTCTCTGACATGGGATCATCATCATATAAAGTATGATGTTCATATGGCCTTGAACTTGATCATTCGGCTTGAAATCCAAGAATGTTTGTACTTGTTGACAAGTAATCTTAAAATCATCTAAATTTCACCAGTTATACTTTTAGACCTAAAAAGGGGGAATTACATCAAGGTCCATACATTTAGCACAAAGGACCCCAAAATTAAGCAAGGAAAATAGTCGGGTTCGGCTCCTTCTCGAGAGAGTAGATGATCGAGCCATACTCTTCATACTACTTCATCTTCGATTGTGTTCAAAATATGGCCAAATTTGTCGGCATGCAAATTCGTGGATATGGGATCACCAACATAAAGTATGACGTAGATATGGCTGTGAGCTTGTTGGTTCGTCTTGAAATACAAGAATGCTTCATACTCGTTGACAACTAAGCTTAAATTCGTTTAAATTTAACAACATACTTTTAGGTTAGAACTTTACACGGTCGATCAGAGTACATTTTAAATCAGGGACCTCAAAAAAGAAAAAATTACATCGAGGTCCATATACATTTAGCATAAAGGACCCTAAAAGAAAAAAAAATATGGTTCGGCTCATTCTCGAGAGATCAGGTGATTTGAGAAAAATCTTAATACTACTTCCTCTTTGATTGTTTTCAAGACATGGCTCGATCTGTTGCCATGAAAATTCTCTGACACGGGATCATCATCATATGAAGTACGATGTTCATATGGCCTTGACCTTGGTCGTTCAACTTAAAATCCAAGAATGCTCATACTCATTAATAAGTAAGCTTAAAATCGTCTAAATTTCACAACTTACACTTTTAGACCTAACAAAAGGGGGAAATTACATCGAGGTCCATACATTTAGCACAAAGGACCCTAAAATTAAGAAAGGAAAACAGTCAGGTTCAGCTCCTTCTCTAGAGCGTAGCTGATTGAGCCATACTCTTCATACTACTTCATCTTCGATTGTTTTCAAAGTATGGCCAAATATGTCGGCATGCAAATTCTTGGATATGGGATCATCAGCATAAAGTATGATGTAGATATGGCCTTACCTTGGTCGTTTGGCTTGAAATCCAATAATGCTCATACTCATTGACAAGTAATCTTAAAATAGTCAAAATTTTACCACTTACACTTTTAGACCTAAAAAGGGGGGAAATTACATCGAGGTCCATACGTTTAGCACAAAGGACCCTAAAATTAAGCAAGGAAAACAGTCTGGTTGAGCTCCTTCTCTAGAGAGTAGCTGATCGATCCATCCCCTTCATACTACTCCATCTTCGATTGTTTTCAAAATATGGCCAAATTTGTCGACATGCAAATTCTTGGATATGGGATCATCAACATAAAGTAGGACCTAGATATGGCTTTGACCCTGGTGGTTCGTCTTGAAATACAAGAATGCTTCATACTCGTTGACAACTAAGCTCAAATTCCTTTAAATTTCACCACATTCTTTTAGATTAGAACTTTACATGGCCGATCGGAGTACATTTTACATCAGGAACCTCAAAAAAGTAAAAATTACATCGAGGTCCATATAAATTTAGCATAAAGGACCCTAAAATAAAAATTCTAGTTCGGCTCATTCTCGGGAGATTAGTTGATTTGAGCCAAACTCTTAATACTACTTCCTCTTCGATTGTTTTCAAATCATTGCCAGATATGTTGCCATGGAAATTCTCTAACATGGGATCATCAGCATAAAGTATGATGTTGATGTGGCCTTGACCTTGGTCGTTCGTCTTGAAATCTAAGAATGTTCATACTCTTGGACAAGTAAGCTTAAAATCGTCTAAATTTCACCACCTACACTTTTAGACCTAACAAAAGGGGGAAAATTACATCGAGGTCCATAAATTTAGCACAAAGGACCCTAAAATTAAGCAAGGAAAATAGTCGGGTTCAGCTCCTTATCTAGAGCGTAGCTGATCGAGCCATACTCTTCATACTACTTCATCTTCGATTGTTTTCAAAGTATGGCCAAATTTGTTGTCATGCAAATTCTTGGATATGGGATCTGTTGGGGATCGCAGCAGAATACAAAAAATTTCCTACGATGGAACCCCAAAAAAATTGCCTAGGATCTATCTATGTAGTAATGCGGTAACGGCCAATGCGTCTAGAATACATACCCTTGTAGACCGTACGCGGTTCACGTTCCGCGGGGAACGTGGTTGAGGTAGTCGTACTCGTAGCTGACCTCAAGGTCGCAAAGCTCCTCGCAGGTCACCCCTTGATCCTTCTTGATCTTCATCGTGCAGCAGCTTCGGCTCACAACATTTAAGCGCCCCAAATGTTGTGCCTCGTGTCTTCGTACACATGTGGTGCACGATGAGACCTTCGGCTCCCCGATCCCGCCAGGAGTGTGGAAGGTGATATCCGGCTAGGAATCCCTGCAGCACAACGGCGAACTGCAGGTGTGCCTTGATCGCACAACCCAGACTTGGGTCCATGGTCACAAGGTATAGAGAGAGGGAGGGAGAAAGTCAACTAAAGGACTTCTCAAGTTGTGTGTTTAATCCTACCCATGGGTACCCCTTTATATAGGGGGAGGAGGTGTGCCCTCCCCTTTGGATTTCCCATGTGGGACTATTCAAGAGAGAGGGGGGAGCGCATGGGCCTCATGGGCCAGCCAGCCAGGGGTGGGACCCACCCCGCGCACAGCCCTAGGCTAGCCGGGTGGGCCCTCTTGAGGCGCCTGGGCCTTGGCCCTTGGCCCTTCCCTCCTCCGTCTTACGAATGATCGCTCTCATCGTACCCTTAAGTGTATCCTCTCACGGCTCGGGAATGCTCTAGACATGATCTGTATCAATGATCAACAGAGGGACCAGGGATGTCCATGTGACCCCTATGCATTCCTGATGACAATGTAGTTTGAACCACTAAATGTAGCATCCTCTTCCTCTTGTTTCTCGATACAACTTGTCCGAGATCCGATCATTGGTATCCCATACCTTGTTCAATCTTGTTCACAACAAGTTCTGTTTTCTTGTTACCGTGATATTACATCCCCGTGACCTAGTCACATGTTGCAATATTTATGGATGTAATCTCTCCAAGCCAGCCGTATGTATCTTTACCCGTCATGTGGGTGAACAAATCCCGCTCTTGACATATATTGCCTCTATAGTTCCTCCGAGTACCTGAACACACCTTTATAACCACTTTATTACCAAGTGGTGCTTGATGTTATCTAAGCACTCTCGGGAGACTGTGATTGATATCATCTCACGGTCTAAGGAGAAGGAGTCTAGGTATAGCTATTGCAACAATGAACTATATGACTTGATCGTGTTGCAATCCTTCGAGGAATGTCCAACCACGTCATTCTCCAATGATATGGTCCTCCTGTCAATCGGCATAAATGCCCATGATCTTGAAACCCAGATCATCTTCGTGACCAACAAACTAGTATGAATAGAGGCTACTAGGGACTTGGTTGTTTCATACCACACCTATACCAATGTTTCTACTTGGCAAAGTTCTAGCACAATATGAAACTATTATAAACTAATTGAGATATGACAATAAAAACCTATTTATTATTTCCTTATAGGGCATATCTCCTTCAGTCTCCCACTGGCACTAGAGTACAAATAAACTAGCTCGCATTTTACTCATATAAACCATATGGCATATGCGTTTACAGATCATGCATGCTCATGAGAAACGTCATGTCCATGTTCTGATTTACCAGATCATTATGTCTTTTGCAAATCGTTAATGTCTTACTAATTTTAATATTCACACCATTATGTTATAACGGGTCGAAGTATTTGTTTGGCGACAAAGTGAGACTTTTGTTTCTAGTGTTTATGATGACGGTCGTTTTCACCGTTGTCATCTAAACTTCAAAACACACTTTGCTATCCTTTGTGTATATACTATAGTCATGGTAGTAGAACGAGGCCGGATTCCAGGAGCTTACAGTGACTTTAGATCAACCTCGAGGGCTTTCTCATGGGCACTGGGCCCTAGGACACATCATTCTACGTTAAAAGCGAACTAGCCCCGCTATAACATTATATATCACATCAGATGAAGCCTTTATACTTCTATATCTATGTAGATCCTAGTGCATGAAATGCTACTATGCCACCTGCATTGCTTTTTGCCATTTAATTACAAACTTAATTCTGGTTCAGTGATTAGCTCAGGAATCACTTAAAGACATGCTCTTACAGTTAAGACTTTGTCTTACCAACTAGAACCTTGGGTCACATTACGTCGAGTATACAACATGGTTATATGGAAGATCCTATGACTGAGGCATAGGAGATGCAACACATCTCTTTCTTTCAAGCATAGCTGCAATACTAACTCAATGCTTCACATAGTAAGAACTTCTTTTTTACCTTCTCCCATTCTGAGCTTCTTCAGAATCTTGCTTAGGACATTCTGAACATCTTTCAGAATCAAGTCCAGGAAGCATTCGACATTTAGTGTTTATTAAACTCACCAATCTATCTCGATAGATCTTATTGTTTAATAACTTCAACTTCATCCTTATTTAGCTAACTTAAATATTATTAACGCCAACCACATCATTCACATATGTCGTCCAAATATCCTAGAATGATTTTACGCTCCCACTCAAATATGACATTCATGTTTGAGATCCAGGGATTTCACTCAAATATGACAGCTACATATTATGAATTAGCTAAGATGATTTGCTCCCACTTAAATCTAGGTCCTCTCGATAATCTTGGACATTCCAAAATTCTTTGATCATTATCAATTTGAGAATTCCAATTACGAGACTTCAATATCCATATATTTCTAGTGTAAATCCAAAAGACTTAAGCATCACTACTGTTGTAGTCAATTCCTTGAATTTGTCCAAACTTGTGACAAATCCAGCTTTTTGTCATTCATTAAGTTTCATTTCCTTCTTATGACTTTGCAGTCATTTAGAAATATCAAGTAAACTTATTTACTTTAATAAGATCAAGTAACATGTTACTTTGCAATCTTAAATGTAACTTGATATAGGATTTTATGACTCCTAGTCATTTCTTGCACTCAGGTCCATCACGCTTTTTTGTAATTTGTAGGTATGTCTTGTTCAAAACATGACAAGTGAATCAATAATTTAATTCCACAAACTTGTAGAATATATAGTTGAATCCTACTTTCTTTAGTAAAAGTATTCACTGAAACTTTATGATCATTATCATTGGTTTCTCCTCTATTTGTAGAGTTTGGATTCACGAAACAAATTCTGCTGCGCCACTCAATAATTTGGAGCTATGGTCTAATACCTTGTTTTGATCTTTTACTTTCTTCCACCTGTATATTCATCAAGATACGTCAACTTTGGACAACAACATGTTTGCCCATTTGTGGAAGATGCATTCATAGTTTCCTAAGAATGCATTACAAAGACTTGTTTGTTCTCCACGGTTTCGACTTATCGAAATCTCCAGAAACTCGAACTTTCCATAACACTTATGATGTTGTTTCCACGAATCATTTAGATGTTCCTTTGTATTTCAAATGAGTGTTTTCTTATTTTGATCTTTAACTCTAAACTATAACTATAACCCCTATAAGAGATAATATTATACCATATGTATCCAATACATAACGATTATGATGTTTAGACATTTCAACATAGTTTGAATTCGTCCAATTATCATAATCTGTGAAACATCTTTCGCAAGTTTCTTTTATGCTAAACTTAACTTGAATACTTTAGTCATGTCGATCAAATCGAAGAGACTTGTTAATTTAGTCAATTCAGTATGCTCTTTGTTGTGAACTCATTTGAACAATTCAAATAATTTCAAACTCATGTTTCATTAAGTAAATACACTTATTCACTTAAGTCCACAATGATTGATTTCCACTACTTGTTGAAAATATGATACATCATTATGTATAAGTTTCTACATTTCTTCGCATATCACCGTTTTACCAGAATGTGGAGTTTTAGCCATTCTGCGCAAGAGGCATGGTTTTGCAAAGTCTCTAGATTAAGCATCTAGGACCCCAATCTTTCATAAAGAACCTGCAATAACCAAAATGACTTTAACTGTAGTGTCATTTCATTATTAAACTTTGGATATCTTTTAGCATTCTAATCCTATATAAATGTTTAAAATATTATCATTAACATAGTGATGAGAATAACGTGTTTGTAATCGTAATGTGACCATAACGGTATTGTTGATAAGAATCGTACAGACTGGCTTGTAACTTGTTCATATGAATAATTGTCTCGCCAAAAGAAGACACACAAACAGGGAATACAAATTTATATTCAAGTCCACTAATCCAAATGACAAACTTTGAGGGAAGAGGTGATGTTGGCCATCAACTGTTTTGCTTGCCGTCATCCAGTCATGTTGCCTCAAATCAAGCAATTCTCAAGCAGATCATCCTGTTTTCACAAAGTAGGACAAGTATCAAATACTTTGCAAACTACAACGAGTTTTGCAAGAACCACATTTATAATTTTGTATATCTTATATATATATTTTCATCCATGGCCTCCATTTGCAATCAAGCCCTTCCAAGTGTTCTCAACTCTAATGCAAGATCACTAAGTGTTTTTCCAAACAATCTATTTTCATCCATGATGGAGGAAAACCCATCCAACGGCTCATACTCTGTGTGCCTTATTCTGTAGAATACAAAATGTAGCCCAACTCTCCATCGAATGGAGAATGGCTTATTGGATGATTATGGGGAAAACACAAACATTGTGGATTCATCGAATTATCTCCTAATGGTTATTTTATCAAGAAGAGAAGATCAACTTTTATGAGGATATCCCTCAGGCGTGGGTATTAACCTATGAAGTTGGATCCTCTTGCTACGTTCCAAATTAAGCAATATATTCCCATGGACGCAAAGGACCTCAATAGGATAGGCTAAGATCTACTCAGATATTTGCAGACAAACATCTAGACTAAGTTTATAATAAAAGATCAAGTTATAATTGGTCTCCACTAAAATTGTCAACCCCTGGACGATTTTAGTGATCGCATGATCCCTATCCTCTGTACCTCCCTCGTGTTACACGGCCATCAGTGCATTATCAAAGGTAGACATTCACTAATGTCTAAGATCTACTAAGATATTTGCAGACAAACATCTAGACTAAGTTTATAATAAGAGATCAATTTATAATTGGTCTCCACTAAAATTGTCAACCCCTGGACGATTTTAGTGATCGCATGATCCCTATCCTCTGTACCTCCCTCGTGTTACACGGCCATCAGTGCATTATCAAAGGTAGACATTCACTAATGTCAATCACATCATCCATGTGACTCATGCTCGATATTTCGATCTCTTGTGTTCCGAGGCCACGTCTCTGTAACGTGCTAGCCTCGCCAAATCTAACTTGTGTGTATTTGTTTTGCAACATGGATTACACCCACTGTATGCGAACATAGATATGTGTGACACCCAGGCCTGTACCCTGGATCGCCTCATACCGAAGAACTTTCTTGGTGGTGCACACACAAGGGGAACACGGAACATTGGAATTAAATAGGGATTATCTTATTTGCTACCGTTGAGTATCTAAATACTAGCACACAATAAGATGTAAAATAGCTATCAACATCATATGTATAATGTGATATGATATGATCTTTCTTGCGCCTTGATCTCCAACGAGCGCTCTGGCATGATCTCCATCATGCCCTTGGTTTGACACCAAGTCCACGACGCCTCCACCAGGTCGTCCATCGGAACGATGACTATTACTATACAACTTAGTAATAGAAAAGTAAACTACTTTACCTTCGTAAGGACCAATGCCATATCATAATCACATGCCCCCTGCAAAATAAAGTTAGACACCTCTACATTATCTATTGCAAGTTTTACGTGGTTGTTAGGGCTTTCACACTAGAACTGTTTGTAAACTACGAACTTTCCAACCCCAACATGGATCCGATAGTTGTCTCTACTACACCCCTTTCGGGGCCCTCCGTTGTAAATGCTATATCAACTATTGAATGAGAGACAGACACCCGCTAGCCACTTATACGGTACAAGCCGTATGTTGAGCGTGGAACCAGTCTCGCGTATGAATACGCGTAAGGTCGGTCCGGGCCGCTTCATCAAACAATACCACGATATAAGCAAGTACACGTTAGAGGGTAACAACTAAGGGATCAATGCACGCACAAAACTTGTGCGTACTGGACGTACAGCACTCCTACGCATAGATCAGCTTTGATACCACTGTTGGGGATCGCAGCAGAAAACAAAAAAAATCCTACGATGGAACCCCCCCCCCCCCCCAAAATGCCTAGGATCTATCTATGTAGTAATGCGGTAACGGCTAATGCGTATAGAATACATACCCTTGTAGACCGTACGCAGTTAACGTTCCGCGGGGAACGTGGTTGAAGTAGTCGTACTTGTAGCCGACCTCAAGATTGCGAAGCTCCTCGCAGGTCACCCCTTGCTCCTTCTTCATCTTCATCATGCAGTAGTTCCGGTTCACGACATTTAAGCACCCCAAGTGTTGTGCCTAGTGTCTTTGTACACATCTGGTGCACGATGAGACCTCCGGCTCCCCGATGCCGTCGGGAGTGCGGAAGTTGATATCTGGCTAGGAATCCCTGCAGTGCAACATCATACTTCGGGTGTGCCTTGATCGCATAGCCCAGACTTGGGGCCATGGTCACAAGGTATAGAGAGAGGGAGGGAGAAAGTCAATTAAAGGACTTCTCAAGTTGTGTGTTTAATCCCACCCATGGGCACCCCTTTATATAGGGGCAGGGGGTGTGCCCTCCCGTTTGGGTTTCCCATGTGGGACTATTCAAGGGAGAAGTGGGAGGCGCATGGGCCTCATGGGCCAGCCGGCTAGGGGTGGGCTCCACCCCGCGCACAGCCCTAGGCTGGCCGGGTGGGCCCCCTTGAGTCGCCTGGGCCTTGGCCCTTTGGCCCTTGGCCCTTCGCTCCTCCGGTTTTCCCTCATGGGCCTTTATTCACTAGGAAGTTTAGCCCATTAGTAGAATAACCCTTCAAATTAGATTTTAATATTATATTTAATATTAATTACATTCATTAATATATAAATACATATTACAAAATCCGTCTTGACCCGAAACACCTTTCGGTTCCCTTTCGATTTCCTCCAAACAACTTCCGATCTTTCCTGGAATGATTCCAGTCCTTTATTCTTTCTCCGAACAACTTCGGATCTCTCTGCGGAACGATTCTGGCTTTCTCGGTTTATCTACTATGATTCCATCTTACGAATGATCGCTCTCATCGTACCCTTAAGTGTATCCTCTCACGGCTCGGGAATGCTCTAGACATGATCTGTATCAATGATCAACAGAGGGACCAGGGATGTCCATGTGACCCCTATGTAATCCTGATGACAATGTCGTTTGAACCACTAAATGTAGCATTCTCTTCCTCTTGTTTCTCGATACAACTTGTCCGAGATCCGATCATTGGTATCCCATACCTTGTTCAATCTCATTCACAACAAGTTATGTTTTCTTGTTACCGTGATATTACATCCTCCTGACCTAGTCACATGTTGCAACATTTATGGATGTAATCTCACCAAGCCAGCCGTATGTATCTTTAATTGTCATGTGGGTGAACAAATCCCGCTCTTGACATATATTGCCTCTACAGTTCCTCTGAGTACCTGAACACACCTTTATAACCACTGTATTACCAAGTGGCGCTTGATGCTATCTAAGCACTCTCGGGAGACTGTGATTGATATCATCTCATGGTCTAAGGAGAAGGTGTCTAGGTATAGTTGTTGCAACAATGAACTATATGACTTGATCGTGTTACAATCCTTCGAGGAATGTCCAACCACATCATTCTCCAATGATATGATCCTGTTGTTAGTCGGCATAAATGCCCATGATCTTGAAACCCAGATCATCTTTGTGACCAATGAACTAGTATGAATAGAGGCTACTAGGGACTTGGTTGTTTCATACCACACCGGTACTAATGTTTCCACTTGGCATAGTTCTAGCACAATATGAAACTATTTTAAACTAATTGAGATATGACAATAAAAACCAATTTATTATTTACCTCTAGGGCATATCTCCTGCAGGATCATCAGCATAAAGTATGATGTAGATATGGCCTTACCTTGGTCATTTGGCTTGAAATCCAAGAATGCTCATACTCATTGACAAGTAATTTTAAAATCGTCTAAGTTTCACCACTTACACTTTTAGACCTAACAAAAGGGGGAAATTACATCGAGGTCCATACATTTAGCACAAAGGACCATAAAATTAAGCAAGAAAAATAGTCGGGTTTAGCTCCTTCACTAGAGAGTAGCTGATCGAGCCATACTATTCATACTACTCCATCTTCGATTGTTTTCAAAATATGGCCAAATTTGTCGGCATGAAAATTCTTGGATATGCGATCATTAGCATAAAGTATGATGTAGATATGGCCTTGACCTTGGTCGTTCGTCTTGAGATACAAGAATGGTTCATACTCATTGACAACTAAGCTCAAATTCATTTAAATTTCACCACTTACTTTTAGGTTAGAACTTTACACGGCCGATCGTAGTACATTTTACATCAGGGACCTCAAAAAAGTAAAAATTACATCGAGGTCCATATACATTTAGCATAAAGGACCCTAAAAGAAAAAATTCTGGTTCGTCTCATTCTCGAGAGATCAGTTGATATGAGCCGAACTCTTAAGACTACTTCCTCTTTGATTGTTTTCAAAACATTGCCAGATCTATTGCCTTGGAAATTCTCTAACATGGGATCATCAGCATAAAGTATGATGTTGATATGGCCTTGACCTTGGTCGTTCATCTTGAAATCCAAGAATGTTCATACTCGTTGACAACTAAGCTTAAATCCTTTTAAATTTCACCACTTACTTTTAGGTTAACATTTTACACGGTTGATGGGAGTACATTTTACATCAAGGACCTAAAAATGGAAAAACAATTACATTGAGGTCCATACATTTAGCATAAAGGACCCTAAAAGGAAAACTTCCTGGTTTGGCTCCTTCTCGAGAGATCGGCTAATCTGAGCCAAACTCTTCATACTACATCTTTTTCAATTGTTTCAAAATATGGCCAGATATGTTTCGATGCAAATTCTCTCATATGGGGTCATCAACATAAAGTTTGATGTTGATATGGCCTTGACCTTGGTCGTTCGGCTTGAAATCCAAGAATGTTCATACTTGTTGACAAGTAAGCTTAAATTCGTTTAAATTTACCACTTACACTTTTTGGTTAGATTTTAAACAGATGGTGGGAGTACATTTTACCCCAAGGACATAAAAAGGGAAAATTACATCGAGGTCCATAATTTTAGCACAAAGGACCCTAAAATTGAGCAAGGAAAATAGTCGGGTACGGCTCCTTCTCGAGAGAGCAGCTCACCGAGCCATAATTTTCATACTAGTTTTGACTAAGGTATATGTCCCGGGGGAGCGAGATTCTTTAATTAATTAACATGGTAAGTGGATGTGTACATGTTACACCAAGGACCTCAAAAAATGAAAAATACATCCAAGTGCATACATTTAGAACAAAAGACCCTGAAGTCAAATACTTGAAATTTTTGGTAACATGGTCTATAGAAACGAGGGGGAAGATTCTAGAATGATGGATAAGTGTGTTTTGAGGTTTGTGCATGTAGCATTTAATTGTGATGAGGACTATCAATAGAATCTTCTAGATGCTAGAATTGAAAAGAAGATCCAAAGGCTGGAAATGTTGGGATTCATGAGTCTTGATCCAACAATTAATATTCATAGTTTTTCATACACCATATAGTGTTAAGATAGTGGTAATGGTAAGACTAGTATACTTGCTTAACAAAAGAAAACAGGGCACTGCTCACTTTCAGCAGATCTTGTTGAAGAAGATGCACAAATCTAGCAGATGTGGGAACTATATCATAAACTATATATGATGTCAATATGGTCATGACCTTGGCTGTTCGGGTTTAAAACAGCAATGTTCATACACCGTAGGCCAATACACATTGTGAAGAAGGCAGAGTATTTTTTGTATTTAAAGGTGTCAAAACACATGTTTCTCATTTTTTCTTAGCATTGTATAGTGTACGAATAACTTTGAATCCTGACCATTGGATCAAGACTCGAATCCCAACAATGTCAGACGTTGGATCTTCATTTCCATTTTAGCATCGAGATGATACTATTGATAGTCTTTCTTTTCTTATATAGTGTGCGGACAAAAGTATGAAAATTAATTTATGCAAATTCGGTAAAATTATATGTCTGTATTTTTTAATAAATATATGCATGTATTTCAACTATTAATGAGTGACAAAATGTTTTTATTGTCTAGTGCCTAAAAAATTAAACATAGTTGAAAACTGGGGCGTAAGTGTGAGATGTTTTATTTTCTATGTTGCTTTGGATCACTTTTGTCCATCAGATGAATATTGGATGGTAGATACATGGGGCATGTTGATCTGAGTCCCCCTAGCAGTTGGCACGTGGAGTAGTAGTTGAACAATTTCCAAAAACAGTTAAAATACAAAATATAAACATTAGTAGCAAAGACAGTTTATAGCCAAAATACACCCTTCCTAGTGCCAAAAGAGACCCTCCCTCCGACTACTACTACATTAACTAGTAAACGAGTGGTACTTATCTACAACTAAATTAACTAGTAATACATCATTACCATCGCATTAGGATCACTTAGCTGCAGATTAAGATCAATTCATCATGTCGATGAAAACGTAGTGAGACAACACCTTGATCATCCGGTACTGTCCATCAGCTGTGGTAATGTACCATGGTGGCACCGTGAGGAACGTCAGATCTTCGAGGCCAACACTGTCGGGCGACGCGCAGCTCATCGTCTCAATGACCCCATTAAGGGTGTCCATCGAGAAGCTCGCCGGCCACTGCGGGCCAGTCACGCACAGCTTCACCTTGTGCCAGGGCCACGAGCACGAGGCCACCCTGACGCACACCAAGGAAACGGCGGTGGCCTGGCCGAGCTCACCAATTATGTGGCTGAACACAGTAGCATCATCACCGTAGATGATGACCATGGATGGCGGAAAGGATGGTAACACATTGTTACTATACACTCCATGGGTTGTCCGTACGATAGCCTATGCACTTGTACCTTCTAGACGCCGATGAGGTGCAAAAGGAGCTCGACCGGCCAGGCGGTGAATATGCAGCTGACCTCCGTGCAACCTCACAGGCTGTACGGGCACACAACCTTGTGGTAATCGATATCGTGGTAGGCGACCATGGTGAGGCAGCAGTCGTGGGGGCATAGAACAGTTATCAGCGCTAGCTCGTCTTTGTCCATCACTGGCTAGCTCTTGGTGGAATCCGTCAATGCGCCTAGCATTGGAGTGGTTCCCTAGATGCTTGGCTCGCCGACGTAGTGCCTGTAGTCCAGAATTTTTAAGCAGCATTGAGTTTTTTTGAACAAAGGCTGTAGAAAGTTGACAGGTGAGAGTAAATCAGGTACTTATTATCCTATACAGTACTGTATCAGCCAAACAGATCCTACCCGCATGATTGGTAAGAAGGTCTACGCCTTTTTTTGGAAATGGAGAAGGTGTACACCTAGAGAGAGACAGAGAAACCTTTTTTATCTAAAAACAAGATAGAGAAACCTGGGGCCTAGCGCAAAGTGTACAGTGCTGCAGGGAGAGAACAAGGACTGCATGCATGTCTTCAACACCATCTGCATTTTATTCTATCTGCTTGTCTCTTCTGGCTCTTTCATTTCTGTACATAGCAGACTCGTTTCTCTTCTCCATTTCTTTCTTATGGTTAAAGCTTGAGTAGTAGTACAGTTGAACTAGTACTCTAGTAATACAAAGTATATGTCTTTTTATACTCGAGTTGTACTACGAGTACTCCAATAGTAATACATATGTATTCTTTTTACTAAACTACTACTCTAGTTGGTAGGCATCTGCGGGTGGTGGGTGGCGGGCGGCGGTGGCTATTTGCGGCTTTTTACTACTCCTAGGGCGGCGGGCAGCTGTGGAAGTAGGGTTCTAGTAGTATGGAGTAGTACTCGAGTACTCCTGCTCATTGATTCATGAAGTAAGACTTCAGTAGTGTACTATAGTCCTGTACTTCTCAGATGCAACTGTCATCATACCACGGTTCCTAGGGAGACACTAGAGACATACGTGCTCAAATGCACGTCCTAGGTGGGCCTCGAGGCCTAGCGATTGGATAAAGCCTTGCTACCTGACCACATAGCCAAGGCAATTCATTTCTCTACTCTCTACTACTATTTCTCGGTGATAAGCTCTAGATTATCACAAGCATCATAAAAGCCTCAAAATGTAAAATTATCGAGGGAGAGCATGCAGTCAATGTATCGAAAATGAGTGAGAGTTTGGAAAGATTCAACTTCTTGCTAAGAATATGCATGCCTAGAAATTTGACCTTTTTTGAAAACAATCAATGAGACTATGACTCACCATTTTTCAAAATTTTGGCTGTGTTTCGAAATTAAATTCACACCTTGCGATAATCTGTTCAGTGGACCCACCCGGTAGTCAATGTATCGAGAACGAGTGAGAGTTATTTGGCAAGATTCAACTTCTTGGTAAGAATATGCATGCCTAGAAATTTGATGTTGTTTTGAAAATAATAAAAGAGACTATGACTCACCGTGTTTTGAAATTTTGGTTTTGTTTCGAAATTAACTTCACACCTTGCGATAATCTATTCAATGGACCCACCACCATGTAGTCAATGTATCGAGAACGAGTGAGAGTTATTTGGAAAGATTCAACTTATTTCTAAGAATATGCATGCCTAGAAATTTGATCGTGGTATGAAAATAATCAAAGAGACTACGATTCACCGTGTTTTGAAATTTTGTATGCGTTTCGAAATTAAGTTCACACCTTGTGATAATATGTTCAATGGACCCACCACCAGGCAGTCAATGTATCGAAAACAAGTGAGAGTTATTTGGAAAGGTTCAACTTCTTGCTAAGAATATGCTTGCCAAGATATTTGATCATTTTTTGAAAACAATCAAAGAGACTATGACTCACCGTGTTTTGAAATTTTGTCTGCGTTTCGAAATTAACTTCACACCTTGCGATAATATGTTCAGGGGACCCACCACCAGGCAGTCAATGTATCGAGAACGAGTGAGAGTTATTTGGCTTGATTCAACTTCTTGCTAAGAATATGCATGCTTAGAAATTTGACAGTGTTTTGAAAACAACCAAAGAGACTATGACTCACCGTGTTTTGAAATTTTGGTTGTGTTTCTCAATTAACTTCACACCTTGTGATATCTGTTCAGTGGACCCACCAGGTAGTAAATGTATCGAGAACGAGTGAGAGCTTGGAAAGATTCAACTTCTTGCTAAGAATATGCATACCAAGAAATTTGACCATGTTTTGAAATAATCAAAGAGGCTATGACTGACTTTGTTTTGAAATTTAGGCTGTGTTTCAAATTAACTTCGCACCTTGTCAAAATCTATTAAGTGGACCCACCACCATATAGTCAATGTATCGAGATGAGTGAGAGTTTGGAAAGATTAAACTTCTTGCTAAGAATATGCAAGTCTAGAAATTAGACCGTGTTTTGAAAACAATCATAGAGGCTATGAATCATCGTATTTTGAAATTTTGCCCGTGTTTCCAAATTAACTTCACACCTTGCGAAAATATGTTCAGTGGACCCACCACCAGGCAGTCAATGTATCGAGACAAGTCAGAGTTTGGAAGTATTCAACTTCTTGCTAAGAATATGCATGCCTAGATATTTGACCGTGTTTTGAAAATAACCAAATAGGATATGTTGAAATTTTTCCCTGTTTCGAAATTAACTTCACACTTTGCGAAAATCTGTCCAGTGGACCCACCACCAGGCAGTCAATGTATCGAGACGAGTGAGAGTTGTTTGGAGAGATTCAACTTCTTGCTGAGAATATGCATTCCTAGAAATTTGACCGTGTTTTGAAAACAATCAAAGAGACTATGACTCACTGTGTTTTGAAATTTTGGCTGCATTTCGAATTTAACTTCACATCTTGCGATAATCTGTTTAGTGGACCCACCAGGCAGTCAATGTATCGAGAACGAGTGAGAGTTATTTAGCAAGATTCAACTTCTTCCTAAGAATATGCATGCCTAGAAATTTGATCGTGTTTTGGAAACAATCAAAGACACTATGACTCACCGTGTTTTGAAATTTTGGCTGTGTTTCTAAATTAACTTGACACCTTGCGAAAATCTATTTAGTGGACCCACCAATAGGCATTCAATGTATCGAGACAAGTGAGAGTTTGGAAAGATTCAACTTCTTGCTAAGAATATGCATGTCTACAAATTTGACCGTGTTTTGAAAAAAATCAAAGAAGCTATGACTCACCGTGTTTTGAAATTTTGCCCGTGTTTCGAAATTAACTTCACACCTTGCAAAAATCTATTCAGTGGACCCACCACCAGGTAGTCAAAGTATCGAGACGAGTGAGAGTTTGGAAAGATTCAACTTCTTGCTAAGAATATGCATGCCAAGAAATTTGACCTTGTTTTGAAAACAACCAAAGACGCTATGACTCACCGTGTCTTGAAATTTTCCTCGTGTTTAAAAATTAACTTCACACCTTGCGAAAATCTGTCAGTGGACCCACCACCAGGAAGTCAATGTATCGAGACGGGTGAGAGTTGTTTGGCAATATTCAACTTCTTACTAAGAATATCCATGCCTAGAAATTTCAAAGTGTTTTGAAAAAAACCAAAGAGACTATGACTCACCGTGTTTTGAAATTTTGGCTATGCTTCGAAATTAACTTCACACCTTGCGAAAATCTGTTCAGCGGACCCACCAGGCAGTCAATGTATCAAGAACATGCGAGAGTTTGGAAAGATTCAACTTCTTGCTAACAATATGCATGTCAAGAAATTTGACCGTGTTTTGAAAAAATCAAAGAGGCTATGACTCATCGTGTTTTGAAATTTTAGCTATGTTTCGAAATTAGCTTCACACCTTGCGAAAGTCTATTATGTGGAAGCACCACCAGGCAGTCAATGTATCGAGACGAGTGAGAGTTTGGAAAGATTCAACTTCTTGCTAAGAATATGCATGTCTGGAAAACTGGACCATGTTTTGAAAACAATCAAAGATGCTATGACTCACCATATTTTGAAATTTTTCCTATGTTTCGAAATTAACTTCACACCTTGCGAAAATCTATCCAGTGGACCCACCACCAGACATTCAATGTATCGAGACGAGTCTGACTTTGGAAAGATTCAACTTCTTGCTAAGAATATGCACGCCTTGAAATTTGACTGTGTTTTGAAAATAACCAAAGAGGCTATGACTCACCGTGTTTTGAAATTTTGCTCGTTTTTTGAAATTAACTTCACACCTTGCGAAAATCTTTCCAGTGGCCCCACCACCAGACAGTCAATGTATCAAGACGAGTGAGAGTTGTTTGGCAAGATTCAACTTCTTGCTAAGAATATGCACGCCTAGAAATTTGATCATGTTTTGAAAACAATCAAAGAGACTATGACTCACCATGTTTTAAAATTTTGGCTGCGTTTCGAAAATAACTTCTCACCTTGCGACAATCTGTTCAGTGGACCCACCACCAGGCAGTAAATGTATCGAGAACGAGTGAGAGTTATTTGGGAAGATTCAACTTCCTGCTAAGAATATGCATGCCTCGAAATTTGATCATGTTTTTAAAATAATTAATGAGACTATGAGTCACCATGTTTTGAAAGTTTGGCTGCATTTCTAAATTAACTTCACACCTTACGATAATATGTTCAGTGGACCCACCACCAAGTAGTCAATGTATCGAGAATGAGCGAGAGTTATTTGGCAAGATTCAACTTCCCGCTAAAAATATGCATGCCTAGAAATTTGATCGTGTTTTGAAAACAATCAACGAGACTATGACTCACCATGTTTTGAAATTTTGGTTGCATTTCGAAATTAACTTCATACCTGGAAATAATATGTTCGGTGGACCCACCACCAACCAGTCAATGTATGGAGAACGAGTGAGAGTTATTTGGCAAGATTGAACTTCTTCCTAAGAATATACATGCCTAGAAATTTAATCGTGTTTTGAAAACAATAAAAGAGACTATGACTCACCATGTTTTTAAATTTTGGCTGCATTTCGACATTAACTTCACACCTTATGATAATATGTTCAGTGGACCCACCACCAGGTAGTCAATGTATCAAGAATGGGTGAGAGTTATTTGGCAAGATTCAACTTCTTGCTAAGAATATGCATGCCTGTAAATTTGACCGTGTTTTGAAAACAACCAAAGAGACCATGACTCACTGTGTTTTGAAATTTTGGCTGTGTTTCAAAATTAACTTCACACCTTGCGAAATTCTGTTCAGTGGACCCACCAGGCAGTCAATGTATCGAGAACGAGTGAGAGTTTGGAAGGATTCAACTTCTTGCTAAGAATATGCATGCCAAGAAATTTGACCATGTATTGAAAACAATTAAAGAGGCTATGACTCACCGTGTTTTGAAATTTTTCCAATGTTTCGAAATGAACTTCACACCTTGCGAAAATTTGTTTAGTGGACCCACCACCAGGTGGTCAATGTATCGAGACGAGTGAGAGTTTGGAAAGATTCAACTTCTTACTACGAATATCCATGTCTAGAAATTTGACCGTGTTCTGAAAATAGCCAAAGAGGCTATGACTCATCGTGTTTTGAAATTTTGCCCGTGTTTGAAATTAACTTCACACCTTGCATAAAATGTTCAGTGGACCCACCACCAGGCAGTCAATGTACCGAGATGACTAAGAGTTTGGAAAGATTCAACTTCTTGCTAAGAATATGCATCCCTAGAAATTTGACCGTGTTTTGAAAACAATCAAAGAGGCTATGACTCACCGTGTTTTGAAATTTTGCCCGTGTTTCAAAATTAACTTCACACCTTGCAAAAAATTGTTTAGTGGACCCACCACCAGGTGGTCAATGTATCGAGACGAGTGAGAGTTTGGAAAGATTCAACTTCTTACTAAAAATATGCATGTCTAGAAATTTGACCGTATTCTGAAAACAGCCAAAGAGGCTATGACTCATCATGTTTTGAAATTTTGCCCGTGTTTCGAAATTAACTTCACACCTTGCAAAATATGTTCAGTGGACCCACCACTAGGCAGTCAATGTATCGAGAGGACTGAGAGGTCTCAAAGATTCAACTTCTTGCTAAGAATATGCATCCCTAGAAATTTGACCGTGTTTTGAAAACAACCAAAGAGGCTATGACTCATCGTGTTTTGAAATTTTGCCCGTGTTTCAAAATTAACTTCACACCTTGCAAAAATCTATCCAGTGGACCCACCACCAGGCAGTCAATGTATCGAGATGAGTGAGAGTTGTTTGGCAAGATTCAACTTCTTGCTAAGAATATGCATGCCTAGAATTTGACCGTGTTTCGAAAACAACCAAAGAGACTATGGCTCACCCTGTTTTGAAATTTTGGCTGTGTTTCAAAATTAACTTCACACCTTGCGACTATCTGTTTAGTGGACCCACCAGGGAGTCAATGTATCAATAACGAGTGATAGTTGTTTGGGAATATTAAATTTGTTGCTAAGAATATGCATGCGTCAAAATTTGACCATGTTTGAAAATAATCAAATAGGTTATAACTCACCGTGTTTCGAAATTTTGGCTGTGTTTCGAAATTAACTTCACACCTTGCGATAATCTATTAAGTGGACCCACCATGCAGTCAATGTATCGAGAACGAGTGAGAGTTTGGAATGATTCAACTTATTGCTAAGAATATGCATGCCTAGAAATGTGACCGTGTTTTGAAAACAATCATAGTGGCTATGACTCATCTTGTTTTGAAATTTTGGCTGCGTTTCGAAATTCCCTTCACACCTTGCGATAATTTGTTCACTAGACCCACCAGATAGTCAATGTATCGAGAACGAGTGAGAGTTTGGAATGATTCAACTTATTGCTAAGAATATGCATTCCTAGAAATTTGGCCGTTTTTTGAAAACAACGAAGAGGCTATGACTCACCCTGTTTCGAAATTTTGGATGTGTTTCGAAATTAAGTTCACACCTTGCGAAAATATGTTCCCACTATGCAGTCAATGTATCGAGAACGAGTATGTGTTTGGCAAGATTCAACTTCTTGCTAAGAATATGCATGGCTTCAAATATTAATGTGTTTTGAAAATAATTCTAGAAAGCAATACGAATTCATAAACAGCCTCACATATTTCAAATTATAAAAAGCAATAGAAAGAGCCTCACAAATTTCAAAATATAAAAGGGTCATATATTTATAAACATTCTCGCAAATTTCAACTTATAAAAAGGATCAAGAAATCCTCACAAAATTCCAATTATAAAAGGGATCCTATATTTGTAAACATCTCATAAATCTTAGCTTATAAAAAGGATCACAAAATGACTCACGGATTTAAAATTATAAAAAACATCATAAAAAGCCTCACAAAATTCAAATTACAAAGGGAACGATTACTAAAAAGCCTCACAAATTTGAAATTATAAAAAACATCACTAGAAAAAGCCTAGGGTTTTTCGAAGAACTTTTTCTTATGGCTTTGGTGTCAAACTAGTGATCTAGTGCCAAATTTGAATGAAAAGGGAGATACCATGGAAATATCAAGCCCGTTGGATCGTAGAGGATCCTAAAGTGGGTGGCCACGATCCGTGTGAGGTAGGTCTCGACCAATCAGGGCCCGACCGTACAACACATAGAAGAACACCTTGTGCACCCAAAAAGGTGTTTCGTGAATATCTTTTGGAAATTTTGATGAAATGACATATTGTGGAGCTACCAATGTTAAAAAAATGAGAAAACTATACGACACCTGTAGTGCAAACGGAGGATGTTTCTAGTGAAAATCAGCACGAACTCAAAAAATAGAAGAGAGAGGAGAGAGGGAAAATCAATTTTCTATTTCTTGTGGCAACCCACAAGCTTGAGGTGGACCTTAATGCTGATGTAATCGTAGGTGCCTTGCCGGTGAGCATCGAGGGGACCGAGGCTAGCTTGGACTATGATTCTTATGTTTGCGTGTCTCCTAGATTCTTCTGGCGTATATAGACCGATGTTTCGTGCTAGTTTTATTTTGCAGGTGACGTGGCCTTTTTGACGTTCCGTGGTGACGGCCAGGGGATAGGGAGAGCATGTGGCATGTTGGGCATAGTTGAGTTTTCAAATCAATGTGACATTAAATAATTTCAAATCAATGCCATGCAAGGAGATGATTTACATGGACTGTACAGAGGTTATTTTTTATCCATGGACTTCGATATACTACTAATCCGTATTTCACTTATAATGATTGATATTAGTAATTAAAGAATACATGCGGGTTCCCAGGCTTCTTCCTTTTAGTATTAATTACCTAAATTCATGTGAGTAATTAACGTGGGTTTGTCTGTATTGGCACTCTTCTTTCCTCGAACACATGCAAAAATTAAGGGGAGGAAGTAATTTCACCTTCCTCGATAATACAAGAGGTTTTATTTTGTCGAAGTGGAAGATAAAATGACAAACGAAATACTTATGCTAGTACTATATCGCAAACACCGTTCCAATTTGCACTTGATAATAATATTCAATCTCCTAACATTATTATAAAAAGGATGTAAAGGTGAAATTAAACAAAATTAATCCTTACGCTTCCGGTGGCATCCCCTAGCTCTCACCGTCTTCTTCTTCTTCAAGCCTCCCACCTACTTCTCCTTCCTCTTCTCATTACCGATGAAGACAAGATCGAGTGCACTCTTCTTGGAGACGAAGTCGAGAAATGGCCATAAATCTTCCGATCCCTCATCTTCCTGCTCCCTCTTCTTCTTGCCGATGGAGGATGGATTGAGTCAACTCTTCTTGAAGAAGACGTCTTCTTCATAGATGAAAGACCAAGGATCCTCCTTCCCCTCCTCCTCCTCCTCCTCTTTGCTCTTTGTCGGCGGCGTCCCCTCCATCAGATGACGGTAAGCAGGGTTCTCATCGGAAAAATTACCTTCCGATGTGTCGGAATAGTACGGCTCATCAACGGAGTCCCCGCTATCACCATGGTAGGGACTGATATCCCTGTTCTCCCATGCATTGGACTCGTTAATGGACATGCACTAATCGGAGCAACTGCGCGACATTTTTGTGTGTGTGTGGTGGCTTGGCTGGCCTAAAGGGACAGGGAGAGAGAGAGAGTTATTCACTATGTCCGTCGTGCCTGGATGTGAGAGGTGGTCGTTGTTGATGGCCACATCTAGGAGTTGCCACGTGCCGTAGGAGCAACCTAGCAGTTCCCTTCCATCGTTTTTTATACAAGAGTTCCCTTCCATCGTTTTTTACAAGAGTTCCCTTCCATCATTGAAACAAGATCGAACGGTTGGTCTTCCTTCGCCCCGAGAGCATCGGCAGCGAGGATATTGCAAGTACCACCACATGTTGGGGGGTGCACATAACAATAACCATAGACCTTTTCTACACAAAATACAGACATTTTATGTAATTGTTGCACATAATACATAACAAGTCATTGAATGTTTCTTAGTTTTTTGAGAAACTTTTCATAGTTAATTATATAATATAGTACTCAAATATAATTTTTATCTAAATTAATAATAGTTAAATCTCAAAAAATAATTATAATTTTGAGCCACGTCCATAAAGTATCTGGTGTATTTTTGGTTCTTGTAAGTTGTATCATTTAGAAATCAACCTATTAGTAGGTACATAATTCTCGACATGCTCTAGAGAAACGATATATAGATTCTATAATGATGGAAAGTGTATTTTGAGGTTTATGCATAGCATTAATTGTGCTAAAGACTATATCAATAGAATCTTCAAAATGTTTGTGGAAGGAAAATCCATCGGTTAGCAATGTTGGGATTTCCAGTCTTGATCCAACGGTTAAACTTCAAAGTTATTCGTACACTATATACTGTGGTATGCTAACATAATTAAATGTATAACATGTCATTATAATCTTTGTGGTTTTTGCATAGCATTCATTGTGCTAACGACTATCGATAGAATCTTCTACGTGCTAGAATGGAAAAAAAGATCAAAGAGTTAACATTGTTGGGATTTGCCAGTCATGATTCGATTTTCCTTGTTCGAAGTTACTCGTACATTATATAGTGGCAAGATTTGCAAGAAGTCACACGCTACTTCCTACTAGTAAAAGGCACGTGACACACTCGTATATACTGTATGAAATGTGATTTAACGAACATTAAGTTATTATTAACCAATAGTCTTGTTAGATAAAAAAGGCATACATTAAGTATATTAATAATAACTATCTACACATATTGAGAATACAACCTATTGTGCTATGAACTTTTTTTGCAGGGGTGGGGGTGACATGATGGTTCTAGAACATGGTGGAGTTTTCTCTCGGTACTAGTCCTTCAACACTAATTCAGTTGCTCTGAACCATTGGATCTAACAGCCCAATAGTCAGGATTGGTGCTATGGATCCAATTCAAAACTGCTCCATTATAGTAGTAGAGATACATTGGTGATGATGCTATATGTGGATGACCGTACAACTTTCGGATAATCTCAAGGAAAAACAAGGCCACATGTATCAATGATCATGAATGGAAAATAAGAGTTGTGAGGACAGATTACTTGTGGGGCCTAGCAACCCCACATTTCTTCTTGTTTTTTAATGAGCTTACCTTATGGGTGGCTTTGATGTCGTTGCTCAGGTGCACTATATTATTCACGTTAATGTAATAGTGGTTTCCCAAAAATTTCTTTTAAACATAAGGTTGAACACTCCCAGCCATAGTGATTCAAAATTTATCGATAAAGGGGATTTATTTATTGGGTGGCTGAGTTGTTGACTCCACATGTCATTATCATGTAGACATGATTTTTGCTAGGAAGGGCAAACACTAATAAATTCTTATAGGAAGGCTAGGAAATTGGAAATTGTGTTCCATTGATAAACCTTCGCGCTCCTCTTCCTAGAGTTGGATTTTAGCAATTCAATACAAAAGGTTGTTGGACATGCTCCAAAACCCAATAATTTTTATTTTTAAATAAAAACAATAGTGATTATCTTGACTAATTAATTGCAGTCTTTGTATGTTGTACTAATGTAGTTCATATAATATGATATGTGTGCATGACCGAACAACTTTCAAAATACCTGAAGGAAAACATGGCCGCATTAATCAATGAGCACGAAATAAGGATGACAATAGGTAGGGTATGAGTAGGGTAGAGCAATATCATACCCACTCCCGTTTAGTCAATGGGTAGAAAATTTTACCCATACCCGTACTCGCGGGTATAAACCTTACCCATGCCCGTATCCATGAAAAATATCGAAGTTTAGAAGTCACAGTATCATACTCTTTCCTAGGTTGCTCGGCCCCATAGGTTGTAACTCTACAGGTAAATTTACTGGGTAGGGTATGGGTCTATCTACCCGTGCTCGTACCCATGACTTAACGGGTTAGGGTATGGGTATTACCCAAGGGTATAAAAGTGTGCCCATACCCTACCAACGCGGGTACGGTACATGCGGGCACTCATGGGTAAAATTGCCATCCTTAGTGTGAAGGGACAATAAGAGTTATGAGAACAAAGTACTTGTGGGGCCTACCAACTTTCACATTTTTTCGACGAAAACACCATCACTACTTACCGTATGAGTGGTTTGATGTTGTCCCTCAGGCGCTAGATTATTCACGTTAGTGAAATAGTGGGTTCCCATATTTTTGTTTAGAATAGAAGTATGTACACTCCCAAACATAGTGATTGAAAAGTTATTGATAAATGGCACTTTATTTTTTTTAAACTCAGGGTGCTTTATTATTACACTCGATTCCCTAAACCACCGGCCTACCATTCTGCTATTATTAGTTGGACTATGGATAAATTCAAATTCAGTCGAGTTGGTTGGGGCTTTAGTCGTAATTTTCGGGCTCACTACCTGTCTTGGTGACAACATCTTCATATGCATCATCGTTGATGAATAGATATAATATGGAAATATATCAATGCCATAGTATTTTAGTGCCTACCAAAGTAATACTTCAGTTTTCTCTCTTCTCAGTTTCTTCAAAAAGGGGCCTGACCTCTTTCTCAATTATTTTAAAAAACATAGTTTTGGAGAATACTTCAGTCTAAACCCCTATTATTTGTTTGAACAAAACACTAAAAGGTATTCAATTGTTCAGTTTATTCAGAAATCAAAATGTTTTCTAAATATATAAAAATACTTTGATGCCAAACTCGGCCTTAATATCTGAACTGAGCCAATCTGGGCCATGGATGATCAATATTTCGATGCCAAATGGCCAAATGGGCCCTCAGTTTCTAAACTAAGGCAGTATAGGCCATGGATAATCACCGATGTGCCTGTCGGCCTTTGGTTCCAGGGAGTACGGCTTACCAATTTACTACTACTTGGACTATACATAAATATGAATTTAGTCGAGCAGGAAAATCTCCCGCTATCCAATGTTTCAAACATCTTGGAATCCCCCTTCTACCCCTAGTGAAGTCGGTTCGTTGGGGCTTCAATCGTAATTTCCCTGTTTAGTACCTCTATAGCCCTGCCCCTACCACCGAACCCAACCCCCACACCCACACACAATCCTCGCCCCCAGTTGCACAAGCCCTATGGAAAACCCTAGATCTACCTTCACCACCTTAGATCTGATTCACCGTCGTTGCCATGCACTGCACCAGATCTGCTTCACCGACCCACTCTCCTGGCGCGCCAAACATATTCCCACCGCCAGGAATCTGCTTCTTTGCCATTGTCATCCAGCGATCGGAGGAACCCCTGTTCTGCTTCACCTTCGCCCACAAGCAGCACAACCGCAACACCCTCGACAACCTCGTCGTCACGACCCAGGATTCGCTGGAAGCCTAAACACCATCGCGACCAAGGTAACCATATCTCCTTTGAGTTTGGTAAGATAAATATGAGAAGTTAACTTTATTTTGTATTGGTGCTACTTTTCTAGTAACTGACAAGTAATATACTTGTTACCCGTATCTTCCTAAATAAATTTTTTGTAGTCAGGTTTAACCATAAGGCATTCAACTGCAATTTTGTATGTCATGGCGAAATATGAGTCAGCCAACAGGTAACACATTTGTTTCCATTAATAAGTTCCCATATGTGATGCGGTTAAAATATCTCTCTGGCTTGGCATAGGCTATGGCACTAATTTTTATTTCTTGCTTGATGATTTTGTCCTATCTATGCACTACACGTTTACATTCGTTATACTGCTTCCACTAAGATGTCTGTTTCATTTTCTTCTGCTTACCCCACTATTCCTAACCGTTTGTTGTTGTTATGCAATGAATAGGTGCAGTTTACACTAGAAATCGTAGAATGAATGGCCCCTATAATCTCGTAAGTATCTATTGCTTTTCTATCACTTCATGCTAACATCTTTGAGATTGGAACCTTTTTGTGTTTACTATTCACTACACCATTATGCAGAGGACCAACACTGAAGTATGGAGACCACCATTCCAATTACTTGATGCAGCGGACATCACCAACGAACATACCTGTAACCAGTTCAGCAACCCTGAGACTCTACATAGAGCTACAGTAAGTACTCCCCCTTTTTTAACGTTTAAGTCCCCTGGTGTCATGCCATTGACTCTAGTTGAGTTGTTATATTTGTAGGAGGCACTAGGGTGATTATAACAAGGCTAGACATGCAATGGAATCCAATATAACAGAAACGGAAGGATCATAAGAAACCACACACTTCAAATATCACTCTGGTATCTCCACGTGTATGGCTATTTTAATACGAGGCACATGATAGTACACTTTGTCTTTGGGCAGACAATCAAAAAAATTAAACATTCTAACTATTCAATAGATCGTTTGACCATTTCTCTAAAATGATTTGGCTTGTCTATTAGAGTCACACGTCTGCATGAGGTCCTTGTGTTGAGTGCTTACATTGCTATAATAGACCAAATAATCTTTTGAAAATCTTTGAGAATGAACATGGTAGTTTTGTTCCTTTGTATGATGTTGTAACTTCTTTTATCTTAGTTTCAGCCTTCATCAAGTAGAGAAGTCATTTCGCAGGGTAGAAGTGACAGTTGCACACTATCCCATCCCTCTATGAAGTCAACTGTTCCAGTTATTCCAGAAGAAAGAGATGTATGATGCCCCGTTGTTACTAATTGCTTTCTTCCTTTTTGTAAAGGGACTGATTTGAAATCCGTTTGTTTTTGTTTTCCTTGGTAATGATGTTATATGACATTTCTTTTTTTTAGGTTGCAAATATAAATATGAAGGCACAACAGAAAACAACTACCTCATGTGTAGGTCTCCTTGGACAGAGCAGCAGTGATAGTGCGTATTGCTCATTTAGGTACACGATCTCGACTGCTCAATACATTCCAGCAGAGAGAATTTTTGGTGTGGCACTCCAATAAGCACTTGATGTAGTTGGACAGGAAGCCAATATAACAGATGTAGTAGTCTCCATAGCAAGGAAGGAGTTATCTGAGTTGAAAAACAGGCAAGCTTTGACGGAGAATCTACTTAATAATATCCTAAACAAGTCTTGTGGCAATCCCGTCGTTATATGTAAGGCGACATGAGATCCCTAAAAGGAACATTTTTGAAACTAAGATTATAATTTTTATCAGCTGTGTTGTACTCCGATGATGCTTTACAACCTACGGAACTTTTCAGGACTATAATAATTTACTAATTTTCCAGTTATAAGTTTTTTTCCATAGTTCCAAAGTTTATTTAGCATTTTAGAGAATTGTGTTCTTTGTTTATCCACTTTTATGTCTTAGCAATGGATCTAAGTTAAATAGGCTTAAACAATAGCAGGCCCACAATGTTTTATTAGTCCTTGATGGTCCACCAATCAACAGTCACGGGCCTACACTTAGGCCGTTATATGTAGAATCCGATCGCAAAAGAACAGAACAGTGAAAGGCCAAAACAGTAAATGGCTAGAATAGTGAAAGGCCAAAAACAGTGAAAGGCTAGAACGGTGAAAGGCTAGAACAATAAATGGCCCGAATAGTAAAAGGCCATTATAGGAAAACTGTAGGACGCTAGAACAGTAACAGGCCGGAACAGTAACAAGCCTAGAATAGTAGGAGGCCAAAACTTTAGTAGGACAGAAACTTCGCAGCCTGTTTATGGGATTGAATAGTAGAAGGTCGGAATAGTGAATGTCTAGAACAGTAAAGGGTCCTAATTGTAGAGGGCCGTAAGGGCCCATGATGGGCGCGAAACAAATGACGGGTCGACATCAGGCCTTAATAGTAACGGACAGACTTGGCCCAGGCTGAGAATGGGCCACACAGTATTGGACCAAGGTGGGCCTTCTGTAGACTGAAACAATGTCGGGCATGAAAGTTCACAGGCCGCGGATGGCTGCACTAGTTAGCCCATTCCAAACAGTGCTAGACAAAACAATAATAGGCCTTCTTCTTATTGGGCTCTCCTCATGAGTCGGCCACTTAATATTTAGCAGGTCTTGTTTGGGCCTGGCTTCTGCCACGATTTCTATGACCGTTAACGTCGGTAACTGGGCATTAACGGTGTTCGCCACGTGTCATCTTGCATGAACTCAGCAGTCAACAGGGCTGGCAAACAGATCTACGGCGGAACAAGTTTTCGTGGCTGAAGGGTGCGATCCGCCATGGTCAGAAAAAACCATGGTAGATTCTATTGTGATGGGGTGTTTACCACAATGGGCTTCCGTCGTAGAAGACTTTTTAGCCACAAAAAATGGGCCTTTGATGACCCACAAGTATAGGGGGTGTATCGCAGTATTTTCGATAAGTAAGAGTGTCGAACCCAACGAGGAGCAGAAGGTGCTGGCCAGTGGAATGGATCAGGAATTCTCTGTAAATACTTAGCAAACAGATTTTTAGGGATTTTCGATAAAGCAAGTAAACAAAGTACGAGTAAACAAAAGACAATAGGAATAAATGCAGCAAGTGGCCCAATCCTTTATGCAGCAAAGGACAAGCCGATTGTACTTCTATAGATGAACAAATGTTCTCGAGGACACATGGGAAGACTGTAAAGTGCTTTCGCTTCATATAGTCGATTAATCTTCTTTAGCTTGCTAAGTGTTGTGTGGGTGAACCTGTGCTAATGTACCGCCCCACCCAAGACTAATACATACTTGTGATTATACCCCTTGAAAACATCCCTAAGTACAAGAAAGTAATTAAGGTAGAAACCTAACCACAGATTTAAACTCTAAGACCCTTACATCCCTTGTGCAATGGTTTCCTAACGGAGGTTCAGGTTTCTGTCACTCCGGCAACCCCTACGATTAGTATCCAAATACACAATGCATTCCCCTAGGCCCATATAGGTGAAGTGTCATGTAGTCGACATTCACATGACACCACTAGAAGAAGTACACCACAACTTAAATAACAATCTATTGAATCTTTCTCAATGCAACTCCACTACTAACAACAAGACTTCTCCCATGTCCTCAAGAACAAAACGAACTACTCACAAGACATCATATGGATCATGATAAGAGATGGAATAATGATGTATAACAATCTAAACATAAACAATAATTCAATGGTTCACTCAATAGCATCAACTACAAAGAGTAATCAACACCGGGAAAGTTTCCCCTATGAACTATGCAAGATTCAACCAATTGTTACAGCAATATGGAGATGGTGATGAGGGTGCTGATGGTGATGATGGTGGTGATGATGATGATGATCCCGATGAAGTCTAGCTTGATGGTGGTGTTGATGGCGACGATCTCGCCTCTCCGGGAAGGAATTCCCCCGGTAGAAATCTGTCTCCCGGAGAGATCTTTCTCTCTCAGTGTTTTCCGCCCCGCAGAGGCGGCAGAATCTTTCTGTGGTCGCTCCCCGAGTCTTAGGGTTTCGTGGGGATGATATACGCCAGAGGAGAGAGGATGGAGTGGGCCAGGGTAGCCACACCACTCCCAGGCGCGGCCTAGGCCTGCCCGCGCCATGCGGTGGTGTGGGCCTCCTGTGGCCCACCTCCACTCCATCTTCTGGCATCCTGAGTCTTCTGGAAAAATAGAATTTTCCATATATTTTCCCGGATTTTATGATCTTCGCGAATTTTGCCTCCAAACAGCACCTTTTCCATCAGAATCCTGATTGCAGCGGTCCATGCTCCAAAAGTCATCAACCATGCAGAAATAGATGAAATAACATAAGTATGACCTCTCAATACGAAATATATCAATGAATAATAGTGAATTAAGACATAAAATAGTGATGCAAAATGGACGTATCAACTCCCCCCAAGCTTAGACTTCGCTTGTCCCCAAGCGAAACTGAGCTCAATAAACATGACCTCAGATTTATGGAGTGAAGAGTCGATAAAAGAATACGGACAAGAAGCATCACATTCATCAAAATCATAGATCATAATAGAAGACAATTCACTATTATAAAACTCAACTTGCAATGAGTAAAGGAAACACAATAAAGATACATAGAGTAAATCATAATTGGTAATGGCAAACTTAGCTCTTGGTCGAAGAATAGTTGATAATTTGCTGGAGTTCACAAATAACTAGTTTTCAATGAAACCTTTCAAAGTAGTAAACATCAAGATAAGAGCAATGTGCAAAACAAGGAACATAAGAGACATGATTGGATAAATCATCATCTGAATGAATGAAACACATCAACTCAAAATACTTGCTGAGATAGAAGGGAATGGGTTTACTGACTCAACTACAAAGTAAAAAAGAAAGGCCCTTCGCAGAGGGAAGCAGGGATTGCAAGTCTCATAAAGAGCTCCCAAAAATTATGATACTTACTAGCTTTCAGCTCTCATTGCCCCTATCATAGGCATCTTTTGGTGATTAAGGTTAAAGTGACGCAACTAAGAGGATATGCTTGGCAAGTTATAAGTTGAAATCTCAAACCCCTTACTTATGAGTACTGATCCTCATGCTACTCAACTTCAGTCACGAGCAAGCTCTTGTCATTGTAAATACATGCGTATCATTGAGAACCGCCAACGGGGTACCCCTTGCACATGACACAGGAGCTATCCCATAATCAAAATGACAAGGCAACCAGACAGTGAGCATCTCAGCGATCTTTTTATTTGCTATTTGCATAGGTTTTTATTGAGGATGCTTCATAGAACGCTCAATATAGTTATGCTGCAAGTTTCCACCATGATTAGGCATGGCTTAGGCTAGCGGCCCAGGCGTTTCTCTAACACACATATAAACTCCATGATCTTACAAGTTCCACTTTTATTTCACACCGTCGGGGTCCATAAGCAAAAGAACATGATATCAACTAGGTACAAAGTACCAAATGAAGTGTTGAAATGGTCCCAATGATACATGGTTCGGCTAACTTCAACTCATAAAGCGCAATCATATACGCAACAAAGAAGGACCCAATGGTTCAAGTTTATTAAATGCAAGAAAGTAAGGTGTGCCATCAAGTTCGTGAGAGCTTTAATCACTAATTTTCACATAACAAGTTTAATTTGGGATGTAGATAAAACAAGAATTTACTTGGAATAGCAATAATGCTACTAGGTAGGTATGGTGGACACAAATGGCAAGGTTTTGGTTTAAAGGAGGTGGATGCACGAGAAGAATTCCCTCTCAGTACAGGTTTTTGGCTAGCAAGGCTGGGTAGCAAGTATAAGAGTTGAAGGAAACAAAGAAACATACAAATGATAAAGACAAACATGCAATCTTCCTTGGAAGCACAAAATATCTTAACTAGAGAATACTAGACTTATGAGCAAATCAAGGAAGAAAGATGATGAAATTATTTTTCTCTAGAGTACTTCTATCTTTTTTCAACTCTCAAAAAGGTGTTGCTACTGACCGATCTAGGTTTTCCAAAACCAACTAAATTAACTTAAAGATCCCAAAGTGCTACCAATACTAACAACAAGATCAATCATATAACCACGAATTGAAAACTAATATAAGCTATGCAAAAGAGTGAATGATAGAAATTCTCATTAATATTCCATAACGGAAACTCACACCAAGGGATACAAATCTAACGAGAGAGGGGACACTTCCATAATGCAAACCATACTACAAAATAACTCCTCTATTCATGATATGACTCTACTAATAAGGTAAAAAGATAGAAGATAGTGATATGATACCGCGGCACTCCCCCAAGCTTGGAACAAACCAAGGGGATGCCAAACCTGATGACGAATTACTCTTTCGGTTGTGGTGGTATCCTCTCGATGAGCTCTTTGATAAGTTTCCCAAAGTCCTCAATCTCGAAGGTGAGATTACGAATCAGCTGTGAGTTTTGCTCAATGCGGCTCATGATCATGTCGTGTTGAGAATCCTAGCTCTTGCTATTCTTTCCCCACTCTTCCTCCTTGAAGTCTTCTTTTCCTGCATGGCTAGAACGAGGCAAATCCCAATTGGAGGGTAATTTCCCCTTGGGCATATTCTGGTATTGATGCTCATGGATAAGAGCGTGGAAAGGATTCTTGGTGCCTGGAGGAAGTGACCAGGGATCTGAACGGTGATGAGGAGGCTTCCCTACAATGGCTGTATTTTCCACCACTCCGATGCTTGCAACGGTAGTGCCGGTGTGCTTTGCCTCCTTTTCACCTTCGCTCTTGATCTCCTTCTCCTTCCCGCGGTCTTGGAGGTCTTCCTCCATGGGCTCCTTCCCTTTATCCTTGGCGGACACCATTGTGCTTCTAAGATTTCAAAGAGTATGTCCTGACAGAAACAGATCGAAACAAAAACGCGACAAAAACACGATATACCAACCTCGGGGGATCCGGGGGGTTCTATATTACGAAGTTTCATATCAAAAGGAAGGTACTGGGAGAAAACGAGTCGGAGGCGGAGTCCGGTGTGGCCTCACCACCTGGTGGCGCGGCTAGGGGTGGGCCCGCACCATGGGCTGGAGTGGGCCACCCTGGATCCGTTTCCATCTCTTTTTCTCTTTGTAGCTTTCCTTATTGACTGAAAACTGCAAAAATATAGTTGGATTGTATTTTCGTGGAACTTTTCTTACCAGAACTGTTAACTCTTTGAACACGGACTCTGCGAGTCTCTGAATTTGGTATTTAGTGGATCCTTCCAGAGTCATCACTTGAATAACATCAATATCTTCATCTTCATACACTTATTACTTGAGTCATAAAACCTTTCTCTTCCTTATTACACCATTATCTCCACTTCCTGGAAATTTCTTTCACACAAAACTTCACACAGTTCTCATTAGCAACATTAGTATAAGTGAACTGATAAACCATTTTGTGTCCAACTCCAACTAAAAACCATCAAAACAAAATCTACTATAGCAACTCCTTCCGAAAACCCAAAAATATTTCAAAAAGGAAATCGAATAAAGAAGCAAATGCAAGAGGGGCAAAATCTGTCAAAACAGACCAGCAGGTAAAGATCAATTTTTCCAAACTCTTCAGTTGCTCAAATCAAAAAGTGCAAAACTAACGAAAGTTAAATAACAACATGGGGCAGATGCACAAAAAATTACAGCTCAATCCGACATACAGAGATCTCTCACGAATGTTTACGGTGAAGCACAAAAATCTGTTTCGGGACAGCAACTTCCCCAAATCTTACTTCTCTCACATTAGAGGTTCATCTTGACACAAAAACCAAACAAAACAGATAAGGAGCGGTTATTACCTAAGTAATAACTTCCAAATCTCAAAGAAACAAAAACAAACTGAAAGAAAAAATAAATCTCAAAGAAACAAAACAAACTGAAAGCAAAAAACAAATTGGGTTGTCTCCCATAAAGCTCTTTCTTTATAGCCATTAAGATGGGCATGATAATTTTGAAGAAACTCTCATAGGGATATGAATTGAAGTGAACAAGAGAATTAAGAAGCAAAAACACACACACATTTAAGTTTAACCCACTTCCTATGCAAAGGAATTTTGTAAACAACCAAGTTGTTGAAACCAGAGGCAACTTGCATAAGAAGGCAAAAGAAGTGCAACATAAAAACTTTCAGCATAAAACAAGGAAACTTGATATTATTGAGATGCATAAGAACACTTTTCCCTCTCTCATAGTAGCTTTCAGTATCATGCATAAACTTAAAAATATAGCTATCACAAGGAACATCATAGCAATGATCACTTATTCTAACAGAAAACACAGGAATACTAGTTCTCATAACACTACTTTGTGAAACAATATTAGAGGTATCCTTACAAAGGATAGGGTGTCCCTCTTTTTCATATTTAGTAACAAAGTCTTTCACACCTGCTATTATAGGTTCATCAACCATTTGTTTATCAGGTTCCACAGCTTTATTTGAACTTTCATTAACCATACTAGCTATCATAGAATGTTCCTTTACCTTAACTAGGAAAGGAATTTTCTCAATATAAGGTTTGGGTAAAACATGATTAGCAGTATAAACTTCAGTATTTCTTGCAGGAACACTCTTAGCAACATCTTTATAAGGTTCATGATACTTATTCCACTTCTTTTTAGGCACTTCAATGTAAGAAGCAAAAACCTTAAATTAAGAAGCAATAGCTTGAGAGTCTAGACCATAAGCATTTTTAATATTTTGAAAGTCATCAGTTCCCGTAAAAGATTCAATGCATTCATAATCATAATTTATACCTGACTTTCTACCTTTGTCATTCTCCCAAGCTTTAGCATTGTCTTGAATACGATCTAGAAGGTCCCATTTAACTTCTTCTTCCATGCGAGTGAATGATCCAGCACAAGAAGCATCCAATAAATCCTTGTCATCTAGAGGGAGCCTTGCATAAAAGTTGTTGATAATAATATTATTGGGGAGCTCATGAATGGGACATTTGAGCATTAGTAACTTCAATCTCCCCCAAGCTTGAGATGTACTCTCTCCATCAAGATGCCAAAAGTTGTATATTTGATTCCGATCTTTATGAATCTCACTAGGAGGATAAAACTTTGAATAAAAGAGAGGCACTATTTCCTCCCATTCCAGAGCTTGACCATTCTTCAGCAGCTTATACCATTCCTCAGCTCTTCCTTTTAGTGATAATGAGAATAACTTCTTCTTAACTTGATCTGTAGTAATACCTGCAAACTTGAACAACCCGCATAATTCGTGTATAAAGAGTAAATGATCACCAGGATGGACAGTTCCATCCCCAACATAGTAGTTATCCATAACACGATCAATAATTCTTGTAGGTATTTTGAAAACATCTTTCTCAGCAGGTGGTGGCTTATCTACTACCTTAGCAGTGGTAGTAGCATTACCAAGTAAGAAACTCAGTGAATTATCCATAACGAAAATAAAGCAACTAGCACAAGTAAACAATACTCACAGTAGAAGTTTCCTTTACAAGTTCCACTCTCCAATAGCGCTTCACTCCCGGCAACGGCGCCAGAAAATAGTCTTGATGACCCACAAGTATAGGGGGTGTATTGCAGTATTTTCGATAAGTAAGAGTGTCGAACCCAACGAGGAGCAGAAGGTGCTGGCTAGTGGTATGGATCAGGAATTCTCTGCAAATACTTAGCAAACGGATTTTTAGGGATTTTCGATAAAGCAAGTAAACAAAGTACGAGTAAACAAAAGACAGTAGGAATAAATGCAGCAAGTGGCCCAATCCTTTATGCAGCAAAGGACAAGCCGGTTGTATCTCTATAGATGACCAAATGTTCTCGAGGACACATGGGAAGACTGTCAAGTGCTTTCGCTTCATATAGTCGATTAATCTTCCTTAGCTTGCTAAGTGTTGTGTGGGTGAACCGGTGATAATGTACCGCCCCATCCAAGACTAATACATACTTGTGATTATACACCTTGCAAACATCCCTAAGTACAAGAAAGTAATTAAGGTAGAAACCTAACCACAGCTTTAAACTCTAAGACCCTTACATCCCTTGTGCAATGGTTTCCTAACGGAGGTTCAGGTTTCTGTCACTCCGGCAACCCCTACGATTAGTATCCAAATACACAATGCATTCCCCTAGTCCCATATAGGTGAAGTGTCATGTAGTCGACATTCACATGACACCACTAGAAGAAGTACACCACAACTTAAATAACAATCTATTGAATCTTTCTCAATGCAACTCCACTACTAACAACAAGACTTCTCCCATGTCCTCAAGAACAAAACGAACTACTCACAAGACATCATATGGATCATGATAAGAGATGGAATAATGATGTATAACAATCTGAACATAAACAATAATTCAATGGTTCACTCAATAGCATCAACTACAAAGAGTAATCAACACCGGGAAAGTTTCCCCTATGAACTATGCAAGATTCAACCAATTGTTACAGCAATATGGAGATGGTGATGAGGGTGCTGATGGTGATGATGGTGGTGATGATGATGATGATGGTGATCCCGATGAAGTCCAGCTTGATGGTGGTATTGATGGCGACGATCTCCCCTCTTCGGGAAGGAATTCCCCCGGCAGAAATCTGTCTGCCGGAGAGATCTTTCTCTCTTGGTGTTTTCCACCCCGCAGAGGCGGCGGAATCTTTCTGTGGTCGCTCCCCGAGTCTTAGGGTTTCGTGGGGATGATATACGCTAGAGGAGAGAGGCTGGAGTGGGCCAGGGCGTCCACACCACTGCTAGGCATGGCCTAGGCCTGCCCGCGCCATGGGGTGGTGTGGGCCCCCTGTGGCCCACCTCAACTCCATCTTCTGGCATCCTGAGTCTTCTGGAAAAATAGAATTTTCCGTATATTTTCCCGAATTTTATGATCTTCATGAATTTTGCCTCCAAACAACACCTTTTCCATCAGAATCCTGACTACAGCGGTCCATGCTCCAAAAGTCATGAACCATGCAAAAATAGATGAAATAACATAAGTATCACCTCTCAATACGAAATATATTAATGAATAATAGTGAATTAAGACATAGAATAGTGATGCAAAATGGACGTATCAGCCTTCAACCACGAAAATCGTCCGTTGTAAAGTCAACTTTTCTTGTAGGGACACATGCAATGACATCAAGCGGATCCTTTTGGTTTAGCAAAATAACACACATACAATAACATCTAGTGTATCCATGTGGTTTATGAAAAGAACACACATGCAATGACATCTAGTGGATCGATGTGGTTTATGAAAAGAACACATATGCAATGACATCTAGTGGATCAATGTGGTTTAGGAAAAGAACACACATGCAATGACATCTAGTGGATCCATGTGGTTTATGAAAAGGACACACATGCAAGGACATCTAGTGGATCCATGTGGTTTATGAAAACAACACACATGGAATGAGTCTAGTGGATCCATGTGGTGTAGAAAAAGAACACACATGCAATGACACCTAGTGGATCGATGTTGTTTATGAAAAGAACACACATGCAATTGCATCTAGTTGAATCCCAGAATGCTGATATAGGGTTCCTGGATATGTTTGGACACATGCTGGACTCACATCATTGCATGTGGTCTTGTCCCAAACCATGATGATGAACACTAATACACACACACAAATCCAAGTAGGTGCGGTGATGTAGTATCTTTCAAACTGGCGATACAACACATGTTGCTATTGAATCCCAGCATGCTGCTAGGGTTCCTAGATATGTTTGGACGCATGTTGGACTGGCATCATTGTATGTGTTCTTTTCCAAAACTAGAATGATGCACACTGATACACACACACATCCAATGACTCTAGTGGATCCATCTGGTTTATAAAAAAGAAAACACAAGCAATGACATCTAGTGGATCCATGTGATTTATGAAAAGAACACACATGCAATGACATCTAGTGGATCCAAGTGGTTTATTGAAATAACACACATGTAATGACATCTAGTGGATCCATGTGGTTTAGGAAAGAACACACATACAATGACATCTAGTGGATCCATGTGGTTTATGAAAATAACACACATGCAATGACATCTAGTTGAATCCCAACATGCTGCTATAGGATTCTAGGGCATGTTTGGACACATGCTGGAGTGGCATCATTGGATGTGTTATTTTCCAAAAATAATAATAATGCATGCTTATACACACACACACATCCAATTTGGTGTGGTGATGCATCATCTTTCAAACTTGTGATACAATGCATATTGCAGTTGAATCCCAGCATGCTGCTAGGGTTCATGGACATGTTTCGACACATGATGTAGTGGCATCATTGCATGTGTTCTTTTCCAAAACCTCAATGATGCACACACACATACAATGACTCAAGTGGATCCATGTGGTTTAAACACTCATGCAATGACATCTAGTGGATCTCTGTGGTTTATGAAAAGAACACCCATGCAATGACTCTAGTGGATCCATGTCGGTTATGAAAATAACACTCATGCAATGACATCTAGTGGATCCATCTGGTTTAGGGAAATAACACACATGCAATGCCATCTAGGGGATCCATGTGGTTTATGAAAAGAACACACATGCAATGACCTCTAGTGGATCTACGTGGTTTATGAAAAGAACACACTTGCAATGACATCCCGTGGATCCTTGTGGTTTAGGAAAAGAACACACATGCAATGACATCTAGTGCATTCATGTGGTTTATGAAAAGAACACACACGCAATGACATCTAGTGGCTCCATGTGGTTTAGGAAAATAACACACATGAAATGCCATCTAGTGGATCCATGTGGTTTATGAGAAGAACACACATGCACTGACATCTAGTGGATCCATGTGGTTTATGAAAAGAACACACTTGCAATGGCATGCAGTGGATGCATGTGGTTTCGGAAAACAACACACATGCAATGACATCTAGTGGATCCATGTGGTTTATGAAAAGAACACACATATAATGACATATAGTGGATCCATGTGGTTATGAAAAGAACACACCTGCAATGACTCTTGTGGATCCAAGTGGTGTAAGAAAAGAACACACATGCAATGACATCTAGTGGATTCATGTGGTTTATGAAAAGAACACACAAGCAATGACATCTAGTGGATCCATGTGGTTTATGAAAAGAACACACATGCAATGACATCTAGTTGAAACCTAGCATGCTGCTATAGGGTTCCTAGACATGTTTGGACACATGATGGAGTGGGATAATTGCATGTGTTATTTTCCAAAACCATAATGATGCACACTGATATACAAACACACATCCAAGTAGGTATGGTGATGAAGCATCTTTCAAACTGGTGATACAATGCATGTTGAAGTCGAATCCCAGCATGCTTCTATAGGGTTCCTGGACATCTTTGGACACATGCTGGAGTGGCATGATTGCATGTGTTCTTTTCGAAAACCACAATGAAGTACACTCACACACACACATCAAAGTGGGTGTGGTATTGTAGCATCTTTCAAACTGGTGATACAATGCATATTGCAATTGAATCCTAGCATTATGCTAAGGTTCCTAGACATGGTTGGAAACATGTTGGAGTGGCATCATTGCATGTGTTGTTTTCCAAAACCACAATGATGGACACTGATACACACACACATCCAATGACTCTAGTGGATCCATTTGGTTATGAAAAGAACACATGTTCAATGACTTCTAGTGGACCCATGTGGTTTATGAAAAGAACACACATGCAATGACATATAGTGCGTCCATGTGGTTTAGGAAAAGAACAACACGCAATGACATCTAGTGGATCCATGTGGTTTATGAAAATAACACACATGCAATGAATCTAGTGGATCCATGTGTTTTATGAAAAACACATGCAATGACATCTAGTGGAGCCTTGTGCTTTAGGAAAAGAACACACATGCAATGACATTTCGTGGATCCATTTGGTTTATGAAATGAACACACATGCAATGACATCTAGTGGATCCATGTGGTTTATGAAATAACACATATGCAATGACATCTAGTAGATCAATGTTGTTTAGGAAAACAACACACATGCAAGGACATCTAGTGGATCCATGTGGTTTAGGAAAAAACAGACATGAAGTGACTCTAGTGGGTCCATGTGGTCTAGGAAAAGAACACACATGCAATGAGATCTTGTCGATCCATGTGGTTTATGAAAAGAACACACTTGTAGTGAGATCTAGTTGAATCCCAGAATGCTGCTATAGGGTTCTTGGACATGTTTGGATACATGCTTGAGTGGTGTCATTGAATGTGTTCTTTTCCTAAACCACGATGATGTACACTGATACACACACATCCAAGTGGGAGTGGTGATGTGGCATCTTTCAAACTGGTGATACAATGCATGTTTAAGTTAAATCCCACCATGCTGCTAGGGTTCCTGGATAGGTTTGGACACATGTTGGAGTGGCATCATTACATGCGTTGTTTTCCAAAACCAGAATTATGCACACTGATACACAAACATACACATCCAATGACTCTAGTGCATCCATGTTGTTTATGAAAAGAACACACATGCAATCACATCTAGTGGATCCATGTGGTTTAGGAAAAGAACAGGAATGTAATGACATCTTGTGGATCCATGTGGTTTATGAAAAGAACACACATGTCATGACATCTAGTGGATCCATGTGGTTTATGAAAAGAACACAAATGCATTGACTCTAGTGGATCCATGTGGTTTATGAAAAGAACACACCTGGAATGACTCTTGTTGATCCAAGTTGTGTCGGAAAAGAACACACATGTAATGACATCTGGTGGATCTATGTGGTTTATGAAAAGGGCACACATGCAATGACATCTAGTGGATCCATGTGGTTTATGAAAAGAACACACATGCAGTGACATCTAGTGGATCCATGTGGTTTGTGAAAACAAAACACATGCAATAACATCTAGTGGATCCATGTGGTTTATGAAAAGAACACACACGCAATGACATCTTGTGGATCAATGTCGTTTAGGAAAAGAACACACTTGCAATAACATCTAGTGGATCCATGTGGCTTATGAAAAGAACACACATGCAATGACATCTAGTGGATCCATGTGCTTGATCAAAAGAACACACATGCAATGACTATAGTGGATCCATGTGGTGTAGGAAAAGCACACATGCAATGACATCTAGTGGATCCATGTGGTTTATGAAAAGACCACACATGCAATGATATCTTGTTGTATCCCAGAATGCTTCTATAGGGTTCATGTACATGTTTGGACACATGCTAGAGTGGAATCATTGCATGTGTTCTTTTCCAAAACCATAATGATGCACACTGATATACAAACACACATCCAAGTAGGTGTGGTGATGAAGCATCTTTCAAACTGGTGATACAATGCATGCTGAAGTCGAATCCCAGCATGCTTCTATAGGGTTCCTAGACATCTTTGGACACATGCTAGAGTGGCATGATTGCATGTGTTCTTTTAGAAAACCACAATGAAGCACACTGACACACACACATCAAAGTGGGTGTGGTATTGTAGCATCTTTCAAACTGGTGATACAATGCATATTGCAATTGAATCCTAGCATTATGCTAAGGTTCCTGGACATGGTTGGAAACATGTTGGAGTGGCATCACTGCATGTGTTCTTTTCCAAAACCACCATGATGCACACTGATACAAACACACACATCCAATGACTCTAGTGGATCTATTTGGTTTACGAAAAGAACACACGTTCCATGACTTCTAGTGGACCCATGTGGTTTATGAAAAGAACACACATGCAATGACATATAGTGGGTCCATGTGGTTTAGTAAAAGAACTACATGCAATGACATCTAGTGGATCCATGTGGTATATGAAAAGAACACACATCCAATGAATCTAGTGGATCCATGTGTTTTATGAAAAAACACATGCAATGACATCTAGTGGATCCTTGTGCTTTCGGAAAAGAACACGCATGCAATGACATCTGGTGGATCCATTTGGTTTATGAAACGAACACACATGCAATGACATCTAGTGGATCCATGTAGTTTATGAAATAACACAGATGCAATGACATCTAGTGGATCAATGTTGTTTAGGAAAAGAACACACATGCAGTGACATCTAGTTGATCCATGTGGTTTATGAAAAGAACACACATGCAAGGAGATCTAGTGGATACATGTGGTTTATGAAAAAACACACATGAAGTGACTCTAGTGGATCCATGTGGTATAGGAAAAGAACACACATGCAATAAGATCTTATCGATCCATGTGGTTTATGAAAAGAACACACTTGTAGTGAGATCTAGTTGAATCCCAGAATGCTGCTATAGGGTTCTTGGACATGTTTGGACACATGCTTGAGTGGTGTCATTGAATGTCTTCTTTTCCTAAACCAAGATGATGAACACTTATACACACACATCCAAGTGGGTGTGGCGATGTGGCATCTTTCAAACCGGCGATACAATGCATGTTTAAGTTGAATCCCACCATGCTGCTAGGGTTCCCGGATAGGTTTGGACACATGTTGGAGTGGCATCATTACATGTGTTGTTTTCCAAGTCCAGAATTATGCACACTGATACACAAAAATACACATCCAATGACTCTAGAGGATCAATGTTGTTTATGAAAAGAACACACATGCAATGACATCTAGTGGATCCATGTGGTTGGGGAAAAGAACAGGAATGTAATGACATCTTGTGGATCCATGTGGTTTAGAAAAAAAAACACATGTAATGACATCTAGTGGATCCATGTAGTTTATGAAAAGAATACAAATGCATTGACTCTATTCGATCCATGTGTTTTATGAAAAGAACACACATGCAATGACATCTAGTGGATCCAAGTAGTGTAGGAAAAGAACACACATGAAATGACATCTAGTGGATCCATGTGGTTTATGAAAAGAACAGACATGCAATAACATTTAGTGGATCCATGTGGTTTATGAAAAGAACACACATGCAATGACATCTAATGGATCCATGTGGTTTATGAAAAAACACACATGTAATGACATCTAGTTGAACCCAGCATGCTGCTATAGAGTACCTGGACATGTTTGGACACATGCTGGAGTGGCGTCATTGCATGTGTTCTTTTCCAAAACAATAATAATGCACACTAATACACACACATCCAAGTTGGTGTGGTGATGCAACATCTTTCAAACTGGTGATACAATGCATGTTGAAGTTGAATCCCAGCATGCTGCTAGGGTTCCTGGACATGTTTGGACAAATGCTGGAGTGGCATCATTGCATGTGTTCTTTTCCAAAACCATAATGATGCATACTAATACACACACACACATCCAAGTGGGTGTTGTGATGCATCATCATTTCAAACTAGTGATACAATGCATGTTGCAGTTGAATCCTAGCATGCTTCTAGGGTTCGTAGACATGTTTGGACACATGGTGGAGTGGCATCATTGCATGAGATATTTTCCAAAACCACAATGATGCACACTAATACATACACACATGCAATGACTCAACTGGATCCATGTGGTTTATGAAAAGACACACATGCATTGACATCTGGTGGATCCATGTGGTTTATGAAAATAACACACTTGCAATGAATCTAGTGGAGGCATGGTGGTTTATGAAAAGAACACACATGCAATGACATCTATTGGATCCATGTGGTTTAGAAAAAGAACACACATGCAATGACATCAAGTGGATCCATGTGGTTTATGAAAAGAACACACATGTAATGACATCTAGCGGATCCATGTGGTTATGAAAAGAACACACCTGCAATGACTCTTGTGGATCCAAGTGGTGTAGGAAAAGAACACACATGCAATGAAATCTAGTGTATCCATGTGGTTTATGAAAATAACACACATGCAATGACATTTAGTTGAATCCCAGCATGCTACTATAGGTTTCCTGAACATGTTTGGACACATGCTGGAGTGGCATCTTTGCATGTGTTCTTTTCTAAAACCATAATGATGCACAGTGATACACACACACATCCAATGACTCTAGAGGATCCATGTGGTTTATGAAAGAACACACATGCAATGACATCTGGTGGATCCATGTGGTTCATGAAAAGAACACACATGCAATGACTCTAGTGGATTCATGTGGTTTATGAAAAGAACACACATGCAATGGCATCTAGTGGATCCATGTGGTTTAGGAAAAGAACACACATGCAATGAGATCTTGTGGATCCTTGTGGTTTATGAAAAGAACACACATGTAATGACATATAGTGGATCCATGTGGTTTAGGAAAAGAACACACATGCAATAACATGTAGTGGATCCATCTGGTTTATGTAAAGAACACACATGCAATGACATCTAGTGGATTCATGTGGTTATGAAAAGAACACACCTGGAATGACTCTTATGGATCCATGTGCTGTAGGAAAAGAACACAAATGCAATGACATCTGGTCGATCCATGTGGTTTATAAAAAGGGCACACATGCAATCACATGTAGTGGATCCATGTGGTTTATGAAAACAACACACGTGCAATGACATCTAGTGGATCCATGTGGTTTGTGAAAAGAACACACATGCAATAACATCTAGTGGATCTATGTGGTTTATGAAAACAACACACACGCAATGACTTCTAGTGGATCAATGTGGTTTAGGAAAAGAACACACATGAAATAACATCTAGTGGATCCATGTGGCTTATGAAAAGAACACACATGCAATGATATCTTGTGGATCCATGTGCTTGATGAAAGAACACACATGCAATTACTATAGTGGATCCGTGTGGTGTAGGAAAAGCACACATGCAATGATATGTAGTGGATCCATGTGGTTTATGAAAAGAACACCCATGCAATAACATCTAGTTGAATCTCGGAATGCTTTTATAGGGTTCCTGTACATGTTCGGACACATGCTAGAGTGGAATCATTGCATGTGTTCTTTTACAAAACCATAATGATGCACACTGATACACACACACACATCCAAGTGGGTGTGGTGATGCATCATGTTTCAAACTGGTGATACAATGCATGTTGCAGTTCAATCCCAGCATGCTGCTAGGGTTCGTGGACATGTTTGAACACATGCTAGAGTGGCATCACTGCAAGTTTTATTTTCCAAAACCACAATGATGCACACAGATACACACACATCCAAGGACTCTACTGGATCCAGGTAGTTTATGAAAACAACACAAATGCAATGACATCTAGTGGATCCATGTGGTTTAGGAAAAGAACACATATGCAATGAAATCTAGTGGATCCATGTGATTTCTGAAAATAACACACATGCAATGACTCTAGTGGATCCATGTGGTTTATGAAAAGAACACATGTGCAATGACGTCTAGTGGATCCATGTTCTTTATGAAAAGAACACACATGTAATGACATCTAGCGGATCCATGTGGTTATGAAAACAACACACCTGCAATGACCATGGATCCAAGTGGTGTTGGAAAAGAACACATATGCAATGACATCTAGTGGATCCATGTGGTTTATGAAAATAACACACATGCAATGACATCTAGTTGAATCCCAGCTTGCTGCTATAGGGTTCCTGGACATGTATGCACACATGCTGGAGTGGCATCTTTGCATGTGTTCTTTTCTAAAACCACAATGATGCACACTGATACACACACACACATCCAAGTGGGTGTTGTGATGCATCATCTTTTCAAACTGGTCATATAAGCATGTTGAAGTTGAATCCCAACATGCTTCTAGGGTTCATGGACATGTTTGGACACATGATGGAGTGGCATCATTGCATGTGTTCGTTTCCAAAACCACAATGATGCACACTGATACACACACATCCAATGACTCTAGAGGATCCATGTGGTTTATGAAAAGAACACACATGCAATGACATCTGGTGCATCCATGTGGTTTATGAAAAGAACACACATGCAGTGACTCTAGTGGATTCATGTGGTTTATGAAAAGAAGACACATGCAATTACATCTAGTGGATCCATGTGGTTTAGGAAAAGAACACACACGTAATGAGATCTAGTGGATCCATGTAGTTTATGAAAAGATCACACATGTAATGACATATAGTGGATCCATGTGGTTTAGGAAAAGAACACACATGTAATAACATCCAGTGGATCCATGTGGTTTATGAAAAGAACACACATGCAATGACATCTAATGGATCCATGTGGTTTATGAAAATAACACACATGTAATGACATCTAGTTGAATCCCAGCATGCTGCTATAGAGTACCTGGACATGTTTGGACACATGCTGGAGTGGCATCATTGCATGTGTTCTTTTCCAAAACGATAATAATGAACACTAATACACACACATCCAAGTTGGTGTGGTGATGCAACATCTTTCAAACTGGTGATACAATGCATAATGAAGTTGAATCCTAGCATGCTGCTAGGGTTCCTGGACATGTGTGGACACATGCTGGAGTGGCATCATCGCATGTGTTCTTTTCCAAAACCATAATGATGCACACTAATACACACACATCCAAGTGGGTGTTGTGATACATCATCATTTCAAACTAGTGATACAATGCATGTTGCAGTTGAATCCTAGCATGCTTCTAGGGTTCGTAGACATGTTTGGACACATGGTGGAGTGGCATCATTGCATGTGTTATTCTCCAAAACCACAATGATGCACACTAATAAATACACAAATGCAATGACTCTACTGGATCCATGTGGTTTATGAAAAGACACACATGCTTTGACATCTGGTGGATCCATGTGGTTTGTGAAAATAACACACTTGCAATGAATCTAGTGGATTCATGTGGTTTATGAAAAGAACACACATGCAATGACATCTATTGGATCCATGTGGTTTAGAAAAACAACACACATGCAATGAAATCTAGTGGATCCATGTGGTTTATGAAAAGAACACACATGTAATGACATCTAGCGGATCCATGTGGTTATGAAAAGAACACACCTGCAATGACTCTTGTGGATCCAAGTGGTGTAGGAAAAGAACACACATGCAATGAAATCTAGTGTATCCATGTGGTTTATGAAAATAACACACATGCAATGACATCTAGTTGAATCCCAGCATGCTGTTATAGGTTTCCTGAACATGTTTGGACACATGCTGGAGTGGCATCTTTGCATGTGTTCTTTTCTAAAACCATAATGATGCACACTGATACACACACACATCCAATGACTCTAGAGGATCCATGTGGTTTATGAAAGAACACACATGCAATGACATCTGGTGGATCCATGTGGTTTATGAAAAGAACACACATGCAATGACTCTAGTGGATTCATGTGGTTTATGAAAAGAACACACATGCAATGACATCTAGTGGATCCATGTGGTTTAGGAAAAGAACACACATGCAATGAGATCTTGTGGATCCATGTGGTTTATGAAAAGAACACACATGTAATGACATATAGTGGATCCATGTGGTTTAGGAAATGAACACACATGCAATAACATGTAGTGGATCCATCTGGTTTATGTAAAGAACACACATGCAATGACATATAGTGGATTCATGTGGTTATGAAAAGAACACACCTGGAATGACTCTTGTGGATCCATGTGCTGTAGGAAAAGAACACCAATGCAATGACATCTGGTCGATCCATGTGGTTTATAAAAAGGGCACACATGCAATCACATGTAGTGGATCCATGTGGTTTATGAAAAGAACACACGTGCAATGACATCTAGTGGATCCATGTGGTTTGTGAAAAGAACACACATGCAATAACATCTAGTGGATCTATGTGGTTTATGAAAACAACACACACGCAATGACATCTAGTGGATCAATGTGGTTTTAGGAAAAGAACACACATGCAATAACATCTAGTGGATCCATGTGGCTTATGAAAAGAACAAACACGCAATGATATCTAGTGGATCCATGTGCTTGATGAAAAGAACACACATGAAATTACTATAGTGGATCCTTGTGGTGTAGGAAAAGCACACATGCAATGACATGTAGTGGATCCATGTGGTTTATGAAAAGAACACACATGCAATGGCATCTAGTTGAATCTCATAATGCTTTTATAGGGTTCCTGTACATGTTCGGACACATGCTAGAGTGGAATCATTGCATGTGTTCTTTTCCAAAACCATAATGATGCACACTGATACACACACACATCCAAGTGTGTGTGGTGATGCATCATGTTTCAAACTGGTGATACAATGCATGTTGCAGTTCAATCCCAGCATGCTGCTAGGGTTCGTGGACATGTTTGGACACATGCTAGAGTGGCATCACTGCAAGTTTTATTTTCCAAAACCACAATGATGCATACAGATACACACACATCCAAGGACTCTACTGGATCCAGGTAGTTTATGAAAACAACACAAATGCAATGACATCTAGTGGATCCATGTGGTTTAGGAAAAGAACACATATGCAATGATATCTAGTGGATGCATGTGATTTCTGAAAATAACACACATGCAATGACTCTAGTGGATCCATGTGGTTTATGAAAAGAACACATGTGCAATGACATCTAGTGGATCCATGTTCTTTATGAAAAGAACACACATGTAATGACATCTAGCGGTTCCATGTGGTTATGTAAACAACACACTTGCAATGACCATGGATCCAAGTGGTGTAGGAAAAGAACACATACGCAACGACATCTAGTGGATCCATGTGGTTTATGAAAATAACACACCTGCAATGACATCTAGTTGAATCCCAGCTTGCTGCTATAGGGTTCCTGGACATGTATGCACACATGCTGGAGTGGCATCTTTGCATGTGTTCTTTTCTAAAACCACAATGATGCACACTGATACACACACACACACATCCAAGTTGGTGTTGTGATGCATCATCTTTTCAAACTGGTCATATAATGCATGTTGAAGTTGAATCACAACATGCTTCTAGGGTTCATGGACATGTTTGGACACATGATGGAGTGGCATCATTGCATGTGTTCGTTTCCAAAACCACAATGATGCACACTGATACACACACATCCAATGACTCTAGAGGATCCATGTGGTTTATTAAAATAACACACTTGCAATGAATCTAGTGGATTCATGTGCTTTATGAAAAGAACACACATGCAATGACATCTATTGGATCCATGTGGTTTAGAAAAACAACACACATGCAATGACATCTAGTGGATCCATGTGGTTTATGAAAAGAACACACATGTAATGACATCTAGCGGATCCATGTGGTTATGAAAAGAACACACCATCAAAGAATCTTGTGGATCCAAGTGGTGTAGGAAAAGAACACACATGCAATGAAATCTAGTGTATCCATGTGGTTTATGAAAATAACACACATGCAATGACATTTAGTTGAATCCCAGCATGCTACTATAGGTTTCCTGAACATGTTTGGACACATGCTGGAGTGGCATCTTTGCATGTGTTCTTTTCTAAAACCATAATGATGCACAGTGATACACACACACATCCAATGACTCTAGAGGATCCATGTGGTTTATGAAAGAACACACATGCAATGACATCTGGTGGATCCATGTGGTTCATGAAAAGAACACACATGCAATGACTCTAGTGGATTCATGTGGTTTATGAAAAGAACACACATGCAATGGCATCTAGTGGATCCATGTGGTTTAGGAAAAGAACACACATGCAATGAGATCTTGTGGATCCTTGTGGTTTATGAAAAGAACACACATGTAATGACATATAGTCGATCCATGTGGTTTAGGAAAAGAACACACATGCAATAACATGTAGTGGATCCATATGGTTTATGTAAAGAACACACATGCAATGACATCTAGTGGATTCATGTGGTTATGAAAAGAACACACCTGGAATGACTCTTATGGATCCATGTGCTGTAGGAAAAGAACACAAATGCAATGACATCTGGTCGATCCATGTGGTTTATAAAAAGGGCACACATGCAATCACATGTAGTGGATCCATGTGGTTTATGAAAACAACACACGTGCAATGACATCTAGTGGATCCATGTGGTTTGTGAAAAGAACACACATGCAATAACATATAGTGGATCTATGTGGTTTATGAAAACAACACACACGCAATGACTTCTAGTGGATCAATGTGGTTTAGGAAAAGAACACACATGAAATAACATCTAGTGGATCCATGTGGCTTATGAAAAGAACACACATGCAATGATATCTTGTGGATCCATGTGCTTGATGAAAGAACACACATGCAATTACTATAGTGGATCCGTGTGGTGTAGGAAAAGCACACATGCAATGATATGTAGTGGATCCATGTGGTTTATGAAAAGAACACCCATGCAATAACATCTAGTTGAATCTCGGAATGCTTTTATAGGGTTCCTGTACATGTTCGGACACATGCTAGAGTGGAATCATTGCATGTGTTCTTTTACAAAACCATAATGATGCACACTGATACACACACACACATCCAAGTGGGTGTGGTGATGCATCATGTTTCAAACTGGTGATACAATGCATGTTGCAGTTCAATCCCAGCATGCTGCTAGGGTTCGTGGACATGTTTGAACACATGCTAGAGTGGCATCACTGCAAGTTTTATTTTCCAAAACCACAATGATGCACACAGATACACACACATCCAAGGACTCTACTGGATCCAGGTAGTTTATGAAAACAACACAAATGCAATGACATCTAGTGGATCCATGTGGTTTAGGAAAAGAACACATATGCAATGAAATCTAGTGGATCCATGTGATTTCTGAAAATAACACACATGCAATGACTCTAGTGGATCCATGTGGTTTATGAAAAGAACACATGTGCAATGACGTCTAGTGGATCCATGTTCTTTATGAAAAGAACACACATGTAATGACATCTAGCGGATCCATGTGGTTATGAAAACAACACACCTGCAATGACCATGGATCCAAGTGGTGTTGGAAAAGAACACATATGCAATGACATCTAGTGGATCCATGTGGTTTATGAAAATAACACACATGCAATGACATCTAGTTGAATCCCAGCTTGCTGCTATAGGGTTCCTGGACATGTATGCACACATGCTGGAGTGGCATCTTTGCATGTGTTCTTTTCTAAAACCACAATGATGCACACTGATACACAGACACACATCCAAGTGGGTGTTGTGATGCATCATCTTTTCAAACTGGTCATATAAGCATGTTGAAGTTGAATCCCAACATGCTTCTAGGGTTCATGGACATGTTTGGACACATGATGGAGTGGCATCATTGCATGTGTTCGTTTCCAAAACCACAATGATGCACACTGATACACACACATCCAATGACTCTAGAGGATCCATGTGGTTTATGAAAAGAACACACATGCAATGACATCTGGTGCATCCATGTGGTTTATGAAAAGAACACACATGCAGTGACTCTAGTGGATTCATGTGGTTTATGAAAAGAAGACACATGCAATTACATCTAGTGGATCCATGTGGTTTAGGAAAAGAACACACACGTAATGAGATCTAGTGGATCCATGTAGTTTATGAAAAGATCACACATGGAATGACATATAGTGGATCCATGTGGTTTAGGAAAAGAACACACATGTAATAACATCCAGTGGATCCATGTGGTTTATGAAAAGAACACACATGCAATGACATCTAATGGATCCATGTGGTTTATGAAAATAACACACATGTAATGACATCTAGTTGAATCCCAGCATGCTGCTATAGAGTACCTGGACATGTTTGGACACATGCTGGAGTGGCATCATTGCATGTGTTCTTTTCCAAAACGATAATAATGAACACTAATACACACACATCCAACTTGGTGTGGTGATGCAACATCTTTCAAACTGGTGATACAATGCATAATGAAGTTGAATCCTAGCATGCTGCTAGGGTTCCTGGACATGTTTGGACACATGCTGGAGTGGCATCATCGCATGTGTTCTTTTCCAAAACCATAATGATGCACACTAATACACACACATCCAAGTGGGTGTTGTGATACATCATCATTTCAAACTAGTGATACAATGCATGTTGCAGTTGAATCCTAGCATGCTTCTAGGGTTCGTAGACATGTTTGGACACATGGTGGAGTGGCATCATTGCATGTGTTATTCTCCAAAACCACAATGATGCACACTAATAAATACACAAATGCAATGACTCTACTGGATCCATGTGGTTTATGAAAAGACACACATGCTTTGACATCTGGTGGATCCATGTGGTTTGTGAAAATAACACACTTGCAATGAATCTAGTGGATTCATGTGGTTTATGAAAAGAACACACATGCAATGACATCTATTGGATCCATGTGGTTTAGAAAAACAACACACATGCAATGACATCTAGTGGATCCATGTGGTTTATGAAAAGAACACACATGTAATGACATCTAGCGGATCCATGTGGTTATGAAAAGAACACACCTGCAATGACTCTTGTGGATCCAAGTGGTGTAGGAAAAGAACACACATGCAATGAAATCTAGTGTATCCATGTGGTTTATGAAAATAACACACATGCAATGACATCTAGTTTAATCCCAGCATGCTGTTATAGGTTTCCTGAACATGTTTGGACACATGCTGGAGTGGCATCTTTGCATGTGTTCTTTTCTAAAACCATAATGATGCACACTGATACACACACACATCCAATGACTCTAGAGGATCCATGTGGTTTATGAAAGAACACACATGCAATGACATCTGGTGGATCCATGTGGTTTATGAAAAGAACACACATGCAATGACTCTAGTGGATTCATGTGGTTTATGAAAAGAACACACATGCAATGACATCTAGTGGATCCATGTGGTTTAGGAAAAGAACACACATGCAATGAGATCTTGTGGATCCATGTGGTTTATGAAAAGAACACACATGTAATGACATATAGTGGATCCATGTGGTTTAGGAAATGAACACACATGCAATAACATGTAGTGGATCCATCTGGTTTATGTAAAGAACACACATGCAATGACATATAGTGGATTCATGTGGTTATGAAAAGAACACACCTGGAATGACTCTTGTGGATCCATGTGCTGTAGGAAAAGAACACCAATGCAATGACATCTGGTCGATCCATGTGGTTTATAAAAAGGGCACACATGCAATCACATGTAGTGGATCCATGTGGTTTATGAAAAGAACACACGTGCAATGACATCTAGTGGATCCATGTGGTTTGTGAAAAGAACACACATGCAATAACATCTAGTGGATCTATGTGGTTTATGAAAACAACACACACGCAATGACATCTAGTGGATCAATGTGGTTTTAGGAAAAGAACACACATGCAATAACATCTAGTGGATCCATGTGGCTTATGAAAAGAACAAACACGCAATGATATCTAGTGGATCCATGTGCTTGATGAAAAGAACACACATGAAATTACTATAGTGGATCCTTGTGGTGGAGGAAAAGCACACATGCAATGACATGTAGTGGATCCATGTGGTTTATGAAAAGAAAACACATGCAATGGCATCTAGTTGAATCTCAGAGTGCTTTTATAGGGTTCCTGTACATGTTCGGGCACATGCTAGAGTGGAATCATTGCATGTGTTCTTTTCCAAAACCATAATGATGCACACTGATACACACACACATCCAAGTGTGTGTGTTGATGCATCATGTTTCAAACTGGTGATACAATGCATGTTGCAGTTCAATCCCAGCATGCTGCTAGGGTTCGTGGACATGTTTGGACACATGCTAGAGTGGCATCACTGCAAGTTTTATTTTCCAAAACCAGAATGATGCATACAGATACACACACATCCAAGGACTCTACTGGATCCAGGTAGTTTATGAAAACAACATAAATGCAGTGACATCTAGTGGATCCATGTGGTTTAGGAAAAGAACACATATGCAATGATATCTAGTGGATGCATGTGATTTCTGAAAATAACACACATGCAATGACTCTAGTGGATCCATGTGGTTTATGAAAAGAACACATGTGCAATGACATCTAGTGGATCCATGTTCTTTATGAAAATAACACACATGTAATGACATCTAGCGGATCCATGTGGTTATGAAAACAACACACCTGCAATGACCATGGATCCAAGTGGTGTAGGAAAAGAACACATACGCAATGACATCTAGTGGATCCATGTGGTTTATGAAAATAACACACCTGCAATGACATCTAGTTGAATCCCAGCTTGCTGCTATAGGGTTCCTGGACATGTATGCACACATGCTGGAGTGGCATCTTTGCATGTGTTCTTTTCTAAAACCACAATGATGCACACTGATACACACACACACACACACACATCCAAGTGGGTGTTGTGATGCATCATCTTTTCAAACTGGTCATATAATGCATGTTGAAGTTGAATCACAGCATGCTTCTAGGGTTCATGGAAATGTTTGGACACATGATGGAGTGGCATCATTGCATGTGTTCGTTTCCAAAACCACAATGATGCACACTGATACACACACATCCAATCACTCTAGAGGATCTATGTGGTTTATTAAAAGAACACACATGCAATGACATCTGGTGCATCCATGTGGTTTATGAAAAGAACACACATGCAGTGACTCTAGTGGATTCATGTGGTTTATGAAAAGAAGACACATGCAATTACATCTAGTGGATCCATGTGGTTTAGGAAAAGAACACACACGTAATGAGATCTAGTGGATCCATGTAGTTTATGAAAAGATCACACATGTAATGACATATAGTGGATCCATGTGGTTTAGGAAAAGTACACACATGCAATAACATCCAATGGATCCATGTGGTTTATGAAAAGAACACACATGCAATGACATCTAATGGATCCATGTGGTTTATGAAAATAACACACATGTAATGACATCTAGTTGAATCCCAGCATGCTGCTATAGAGTACCTGGACATGTTTGGACACAAGCTGGAGTGACATCATTGCATGTGTTCTTTTCCAAAACGATAATAATGCACACTAATACACACACATCCAAGTTGGTGTGGTGATGCAACATCTTTCAAACTAGTGATACAATGCATGTTGAAATTGAATCCCAGCATGCTGCTAGGGTTCCTGGACATGTTTGGACACATGTTGGAGTGGCATCATTGCATGTGTTCTTTTCCAAAACCATAATGATGCACACTAATACACACACACATCCAAGTGGGTGTTGTGGTGCATCAAAAATTTCAAACTGGTGATACAATGCATGTTGAAGTTGAATCCTAGGATGCTTCTAGGGTTCGTAGACATGTTTGGACACATGGTGGAGTGGCATAATTGCATGTGTTATTTTCCAAAACCACAATGATGCACACTAATACATACACACATGCAATTGACATCTACAGGGATCCATGTGGTTTATGAAAAGACACACATGCATTGACATCTGGTGGATCCATGTGGTTTATGAAAATAACACACTTGCAATGAATCTAGTGGATTCATGTGGTTTATGAAAAGAACACACATGCAATGACATCTATTGGATCCATGTGGTTTAGAAAAAGAACACACATGCAATGACATCTAGTGGATCCATGTGGTTTATGAAAAGAACACACATGTAATGTCATCTAGAGGATCCATGTGGTTATGAAAAGAACACACCTGCAATGACTCTTGTGGATCCAAGTGGTGTAGGAAAAGAACACACATGCAATGAAATCTAGTGTATCCATGTGGTTGATGAAAATAACACACATGCAATGACATCTAGTTGAATCCCAGCATGCTGCTATAGGTTTCCTGAACATGTTTGGACACATGCTGGAGTGGCATCTTTGCATGTGTTCTTTTCTAAAACCATAATGATGGACACTGATACACACACACATCCAATGACTCTAGAGGATCCATGTGGTTTATGAAAGAACACACATGCAATGACATCGGGTGGATCCATGTGGTTTATGAAAAGAACACACATGCAATGACTCTAGTGGATTCATGTGGTTTATGAAAAGAACACACATGCAATAACATCTAGTGGATCCATGTGGCTTATGAAAAGAACAAACACGCAATGATATCTAGTGGATCCATGTGCTTGATGAAAAGAACACACATGAAATTACTATAGTGGATCCTTGTGGTGTAGGAAAAGCACACATGCAATGACATGTAGTGGATCCATGTGGTTTATGAAAAGAACACACATGCAATGGCATCTAGTTGAATCTCAGAGTGCTTTTATAGGGTTCCTGTACATGTTCGGACACATGCTAGAGTGGAATCATTGCATGTGTTCTTTTCCAAAACCATAATGATGCACACTGATACACACACACATCCAAGTGTGTGTGTTGATGCATCATGTTTCAAACTGGTGATACAATGCATGTTGCAGTTCAATCCCAGCATGCTGCTAGGGTTCGTGGACATGTTTGGACACATTCTAGAGTGGCATCACTGCAAGTTTTATTTTCCAAAACCAGAATGATGCATACAGATACACACACATCCAAGGACTCTACTGGATCCAGGTAGTTTATGAAAACAACACAAATGCAGTGACATCTAGTGGATCCATGTGGTTTAGGAAAAGAACACATATGCAATGATATCTAGTGGATGCATGTGATTTCTGAAAATAACACACATGCAATGACTCTAGTGGATCCATGTGGTTTATGAAAAGAACACATGTGCAATGACATCTAGTGGATCCATGTTCTTTATGAAAATAACACACATGTAATGACATCTAGCGGATCCATGTGGTTATGAAAACAACACACCTGCAATGACCATGGATCCAAGTGGTGTAGGAAAAGAACACATACGCAATGACATCTAGCGGATCCATGTGGTTTATGAAAATAACACACCTGCAATGACATCTAGTTGAATCCCAGCTTGCTGCTATAGGGTTCCTGGACATGTATGCACACATGCTGGAGTGGCATCTTTGCATGTGTTCTTTTCTAAAACCACAATGATGCACACTGATACACACACACACACACATCCAAGTGGGTGTTGTGATGCATCATCTTTTCAAACTGGTCATATAATGCATGTTGAAGTTGAATCACAGCATGCTTCTAGGGTTCATGGAAATGTTTGGACACATGATGGAGTGGCATCATTGCATGTGTTCGTTTCCAAAACCACAATGATGCACACTGATACACACACATCCAATCACTCTAGAGGATCCATGTGGTTTATTAAAAGAACACACATGCAATGACATCTGGTGCATCCATGTGGTTTATGAAAAGAACACACATGCAGTGACTCTAGTGGATTCATGTGGTTTATGAAAAGAAGACACATGCAATTACATCTAGTGGATCCATGTGGTTTAGGAAAAGAACACACACGTAATGAGATCTAGTGGATCCATGTAGTTTATGAAAAGATCACACATGTAATGACATATAGTGGATCCATGTGGTTTAGGAAAAGTACACACATGCAATAACATCCAATGGATCCATGTGGTTTATGAAAAGAACACACATGCAATGACATCTAATGGATCCATGTGGTTTATGAAAATAACACACATGTAATGACATCTAGTTGAATCCCAGCATGCTACTATAGAGTACCTGGACATGTTTGGACACAAGCTGGAGTGACATCATTGCATGTGTTCTTTTCCAAAACGATAATAATGCACACTAATACACACACATCCAAGTTGGTGTGGTGATGCAACATCTTTCAAACTAGTGATACAATGCATGTTGAAATTGAATCCCAGCATGCTGCTAGGGTTCCTGGACATGTTTGGACACATGTTGGAGTGGCATCATTGCATGTGTTCTTTTCCAAAACCATAATGATGCACACTAATACACACACACATCCAAGTGGGTGTTGTGGTGCATCAAAAATTTCAAACTGGTGATACAATGCATGTTGCAGTTGAATCCTAGGATGCTTCTAGGGTTCGTAGACATGTTTGGACACATGGTGGAGTGGCATAATTGCATGTGTTATTTTCCAAAACCACAATGATGCACACTAATACATACACACATGCAATTGACTCTACAGGGATCCATGTGGTTTATGAAAAGACACACATGCATTGACATCTGGTGGATCCATGTGGTTTATGAAAATAACACACTTGCAATGAATCTAGTGGATTCATGTGGTTTATGAAAAGAACACACATGCAATGACATCTATTGGATCCATGTGGTTTAGAAAAAGAACACACATGCAATGACATCTAGTGGATCCATGTGGTTTATGAAAAGAACACACATGTAATGTCATCTAGAGGATCCATGTGGTTATGAAAAGAACACACCTGCAATGACTCTTGTGGATCCAAGTGGTGTAGGAAAAGAACACACATGCAATGAAATCTAGTGTATCCATGTGGTTGATGAAAATAACACACATGCAATGACATCTAGTTGAATCCCAGCATGCTGCTATAGGTTTCCTGAACATGTTTGGACACATGCTGGAGTGGCATCTTTGCATGTGTTCTTTTCTAAAACCATAATGATGGACACTGATACACACACACATCCAATGACTCTAGAGGATCCATGTGGTTTATGAAAGAACACACATGCAATGACATCGGGTGGATCCATGTGGTTTATGAAAAGAACACACATGCAATGACTCTAGTGGATTCATGTGGTTTATGAAAAGAACACACATGCAATGACATCTAGTGGATCCATGTGGTTTAGGAAAAGAACACACATGCAATGAGATCTTGTGGATCCATGTGGTTTATGAAAAGAACACACATGTATGACATATAGTGGATCCATGTGGTTTAGGAAAAGAACACACATGCAATAACATGTAGTGGATCCATCTGGTTATGTAAAGAACACACATGCAATGACATCTAGTGGATTCATGTGTTTATGAAAATAACACACCTGGAATGACTCTTGTGGATCCATGTGCTGTAGGAAAAGAACACAAATGCAATGACATCTGGTCGATCCATGTGGTTTATAAAAAGGGCACACATGCAATCACATGTAGTGAATCCTTGTGGTTTATGAAAAGAACACACGTGCAATGACATCTAGTGGATCTATGTGGTTTATGAAAACAACACACAAGCAATGACATCTAGTGGATCAATGTGGTTTAGGAAAAGAACACACATGCAATAACATCTAATGGATCCATGTGGCTTATGAAAAGAACACACATGTAATGATATCTAGTGGATCCATGTGCTTGATGAAAGGAACACACATGCAATTACAATAGTGGATCCATGTGGTGTAGGAAAAGCACACATGCAATGACATGTAGTGGATCCATGTGGTTTATGAAAAGAACATACATGCAATGACATCTAGTTGAATCTCGGAATGCTTTTATAGAGTTCCTGTACATGTTCGGACACATGGTAGAGTGGAATCATTGCATGTGTTCTTTTCCAAAACCATAATGATGCACACTGATACACACACACATCCAAGTGGGTGTGGTGATGCATCATGTTTCAAACTGGTGATACAATGCATGTTGCAGTTCTATCCCAGCATGTTCTAGGGTTCGTGGACATGTTTGGACACATGCTAGAGTGGCATCATTGCAAGTTTTATTTTCCAAAACCACAATGATGCACACTGATACACACACATCCTAGGACTCTACTGGATCCAGGTAGTTTATGAAAACAACACAAATGCAATGACATTTAGTGGATCCATGTGGTTTAGGAAAAGAACACATATGCAATGATATCTAGTGGATCCATGTGATTTCTGAAAATAACACACGTGCAATGACTCTAGTGGATCCATGTGGTTTATGAAAAGAACACATGTGCAATGACATCTAGTGGATCCATGTTCTTTATGAAATAAACACACATGTAATGACATCTAGCGGATCCATGTGGTTATGAAAACAACACACCTGCAATGACCATGGATCCAAGTGGTGTAGGAAAAGAACACATATGCAATGACATCTAGTGGATCCATGTGGTTTATGAAAATAACACACATGCAGTGACATCTAGTTGAATCCCCGCTTGCTGCTGACATGTATGCACACATGCTGGAGTGGCATCATTGCATGTGTTCTTTTCCAAAACCATAATGATGCACACTGATACACACACACATCCAAGTGTGTGTGGTGATGTATCATGTTTCAACCTGGTGATACAATGCATGTTGCAGTTCAATCCCAGCATGCTGCTAGGGTTCGTGGACATGTTTGTACACATGCTAGAGTGGCATCACTGCAAGTTTTTATTTTCCAAAACCAAATGATGCATACAGATACACACACATCCAAGGACTCTACTGGATCCAGGTAGTTTATGAAAACAACATAAATGCAAGTGACATCTAGTGGATCCATGTGGTTTAGGAAAAGAACACATATGCAATGATATCTAGTGGATGCATGTGATTTCTGAAAATAACACACATGCAATTACTCTAGTGGATCCATGTGGTTTATGAAAAGAACACATGTGCAATGACATCTAGTGGATCCATGTTCTTTATGAAAATAACACACATGTAATGACATCTAGCGGATCCATGTGGTTATGAAAACAA